>OY720635.1:168980042-170180042 GCA_963169105.1 Ceriagrion tenellum | reverse complement strand
AAAGTGAGTTGATCGTATAATCATAAATACGAAATGCGGCATTACATTTGATTTGATGGCTTATTAATGGAAAAGAGTTTAGTTAGTCAGAGAGGGATTTATAGCCGATTCTTCAAAGAGACCATTATCAAATTTTTCTTTTGAACCGAAACACTTGCCAGAATCAGCATCAGGAAATATGATCAGCATTAACGACGCGAAACATTGTTTTACTTCGTTGAAATTCTCAGCAGCCAATTCAGATACTTATGGTACTTATGAAGAAGGTTTTGACTTTCGGCCTCGTTTATTCCACGTCTCACGATAAAACGCTTTCTGAACTGTAGAGTTTTTGTATGTACTTCTTTTTATATTTCATCTGAACTACCTTGAATACAGCAGCTACGGCCAATTTATACCAGGGGAATAACTGTAACATCAGACGATCACAAACACCCATGTCCTGGGCAGGTAATATTCTACCCAGGCGGGACTCGAACGCGCGACCCTCGGGTTAGCAGGCGAGGACTTTACCCCGCCGCCCGCCCCCGGGGCCGACTTGTAATTCCAACTGTTAGTGATTGATTTATTTTTTTGAAATAGTTGAAATTTAAAGCATATAATGCACTATTTCATTTTTCAAGATACATGCGTCCGAAATTCTTCATTTTTTTTATAAAAAAAAGGCTCCGCAGTTTACACCCACACCATTTTCCATGGATGGAAATAGGATCGCATTTTTTTGGAAAAACTGTCGAAAATTAAAGCATTAAGGGGAAAGGTATTTTGGGTGGGCTGTGGAAGGGTTCGTATATTTTCGTATGAAATGAGTCAAATACATATAATTCTAAGAGAAAAGATACATCGCTTCAACTCCCTTAATCCGTCTCTATTGTGGCAAGCAAACTATATTTTAAAACACACATAGATCAGCTGAATAAAGAGCAAATTGTGCAAAATTCTACATAGAAAAAAATCACCCTCCTTGACCGGGATTCGAACCCGGATCCCTCGATTTCCGGCCGAGTTCTTTAGGCAATGAAACTACCTGTGGTTGTTACATTGAATGACCGGCAGTGGAGAACATCTTGTCCCGTCACTAAAATCCACAGAAGAGAAAGAGGACGCCTCGGTAGCTCAACTGGCTAAAGCACTCGGCCGTAAATCGAGGGATCGGGGTTCGAATCCCGGTCAAGGCGGGTGATTTTTTTCTCTGTGGAAATTCGCACAATTATGCATTGCGTGTGACTCCGTAAAAGTGGAACTCTGTGGCCGGTCCGTGGATAGCTTAAAATCTGTCAAAGACAGAGCAAATACCTACAAAGAGCAAATGGCTTCCGATTCGTACTTTTTAATGTCTCCACTCCCATAGAGAGGACGTCATTCACTCATCATTCCCTCGAGACGAAATGCAGCGCACAATTAGATTCGATAACAAACAGATGGACAGGAAAGTGGAAAGGGATGCGTCGAGGGAATGTCTCGAAAGGTGGTCGTTCCTTCGGGGCGGGGGGGGGGAGTGAGAAGGGGGGAGGGGTAAGAAGGGGGGTACGCGTCCAGAATAGCAGTGATGAGCTAAAAACAGATACGGAAAGAGCGCCGCTCGACCCCTTTCTCTCTCTCTATCATAGCGGCCACAGCCTCCAGAATCCCTGCACCCCTCCTCCTCCGCTCCTCTCTCCCCGCACCGCCACCGCACCACGACTTCCTTCTCCACACGCGCCCATCTTCAAACGCCTATTCTCGTCCTCTCTTTTCTCATCTGCACACGCAGCGAAGCGCCATCTTCCGACCTCCACCGCAAAACCTCCTCGCACCACGAGGCGAGATGTCATTTCTCTCTCAACGGAATCCAGCGAACGCTCTCATAAGCCGCGAGCATTTGGGACCCTGGTCACAAAGATTTAACAAAAAAAATTAACAAAATACAATTAAAATCAGCGCGTTTCGTGAAAAACTGCTAGGAGCGAACATATAATAGTGTTCCCAACGAGGGAACATATAGTACGCCGAACCGTGGTACTGGGGGCGGGGGAGTTGCAGCCGTGGGACACCAGCTGAGGGTTGGTGGCCTCGAAGAGACAATAATCCTGTGTAGTATGCATGCTGTCTCCGTTAAAGTGTACGTATTCATCATTAAGCGATGTCAAGTTGATAAGAAGAGAAACGCCCGCGGTGCACCCGAAGAAAGCAGTCTCTCAGTACCTCCTAGATCTCTACCCCATGTGATAAAATGAGTGATTTTTTCCGAAATTTCTTCAAAATATAATACGTGGAGGCTCTTTCCAATGTATGTACTTGAAAATCTCCACAGCGGAGTGGATGCGGTAACGATCCATTCCACAAACTTGCCGCGCCACCATACTCCCCGTTGCAGGCGGGTCGGACCAGACCCGACCGCGCGATCGAAAAACTGACGTGAAATTCGGCGTCGCAAACGGTCGCAGCATAACGCATCGGATTCGCACTGTGGAAGCTTTGTTGAGTTTCCCCATATAAGTTACTTCGTGATGCTCGGCGATGCAATTAATGCAATCTCTGCATATGTTTTAAAAAAGACCAAAAATGAGGGTCCGCTATTTTGTTTAATACCTTTGGTAAATAATTACTAAAATGTAAGAAAACTACGTTAAAAGAGAGGCAAAAACTGTTTCATCTAATTACATCACCTTTTATTCAAATTCTTTATCTATAAGTGTTTAGAAAGGGCTTGATTTTGAAGATTTCGTGAGAAAATTGAGTGAAGACCATTTTTGCGAAATTTGTGCAACTTTGACGTCATGCAAATTGTTAATTGATGAGTACTAAGAAAAATGCCTTGAGTCGTCGCATTCACAGGTCTTTTAAGAATATTTATGAAGATTTTCAGGTTACTGGCTTGAAAAAATCACTTTTTGAATTTTGGCCAGCTTTTTACGATTTCAGCCCAATGTGCGCCGGCGGAATATTTGTAGCCGTAAATAATATAATCGTCAGCCAAGCGGAAATCGCTCCAGAGATCAAAATTGAATCTGTATAGCGTTCAGTTAAATGTCCTAAATCCAAAAGGATATTTGTGCGCTCGTACTGCAGGCCAACCAACACTGACGTCACTTCACTTTTAGACCTAGAAAAACAGATAAATAACATCACGCCCAGGAATCCCGAAAGATATTTAATGATAGGTGGAGATTTCAATGTTCCCTCTATAAACTAGAAGACCAAGGATTTCATACCCGGGGGGGGGGAGAGAGAAAGAGACATTTGTGAATCCCTACTGTACAATTCTTCATCAAACCAACTACTTCAGATTTTTACGACACCTGACATAATAGATAATATTCTTGATTTACTGGCGACAAACATACCGCATCAATTGATTAAGGTGGATACAGTGAACGAGAGAATTAGGGACCATAAGGCTGTTAGGGCTGTTAGGTTTCCATGAATATCAATAAAAATTTTAAACGAATAAGAAAACTAAGGATTTGGAGAAATGAAACAGCATCAGAATGGTGACCATTCACCAGCTCGTCCATTGTTCCTCTCATGTTTCCGGTGATGTTTAACATCGCTGTTCGAGCCTGTTCGAAAACCAGATTGCCGAGAATTTGATATGCGCTTAACTATGACAAATGTATTCAGTTGCTCATAGACCACTCGTTCAAGTATCCTTGAACAATCGCAGAGGATTCCTATGTGTCTAGGTATCTGATGGGTTGGTCGAATCAGAACATTCCAGGACTGGGCAGATTAAAGAATGCATTCCGACTCTGGGAAATTGCAGTTTGAAGGGATGCATCGAATATGTTTATAAGTGCCGAAAGAATAACTGTGAGTGCATTATTTATTGCTACGATACTGATTTTATCAAAACCTAACATCCGTAACATTTCTGTACGTTTGGCGTTTATTGATGAACTATGATATAATTTTGCCTGATTCAAACACACTCAATCGCTGATATTAAGCAACATACAAGCAATATATGAAATTATGTACCATAAAATCATTCCAAGAACATCTACAAACTATCTGGAAAATGTGAATTCTTCTCGGGTTTCCGTCCAGGTAAGATGCTCCATCTTCTCTAACGCCGACTTTTCGATCAATAAGTCATCGTTGCCGATGAAACGTCGGCGTTGGAGAAAGATGGGGCATCTATTGCCCGGACGGAAACCCGTGAAGAATTCACAGCAGTCATTCGCCGGGAGAAAGTGAAATTCTACATATCAGGAAAATTTTCCATTTTTTACTTTTTTAAATAGAAATTTAAAATTTTGTTTAAAAAGCGCAGCCTGAGGATGTAATCTGATCGAGTTGGAATTTTTATGGGTTATAAAGGACCAGCAACCACAAACTTTAAGCACTAGCCGCAGACCGATTTCGAAAAAAAAACCTGTTTTTCGATCCGCCCTACACTCCCCATGGACACCGCACTCTCTCGTTGCCTCTTCCCCTCCCGTCCTTCCCCTCCCCCCCCCCCACTCCACTTCCACCTCCCCTCATTGCCCTTGCCACACCGGCCTGCGCCAGGAACTTTTGCGATAGCTGTCCAAAAAAAGGCATAAATGCTCAAGAAGAATTCTCGTCTTTCTCCCCCTCCTCCCCCCCACAAGGCCACTTCACTCATTCCATAATACAGGGTCCTCCGTCGCAATAATAGTCCGTTTCAAAATGCCTCTCTATATATATTTCACTTCGATCAGCTGGAGAGCCCCATCCAAATTCCCTCAAACTTCAGTAGCACTCTAGGGTTTGTCGTAACGAATCTTTTTTTCAAATCTATCAGTGCTCCGAGGTATTCGATCTAAGTTCTGTAACAAGAATAGTTCCACTTTGCAATGGACCAATACGCCACTGGAAAACCCCAAGTAAGATCTCGCGAGAGAAAAACGACAGCTCACTTAATTAAACCTTCTAGTCACATATTCCGGGTACTCTTTAAATAAATCCAAATATTCGATCTGGATCCTATGGTGTGTCAAGTCTTTGCGATTCCAAGTAATGTGTCGATTAAATTTCGTATATTTCTAAGAGCAAATGCGCCGATTGTACATTTCATCAAAGCTCCATCCTGGTCGTCAGTCTGTTGGTATAGAGTAGATTTCATTTTTAAGGTCCTACCCACTTCCACGGGTGTACCTGTGTGACTATGGCTAACAGCTGATATGCCCGACATTCTCCGCGATGTATATACGATGCTCAAAGATATTTTGATATTAATTTGTATGGGTCAGAGATTCGATTGGCCTATTTTTAGAAGTCCCAAATGTGTTTCCCACGAGACGGGTTCTGAGTATGGCTCACACCTAAGTATTTAAGAACACCGGAGGATGTACTTCATTTTAGAAGTCCTACTTCATTATCACCGCGTTTAAATCTGAACGCGATATTTTTCCATTTTCCATTCGAAAGATACAAAGTGTTCGCTTACGGAATTGCGGAACATTACCATTACATGCGGAAGCAATTCCTTGAGACAATTCCTAATGCTAACGCGAAAAGGGGGGAAATGGTGGAGGGTTAAGTTGTCAAATACAGAGGAAGTGACAGTCACCAAGGCGTGGAAACTGCGTTCAACCGTGCCAAACAGTAAGTTTTCTCAGCTTGAATCTCAAAAAATCAATGTTTCCGAAAAAACACACACAGCGGTAAATATCCAGGGTACAACCCCGGTAAAAATTTGAATCAATTTGTTTTTAGAAGATATAGCCTTGGTACTAAACCTAGGAACTAATAGCCTGTGTTCACGCACGCCTAAATTTACGAGGCCCTATAAATTAGTTTATGGTCAACCCACAACTTATATTTTAAAAATTAGAACATTTTCCTTTCAAACAGTCTTCCACCACCGTCTGCAGAGGGCCCTGAAGACGATAGGGATTCGTGGAAACGCCTTCCATACAACCGCGTGGTGAAGTGGATCCGTGAGCACTTCGCCGAAAGAGATAGAGTTTCATTTACATCTACGTCACACCGTAGAGGGTCCTCGGATGAAAAAGTAAAAAAGAGATGCTATACTTCGCTCTGGTTAGGCCACACCTCGAATTCGCCGCGAGCATTTGGGACCCTGGTCATAAAGATTTAACCAATAAAATTAACAAAATACAAATAAAAACAGCGCGCTTCGTTAAAAACTGCTACGAGTGTACATATAGTCTCTCACAACCTTTAGATGGATTAAGGTGGGAGCCCCTAGAGACTCGGAGGCTACACGCTGGGCTTAGGTTGCTTGATGAATTCAGAACTGATATTTTTCAGGGCGACACAGATAATATTATCGTGACACCTCACTACATTTCTAGGTCTGACAGACGCGATAAAATAAGAGAGATACACTGCCGAACAGATAGGTACAAAAACTCGTTCTTTCCACGAACAATAAGCGAACACAATAAAAACTGAGCTCCTCCATAAATACACTGCCATAGGACATGTCACCATTTCATCTCCAAAAAAGTTACACCTTTACACGGCTGGTGATCGAGCACCCCCTGCCACACGCCCATGCGGCGGCTCGCGGGGTATTATGTAGATGTAGATACCCTGTAAGCCACCCAAAGGGTGTGTGGCAGGGGGTGCTTCCACACCAGACATGCATTAATTATACGGCAGAACACCGAAACTACATTGAAACCAGCGTACCACACATGCAACGCGCCAATTAAAAATCTAATACCCAAGAAACATTCTATCGTCAATCGTTCCAACGTGCAAGGGATACAAAGACTACTATTACATATTCAAAATATCCTGCGCATAAATAAGAACATCAATATTTACATCATGCATTAATAAGAAAGAGGAGAATATAAAGAAAAAGATTTACTGTCTGCCTATTGTCACAATTCGAACTATTCATGACGACGATCACAGATGTTATGGTCCCGAATGGTACGCGGAAAAAATGAGATTTTATACCTATCGGTTCTACAATCTATCTCTCTAATTTTATTGGCGCGATCTAATCTGCCGTAGTACGAAGGGGTTAATAGTATGTTTTTTCACGTCGTCAGAGAAATGTTTTTCCTGAAATTTAGTTAGGAGGTTAGGCCTATAATTTAATCTACGCTGTGATAACAAATCCCATCCCAATTCTTCTAACAATCCAGACACACTAGTAAACTTATCGTAGCAGAGTAATGATACGTCTTCTTAGAATGATTAATCACCTGGCGCCACCATTGGTTTCATTCATTTATTTTTAATACCAAATGTTTCTGCTGTCTCACATGAATTGAAATGACATATTTTGTGAGAATACTCTGTCTCGTCGGACATAATACTTAAGAAAAACGATAAAATCTTTTTCACCTCGGGTTTTTCTCCAGGTGGCATTGCCGTTCAGCATCGACGTTTTGAGGATTAAATCCAACTTTATCTTTAGGGTCGATCCACTCTGATGAGGAAAGCAGACGATATGTAAATCTAAAATCCTTTGTCAACTTTTTTGGAGAGACTGAATGAGTCTAATAACGAAGCATGCAGGGCGATGCAAGAAAACACAGACAACGGAGGTGAAGTAGTACACATTGAAATATGTTGATAATTTTTTAATTGGTAAGGTACCAATGTCCGGAAATGATGCGTTATTACACTATGAGTAACTGAGAGTCCCGTTTGAATCCTTGACAATATTGCCACAGTCACATCAAAGTCTCAAAATATCCACCTTCCATCTTATTGCAGAGCGTACCTCGGCGGTGTAGTGATAGGCGCACACGTTCAAATACGCCTGGCCTCGTTTGAATTATTTCTCCAGCAGCGTGGATTCGGCCTATAAGATCCATACGCGACTCTAATGGGGTTTGATAAACAGACTGTTTCATGTCGCCCCACAAAAAGTAGTCGAGAGGGTTAAGATCGACAGGGCCATGGGACTGGGGGTCCCCCCCCCTCCCAATCCATCGACCCGTCATTCTTTCACGTATCACGGGTTCCGTACGTGTGAGGTGTTGTCAAGTAATGAGCCTTCAAATCCTTCGAACTAACACTGATCTTGAGACATCATTAACTTTAGTGCTCGCAGAGTTTCTGTGCACTGGAGAATTTCTCCAAGCCTATCTGCCCATGGTAGATGAGCAGCCATTGGCTGCCGGCGTCCAATCCCGTAGACCGGTTCTTAGCTCAGTGCGCGCCGCGTACGAATACCGTAAGGGGCGACCCAAAAGAGTCTAGCCTTAGCTCACTTTAAATTATCCTGCAGCGGGTGCCAGGCTTTCTTAACTGAATTAAATATGGTTCGATAAATTCGGATATCTTTCCCAGCGATAAAAATATTGGTTGTTATGATAATTAGTCGCAATTTTCGTATTTGTATTTTTCAAAATGTTGGTGAAGAGTATTTAAGTTTTGTTTATTTATCGTGTAACCACGGTGACCTGCACCGATGAGGATTACTTTCTAACCTCACTGCGACGACTATTGCAATCACTGCAAGTTTTGACTCGATGTCTATAGTAGTTTCTCGTCCAGAGTATTTCTATTCTAAAGGCCCTCGCGTCGGCGAGGCGTAGCGTTCGTTTTCGCCGATTCTTTTGGGTCACCAGTTACGGTATTCGTACGCGGCGCGAACTGAGATAAGAACCTGTTTACGGGATTGGACGCCGGCAGCCAATCGATTCTCATCTACCATGGGCAGCTAGGCTTGGAGGAAATCTCCAGTGCACAGAAACTCTGCGAGCACTATAGTCATAGTGTGAAAACGTATCATTTTCGGACATTGGTTTCTTATTAAAAAATGATCAACATATTTCAATGTACTACCTCACCTACGTTGTCGGTGTTTTTTTGCAACCCCCTGTATATAAGATAGTACAGTAAATGGGATGAGAGGAGAGGTGGTATAGCACTTAAAGCCGCGTGTGAATGTGGATGAAGAGTAATCTTGGCTTCCTCGGGGTTTCATTTGCCTCCGGCAGCGACAGCGGCGCGGAGTGGATCAAGGACTCGGAGGGGTGGGGAGCGGTCCGCCCCCGCTGACCTTCTTCCGCCCCTCCGATGTGTCAGTCGAGGCCCATTCGCTCCAGAGAGCGCCCTCGAGGGGCGGGTGTGCATCCTCACATGCCGCACCACACCACACCACTCACACTCCCGCTGTGAGAGATAGAGAGACGCGAGAGTGCATCATCTGCATTGCGGCAGTGCATCCTTTCGCATTGATTGGCAGCCTCCGACACAACAGACACCAAACGACCCCATCCGTATCCCTATTCTCTCTATCCCTTCTGCCTCCCTCTGTGTGAGTGTCTATCTCTTTATCGGCCCTCATGTCGGTCCCGGTCGCGGCGGGGTAAAGTCCTCGCCTGCTAACTTGAGGGTCGCGGGTTCGAATCCCGCCTGGGTAGATTATCCACTGCCCAGGACATGGATTTTTGTGCGCGTGTTAAAATGAGTTAATTGTAAGAGAGGACTGTACAGTCCTAAATTCGCTCGAAATAAAGACAAGTTATTATTATAGTATTCGCGGCAAAAGTAGGATGGATAGGGTCAGGAATGAGTGGGTTAAATGCTCCAGTAATTGACGTGTATGAAAGGAGTGTGCTTCGTTGGTTTGGCCATGTAGAGAGAATGGATGAGAGTCGAATAACGAAACAGATATATGAGAGTGGAATGAATGGTGCGAGAGGTAGAGGCAGGCCGAGAAAGTTGTGGTTGAATGTGGTTGAGGAAATTCTTAGGAGGAGGAATATTATGAGTTTTAAAAACAGGAGGGCTTGTATGAAACAGTGTATGGGGTAAATGAGGCAAAAGAGGTTTGCAAGTATAGGTCAGTATGGAGGAAATTATTGAAGCAGAGTTAGGTGTACAATTATGTATTAATGAGTGAAACATTTTGACTGTGCCTACCCCGGAAGGGAACGGCGTGATGGGTATGTATGTATTATTACACTTACCTCTCTATCGGAGGGGACGGAGAGGGCGGCTGGAGAGTGATGGAGTGTAGCTCTCGCAAAAGTTTCTGGCGCAGATCGGCGCAGCGAGGAGGGGAGGTAAAAGCGGAAGGGAGGAATTGAAAGGCCGAAGGCAACGAGAGAGAGAGAGAGAGAGAGAGAGAGATATTTGGAAATGCTGAGTCGACTTCTTGAACTCTTTCGCCTCTTTTTCTCGAGCACCACACTGCACATGCCTTCGGTATGGCCCTTGGTCCGGTAGGGCCCCGATCCGATGACGAACTCCGGCAGACCGCACTACGTCCACCGTTAAATGGAGTCGGCGGACACCCTACCCCAAGAATTTGGTCAACGGGTTTCACCGGTTCTCAACAGATGTGTGGTAAGTTTTCGTGTAAGCGAGACACTGAACTGAAAGTTCAGTAGCCCTCGTCCCAAAATCACCCGCCGTGCAGCGAAGAACTCCCGTGAGAGACCATGGGCACCGTTTTCCACAAGCCTCCGCCGCCGAGTCTCAAAACGCGTCCGTTATGTTTGCTTCCTCTACTTCTCTTCTTCTTTCTTCATCGACTCCGCTCCTTTCCTTCATCTCCTCCTCTCCAGCCGATCGAAGGAGACTTCTTCATCGGTGAATCTCATCCGTCGATTCGTTCACCTTTTCGACGACACGTGCACCGTCGCTTCCCATCGCTCGCTTGTTTTTCTCTCAAAATTGTCCCACTCTTTCTCCCACTCTCTCTCTTTCTTCGTCCGCATCTCACTGCCACACGCATTATACCCAATACTCTACACAAGGTTTCGAAGAAGCGCTTCTTTTGTCAAGCGCCAAGCGAGGGACCTGATTGGCCCAGGACGAGTCACGTGACGCGTCCACCATTTTGGGCTCTTGCCTGCGTTGAGAGGTGTATCTGTTAACATTGGAGAGTGGTGTGTTGACTCAAAATTTGGTACTTTTGGCGACAAAGATGCCTCAGTGCTGCGCTTTTGGTTGTACCACGCGACCAGCAAAAGGTGAAAAACACTTTTATTTGCTGCCAAGCGGTGCAAGAAATGAAGAAAGGAGGAAAATATGGCTTCATAAAACCTTCAGCCGGCGAGACTGGACGCCCGGTGAAGATGCAAGACTTTGTGCTGTGAGTAACTTTCTCTATTCATCGTTCAGATTACACTTTGTTTTGGGGAAGTTCCCTTTATTCTGTTTTTTGCATGCATGTTCTTTTGTTTCTGAAACCTAAGTTTTTGCAGCACGTGGCTTCCTGCCTAATGTTAGAGTAGTACGATAAGGAACGATATCTTTGGGTCGTCATATAATTTGCGAGTTTCATAAGCTCACACTGGTGATAAATATTTGGCGTTAGGATGATTAGTGAATTAAATATATGCCGTATGCTGACCTTCGTGTCAGCAGCGATTCGTTGATACCATAATTTGATACGCAGTGATTCTTACTATCGCATAAATTATCAGTACTCGTGTGAACAAAATTTCGTATTCCTCTTTTCGCAAATGATACATCCGGTATTTATTCACTTAGTGATTATCACGGAGGTTTCCTTTACACGTTAGTCAATGAACTAGTCTGTCCATAACACCCAACATTTAATCCCGTGTGTTAACAACATTTAGTATCCCTCACTTTTACAGTATTATGTCCCGTGTTTATTTACTTATTTCTGTGGACGAAGGTTGTTTTTTTAAGGTACTTTGATGAGCTACTCATTCGTTTACATCCAACACTTATTAAAGTTCTCAATTATAAGGGTTCGCTATTTCGAATAACTCCTTTTCTTTCATTATATTTCGTAGTTTTATTTCCAAAATAATTTCACCGATACCGCGTAATTTGATGCATAAGTACACAAAAGAAATCAATGAGCTGCGATGGTCAATCCACACCCATGTGTAGTAAGAACTTGCTTCGTTATTTATCAGTGATAAGAAAGACAAAAATATGATTTTTCATTCCCTTGAGAGGACGGAAATATGGCAAAAGCCGGTTCTTATTGGTTTAAGAAATACTTGCTAAGGTCAAATTTATCTGAGTTTCTCAGTTAAACGAAGCAGTAGTCCGTGCATTTTCTAATACCTACTGTTTTTATCCTTATTAACGAATTTGCTAACAGTAAAGACATCTGGGCATATATTTCTAACCCTGGGGCTTCAGACCTTTGATGTGGTCTAAACTTCACTTCCAAGTCCCTTTGTTACCATCCTTTACAAATTTTTATTTATTACATTCGGCTGTTTTTAGAATAACAAATGTTATATTATATGTCAAACAGCAATATACATGAGTATTGAGGAAAGTAATAACCTTTATACATATTTAACCAGAGTTAAATTGCATTACTGTGGTTTATAAGTTTAAATATCTATGCCAAGGTTAGGCAATATGGGAATTAATTTGAATGAGATGATAGGTGAATTCGATAAGTGGCACGCAGGGCCTTCAAAGTGAGAAAATACACTTGCTTGAAGTATGCGCGTTTTCCTAGAGTAGAGGATTGGAAGATTGAAGAAGAAAGAGTACATTAATGTACTGATTTTTAATTATGCTATTTTAAGTACTGTATTCTTGTCTTTTCTGCGATGGTATGCAGTTCTCTGGACCTGGATACTACAGGATTTTCTGCATTTTTCCTCTTAGGCACACTTCACACGTGATCAATTTGAATTGCAACGGGCAGATGGTGTGATAAAACTGAAATCACATGCAATTCCAACTCTGTTTGCACACAGACCTCCTGTAGTGGAAAGGAGTTCACCAGCTGAGAGGAGAGAACGCATACCTAAAGGGGAAGCATTCAGAGTCAGAACCTGTATCTCAATTATTCCCACACTTGAATTCTGGGTCTGGAATAGTTCCAATCCCAGGAAACATCCATAGTGTCCATCCATATTGCTCTAAATGTATATAATGAATGTAATACCGAAGACCATCATGGTTTTCGAGTACTTTTGTACCGATGTTTTTAAATGGTAAATTCTGCTTCTAACAAATGGGCCATGGTTTATTTAAATCAATTTATAATGCATATTATTGTTACCTTTTTGTATTTTTTAAGAGATATGCTCCCTATACCACCATCAACTTTCAACCTGCCCTCTGAAGGATGGTCGTTTTGATCAAGGATAGGTATCAAATGTTATGAATGATTCCTATCCATACATTTCATATGTGCATTTCTTGCCGATAAAATAAGCTAATAACCCTTATTTTATCATTATTAATTGATAAATTTTCTCTGATTATTTAATTTTAACATTTACTTTTTCTCATCTTTAATAATGAAATTGGCATTACTTCTTCGCTACAATTCTGAAATTGTATCGTTTCCATGTATGATTGAACATGTCATCATCCACTTTATTCCTATTACTTATTCTAAATTTCTCATTGTCTTTTTTCTTTGGGTAAAGAAAGTTAAAAATCCGGTTGACAATGGAGATAGCTATTCCAGATGAGGATAAACACTACACCATGGGACGTAACAGTATTCCTTGGAGTGACTGATGTATTGCTGTCAGTGAATGTAACTGAAGTCCTTGCCTCTGTTGCATTCGTGTTTAGTATTTTACCAATTTTTTATACCAACAAATTTACCAATGATAACGTGTTAATGGATTTGTTCAACATTTTTTATTGTAATGACGATACCATTTTACCAATTACAACGTGTTAATCGATATTGCATTTTTTCTTTTAACTCCCTTATAGGGCTTTCTTTCAGACCCAGAAACGTCAAAACCAGAAAAATGTTGAAAAGGCATAACATCGTGGCTTAATGACATTTTTCACGCCAGAATGTCCGCTTCTCTTCTTCTTCCAAAAGGGAAGCATAAACATATGCACTCAATTTTCCAAGGATTGAATGATTATAATGACGAAAAAGTCCCGAGTAGGTAATGAAAGAATTATTCTGCTATGTGCAAAAGCCTTACTGCGAGAATACAGGATTGACGTGAGAGTGAAGAACTTAAGAGTTAATAACAGTGTGTCAGTTAGTGGAAAATAATTATCATATTACTGCTATTTGTCGACCCTAAAATTACAAAATATAATTAAATCTATCAAGCTCAACGTCTTCCGTGCTGAAACATACGGACGTCTAGCAGAAATCTCTGGAATGCCAATTCTGTAGCTCGTTTAAAACCGCTTATGTGCCGTCCATATACCACTTGTCAATTATTTATTGATATAATCATTGCCGGCCATCTTCTCACAACGCATTATCATGTTCTTAAAAAATAACATTAATCCTCATGGACGTAAATATATATTTTCTGCGATTGTACATACAAATCTCCCCTCCCCGGGAGCCAATAATGGCGGACGCGCTAGCAGACGACGAAGTTGACCATACTTTCCTAACACAGAACTTTATTCGAACCCCTCATGGCTTGGCCGTGCACGCAGGACTGATTTGCATGGCTGAAGATGCAATGGGGCGATCGCAGAGAGGGAACAGGAGCCGAAGGGTGTCGCCGCCTCCAGAGGCAAACGCCGAGCCGATCTGACGCTGTCTCGGAAGTATAAAGCGGTATAAGAGCGGTGAGCCAGGTGGACGTTGGAGATCTCTATCTCAGGCAACTCTGAAATCCCTGCTGTAGCTGTTGGAGCCGACTGAAACGGAGGGTCAATAATTTCCTGGTTCACTTCTATTTCCTTTTTTAAATATCGGTGTGACGTTGGTTATTTTCCAATCTTGGGGCACCTTGCCTTCGGATAACGATTTGCTAAATATAATTTCTAAGAATGGTGCAATCTGTGGCGTTCACTGCTTAATATAATGTGCGCGAATAGATGTGCTAAGTTCTTTATTTAAATGATACAGTTTAATATATAATTGGTATTATTTTGGACTTGGTGGCGCGTTCATGTTAAATTAAAGATCGTGTAATGTAAGAGGGGCGAATGCTTCGCTCTAAAGCGTATTTAAAAATTCGGTGTATGACTCGCGAAGTTTGCCTATATTGAGGAATGAATGTGAAATAAGTAGATTTAAATAGGATGGATAGCGACCCCCAGAAAGTAATAAAAAATTATTAATGAGTTAACACAGGTTATTGTCAATCTAATGGCGGATCTGACGATCTTTGCTATCATCGAGGCCTTTGGTTATGATTCGCTGCATAAGCGCATATAAAATGAAAAGAAAGATCATCCTTCTGGCTGAAATATGATTTGGTTCTTTTCCGGCGTATGATACTAATAGTCTTCTCGGCTTCGGCTGGCGCCCTTCGGGAGATCCCAGTTGTAATGGGGAAGCCCCGAGGGAGGATAGTGGACCTCTGCGGGGAAAACCTTTTTGTAAAGGAAGGACAATAAAGGCAGTTTCGCTTGAGCGTCGGTGCGAGCAAGTTGTTTTCCTTACCAACCCTTGACTTCTCCAGCAAACCGGCGCTACACCTGACACCGAAAAGTACGACAGGACAAGGTGATAAACAGACGATTGTCAAACACAAACTTGTTTTTCAATAATCGCTTTGATGTTCAGAGTTCATTCCATCCTAAAAATTTTTCATGATATTGTTTGCGGCGAATTTTTTTTTTAACGCTGCCATCGGTGATCTAAGAATTTTTCATTGCCGAAATGATTACAAACTGTCAATATGAATCATTCGCTGTCGAGATTTTAAGAGCCGTTAAGGATTCTAGACAAAACTGTATCTAGTAGAACAGTGTACTCGCTCGAATTGAGCGTTAGAAGAAAATGGGCATCACAGCAAAGACATCAGGAGGGGAATAGCGTCCAGGAGGGGAGAAGCGTTCGGCAATAAAGAGGTTGCTCATGACGGGACGAACCTTGGGCTGGGATTGAGGAAAGAGGCTGGGAAAAGAGTATCCAATGGTGAGTGTTGCGTTGCTTAGTGAAGAAACGTGGGCCCTCGGAAAATAGGATGCACCGTCGTGGGCTGCAGCAGGAGGAGGACTGAGAATGGATCCACATCTACATCTACGTGATACCCTGCGAGCCACCACGAGGGTGTGTGGCAGGGGGTGAAGATCACCAAACATGCACTATTGACATGCAACTAGGATATTTAATGAAGGCACGGACGATGGATGACGGAAGACAGATGGATGGACGGAAAGGAGGACAAACGAGGAAGTGCGGCTTAAGGTACGTTTTCATGAACGCGTTTCAGATGAAGAGACACGAAAGCGAGATCCTCAGCCAATCAGAAGCCCGGATTTCTTCGCGTGAGTTCGCGTATGTTCGCGTAGAGTCGCGTCGCCCGAGTTGAGATATTTTCAACTTTCGACGCGCGGAACGCATAGAATCACAAACATGGCCGACTGGCCAAGTGTAGGTTCCATGGATGAAATTATCATCTCCGACATTCGAGAGAGGTACACGTGCCTGTACAATTATAAGGACTATCGATACAGGAATAGAAACCTAAGGGAGAAGGCGTGGAGGGAGATAGGAGTATCCATTGGAGCGGAAGGTAAGAACACCTTTTATTTCCGATGATTCTCAAAGCTTATGCGATGTGTTAATGCATTCGTGGTATTATCATTATGTTTTACAGCAAAAAATGTGTCGGCTCGGTGGAAAGCCCTCCGGGATAAGTATGTAAGAGACAAAAAGAAGCCCAGAAGTGGCTCAGGCTAAGCCCCTACGCGTAGGTTCGCTTGCATGCGAACGGTTCACGCGAAGAAATGACGCGTCTCGTCGCGCGCGTGCGCGTCTAACGCGTCCATGAAAACGTAGCTTTAGGCTTGAGCGATGAGTCGATTCATCGACAGTGACTTTAGTCGCGATGAACCACGTCGATGACCATGAATGTCATCGATCATCGGCGTCGATGAGTCCATGAATTCACCGCCGTCGATGAGTCGATGAATTAACTGATGTCGATGAGTTGATAAATGAACTGACGTCAATAAGTCGATGAATTCACCGATGCAGATGAGTCAATGGATCCATCCCCATTAGATGAAAATTTTTGGTGTTGCGCCGCCCGCCCGTGCCTATCCCTACCTTTCCGTCGGCGATGAATGAATTCATCGACTTATCGAGGTCGGTGAGTTCATCGACGGCGATGAATTCATCGACTCATCGTCGTCGATGACAATCATCGAAACCGAATCATCTCGATGATTTTTTTTCATCGACCCTCGATGGGCAAATTCGTTCATCGCACAAGCCTACGTTTGCTTTATAAGAACCTCTCGCTGCATGCAGTAAAACAACGCAGACGGTGACACTCCGTCGGAATCCGCTGTCAACGCTCTCGATGACCAACTGACCTTAGACGCGTCGCCGCACCTTCCCATCCCACACGGACGACGAGACGGAGGACCTGCCCTCCGACGGCATAGACTGTCAACAGGGCAGGAGTTTGTTTACGTCTCCTTTGGCTGAAGCTGACGGTTATTAAACACCATCTGGTTAACTGCGTCCCCCACCACACTTAAAATACTCAATCCTTAAGGTAGTCCGAGCGAGATAGTTCCCCAGTCATAAAAGAGACCAAATTCGAATTATAAGTTTTAATTTCACCAGCTGTGAGACACACGAATTGAATATTGCATTATTATTAATGGTGCAATTATATAGTTTTATATGACAGAAATGGGAGGTAATCACATGAAAATATTTAAATAAGTCTTTAACTTGACTCATTTTTTTCGCGCTGTGCGTTTGAAACGCCTTCAAAACGGAAGGTTTTTTTTGTGATACCCTAGAACCCTCTATTGCGGTGACAATACAATTAATTTTCAAATATAGTTGAAAAAACACACAAACTACACACTGTTAGTTTTTTTACGACATCTAAGTGCTAGAAATACCTCATTTTGTATATAAAGTCTCTCTGAAGTGCATACACGTACCGTGTCTCACGTAAAAGGACTGATTTTTTTTTGGAAAATATCTCCGAAAGTAATGTGGTAAGGGGTAGAATTTTTGGTGCCATTAGAAGAGTGAGATTTTTTCTTTAAAATGAGACCAAAAATTTTTGATTTCTAAGTAAAGTGATTTTGCGCTCAAACCACCTTCGTTTCTTTTTAGCCATAGACCGGCATCGCGTGCCCTCCCTCAGACACAGCTCTCCAGTTGAAAGGTCTGTCGTCTCTCTATGGGTCTCTCCAGCATCTCCCATCCCCATCGCCGATTCCCGACCTTAAATTCCCGCACTCTTCCCATCGCGAACGGGTCCCTCCGCTCTGATCATCTTCTCCTCTCCCGTTTTTCACTCCGCGTCCCTCTGTCCGCACCACTCGCGACGTAAGTCTCCGCTTCACGCACCCAAAAATCCCCTCTCTCCCAACGCTCCATTTCCTACCGCCCGCCTTCATTTCTTCAATGCCCTTTGCCGACAGTCACCCTACACCCTCGACCTTTTCTCCTCACGCAACATCTTTCCTTCCCAACTTAAACGGATTGTGTCCTCCTCCTCCTCTTCCTCCTTCCCTCCTCTGCCACACAACAATTGGCTTTTTTCCCTCTTTCTTGCTGTTGATTATCGTTGTTATTGTTTTTACTTTATATTCCTGTATTACTTTTTAAACTTATTTTTTGTTTAGTTAAACCCATTGTAAAGCGTATAGTTGCTGTTTTGGTGTTTTAATAAATAAATAAATAAGGATCATATCCGACGTCTTGGAGATTGTGGCGTTCTTGTTGTATAATATTTATCACTATAATATCTGAATTAACTCTCGCAACGTACAAGTTTCATGACGGGACGTTAATAGTGACGCACATTTTGAAGAACCACACCGGAACGATGCGATGAATAGCCGGAGAAAAGTAATAGAAATTATGTACCCGAAGTATTCACCAATAAAAATGAGTTGTTCTAATTTTTATGGGAAATCGTTGGAGCATTAAGGTGTTTGCGATGTGTGCTGATATCCTTACTCTGCCCCTACTCAGTTCTCGGCAACGATTAGCCGCGTCCACTTCGTCACTTGGATCTGGTCGGTCAGAATTATATATGTCACCACAGCTGAAAAGGACTTCGTGGATATCAGCAACGTTTATGCCATTATAATGGAACATTGAATGTGAAAAACCATTCTCAAACCGAGTGAATTTGTGCATTCAACAATCCATGGATCCTATGGTGTGTCAAGTCTTTGCGATTCCAAGTAATGTGTCGATTAAATTTCGTATATTTCTAAGAGCAAATGCGCCGATTGTACATTTCATCAAAGCTCCATCCTGGTCGTCAGTCTGTTGGTATAGAGTAGATTTCATTTTTAAGGTCCTACCCACTTCCACGGCTGTACCTGTGTGACTATGGCTAACAGCTGATATGCCCGACATTCTCCGCGATGTATATACGATGCTCGAAGATATTTTGATGTTAATCTGTATGGGCCACAGAATTTTATTTTTTGTACGTTCATCCGTGTTGCTATGGGATCTCAGTTTTTGGGCTCTCTGATTTGATGGGATATGAACCACTGCTCCATTGCAACTTTATCTTTCATCTTGGAATTACCTTAACTTCAGATATATCGTGGGGAACACAAATACAAAACATATGTAGCGCAGCATTAAAGAAACTAGGTTTCGTTGAGCGCATAATAGGAATGTCCTCGGATGAAAAGGTCTAAGAAAGATACTACTTCGCTCTGGTTAGGCCACACCTCGAATTTGCCGCGAGCATTTGGGACCCTGGTCAAATAGATTTTGCAAAAAAAAATTAATAAAATACAAAGAAAAGCAGAACGCTTCGTTAAAAACTGCTACAAACGAACATATAGTGCTACACAACAGTTAGAGGGATTAAGGTGGGAGCCCCTAGAGACTCGGAGGCTCCACGCTAGGCATAGACTGCTGGAGAAATTCAGAACTGATATTTTTCAGAGCGACACAAAGAATATTAACGTGACTCCTCACTACATTTCTAGGTCTGACAGATGCGATAAAATAAGAGAGATACACTGCCGAACAGATAGGTACAAAAACTCGTTCTTTCCGCGAACAATGTGCGACCAAAATAGAAACAGAGCTCCTCCAAACACACTTTCATAAGACATGTCACCATTTCACCTCCAAAACTTTTACATCTTTACACGGCTGGTGACCTACCACCCCGTGCCACACGCCCAAGCGGCGGCTCGCGGGGTAGTATGTAAATAGCTGTGAGCTAGTTCCTTTCCCCTGTGATCTTGCACACCATTTTGGAGGCAGTGATATTCAGCTGTACTCGCTATTCTGACTTTTAAACAATATTGATTCGAGCCATCAAGAAAGACCAACATTTTTCCAAACTTCTAATTGAAATGATTTTGACGAGTCTTTTTCCGCATTGCCACATTGCCATAATAGACTGTTTGAATGTGAATTTATTATGGCTGAAAATTGTGACGGCAGCGCACACCGTCGAAAGTGGTTAAATAAAGCACTTTTGAATTAACTTTACTTTGTGGGTCATATTCCTCTGCTATTTTGCTTCAAAGAGTAAGACTTTCTCTTTAAAGTTGAACTGCAAGGGAGGGCTAGACACAGAGAACAATGCATTTCGTTCTAAATACCTTATGTCTGCGAGAAGTGTTTTAATAGCCCGATTTACGACATTGATTAGCAGTTATTTTTCCTTAGTTTATCACTTTAAAAGCCATATAGGTCAGCACGAAGGTCTTGTTTCTTTAATTCTGCAAGCATTTAACTTCGCAGAGCAGTCGAGAATCGGCCGTTCCGTGAATACTTCGAGAAACTGGTTAAGCCAATCTTCATTCACCTCATTCGTGAAAATTAAGTAGGAACTGACAGGATATTAAAAGATGACCATAAAGCAACGATAACAGCTAAAGGGGGTTTAGGGTTGGTGTGGTATGGCTAGAGTACTTGATAACCATACGGATGGCCAGGGGTCAAATCCCTGCAAGAGGAGGATGTTTTTCAGAGGACACCCGATCCCTACTTGAGCATCTTGCGGAGGGCACTTCAAGTACAGTACTCCGTCTGTCGGATGAGACGTTAAACCGAGGTCCTTCCTCTTGGTGCCTTTCGTTAAGAGCACGCTAATACTAACGCCGGGTTTCCATCCACCCTTCCTCCCTTACCTATCCCCTATGGCGCAAATGACCTTAGCCATCGTTCGCCTCCCCAAATATCCAATCCAACAGCTAAAGGGATTAATAAAGTCTTCTCGGATGTTCCACCGGGTTAGGTAGTTTCGATGCTACCTCCGCCACCTACCTACGTTTCGATGGCTACCACCGCCAAAGTCCTCAGGACATGATGCGGAGGTAGCCATCGAAACGTCGGCCATTAACTACCTAACCTGGTGGAACATTCGAGAAGACTATTAGTATCATACGCCGGAAAAGAACCAAATCATATTTCAGCCAGAGGGATGATCTTTCTTTTCATTTTATATGCGCTTATGCAGCGAATCATAACCAAAGGCCTCGATGATAGCAAAGATCGAAAGATCCGCCATTAGATTGACAATAACCTGTGTTAACTCATTAATAATTTTTTATTACTTTCTGGGGGTCGCTATCCATCCTATTTAAATCTACTTATTTCACATTCATTCCTCAATATAGGCAAACTTCGCGAGTCATACACCGAATTTTTAAATACGTTTTAGAGCGAAGCATTCGCCCCTCTTACGTTACATGATCTTCAATTTAACATGAACGCGCCACCAAGTCCAAAATAATACCAATTTTATATTAAGCGAGCGAAATATCATTTTACTTAGAAATCAATGAATTTGGTCTCGTTTTAAAGAAAAACATCTCACATATCCAATGACACCAAAAATTCTACCCCTTACCACATTGCATTCCGAGATATTTGCCAAAAATCGCCAGCCCTTAAACATGGGAAATGGTACGAGTATACACTCCCGAGAGAAATAATTTACAAAATGAGGTAATTCTAACACTTCGATGTCGTACAAAACTAACAGCTTGTAGTTTGTATGTTTTCTCAACTATTTTTGAAAATTAATCATATTGTCACCGCAGAACATTCTTTGGTATCACAAAAAACCTTCCGTTTTGAAGGAGTTTCAAAGGCACCGCGCGAAAAAAATGAGTCAAGTTAATGAGTTATTTAGAATTTTCCTTTAATTACTTACAATTTCTGTCATGTAAAACTATATAATTGCACCATTATTAATAATGTAATATTTAATTGATGTGCCCTACAGCTGGTGGAATTAAAACGTATAATTCGAATATGGTCTCTATTGTGACTAGGGAAGTATCTCGCTCGGACTACCTTAAGAACTTGGTAAATCTTTTTGCGCCCAATATTGTCAGAAATGAGTATTTCGCAGAATTCATCCAATGGATACGCTCACCATTGACTAACGCCATTTCCGCAAACAAAGGACGCGGTATTTTTCACGCTTCCGTGATTTCCGCCGCATGGGGCCTCGCCAAACCCCCACGAGACGCGTCTCAGCTTTGAAGCGATCACGACGTCCACGCGACAGTCGCGGTGAAGACGACGTCGATTCGGAAATCGCGATCTGGAGGCGACCGCTGTAGAAGAAACCCTTCACACGGCACTTCGCGAGAAAATGAAACTTCAGGGATCAAATCAAGGGTATACAGGGTTGGAGGAGGGAATGGGTTGCTCAGGAAAATCTACATCTACATAATACCCGGCGATCCGCCGCATGGGCGGGTGGCAGGTGGTGTTAGGTCACCAACAGTGTAGAGGTGTAAGTTTTTTTTGGAGATGGAATGGTGACATGAATTATAGGAGTGTATTTAGTGAGCTTAATTTTTTAATGTGATCGCTTATTGTTCGCGGAAAGAACGAGCTTTTGTACCTATCTGTTCGGCAGTGTATATCTCTTATTTTATCGCGTCTGTCAAACCTAGAGATGCAGTGAGGAGTCACGATAATATTCTCTATATGATTTCAAATTTTCCTGGCGAATCGTAATGTCGTGTCCCGACTTTCGCCTTCCACAAAGTTCGCCCGAATTCACATTTTCTTTTGACTCTCGCTTTCGCACTTCTAGAGTTCAAGGGCGATTAGCGAAGCCACCTACCATCAGTGGTCCCGAGCATACCAATCCCATACCACGGGGAGTGGTCAGTTGTGTACAAGGCCAAGACTGGCCTCTCCGCACAGCGGTCGACCTTCGACAAAAGACGCGCGCGCAATTACTCTCATTTGTTACACATTTTATTCGCCCGGGACCATCTTGTTTTTCAACTAAGACGCAATTCGGGAGGAACACGAACGAAACTCTCCTGAGGAGGAGGGGAAGCTCTATCCGGCTAGAATCATAGATAAACCCCAGATTTCGGACCAAACATATCCATAATCTTACCGACGCGGAACCCCTGCCCGACTGAGCTCCGACAGGAAGTCATCGCCACTCCTCAACCAGGACTTGGGAGACATCCCTCCAGGGCCAACCCTCGAGAGACTGCCCGCCGTTGCAGCCAAAGTCAACTTTCCAAGATGTAAGAACGATTAGTAGCTTAGCTGCAATAAACATCATTCTTTAAAATGACTCTATGTTTTATTGATCCCTGAGAGGCCACCTCGACTCGATGTTGCGATCCTTTTAATGCGCTACGTTACTCTGTGTTCCGTTTGGGACATGACAGTATTAATGAAGTTCTCTCGGGCTTCACACCAGGTTACACATTGTTTAACTGCCAATGTTTCTATGGCTGAGTCAGCCACCGTCTTCAGGGCACAAACTGACATTTTGAAAATACCAGTAAATTAATTTTTCCACACCCTCTGCCACACGCCCAAGCGGCGGCTCGCGGGGTATGTAGATGTAGGAAAAATTAATTTACTGGTATTTTAAAAATGTCAGTTTTTGCCCTGAAGACGGTGGCGGACTCAACCGCAGAAACGTTGGCAGTTAAACATTGTGTAACCTGGTGTGAAGCCCGAGAGAACTTCATTAATATTCTCTATGTCGCTCTGAAAAATATTAGATCTGAATTTATCAAGCAGCCTAAGCCTAGCGTGTAGCCTCCGAGTCGCTAGGGGCTCCCACCTTAATCCCTCCAACAGTTGTGTACCACTATATGTTCGTTCGTAGCAGTTTTTAACGAAGCGTGCTGCTTTCCTTTGTATTTTGTTAATTTTTTTGGTTCGATCTATTTGACCAGGGTCCCAAGTGCTCGCGGCGTATTCGAGGTATGACCCAACCAGAGCGAAGTAGCATCCCTCTTTGACTTTTTCATCCGAGGACCTTCCTATTATACGCTTAACAAAACCTAGTTTCTTTAATGCTCTGCCACATAAGTTTTGTATGTGTGTTTCCCACGATATATCTGAAGTTAACGTAATCCCAAGATATTTTACTGTACTTGAAGATTTTACGTTTACTCCACCCACGGTGCAAGTATTGCATTTGTGTGATGACTTTCGCTGGAAGTGGACTGTGGTGCATTTACTAATACTTAGTTGTAAACCCCACTCCTGTCACCACGAATGAACGTTGTTAAGGTCAAATGACAGAGCTTCGGACGAACTGCTGAATAATGAGAGGGGGACGGAACAAGCCGGGAACGGGAAGGAAGAGAAAAGGCTTCATTGAATAAGGGCGGGGCGCGAGCGGAGATGAAGAAAGAAATAATGAAGTGAGATTAGGCCCTTCGAAGGTGAAAATCCAGAGGATTACCTCCGACTTACAACGAAGCTTAAGTTTAATCAATATAATACTTAAGTAACAACAATTCGGGTTGCTCTCGTTTCCCTTGAATTTCCTTGAAGTGGAAGATAGGAAAAGTCACAGGTGTAGCCTTGAAGCTCTCTCTCCAGCGGGGAGAATCGAAGCCGAATTTTGCGCATTTAGCCATGTTGTGATTATGAAAACATTGGGTGTGATCCTAGCATTGTCTTTCGTGGCTGTGTTGTGGCTCAGTTGTGTATGTATCGAGTCCATCGAGGACATAAGCGAATAAAACGTGCTTGTGGCTGCCTCCAAAATCAACACACGTCCCGTAGTCTCGCGTTTTACGGTAGCAACTCGATAATACGAAGTTGGCGGGAGCGAACAATCGGCACTTCGTATTTTCGACTTTCGTATTTTCCAACCTTTTTAATAAATTGCGAAAAATATTTCCCTTCTCCCCCCTGACTTCTCTGGTTTTTGGACGCGGAAATCGCAGGATCGGATCACGGAAAAAATCTGCCGCAGCTGAGGCTGAAACCTAACTCCTTTCTGTGGCAAAATCGTGATAACGACAATAAGTTTTCGCAGAGAAGTATTTCCGTAGATAGGTTCTTCTAAACGCCGGGTGATTTTGAAATAGAGTGCATCGGGATCCAATTCATACCCATGTTGTGTCATATCCGCGTATTAAAATCCCAAGGACTCATGCCATCACAATGAAATCTGATTCAATTGTTTATTTATCTCGTGGAAATCAGGGATAGCAGTGATGATATATCAAATGTAATATATCAAGGCCTGGTTACACAACAAATTCACCGTAATAATGAATGGATGAAAGTTGGTTCCAGTAAAATTCCATGAAGTTACCCCAACAACGTCTTGGAATTAAATTAAAGACTCCCTCCGTGCTTCCGTGGGGATTTTATTTTAAGATTTCAGTTTTCTAGCTTACTTATGCAAAGAAATATTCTTCATAAGACGATATTTCGCGGACAACGGCTTCTTCGAGTTGATATGTCTTAGCGGTTCATCGCAGGTGTTATTTAATAAATAAAAATATTTGTTTGTTCAACTTCTATGCGTTCCAATACCATTCATCAGATTGCGATGAAACTTTGGTGCGCGCGCCCGCCAAGGTTTCTGAATTATTTAAACCATGCTACACTAGGCCAAGCGTGAGTCGCTTCAACAAATGAGTTTTGGCACGCGAGCTTCACAAATAAGCGAGGAACGACAAGCAAGCAACGAAGCAGATCGTTTACGAGTTGCTCAATCACGTCAATCAGAATCATATCAGTAAGACATAATTTGTGTTTAAAAGTACGTAATTTATTTGTATGTGGAACAAGATTTAGTGTAGTGGTCTCTTTCTTTGCATTTATATTTAATATTTGCGCTGGATTTTCGTATATGCGTCGCTATTTCCTATACCAGTAACCAGGGGAAAACCAGTCGTCCTATCACTGTGCATGAGTCATTAGGACTCGGTAAATTATGGCAGAAAGGGTCATTGTTAAGAATGGTTATCAGTGTCATTATAGATCTGCGTGGAAACATACCGTCGCTATGCCTCTTCGTGCTAAATTTTCGGATACGGAGTTGAGGATGGTTTTAAGCCCTATTTGTTTCTTTCGTCGAGGAGCCGAGAAACGTGTTGAGAAAGTTGATGGGAAGTGGTCAAAAATTCCTCTGGTTATACTTTGGTGAGCAGTGCAGCTATTTTAATCGTTTACTGCATAAAGTAAACGAGTGAAGTAGTTTTCCCCCGCCGGTAAATGCTTGCAGTAAACAATTCCTCGCTCGTCTCACAGACAAACCCTCTGACAGAGTAACAGCTCGCGCCTCTCCCCTTCTCTTCCTGGCAGTTCAGCGCGCTCTTTTTCCTAAACAAATGTTAATCGATATTGTTTGACCACCGAATTTGTGTAAGGTTATGTAAGTGGACTCATGATGATGAACTCGATAGCTTGAAGAAGATCCAAACGGCGGTTTTCAGGGATTCGCGGAACGGAAAATAACGCAGTCTTGCAATTTCATCAATAACTAAAATACTGATGTACTAAATAATATAAAACTTCGTATTATTGTTTTAAAAAATCTTTACTACAATATTTGTGAAGGAAATTCCGATATCTTGATCAGTGTTGTAATTACGAAGCCGTAAATGTGATGCATCCGTCAGGTACCCGGAAAATGGGCTAAAATTCTGTTGTTAAGCACACTGAAATCAATATAAACGGTAAAAAGTTTTGTATACAATCACTAAACCCAGAAAAAGGCATTGCTACGCATGTCGGGCACAGATAGTACATACAATATTATATTATTGAGCCACTCCCCCGATTGGGTAATATGTTTCATAATTTGAAAGAATCTGATTTAAATGCTAAATTATATCAATCGCGGGGACGGCTATACCCTCAAAAAATTCTTGGAAACTTTTTTTCTATTTTCTCATGAAATATGGACAATGGCGGGAGTAAACGCGGTTTTATTCATAGTGAAGCCATTTATTTAGGTATAGTGATAGCGACATGTATCCTATTTCCCATCATTCAATCGCGTCAATTTCCGTTCGAGCGCGCAATAAATCAAAATTGCCGCTAATAGCTAATGGCAGTGTGTTGGTACGCGATGACACACACAAGTTATAACCAAAACAGAATTGTTTACATCATGGAAATGCAGCTAACAGTTAATACAAAAATCAAATAAGGGAAAAATTGCCTCAAGCTACCATTTTTCCCGTCACTCGCTAAATTATCCACGACTAAAACTTGATAAATAAATGTGTGACTGAGAGACAAATGAACTAAAATTCACACATTATACACAATTCATAGATTCTAATCGGCAACGCTGATTTGTTAGTAGGCTACGTCAGTAAATTGAGAGCTTTTCTGACGCGATTTCCCCCCAAGGTTCGTAAAAACGAACTCAGTTTCTCTGTGGGGACTGGGTCTGAGGTTCGTATTTTCGAAAATTTCGTATTCTCGAAACTTCGTATTTTCGATTAGCGTGTGCGTGAAACTTCGTATTTTCGAATCTGTGCGTGAAAAATGGCATCGTGCTCTGCGTTTGTCTGCCAAAACAGGATAAATAAGACATCTGAACAGCCACCAATATTATTGCCTTTCCCAAAGTTCCTTGGTGTTGAAGGTGTGCTAATAACAAAACGTTGTCCATTTGCCGTAGAGTCCTTTTCGCAGGGAGTACACTACATGTTTTGGGCAGCTTTTGCATTTCATTATTACATTTATCATCTGTAATCCACAGGTACAAACAGTTACTTGTGATGAAATATGATCCAATGTGATGGCTAACAACTTGCCATCCGTGTCCTCGGCCTCTTTTCGTCAGGCCATGCTCACAATTAGTATTGGAGAAGACGAAATTGGATGCATTTGTGATATCAATTATTAAGTACATATGTATTTAATTGAGGACTATTGAAGAAAAAGAAAAAAACATTTGCACCCACCCAATTCTATGGCGACGATTGAAACTACTTGGAATGCGTAATTGGCACGATCAGTGGGTATTCGGTTTTATTCGACATCGGAGCAGACGATATTTAAGGCATTCCTGACATGCGTCATTAAGTCAATTTGTGATAAACGGAGGCAAACATAAGCTTTGGAACTGTCATTCATACACAGGAGTTTCCCCAACGATACTTGCATGTAGTATTCATGGGAAATGGGAGGTATTCTGTGAGTATTAGGTTTTACAATAACATCGGAGCAGACGATGTTGTAGGCATATGTTATTTTCTCTATTGCTACGAATTATCGCGAATTTAAGAATCGAAGCCAGCATTATTTTGAGGGACAAAGGTTAATATTAATATATAAATACATTTCACGGGTTATATTAGCTCCTATCTCCCGTATTCGATTATAATTGCACCGCTAAAATGCATGTAGTTAAATGGAAGAAGGCAATGTTTTCATAGTCAGAACATGGCCACAGCGCAAGGCTGGTGGCTTCATTTTTCTCGCGTAAGGTTACCCTTGTGGGAAAAGACTTTACGCCAAGATTTCATGAGAACCTTTTGATTTCGTGCGCTGTGCAAAGGCGATGTCTTTCGGCCGCACCAAGACCGTGCCCCCCCTCGGATTCAGAGCAATAATAATAATACAGTTGGCAGCCGCCCCTACTGGCACACATAAATACGGACGGGCGGGGGAGCAACCCCATTCCCTCCCCCCCCACCGATTAACCCTTTAGGTGCCCAACACGAGAGCATGCCCTCCTCACCTTGCTGTACCGCCCCGTGAATGCGGAACGCGGCGGAGCGTTGTTTCTGGCGAGCGCCGAGTGGTGGCGCGCCACATGCATCATGGCGCCCAGCCGAGAGTCGCACCTCATCGCAGCCTCGCGTCCATCGTGGCGCCACCGCACCCCGCCTCCTCACTCGCCAGCGGCAACCTCCCGCGCCGCTCCGGGTGCGGCAGCCGCATGGACGGCGCACGCACCACGCCCGCGAGCACGCTCACTCCATCCGGCCGGGGGCGCCGCAGCTGCGTTGTGGTGCACGATGGTGCTCGTGGGAGAGACGATCGAGGACCTATCGGGAGGTAGCATTCCGTGGACACATGGCCTTTTACTCACCACTACAGAGCGTCCCACATTTAATTCACGGAGTGGACCTTTGGGCGGACCGAACGTGTGACCTCCGAGCCCTCACACCCCTGGCCAATCAGGCGAGCATTTCGCAAGGCACGGCGCTGAACTTATATAGGTCACTTAAAGGGAATGGCATTCGCACATTGAAAGGCGCCAATATGTGCCATTAGTGGACAGACAACAATACTAAATTTACTTTCCTCCTGGTATCGGCAACATCAGACCTCCGGCTTGATGGACATTAACACTGGAAGCGAATCTCCAAAACAAACGGCACCGTCAACTAAATGTGGAACGGACTGGAATCAGTCAACGATTCCGTTCAAACTACATACCTAAAGGAGGTTAAGCTCCTGATCCGAAGGTCATCAGGATAAAACTCGAACCTTTTTTAAGGTCTACGCCTCTTCTAAAAATTTACGCTAAACAAATAAAAATACGCCGAAACGTTGTTCGGGGCCGCGATATCCACTTGAACTCCTAAAAGCGCAATTTCACTTCTTTTTCCATCTTATGCACAATGCGCGCGTTCTTAAGCGGCGACACAAGAGGCATGGAAAAAACACGGACCGTCACGTTGCGAAGTTGAATTTCAGGAGCGATTGGAAGGAACTGTGGCGGCCGAAAGACACACCCTCCTTTTCATCCTCTCCTCGGCGAAAAACAAAACACTCACTCACTCCGACTTCGGTGCTGCTGTACGTAAGCACACGACACAGACGAGACGGCTGGCTCGACACTGACGCACACGAGGCAACAGAGGAGGGAGCTCACCGACAACTGGATTCGCTCGATGCCTCGCCGCTCGTCTCGCGCACGCATTCACGTCCTTTCCTGCGCACCTTCGCGCGCGCTTTCGCGCAGGCGCCAACTACCCCCACCCTCTTTTGCCGGCAGCTCTGGTTCCCCAGCGAGCCGCGAGATGTCGGACGCGAGGTAATCGAACGCTGCGTCCTCTGGAATGCCACGTAATAACTACAAAGAGTTAACTTGATGAGGGAGTAGCGGTGAGGTTGCTGTCCAGGGTAGGGATGCCACATCGACTAAAAAACATCGAATAGTCGATTTTTCGATGTTTATAAAAGTACTCACCACTCACTCAATTTTCATCGGATTAATTTACTACTCGATGTTTTCCATATCTCGGCCAAAAAACATCGAGTAGTCCGATACATCGATGTCGATGTAGCATCCCTAATCCAGGGGGGTTATTTTGCAATTCTACCTCTTTGCGGAAAGGTGGAAGATCCGTTTCGCTCACGAAATGGTTCAATGAATGCCTCACATTGAATTTTTTCGACATATCACGTACGGGAACACCATACATTTTATGCTATTATTCAATCAAAACATAACAATTGAATGTAACATATGCAATGTCAAACATGAAAGTAACGTTGTGCTTAAGATAAACGAAGGTTCACGTGAGCTGTAAGAGGAACTACAGTCTATATTAACGATAAAAAAATACTAGTGAAAGGAAGAAAACAAACGTAATTTGGGATAAATTTCATTAGTATATGTTGGCGTACTGTAATGATCTCTTCATTTATGTAAATTCTTGATACAGTGCTGAATATATCGGAGGCGTCAATTGTTGGCACGATGAGAATTTGATGGACAAATTTCAGTCGCAGACTCTCCATGCGATAAAGGAATACCGTCGGAGGATTTAGGATAACTTACTATTTCTATACGTTTCCTTCCAAAATAGAAAGCATGAGTCGATATATGACTATAGTAACTGTGTTTGCGTACTAATAAAACCCTTAGACGGAGTAAAAAGTACACATTTCCGCAAAAAAATTATTAGAACAAGCGGTTGGAAGCTAGTGGAGGCCATGATCAAAATAAGGAAAGCAACATCATTTTTCCTCTTTTCTTAACCACCACTCGGTGAGTCTAAGTTGCCAGCGTCTTCGTCTTTGGATGTTAAGAATGAGTGTCACCCATTTCAAAACTACCGAAAGGGCACATTTTTACTCATTTCAGCCTAATTTTTCTTGAATTCATTATTTAAAGTATATCCATCCAAAATAAAAAAAAACTTTAGGTATCTGTTTTCAGATTTTTCTGAAGGCGAACATTATTTCGGCGACCATAAGCGTAGGATTCGAGATCTCTCGACTTTACTACGGGAATTAACTAAGTATATGTGCCTGATGCAATCGTTCGTCATTAGTCACCATCCCCGTTTCCATTTTGTGACGAATTCTCCTGGTAGATTTGAACTGTAACACTTCAATGAAAATACAACTTTAGCAAAATTTACTCCATTAATGCGTTTTTCGAATCCAAAACTGAATGTTTACGACCTTTTCTCAATCTAATTGAATCTTAATTTCGTAAACAACCTTTGAGGGAGAACATAGTTGTTGTTTCAGCCAAATTAAAATTTAATCGATAATATCCAACAAGTGGGTATGACTTTGAGGTACTTTACAGAAGTCGTTGATTTCCTTGGAAATCGCTTAGAATTCTTTCTAGCTTTTTGTGGCACTGTGGAAGCCCGTTCAATTCGCTGCAAATTTTCCAGAACAATTGCCATTTGGGCAAGGGCCGTCTCGAATGATCTTGAATGAACTTTAAGCGTTTAAGACGTCTTGTTAACTTTCTTTGTTCGAGACTTCTCGAATAGTCTGTGATGAGGGCTTTAGCCGCACTTTAAAGGGTCTCAAGTTTTGGTCGGTGGTTTTCCCTGAGGCTGACCTCTACTTTATGTCGAAGACTTGAATTAACTAATATGCCAGCAAGTTCCGAGTGAAATAGTGTGAATTAATACCCTGAGGGACATAACATTTATATTTCGAACGCGAGAGCCTCATCCAAAGGCAGAAATTAAAGTCGGTCAAGTGGAAAGTTTCAGAGGCTTCAATTAACAGGAATGGTAATGATTATAAAAATATAAAATGCAGTGATCTATTTTAATATAGGCTAATTTCTGTCAATGCCAGTTTCTCCGTCTTCACTTTAATTATCAATTTTCTAAAAATACTGTGGCTCTGCAGAGACAACAGTCGTAACCCGTAGACCAGCTTGAATTTTTTCGGGTCAATGCAAAGGATATCATCCAAAAGAATATTTCTCCGTAATGTTGATTCACCTCCTGTTTTTTTCCATTGAGTAAGTCAATATTTTGGAAACTCGTTATGACGAATGCAAAAATTTCCATCGCCTTTAAGTTTTTGCGGCCCTTTGCGGCCGAGAGCACTGCGAGTATTATACTTTTGACCGAAATACTGTTTTTAGAAACCCTTTTAAGTTTTTTTTATTTACGAAGATGACAAAATAATTTAAATTTCAATTTTATTTAACAAAAAAAATAAATCATTCTGTAATAGACATAAATATTATAAAAGACTAAATATTGGACATTTTACTAAAAAATTATTACCCAAACCGGCGATTCACTTCGTCAGACGTCATACTTTTAGAATAAAAATTTCTATGAAAGGAAGTTATCCTAAGTTATGAAATATTTTCTCCAGTTTGTTGCATTGGCGGATTTAACGTTTGGAAAAGCATAGAGCCTAAAAGTCGTGTTTTTCATTAATTTTGTGTCGGCCTTCAATAATCAAATATAACACGCCGAGGTTTTTGCAAAGAGCAAGGAACCTCCAGAACACCAATATGTATACCAGTTTTGCGGTAACATCCGCGAAAAAAAGCCATAATTACCTAGAAATTCGTCCATTAATGTTTGGCGGTCTATGACGGTACGGCTATATACAGAACCGACAATAAAAGCACGAAACTTGCAGTTAGGGATGTAGTGGCACCATTAATGTCAGAGATTTCTGGACGATGGATAATTGCAAAGAATAAAACTGCTGTGAATCCCCAAAACAGACCATGCATAACATCTCATCCACCTTTTTCAACCTCAGTAATATAGTTTAACGATACTAATATTATATCAAGAGAACGAGGACAACACTCAGTACACTTCACTAAATTACATGTACACTGTACAGTGGCAAAAGAAATATATGTAAAAATTTTTCGCGCGCCAGAATGCGGAATTCTTGGGAACTTCTAGGAGTTCCACACACTTCGAAAGACTTGCATCACTGAGGAAGACATCGTCTAACGCAAATGTTTGAAATCAGCAATGGAACTCACATTTGACGGAGCCCAGAACTTACTCGTCAATCGCCTCTCTTTCGAGCTTTCTTCGTATATTATTCGCGCAATCAGTCGCGGTGTACCGATGTGTTTATTCCAGCATTTTTCTTATGTCGGATGATATCAGTTTTACAGTGCGACTGGTTACAAGAGAAATACAATCCCATCCAAATCGGAATATATGCTGAAATCTTCATCTGCTACCACCAACGCATATTTATTGTGGTCGACTTTCTGAGGATCTTTTTGAATTACGCGTCCTGTGTCTCTTTCACCGAAATAATATAAATCGAGATTTATTTGCACCAAATGTTGATACAAAAAAGATTTAATTAAAATAGATATCTTCAACGTGATGTCATTTTTCGCGATTTTCATTTTGCGGATTTATGAAGTTCCGATCTCAAAACGTATATTTATTAATCGATCGTTCATGACCCAATATAAATCCGTCCCTAGTTAGTCATAATGGGATTTAACTATGAAAACATACGTAATTATATAATAACATCAATTAAAAATAAATGCGCTCGCATCGATGCCGATTAATGTAGGCATATTTTTCCGACGTTTCTTATCACAAGAAGATTGGTGACTAGCTGTTCGCTGTGAAGTTTTATCGAGCAAATGCAGAACATACGAATAAACGTTCAGAAAAAAATTTAATCCATACCTATTGGGTGTAGTTGTGGAGAAACAACTCTTTCCCGTCTGACTGCATCATTTGTTCTTATATGTATTAGCTATAAATTCGCCGCACAAATAAAATTATCAAAAAAGCCTTTTAAAAGATTTCAGTTTGGAGTAAAATGTCATGAATGAAATCAATTAATAAGTAACGGTTAATGTTGCAGCGGTCAGACATATTTGGCCAGCAAAAGAGTGGTCCGTGTTCGATTGTTAATGAACGCAAATGATTTTCACATGAATTTTCTCGTATGGGCGATATGAATGAATGTAATATGTAGTTGCAATGACTGGCTGATGATATGAAATTTTATAAATACAAAAGACATAAAATGTGCTTTGTAAAAATCATTTTACTTGACCAGAAATTTAATTCAAAACTCAAAAATGTCTCGACCAGGGGTGGGATCACGGTTCTTTCCTTTTCGTGGTCATTACCGTCATCCATAAGGAAGCCGCATTGGTAGGACAATGCTTGAAGTCCTGGGAGCGCACTCCACTGCTATGAAGCACCTGATCTTCCTTGAGTAAGATCACATTTTCAAAATCATAAGCGCAATTGAACAATAGCATTATGAAGAACTCTGATCGCGATTCAGGTTTGTCACCCAGTTACAACTACCGAGCTTTTTTATTGCAAGGCGAATTACAGATGGAGTTGCGTATCCTTTCGGTGTATTTATTTGCGTCCGAATGCGTTACTGTGAACTGAGTTACTTGTACAATGCGTGGTGATACTGTCCGCGAACGTTTAATGAAACTATAAGACAAGTGAAAAGCATACTACTCCCCCTCTCGCATACAGACAGAAAGCAGTAGTTCTCGGATTTCATCTCATCAGCCCACACCATTCCAATCAAACGCCATTGGTTCCAATCGTGCATGGGTTTTAAGGCCACGTGACTTAAGTCCGAGTTAAAGCAGCGAGTGATCATGCGAGACTGTTGAGGGCCCCAAAAGGTTTCCCTGTATCGATACAAAGCTCCGTCAATACTAATCCATTCTAACTCGGAAAGTACGAAGGGCGCATGAAAATGATTTGGGACGTAGTATGCCTCAAATAATAGATTATTCTCCCCTTATGTAGCGGGCGATACCTTTCTTGCCAAAGATCATGTTTCGGACGCCAGTCGTTTAACCCTCAGGAAAGAATTTGGCAGAGTCAGGTACTCCACATTTGACTTCTTTCACCCCCTCAAAAGTATTTGACTGGTGCCTCCGAATTTTTCGAAGCGCGACGAGCCTTTTCTTTCTGGTGCAGCAGGTATTTGAAACCTGTGCGTCATTCAAAACAACGAACCACCCCGACCACCACCACCACCCGGAACTTCGCTAAGGTTTGCTGATGACTACTTTATTGAGACGAGCGTCGATAGACGGACAAGCAGAGCAGACAGCGCAAGCAGAGATATTTTTCAAAGTTTACAGCGGCCTCTCCGTAAATTCTTGGAGGAAAAACGATCTTATTAGCGTTTTAGTATTCCTTATCTTTCTTCTTGGTGGAGGAATCGGGTAAGTAAGATTGTTAAAGGAAAATGTATCTGTCAAACAATTACCCGAATAGGTGCTGCGCCTTCGACTTTCACCCAATAAACTTTTATTTGATGTTTAAATTTAAAAAATCCTATCTCTCACTACCATCGAACGAAATTCATAAAATTTCCCGCTATAATAAAAACTACGTTTATTCAATGTTTATCAATATTAATTTTCGAGTTCACAAATGCAAAATACATATTTACGAGTTCACAAATGTCTAAATTATAGGAGTTGTTTCAAAACAAACCATGTGACGCAGATGGAGCGGGCTGCACGGAGTCTAGACCTCGACACCATACGAAGTACTTGAGCGTTCATTGTGGGGAAAATACGAGAAAAACGTTTTCCGCCCCCCCCCCAAACGAAACGACCGCAAATTTAGATGCAATGTGGAAAATGGTGGAGGAAGAATGGGAAATGGACCAGAGTAAGATGCTGTCAAAATGTCCAAAAACTCCACGGCACAGAGACCTGGTCCGGAAATCGAGAATGAAGGGGGATGGATTGATTATTAGGCTAATAAACATCCTCATCCTCTATGTAAATACGAGCTTAATAGTCGATGGTCGATCACTGTGGTCATGTGATAACATGACTCAGGTTGAGAGAATTACGCATACATTTCAACCTTTTCCATTCCTTTCTCGTTCTAAATAAAGCTTTACAGTGTCTCTCTCCAAAATCCATGAAAATTGATTAACACTGAGAGATGAAATTTATGACCCAGTAAAAGGCTGTAAATATCTTCATGTAGGACACAGTAACTTTAATCTCCGTAAAAGCAATTATATTACGACACAATTGAATAGGAATAGAATCTTTAGGGACGTAGCAATCGTATAATCTGTGATGGTGAACATACCTAATTTATACTCCATTGACTACTCGGCCGATTTATGAGTATTAAACAAATGAGCATACGGAAGATATTATTGCTCAGTCGCTACGTGGAAAAGACGATTTTTAGTATTATTTCACTTTCACTGGGGAAATTACGCGGTGCATTAAGTGTTGCCGCGAAACTCGAGACTTTCTCGTCTCCGTGCCGTAGTGGATAATTCGAGACGAGGCCGCTTTTTGACGAGACGATACCACTTCCACGAGACTCTCGAATTACAGATATACGTGATTAATTGGTGTGTGGTATAACACTAACCCTGAAACTACGTCCTTCTGCTAATACGAAGTCAATTTCACGTTTTCCTAAAGTACTAAAATTTGAATTATAATTCAATTATAACTCTGCGATAAATTAACTTCTGGAGCCAAGTGAGGGAGTCTACTTGACTTACTACTTCTCCTTATTACCTACTGCAAATACCATGGGAAACTTCCCACACAGCACAAAATATCCAATGGATGTCTAATGGATATCCATAATGTCCACCACATATCCATAACCATGGGAGATTTCTAATGTAAGTACAATGGATATCCATGGCTGGATATCCATCAGAGTACACCCATGGATATCCAATGTATATTCATTAGACATTCTCTGATGGATGTATTATTGAAAATATTAAAGGTTTCTCTTCAATCATTACTTAAATTTTACATCGATCGGAAGAGAAATTTTCATTTCAGATTTTATTTTCTCCCCATTGTGGGGTTTACCCATTCCTCAAATTCTTCGTTTGCCCTTGGTTCTTTTACTTGTTATTTATTCTAGTATTTGTAAGATGATGCAAATCGAATTTTTTGCAATTACATTGAATAAAACGACGATAATGCAATATTTTGAATGGAACATTAATTTGCAAAACTGCATGCTTCAAGACAAAATTTTCTTAACCTTTTCTTCCAAGAGAAATCGCCGGAAATAGGTGAGAGAGATGCCTTTTAGCCATGGATTATTACTGGATTAGCGTAACAATCGATGTCTACTCGTATTCTGCATCTAAAAGTGTGACAAATTTTTTTATTATATCCGATAGCATTTCCTCTGCAAACGAGGGTTTAGTTCATATTTTCGACACGTGCGGCGTGCGCGGCTAAAAAAAAAGAGTCGATTTATTTCCCAGTGCGCTTCATGGAGACCACGAAATAAGGTGAGTAATTTTTGATACACTCATTCTATTTACTTTTAGTGAGAAATAAGGGAAAGTTATGTTGAAGTTCTTGTGGCTAGATTGGTTTGGTTCAAAATGGGGTAAATGTCTGCTTCCGTCACACACCTTTCAAAAATTTTTTTCGACCCTTTCCACGTAGCGTATCGCCGCGAAATTTTTGTGACAAAAACTAAAAAGATGCCGGTATGTATTGATAATTTTATTTTGTGGGAATTACTTATGTACGGTAAATAGGAAATTTTTTAAGCTTGAGGTGACGTTTTTCCCGGCCGCCATTGCACTGTTTCCACTTTTGAGCGCAACGTGCCGCGACAGTCGCTGAGTTGCGTTTACTCACTAAAATCTTCCGTGCCATGTTATTCGTAACCGCTCAGAATGTCGTCGCTTGAACGCTGGAAACACGGGACATTTGAAGAAATGTTTCATTTCTGGTTTAGCCTATGTTAACAATTCATTGCACTGCGTTACCAAGTCATTCATATGCCCTTATTATGCCTTTAAATACACTTCCCTTCCTGATTATAAAGGTGGAAATAGGAGGTGTAGGCATGTAGAGACGTATATTTTCTGGGAAAAAATCTCCCTCGAGATGGTTGGTGATTATAAGGGTGGTGAAAGGTGGTGTAGGCATGTAGGGAGGTATATTTACTAGAAAAAAATCTCCCTGGAGACAGTTGGTGATTAAAAGGGTGGAAATAGGAGGTGTAGGCTTGTAGAGAGGTATATTTTCTATAAAAAAATCTCCCTCGAGACGGTTGGTGATTATAAGGGTGGAAATAGGAGGAGTAGGCATGTGGAGACGTATATTTTCTAGAAAAAAATCTCCCTCGAGACGGTTGGTGATTATAAGGGTGGAAATAGGCGGTTGAGGCCTGTAGAGACGTGTATTTTCTGTGAAAAATCTCTCTGGAGACGGTTGGAGAATGGGAGAAAGCGGCTATGAGACATGGGGAAATGACAGAAAAGTGATAGGGAAGTTGGAAATGAACAAAAGCGACTTCATAAGTCAAAAAAATGGCATTAACAACTTCAAAAATAGGCATTTCGAGGTCGCGTACCGTCCCACCCCAGCACCCGTTTCACTCCACAGGTCCCGTAACCTTGTCGGCTGGGGATATAATAGGCATATTTAAATGGCGTTATGGTAGCTGGTACTCGTAAAAACACGAATTTCTACACTCCAAAGAACGCTATTCGTCACTTTCAACCCTCCATAAATCACGAAAACTGTTTCTACATTGTCATTTATGCCTTTTTCTCTACCAAATACCACAGAGCCCGTAACGGGGTAACAAAGCGTATATTGTAGAGGTGAAGGTAGAAATATCCCTCTGTCGGAGCTTTCGCGAAACTGAGAAAATGGCGTCGAAGAAGTCGGAAAAATGACGAAAATTGGTCATTTTCTAACGTGAATATCTCAAAAACCTGTGCCTTAATAACTTTGCTGTTACTTCTGTTTTGTACTGAGATTCTTCAAGAAGTAAACTATGTCACAGTCATTACCCTTAAAATCACCAATTTCCCGCAATAAGTGTAAGAAAGGTGTGTGACGGAAGCAGACATTTACCCAAAATGGTTTATTTTCGCACGATCTTGAAAGTAAAATACGTTCATGTTAATTAACATTCAGTAATACTTTACTCGTGTGCCCAGTCACGCCGTGTAAAAATGGCCGCTTAAGCCACTAGTATCGTCATTTACTTCTCATTTTTATGATTCAAAGTAATGTAAAGAAATTATGTGCAACTTACTCGTCTGCATAGGACAACCTGCATATATGAGATAATGGATCCAACTCAGAAACTTCGGAGGAAAAGAAAAGGAACAGTAGACATAACAATGAGACGTCGACGTCGGTTGATTAGTAGTGAAGTGAGGAAATATTTTAGATTGAAATCATCGGATGCTGTTCGCGAGTCATCTATATCTGCTAGTGATGGAGCCCAAATAACTCTTAGAACTTCACATGATCTTCAAGCAAATCATTCAGAAAATAGTTATGTTGAGAACACCCCAGGTGTAGACATTGATAATTGTGCTGCTAGTGTAAATGTGGCCGTACTCAGTAATAGAGGATGCAATGAAAACCTCGCTGGAGCAAGTTTTAGTTGTAAGAACAATGATGTGACAGAAAGTTCTTCCGAAAATGCAGACTTCTCAGCCGCTAGTGTATCACAGCTACATTACTCCACTCTTAAATTTGAACCAGAGCTTGCTCAGTGGGCTATAAAGCATTCAATACCACAATCAGCATTAAGTGACCTTGTGATGTGAAGTGATGTTGAGTGTGTATATATTTTTCATGTACTAGTTGGAAATACATAAAGCCTCTTCTCTTTAACATGGCCTTTTTATTAATTTATTCAGTAAATTTTGTTTTTTGATTTTCAATATGCACTGGATTTCCAATACATATCCACTGGATTTCCAATGCATATCCACTGGATTTCCAATGCACATCCACTGGATTTCCAGTGGATGTCATATGGATTTCCAATGGATATCACATGTATATCCATGACATGTCTAGAAAGAGGACATTTGGATATCCACTGGATATCCATGAGACATCTATGGCTATCCAATGGATGTCATGGATATCCACCATGGATATTCATTGTATATCCAATGGATATCTTTGTGCTGTGTGGGTTAAAAAGCAAAAAATGTACTATTTTCTAAAGCAGCGATTTTCAGCGCTTACTTCTACGACAGAATTGTCATGGATTATACTCGTATATGGTGTAAAGTATTGCCCAGCGGCACATGCAATCCTGCTTATAGCTTGCCTGCCAAGAAAATCGGATGCCGCAATTTCGAATTCCGCATCGCACATCACCTCAGCGAAAGGGTGGATGAAAATTGAAATCACTGTGTACATACTTTTTTTGCATGATATTTCATCCAAGCGTTCGCGCAATAGATTGTGCAAACAAATGATCTGTGTTAAGCGGCCATAACGGAGGCAACAACTTTCTATGCCTGACGCGGGAAAAATATTTAACAGTATCTTTTCGGGCGAATCATCTGGCGTTTTAGAAGACGAAGTTATAACCGCGGTTCATTAGACGCAGACTGATTTTAGAGCACATTTTGGAGTTGAAAAAGTGCATGTTATGGACTGGGAAATACGGCAGTTCTCGATCAGCCTATTTCAAAATTTCCCTGACGTGTCAAATTCCCTGACAATTCCCGGTTTTCCCTGACGCTGGACACTGTCTGTACGGTGATACGGCTAACACCCATCGTTCTTGCCACCTCAGGGATGGTCGCATCTCAGTGAATGCCTTCGGTAATACTTAACACCTCGGCAAATCTATATTTAATGGGTCGATTTTCAGAGCGGTTGATTTAAATTAAGGTTTATTAAAATGAGAAAAAGACCGCCAGGTTTATTCTTATATTTCTGTAAAAAGGAAGAACGGAAACTGAGCCAAAATTGGTGAGCGCAGGCTTTTGCACCTTCGTGACTTACATCCTGGGGTTAAATCTGGCAATGACACAACAAACTTTTCAATAAGGAAAATTGCGGCAATTTTAACGAATTTTTGCAACTTCATACATTAGTTATAGATATTGGTTACCTCGCTTTCCGTCTGAATAAATAAATTTATCAATTGTTAAATGACGAGGGTAAGTAATTAATATCAATAAAATCAATTGATCTACTACTATTGTTCTCTCTGTTTAAGGGAAGATGGCAACTATGGAAGACAATGGCGGCCATTCGGATATCAAGAGAGTATAATTCAATGGGTGGATATTTCATTCAAAGGAGATATTCCAGTAATTCATTATAAAGTCAAGACAATCCTGCAACTGTTATTTTGGATGCCTAATTTCTTCCAGTGATTGAGATCAGATGAGAAGAAAGTTTGGCTGCGTAGCTAGATACTACATTTAGATGATTTCCTGCCCGAGTCTCATGGGTGTGTATACCATTATTTGATGGGAATAGAGCCATATTCTTTTCTACAAAAATTATTGAATTGTAAATAAACACATATGGGACTGTTAACATGGCAAGTCTTTTAAAGAGTGGTCTGCAGTGGGCTCTGTGGGGTTTATTGCACATGGATCTAAGCAATTTCTTTTGATTAATTTGGTTAACTTAGTTGAGGACACACTTCCCCAGATAGTGATACTGCATGATATGTGAGAATAAAATGGACCATGGTTTTGGGTGCCATTGACACTCCTTTAGTCCAAACATATGGGATGTGGAAATTCATACTACCTCTGGCATCATAATACTCACACATATCTGCGTTCCTTACAGCCACAAAATAACCACACTTTACCCAGGTAACTACTGATAAGATATACAAGTATAAAAGGGGAAGTATTACCAATTTCTTAAATATTGGGCGACAATGAGCCCAATATCGCTCTTTGGGGATTAGCTGGATAATCCTTTTCTGGATTATGAATATCCTAGTAGCATGGCTCGAGGAACCCCAGAATATAATATCAGGCCTTATCCTAGAGTAAAACTCGTCATTATACATGGTCAATAAGACACTAATGGATACAGTAACCTTATAACTGTAACAAGAAAACAGAAAGAACTTAATTTATTAGCCAACTTGCCGATGTGTGTTTCCCAAGACAGATGGCTCTCAATATGCAGGCCGAGCAACTTAACTGTGTCCTCTTCATTTAGTGCCACATTGTTCACCATTAACCTATATTCCCTCTTCAGATTATTAATATTAGAGAAACATAACAATTAAGATTTGCTTACATTCAGATTTAGGCAATTATTTACATACCATTTTGTTAAAATTGCTATTACTTGCTGTCCTGCCTGTATCACCGCATTCTGCTTAGGAGCTGACAGAATGAATTTTGTATCATCAGCATAGACAATGCGATGAATATTCTGTACACAGGAGGAGAGTTCAGACAGGTTATCAATAAATAATAAAAAATAAAGTAGGTCCCAACACAGAGCCCTGTGGGACACCACTTTTCATACATAATTCTGCTAGGCGAGTTCAACGTGATATAATCCTTGTTGATACTGACATATTGTCTTTTATGGTCTAGATAAAAATATAACCAATTTTTAAGTATACCCCTAATACCTCAACTATCCAGCTTACTACATAGGATTTAATTATTAGCAGTTGTGAAAGCATTTGTGAAGTCAACAAACAAACTTACTGTCTCCAGCTTTGCCTCAACTGTTAAGAGGATTCCATCCATTTCTTGGTGACAAGCTGTTGCTGTTGACTTATAACAGACAAAACCATGTTGGTACTTTAAAATCAGTTGATACTTCTCATTTTTGTTGCTCATAGTTGTAAGACATTTATCAGCCATAGAAAGCTTTCTCAAAGATTATCCCAATCTGATTTTGAAAGGTGATAGGTCTGTATGAGCTAAAATCATTCAAGTCACCTTCATTTGTATAGCTTGTGAAACTTTCAAGGAGGATGGATAAACACCTAGACTTAAAGATAAGTTGATCAGGTATAAGAGGGGGTGAAGGATTATATCACATGTAATTTATAATAGGCATCTTGGTACCTCTTCAGGGTACCAAGGTATTGGAGCACACTAGGCTTAGGCTGCTTGATATATTCAGAACTGATATTTTTCTGAGCGACACAGAGAATATTATCATAACACCTCACTACATTTATAGGTCTGACAGAAGCAATAAAATAAGAGAAATACACTAACGAACAGATAGGTACAAAAACTCGTTCTTTCCGTGCAAAATATGCGATCACAGTAAAAACTGAGCTCCACTTAATACACTCCTATAATTACACGTGACCATTTCACCTCCTAAATCCTTATCCCTTGCATCTTTACACGGCTGGTGACCTAACATCCCCTGCCACACAGCCATTCAGTGGCTCACAGGTTAATACGTAGACGTAGATAAGGAGGTAGCAAGTGGAGAGAAGGAATTTAACTAGCAAAGAATGTCCAAATTTTTAAAGACATATTCCTTCCAGAAAAAATGTAAAAATACAAATCATTCTGTATGAATGGGCCATTTTCTGAATGTTAAACAATAATATACACTTGAAAAATATATTTATTCACTTGCAACATGGCAACAGCTTTTCTTCACCTAATTCATACTTTCACAATGAAAAAATATAAATCTCACAAGGAAAAATATTCAAAGACTCATACTCCAGGCACTGAGAAGAAAACCCCAACGCGGGGCCAATATCCTTTGGATGACCTTGGGATTGGTCTCCACAAACCTCCATCACCTTTCCACCAACACACGAGATGCAGTTTCACTCATTCGTGTCTGATGAGAGCAGTGAAGGTGAGGAGTGGAAAAGGCGGGCCCAGCTGAAACCACGGTTGCCATCGCCCACCCGGACCATGTTCTCCTGTGGGACCAACGACACAAAGTCCCGGAGCACAGTGTACGTCCGCAACACATCCACATGGCCCACACAAATCAACTTGCACTTCGCACGGGTGATGGCCACAGTGAGACGGTGCTTGTTGCTAAGCAATTGAAGTTCCTGCAAAGCAAAACAGGGAAGTGGTACTCGCAGTATATTCCTAAAAGCCAGTTGCAAACATTTCTTTACATACTGGAAGAGACCTGGATTTAAAACAACACAACACCTTCCTGCACCCCACACATCATCAATGGGTTTTTTGCAAAAGGGTTGAGTCATCATTAACATGCACCACACTATCTGTTGTATAAAAATTCATGCGTACATATGCATTATTCAGTTGGCAGGCAGAGAGATGCAGATGTGAGCCAACAATAGGCAAAAAAGCTCCCATTGCTCCTGCCATACATAAAATATTATCTAATCATTACATAGAAATTTTAAAAATTGTATGTTCTCCAACGAGCACCCTTATTATGAACCAAATGGAAGGCTATATATTGTATATAGTATTCAGTTACAAGGGGTAGCAATAAGGATTGGCACCAATCGATGGCAAGTGAGCTCCCATATACATTCCACACTGACACATGGCGCAGGTGTATTCATTTTTCAAAATACGCATGCATATATCACTATGGAAAATGCTGGGTAATTGCGCCAACTTCACTCCAAAATGCAGTATACAAAGACATTGCAAATAAAATAAATAGATTCCAGAGGATATTAGTGACGATATTAAGAACTTTTAACAGCAAAAAGAGGAAAAACATTAAATTTAATAAAATAATCGCAGTCCCTACTGTGTTGTGTGGCGCAGAACGTTGGACAGCAAAAGGAAAATAAATTATATTTCATATTGTCTGCTTACAGCCATGCGTCATTGCTGTTTTGAAAAATTAAGTTCCACCCTTTCTAAGAATTACTTTAGGAGTTATTAGGACCTAAATATGGACCAAAATTTAAAAAAAATGGAAAAAATGAAAGTCATCTTCAGGAAGTGAATTGTGGTGCATTTATTAATATTTAATTCTAACCCCGACTCCTGGCACCACCAATGAACGTTGTTCATGTCCGATGACAGAGCTTCAAAGTCCGCATTTTCGCTTATTTCACGGTAGATAATTGTATCCTCTGCAAATAATCTTGATTTACTGCTAACTCTAGAACTTAGGTCATTAACCCTTTGAGTGCCACCAATTTTTTGGTGAGCACCCCCAGAAGTGCCATGGATATTCTGATATATTTGCAGGCCTTTATTCGTAAAATTATTATTTGTTTATTAAGGCGAATTAATTATTATTTTTTACCATTTTTACATGATCATTTCTGTATTTGAAAGAGGATGCTTTTTTGCTATTGAATACGAAAAAACTAAATTTTGTAGCAATGACTCATTGTTTAAACAGGTCTCCTCATAGACAACAATATATCGTCGTTGGCACTTCTGGCACATTCTGCAAACGACGATATATCGTTGCGTGGCACTCAAAGGGTTAATATAAATAATGAATAAAAGCGGGCCGATCACGCTTCCTTGAGGAACACCGGATGTCACTTCGATCATATCAGAGCTAAAATCATCAATAACTACTTTTTGTTTTCCATCACTGACAAAGTCTCTCACCCAATTTACAATTTTTCTATTAACTCCGCATGATTGCATTTTATATATGAGTTTTTTGAGAGAAACCTTGTTGAAGGCCTTCTTGAAATCAAGGAATATTGCGTCGACTTGCTTAATCTATTCACCTGATTTTAGGATATCATGAAGGAAGAGCGCAAGCTGTGTTTCGCAGGACTTACCCTCACGGAAGCTGTGCTGACTGCTATGTAAGAAGTTACAATTATCCAGGAATGTCGTAATATTACTAACGACAATGTGTTCGAGGATCTTGCATAAAAGTGATGTTAGAGATAAAGGCCAGTAATCTCCTGGGTCACTTTTATTTCCTTTTTTGAATATCGGAGTGACGTTGGCTATTTTCCAGTCTTGGGGCGCCTTGCCTTCGGATATAATTTCTAAGAATGTTATAATCTGTAGTGCTAACTCCTTTGAGCACGCGTGCAGGTATTCCTTTTGGACCTGGGGACTTGTTATCAGATAAATCATGAGAAAACAGTACACAAACGTACAGTACGATTGAAACTTTGTGGCCCATGCACAGACACCAGTTTTGGGGCTGGGCGAGTCTATTTTGACATACATGAAGAAACGCCGTTAGACGGGGGTGTAGGTGAAAGTTGCCATTCTCTCTCCAGACTTGAATAATATCTCGTGCGTACTTTCCTCCGTCCGAAGCGCTTTGCCTCCCCTCCAAGGTTCCCCCACCAGAGGCACTTTCCCCTCCACTCGCTGCCATTCTGCGCATTCAGTGGCCACTAAGTTTCAACCGGACTGTAGCCGCTACGTTCACAGTAGCAAAAGGGATAAATCTGGCCCTAATCAAGGCCTGGATATTATAACTAGCAGTTAAACCACTCAACATATTTACCAACTCTATGATTGAAAAAACAGCATCTCCCAGATACCTACCTTTGATTTGGAGGCATCGGCAGTTGACACCACTCCACTTCTCGTGAAAGAGTAGAAAATCACCTCCTTATCCCTGCCTTGGAATCGGTCCACCGTGCTCACGTCAACCTCACTCAAGCCCTCCTCACCCCCCACAGGCGCCACCAACGTTCTCTTCAGCAAGGAGACTTGGTCTGCATATGGCGCAATCACACCAATGTCCTTCCCCTTCAATCCTGCCTGCAAGGTAGATTGTGGGCGCATTCAACGAACGGTCATCCAGTCAGACACGACAGGGGCAGTAGAGCAGACCCACCCACCCACCCACTCTTGCCCCAAATCACCCATTCCTCCACTCGTGGTTCACCCTCTGATCCTGGGCAGTATCCGAGAGTGGCAGTGGGCATGCACAGCACAGAAAATGGAGTGGAGTTGCTAAGAGTCATCATCTCACATTTACAATTGCACAAGAGTGGGAGCACCCAGCTTACCACAGGTGTCAACTAATTACGTATTCCTTGAGAAGTCACAAGAAAATTGTGAAGAAAACAACCCAAATCAAGTAGCAGATTAACATTTTTCTAAGTAAATAATGATAATAACACAACCTTGCACATGATATTATGCAACATTATTATTAAAGTCAACATAAATATTAATTGGATGTCCTTGAAACAATCACACCATGAACGGTGATGCATAAAATAGAGGGTCAGCACAAATGTTAAATACAGTAGAACCTCGATCTATCGTTTTTCAAGGGGATGGGCAAAAAAAACAATGGATGCGGGAAAACAAACAATGTGGGAAAAGATTTCCCGGGAGCCAAAAGGAGATGAAAATGCGAGAATTTTATGGTAACTTTTCACAGTAGAGGGGAATCTTAAAGGAATTTCACTTAAAAGCGGGAGAATTTTTAAATTTAATGAAAATACTTCATGTATCTCTAATTTATCGTTTGAGTACTAACTGTTTAAAATATTTTATTAGTATTACAAATCCCAATGGTGTCTCGGATGATAAAAGTAAATAAACAAGGTCCATTTTCATGTTATTGGATGATCCTCAAGCCCGCGCACCGACCTATCCATGCATAGAAATTTATTCGTTTCAAATATCCATGAGGGTGAGAAGCACGCCTAAAATTTGTTGGGGAAGATGTAATCCATTTTCGCGCTTTCCATTGTGCTTCGCTGATGGAGGATGGAGCGAGCTTGACGCTACCAAGTGTACTCTTGTTTATCTGGAGCAATCGCGGAACCCACGAGGCATAGAGCAAGAGAGGTGTAGCAGGTTATCGCCATCTGGTTCAGAGAGGCAAAAGTTAGCGGGCAATCGGGTTGAAATGAGGAATTCCGATATCGGCGGTTGGAGTTCGGCTTGGCATTACTAAATGAACACCAATTTCAAAAAAATAAATCATTTTGATGGGCCACGGTGCCTGAAAAACAAAAAAAAACAATGTCTTTAATGTGACCGGCAATTCGTCGGCTCTTTACCTTAAAACAAAGGGAGACAGCCCGGCGATTCGCCGGCTCTTTACCCGAATGGGTTAATTTTGCTTAAGTTTTTAATCGGCATAAATCTACAAAACAAGTATTATATGAAGTTCGTCCGTTATTTTCTGTTACATTTGATACCAAACACCAAGGAAATCCGTTGATATTTAACCACATGGGTTGTATCAGATCTCGATATGGTGCCGAGAGCAAGCGTACGACAACTACTGGTAAGAGAGAATTGAGAGGATAATAGGAAGAAAGATTAGAAGCTCATGGCGAAGGAATGTGGCCGCTAAAGAGCGAGGTTGGGACTCGTTTGGGTAGGAAAGGAGGAATGCCAATTGTCCTCTAGGAAGGAGTTTGGGCCATAAAGATAAGAAGGGACTTGGACGGCAAGGGCAAACCATCTGTCCTGCGTGGCGCATCACCTAACTCCCTCCCCCTCCTACTTTCCTGCTGCGGAGCACCGCAAAAATCATACTTCGGTGTCAATTTTTGGTTTTGTCTTTTTCAAACAATGAATGCGGGAATTGCGATGTGGGGACCGTGATTTGGAAACGATACTTCGGGGAATGATGGATGCGGGAATTATTAACGTTATCAGCATGGAACTACATTCGGGACCAAAGACAGCGAACGATAGAAGCGGGAAAACGATCAATGCGAGAACGATAGATCGAGGTTCTACTGTAAATCCTGACCCCCAACTATGGGCATGTTATTCGTGTATTCCTCAGTCAATGAGAGGGTTAAGTGAGAACGAATCCTCTTGAGCGTATGAATCCAGTACGAGAGAATCCTTTCTTGCCTCCGTCTATCCGGAGCCATGCTTCCGGTGCCACAACATGGTGGTGCAATTTTTACGTAGATGCCTCATAGTTCTTGCCAATTTTCAATCTTTTGAATATACATACTTGTTGCTTGTATGCCTTTCCCTTGGACTGCAACCTTAACATGGTGTAATGGCTGTGGCAAATTCCCACAACTCCTACGGCTGGATTGGCCAGAGCAATCATCATTACTCCTGGTAAGGGCCACCAATTGGGACAGTCAAGATGCGGAAGGGTAGAGTACTGACAGAAGGTAGTTCACCTGATCAAATCACCACAAAATATTTCTGCCTGGTCTATTTAATACACTGTTGCCTGCACAACCACTGGTTGGAAAGAACTAACACTTTTTGACACTGTATTTCCTGAACATTCATGTAACTAAGTACTGCAGAGGTTAAAATATGCCGGCAGTCAATTCAATTGCCATCAATTTACAAACTCAAGTTTCTCAAAAAGATCACAACTGTAGAATGCAATGGAGGCTTTCTGGAAATTAACAGAGAATACAGGTTGTCTCAGGAGAGGGCAACTGTAATGGCAGGACATTGTAGGCTTTTTAGAATCTAACAAGGAAGAAGTCCAATGCACTATTCCCACAGGTGCTTCTAGTGTTGAAATTTAATGACACAGTTTTCCACTAGGCTGAAATATGTAGACACCGATGGGGGTGGGTCAAGGGCAGTTGGGGGCTGTCTTCCAAAAGTCCATCAAGTACTTCTGGAAAACGGGAAGAGTGCTTTGTGTGAATGGCAGGGCAAAAAAGGCACATTATCGAATTTTTCGCTCGCGCAATATTTAAGAAATCCATTCATCAAGTTACTTATTCTTTTTAATACACCATGGTTGTTTGTCTCACATAAATGCTGTAAATGCTGTGAGAAATGTGAGCTTTTTGAAACAGTGTGATGGGCAACTTCACAAAATGCATGTTTGAAGCCTTTAATGAGAATTATCAAACTTATAGATGATTCTTTATCGTGACCTCTTTTTTTATTAACAAAGTTATTTTCCTGAAGCTTTTACATTGGCAAAAGAGGAACAGATTAATCATGAATTAATGACCAAAAAGCTCCAGGAAAATAACTTATATTAATTATCAAACTTCACAACAATCCTATAAGTAATTATCAACGTTCATTTGTTGTCTATTGCAAATCGACTTAGTTCATCAGTTTTGAAGTGCACTATCAGTTGTGGAGGGTCATTAACACTAATGAAGGCAAATGCACAGTAAGTTATAAAGTTTTTACCAATTCGATTGTCCTTGTAAGACTGAGAATGCCGCTGTCTGAGCACACATGCGTCTCGTTGGAAACTGGCAAAGTCCAACTTTATGACATGAAGGTCAAGCAATACATGTCATTTCAGAATATACAAAAGAGCAAATTGTACAGAAGTCGAGGACTGCCTGTAATACAATGAGCAGATATTTTAACTCTAAGGACACTTTCCTTCAATTAAATTCCAAGAAGGTGGATTACTAAGGTTGTCTTTCAAAAAGAGAAGTAACAGGCTTGATGTGGTGGAAAGAATTAAAGATGAGAGGAAGGCAATTGTCCACTTCGATAAAATAACTCAGCCTGTATTGCCATGTAATACAATGTTGATGATACTTCTCTTTTTGTATGTAATGCTAGCAATTCTATCGAAGTGGAAAATTGCCTTACTCTCGTCTTAAATTCTTTCCACCACATCAAGCCTGACACTCCTCTTTTTGTATGTAACGCTAAACACAGGCTAAGTAATTCTATCGAAGTGGAAAATTTCCTCACTCTCATTACTAGGGTACTCTTATTTTGGGGGCTGCACCAGGTTGATGACATCATGACAGACAGCAATCATTGAAAGGGAAAGTGACACTGTGATAATAATAATAATTTATTCTCCAAAAGACCTCACATACAAGTATAGGTGTAGGATCCATCAGTTTAAAGTAGGGATGGTTGGATTGGATCTGCGGATCCAAAGATCTGCAGATCTTTACATTGGATGAGATACTGATATCGGATCCAAATACTACAGTAAATCAGGGAAGCGTTCCAAATCGTGCATGAAGCGCATCAAGATTGCACCGCTGGAGCAGTCGTTCCGAATGGCTGACGCACTTTGAAGCATTGGTGCTAATCGGAACGGTCTTGATGCGATGATGGCGCCAGGATAATCATTTTCAAAAATGTGTTTGAGGTGATGGAGAGATTGATGTACATAAGGTGCTTTCGATTTAGAACGGCAATCGCCGGCTCTCCTCATAGCGGAGAGCCACCGATTGCCGGCGATAGACAGCTATTCCACTCAGAGTCCTCTGGATGGCCGTTCTCAACACTACTCCCTCTAGTGTATTATCGGCAATTTAGAAGACTCTGATTCCGCCAAATCGAAAGCACCATGGCGTGGCGATCGTCGGCTATAGCTGCAAATCGAAAGCACCCATTACTGCTGAATAATACGCGTGTAAAAGTACATGCATACATTTTAAACTAATAACACTTCATAAGCAACAGCAAGGTTTAATTAATGCCATTATAATAAAAAGGATATATATCGCTTCGTTCTATACTACCGCCCTCCCACCAACGATATCACAGGAGGTTCAAACGAGACATCGAACAGAGCCTAAGAGCAAAGAGGGTTGATGTGGCAACTTCATGCAGCCTGACTAGGAAACGAAGCTATCACTGTTTCCTATTTTTAAGGGGTTTCCTAGTTTGTGTGGCATGTTTATTTCTTACAGAAATGTCTTATGTGGTGTGGGAACACTTTTCTGTGGACTCCGAGAACAATTTGTTAGGTATTTGTTCGCACTGTGGCGTAAAAATATCACGTGGATATGCAAAGTCAACGTCGCCTCTATTTAAACATCTGCGTACGAAACGTGCTTCAATTTATTATGAAAAAGTAATTAAAAGTGACGCAAAATCTTCTTCATATCAGAAAACTTTACCTTTCATGCCATGCTCTTCTAAAGCCATGCTCTTTCGTGCCATGCTCTTCCAAAGATGTAAGCTCAACTATGCCGGTAAGCATTTGATTTGAATAGTCTGACTTTGATGCTTCTGCCGATGTTTCGCCTTCACTCCCTAGCCCGAGTTCTTCGTCATCTTCCATTTCATCAATCCATTCCCCTTCATTTAAGCGTTGTACTATGAAATTATCACGTAGACAGCCAACTTTAAATCAGTTCATTGATAGCAAAGGAAAGTTCAGTCCAACAGATAGGCTATCAAGAGTTATATCCAATTTGGTTGCACAAATGATATGCATCACTGCCTTTCAGTACTGTGCAGAACGAAGGATTTAAAAATCTAATTACACACCTCGAGCCTCGGTACACAATTCCTGGACGAAAGGTATTTGCCAATAAAATCATACCAGACCTCTCTGAAAAAGTGCACAAAAAGGTCAAGGAACAGCTTAGAGATCCTGAGATTGACCGAGTCAGTGTCACAACTGATATGTGGACATCATTAGCAAACCACGATTACATGAGTCTGACTGTTCACTATCTCAACAATTCTTTTATCTTGAAAAGCATGTGCATTGAAGTTGTGCCTTTTCCGGAAGTCAACCACACTGCTGAAAATATATGTGAATTTTTAACCACGGTTTTTGCAAGATTGGGAGTTCGCTGGAAAAGTGATGGCAGTTGTAACTGACAATGGGCGGAACATGGTTTGTGCCGTTGAGAAGAGTAATTTCAATCGCATGAGTTGCTTTGCTCATACTCTTCAGTTGGTATTAAAGGATGGGCTGCTCAGCTCAAAAATTGTGACATCTCTTGCTGCGGTGTGCAGAAGAATTGTCGGACATTTCAAACACTCCAGTGGGGCAACAAAAGTGTTGAAGAAGTGCCAAATAATGACAAACGTTCCCCACCACAGGTTGATACAGGACGAACCCACCAGATGGAATAGCACGCTACACATGTTGAGAAGATTGACCGAACAGCAGAAAGCAATTATTTTGGCAGCATCGGAAATTAGACAGCTATGCGATCCAGTCAATCAAATTCAGTGGTATCTGCTAGAAGCCATAATGAGTGTTCTGAATATCTTCGATTCTGCTACACTTCAAGTCAATGCAGCAAATACCATGGCTTCAGAGGTAAGCAAACACTACTTTTAAGACAAAAACTAGCTCAGTATAAGTTTAAATTATGATAAAGCATTACCCTAGACTACAGCTTGGGTAAACTGGATGAGAACTTAAGTGACTTCCAGATTTATTCTCTTTTTGTTCCCTTGTACGTGATACCTTTAGTTCAGCTGTTGGAACATGAGCTTGAAAAACCAGCTCCACTTGGGAGTGGATTGCAAGGGATGAAGAATGACCTTATGGCTTCTGTAAAGAGGAGGTTTGGTTTAATTGAAGAATCAAGGTTATATTGGTGTGCCACATTATTGGATCCCCGTTTCAACGCCATGCCTCTCAAAGCAAAGAACATGGAGGAGAATGCTATGAGGCATCTAATGATGGTAGCCAAGCAAGAGGAAGCGATACATTCTGATGAAAAGACACCCAGTTTTTGTGCAGAGATATCTAAGTATAGCCTTTTATGTTATTGGGAATGTTGTTGGCAACATTTCTACCATATGACACTCTCAGCACTCAATATAGCAATGATAGGCCAATGTAAAATTTGAGTCATCTATTTTTTTGGTGCTATGCTTCCTAAAACATTCACTTCATAAAACAAGAAGATAAAAATATGAAGTAGTCTATCAGTAAATTTTACAGTACTAATTACTATTGTTTTCAGCTTCCTTGTCTAATATATTTAATAGAATTAGGGGAGAATCAGTGCCAAATCTTGTCTTAAAGTTATTAATTTTTTGTCCGTTTGCATTCAGAATTCCCAGCGAGTGACTATGGAGAAAGAAATTCAGGGTGGCAGACCACAGTTCCCACAAAGCACATCCTCACTCTGGATTCAGTACCACAGCTTATTCACTGCGCATTCAAATGCTGGAGAAACTTTCAGAGGTGTTGAGAAAGAGTTCAACTTGTACTTCAGTGAACCTACACTGCCTGGTACCAGCATATGTGAGTACTGGAAGAAAAAGGACTCACTTCCATCTCTTCAGAAGCTGGCGAAGAAGTACCTAAGTATCCCCCCAGCTACTGTAGCCAGTGAACGGATTTTCGGTACCGCTGGATTTGATACCACGTGAAATAGATTAGATCCTGATCTTGTTAAAATGTTGGTGCTTTTAAAAAAAGAACTTGACAACATTCAATGATTAGTATTACTGTGTCATCGACATTGTCTTTATTTGAATTTTAAGTTTAACATTTTTAAAACTTGATGTTTTTTATTTTCAATAAAGTCTCCAAGGCTTAAATTCTGTCATCATTTGTGAATTGTATATACCCTTTGAAGACACCCTAGGATTCGAAAATAAGAACTGAGATCCAGGATCTGAAATCAAGGATCTGAATCCGGATTTGGATCCAAAAAAAACTTGGTCTGGCCATCCCTAGTTTATAGCATTTATTTGTACTAGGTTATTACGCTTACCATTCAAGGTGGGTGTAAAGGTAATAGAGGTAAATTCCTATACATTTTTAAAATAACCAGACCCCTGTCTATCTCCACAATCTCAAGTTTTGGAAAAGACCTACTTACCATGAGAAGAGCTCTCACCAAATACAGAATGAGGACAGCTTCACATACATTCATGTATTTGTGCAGAGTAGCTTGACTGCTTGAACAATTCTGCTTTGGATAATAATCTTCTTCGGTTAGTTGAAGAGTATCTCCAGTGTCCACTATGACCACGGATTTCTCCATCTCTGATGAGAGCACGTCAAAGAGCCAACCCTCTCCCTCAAAAGCATCGGCCAAAGCCTGAAAGTAGAATGCCACATGGATTCTAAGAGAGTGCTAATTGGATGACGTGAATTAAAAAACAGATACTACTGAGCACTCTTTATGTATAGAGTGCAGTAGTGTAAGAAGAGAACTGATTGAAAATAATGTGCAATATAGATCAGCATTTGAGGTTGACCCCCGTTCTCATGAATTTTCATCACTCATAAATTTGACACAGGATGAGTCAATACTATGCATGTATTGTCGCTCACATTACCTACCCCCAACCTACTCCGACACCACATAGCAGGCCATATTCAAAGGCATTATGGAATGCAAACCATAATTAATCCATCCCCTGTAGCACCTCTTAATCGTATTCAAGAACAGAAGTGAATGGGAAAGATATATACACAACCAACTGTAGGACTTTGAATTTCCCACCAGTTCAAAGTCTGTCAAGCTATTGAAAATATTTTCCCTTCACAGAATGTCTTGGATTCCAGAATCTTTCCACTTTATTCAATAATTTTCATACAAACTTGGACACGCCCGCTCTTCACCTCAAGCACTTGGATGTCAAGTATTTATGACACACTTAGCAGAGTCATCAGCTTGTAAGTCAAGCCTTACTCAATGAAGAGTTCCACTGCGAGGGAAAGGAGGATTTTTGTCTTTTTTTCCAATTACTTTTTCTTTTCTGGTAATCATTAGCATGAAAGGATGAGTAAAAAATAACTTCTAATACAGAGAATAAAATAACCAATGGGTTATTTTAAAAATGAATAATGTTGACCCATAATCTATCCATAAATGCTGAATTAACGCATATGAATTTAACAATATTTTTATGTAAAAAAATGTAAATCAATAAGTTTGTAGGAAAAGAAAATTTTAGTCTTTTATTCTAAAGCCACCCATAGCAAAATTAGAGGAAAGTAAAAATTTAATCACGGAGTAGACTGAGGGAATTGCGTAAAACATCTGAAGGAAAAGGGTTAAATGATGAAAGTCAGCAAAAAGAACACAGCATCTTGTTCACCCTCCCATGATACATTTCACTATATATGCAGGTTCCCCAAAACAGACTTCAATCAGGGTGGCTACTGATATCCAATTTTCAAATTCCCTGACCTTACCCTGACTATTCCCCCGATGGATTTACCAATTTCCCTGACCGATCGCCAAAAGGTCACCTATTACTGGAATATTTTTTTTCTGCTGAATTGAATTTTCTACAGCAGCTTAAAACTTTCTAAATTTTCTGATCATTGTCTCGTATTTTTAGAACTGCAATCATGTATTTACTATAAGCTAGTGTGCTCCAGCTACTTCTCAAGCTGAGTTTCGGAAGTAAAAAAAAAAAACGCAAGGTAAAATTTTCCGAACAGCATAGCCTCGGATTCCCTGTGATGAGCGTAATACATTGTGATCATGGTTTTTAACACAACTAGGCAATTATTGCAATAAGGATATAAATTGTACCTCTGATTCACAAATAAATAACTAAGATTCACAACTAATAAGATTCACAACTGAATACTCTATGAATTGATGGGGCTACTGCCATGCACATCAGCGACGGACGTTAGCTTTAGTTGGTGAAATAAAGGGAGGGAAAGAATGGCAGATTAACTTAATGGTAGAAAAATAATGAGGATTCCTATTCCAGTTTCTCCCTGAATGTTATGAGAATTCCCTGACTTTTCCAGAAATTCAAAATTCCCTGACAATTCCAGGTTGTTCCGGATGATCGCCACCCTGTCCATAAACAATGTCACTACTAATCCAGTCCAAGGGATCTAAATAACAATAAATGCCACCATAATTATAATTTTCTTTGCAATTGTATGCATACAAATGTTTTTTTGTTTATTGTGTTGATCATCTTGGTTAATTTTCAAGTTTAAAAAATTTTTTAAACAAGATTTCCTCAAATACTCTTAAATCTCAGAATCGGCCAAAACTAATTCTTTCATAATCCGTAATCTGACTATCTATCCTGAAATAACATTCCATGACAATCCATCAATGCACTTTTTAAAAATTTTAAACTATTGTATTTTTCTCACGCCTGCCTCTGTCTCTGCCTCTGGCTCGGCCACGGGATTGGCATGTGGCAGACATTTAAACAAACATTGGCATTCATAGATACCACTGGATAGAGGGAAACCTTTTCCAGTCTGAACGAGTTTAGAAAATACATGGTTTCCATTGATGGGTGGTCTTATGCGTTCTTTCCACGAAAAGAATTATTTTTATCCACAAAAGATCTCTAAATGTTAATTGCTTGAAATTTAAATTTTTGGCAGCACAAAGAGAGAGACTTTTAATTTTACAAGTATGCCCTCATATTAACCCAAAACTCCCAAACCTATCCATCACAGACAGACTTTCACTATCCTTCGAGTCACTGTATGTTTAAGTGCAAAAGCTATATTTAAAGATTTTTCATAGAGCTTGTTTAAAATGTTCTTTCATTAACTGAATGCTACAAGAAAAGTGCCCACAAAAATATGTGCCTAGCATAAATAAGCTTCAGCAATTTGGATACACTAACAGCTTTGTCCATCCTAAAAACAAGAGATCCAACACTTGCTTCCGATACTGGAGCCAAAAAAACTGGTTAATTCCCAACGCAAGTGGCTATAATTTAGCTCCTGAGTCCGGTAGAAGAAACATCAAATTCACATTTGAAATCAAGTTATATAAATGGAATTGTTGAATAGAAGAATCTCCTTCCACTTCTCACAGACCATTTTAGCATAAAATTCTTACAATCAAGGTTCAAAAAGTGCAAATGTCTTCGATGCTCTTTTATTTACATACAATGTCATCTTTGCTCTTTTAGGGGCTGTCCATAATCCACGTAGACAAAAATAGGCCACTTTTTGACTCTCAGACTTCATCCGGACACCCCACTGTCCGTCCCCCCTGTTGTACACATACAACTATTCTTTTTTTTGTGAAAAGCTGTAAAACAGGTTATTAATTCATTGTCATGGACAATCTGAAATTTAAGGCTGATTTTAAGGAAAGGTAATATAACCAAATAAAATCCTACCATAAATATATTCGAAAATAAAATCGCAATTCAAATAAGTCATAAATCATAATAAAACAGCACATAACAATAGATAACTAGGGACGCCAAACATAAATCAATATTTACATCAGGGAGTTCAGGACGATGCCAAAAATAATAAACAGGTGACAATAAGTAACGGGGGACTCCTTAGAGAGTTAACAGTGAAGAGTCAGCAGAGGTAAGTGGAGGAGTAAAGATCTAAAGGACGCGAAGTGGGGAAAAAGTTCGAAAGTCGGAGAATAAAAACGGCAGAGAGCGGATATACAAAGCGGCATAGAGGAGACGAAAGAGAAACCAGGGATTTATAGAGGCCAGGAAGGAATCGGGAAGGAAACCCAAGATAGAAACCATACGGCCCAGAATTCTGGAAATAAGGAAGGAGGAAGACAGCGAAACCACACTCGCAGCCACATAAGAGAGACGAGAAGCCCCAGCGTCTGATACGTCTAACTTTAAGGATAATAAAGGCAAGAAAAACAATAACCTCTATTTATAAAAATATTGCTGTCTAAAATAACGTAAATGTATAAAATTGGAGCATAAAAGAGTTACATTGTAAATTGGATCCAATACATTTTAAACAGCTCTAAATATTGGTTTTGTTATAACCAAATCAATTTTTTTCATTAAAAGAAAGTATTATACTATTTAATTAATTGAGCAAAGTGTTTTTATTAATATGTAGTACAATGCTAACCATTAACCCCTTCAGCAAGGAGGTAGGATTTTAAGTGTTTGGGTAATTGCGAAGGTTGATCGAATTGGTTTCAATAGGAAAGAAAAACGTGACCGGGTGAGGTTACAGTAAGTACAAGAAAAACTACTCTTGTCGCTATGATAATCGTGTCATTTACTATAAACTGTATACTTACCATTGTCTCCGTAGAAATCCCTCCAACTCCCATATCCCCCAACATGGACCCTCACTGACAATCCTTGTACCCTCCCCTACCCGTTTGGTGTCTACGAGGATTATGGACAGCCCCTTACTTATATTTCATTTCACACCTAACTGGTTGATTCCCACTGATTAAAAATAACTAGGCTTCAAGAATTTCCCTACTCTCCCTATCATTACCTTTATTTGTCTACGTGTTGCACAGAAGCATTATCGTTACCCTATCCTTTCATATCTTCTCGCCAGTACACATATCATTTCAAAAGGTGAGAGATTTATTGGGATTTAAAGGATTAAAAACACTAATATCATCAACATAAAATATGTCACGAGAGGCATAGTCCCCAAAAGTCATCAACGCCTTTTCGGTTCACATCACTGCCTTTTCCGCACACACTGCACGGCACACAATACTGCAGCATTTCCAGAAACACTCTAGCCACACATTGCAGGCAACAGAGTTATCCTCCAACAATTTCTTCGCTATCATTCAAATCACCTTTGTATCATCTGATGAAGCCTTTTGTATTTGGAAAAAGCCAAAAGAGTGACAGAGGATTTCCAAAAGAATATTGAGACAGATAAATAATGCCCAAGCTCCCATGCCAAGTTCCCGAGAAGGTGTCCCTCAGTACTCAAGAGAAACAGTTAAGCTAACCCATGGATGAGCACTTTTCCCTCGTGCTGCAAACCAACACCCTACTCGTGGGTGACCACCATGGAGGCCACTGGGTTCAATCGTGTAGCACAATGGGAAATTAATGACTTGACAGATTTTGTGAACAGATTAAAAATTCTTGAGCAAAATGCAAAGAAAGGAGAGGATTCAAAGGAAAGAGCTCCTTTAGCTGCTTTAAGCTGAACACTCTGATGTGTTTGTGAAAAGGAAACGGAGATCTCCAACAGAACATCTCATTGCATGCCTCAGAAAATGTGGCCACTGGCCTGAAATATACTAGCCGTTAGCCTCTGAAGGAGGTGAAGGAAGCTTTTGAATGAGAGAGCTCACACTGATATGTCCCACTGTCTCTCAGTCACTGATGGCACCGATGTAAGTACTAATTTTGTGTATTCTTGAATAGAAAAATTGTAGAAGAAAGAGCAGGAGACAGCTCCTTCAGTTTATTTCTCAGAAACTCAGCAAGGTCCTCATTACAATTTAGCAGGGAGCTCTCGAAAATCTGATCAGGGAAATGAGATTAATTTGAATGTGTATACATTAAACATATTTTGATTTTAATAAAACCATATCAGAGGAAATAGGAGGACCTGAAGATGGAGAAGATAAAAAAAACTAAGGTAACCACCAGCTAAATTCAGAAGTTTAAGAACACAGACACCATACTACCAGAGAACAGTGTCCATCAGCTGGTATAGAGAATCGATATGGAGCCATAATAGACTCAGAGGCTATACTATACTGAGCTATGATTACCTGAAAAATTTAGATCAGGTGAACTTCAGCATGATATGGAGGGCAACATACATATTGACCCCACACTGAATTTCCAGAATTGATGGAAGGGAAATATAGGAGAGCCAATGCCAAACTAAAAGGTTCTCTTCACTCCACAAACTATTGGTGAGTGCAGCAAACACTGCATATGACCCTAAAATGAGGAAAATATGCTCGTCACACACAATTCCTGTCCCTCCTCCATTTCCCTCGTCTCACTCCTTTTGCCACTAGTGTCCGGTCACCCCCTGCTACACACCTCTGCAGCGGCTTGCAGGGTAGAATATAGACATCAACCACCAATGTGGAGCTTCAGGACCTTTCCTAAGCTTATAAATTTAAGCAGGAGGGGTATTCCACAACCCCCAGACACCAATGAGAGCTTCAGAGCTGAGATAGCTCCAAACTTGGAAATTAAGCGCTTCTTCACAGTAATATCAAGTCAATATTAAGAATAAGGATGAGTCCAATCCAAATGTTGAGTCTCGATTCCACCGATTCTCAGAATTAGAATCAGTACTGAGAATCGATCACCCAAAGTCGATTCCAATTCCAGAGAGATAAATATTCAAATCAAATTTCATTTATCACATCATATTTGTCTCAGTAATTTTGGGTGTAGGCCATCAATTTGTACATTTTATGTACTACCTCAATAAGCCGAGGATATATTTGCTATTTGTTAATAAATATACTTTTTGAGCGACTTAATTGTCTTTGTTATTTTATTCCAGACAATACTTGAATTTAAATAATAGTCGTACGCTACTGGTATATCAACATCCAACCTGTTGTTAGGAATAAGAATCAATGGAATCAGAATTGAGAATCGATTTGAAAGAATCGAAATCAGAATTGGGATCGAAAAAAAGTTGAATCGACTCATCCCTAATTAAGAATAAGAAAGTATTTCATAAATACAAACAGTAACTATTCCCAATTTACCTCTAAATTGTAATACATTCCACAAGGGATAAAAATTTCCTCATTTCTCAAAAATGTCTTAAGAATTACAAGTTAGAAAGAGAACTTGGCGAAAATACAGTTAATAACAGCATAATCATTCCTGAGCACCCATGCCATTGACGGTTGACCCAAGTGTGAACATACTCACCGCTCGTCTCGGACAATGAAGCACGGAGTTTGCCACATCTTCATTTGCACAGAGCAGCCTTGAGCCATACGAAAGGTCGTTTGCAAGCCTCGTGATCGCACGATTCATCCTGTATTGTAGATCAAGGGTGACACATGCCTCGGGAGAGTCGAGGGTGTCAAAGAGTGTCTGTTCAAATCCAAGGCTCCTAGAAGAGAACACGAGGCATGGAAAACGTTCAAACATCCACTCATTTCACTTGACAGCACCGACAAACCCTCCCCAGCATCCTGACCATCCAGCTACTGCAAGCCTCAGAGCACAGGGAATGGGGTGAATACACTGGAGATGAGAGGGCGAGGGGGAAAGAAAGAGCAATGCATTGTTGAATGAAGGCGTGGATACTGCAGTGAGAGAAGCGAAAAAGGTGTGTTGGAAACTGATTGCGGGCAAATCAATGGAAAAGAAAAAGGTTCAAGGGAGAAATAGTTTCCATATTTAAAGAATACAATTTCGTGCTTTTCCACAAAATATAATTTTGTGTGGTACGATACATTTCACTGACTTGACCTGATGATGCCACAAGTCGGTGAAACACATCGTACCACACAAAATAAAATTCTGTGGAAAAGTACGAAATTGTATTCTTTAAATATGGAAACTATTAACTTCCACGAAGTGAAGCCTGAAACTGTAGAGAAAAATAGTTGATTCAAAAATATAGTGAAAAAAATGAGGAAAGTATGAAAGTACGTGTGGCCAAAAAAATGCAGAGTAAATTTGAGGTGAAAGAGAGTGCTCTCCAGGAAATGGAGAGTTTACGGACAAAGGAGAGAATGGGGGCAGGAATGGAGAAATGAATCTATATGGATACACAGTATGGGCTGTAGCTAGAGATAGGTAAATTACCACAATTACAATTGACTTAAATTACAGTGGTAAATAATGGTAATTTTCATAAATTATAGTCATTTTACAGTAATTTTTAACTCTGCAATAAATAGCTAATAGTAGATAAATTAGGAAAGCATAGCACAAGCAAGGGGCAAACGTCCTTTGAACCATTACCATTGCTACACTAATCTGTTAGAAATGAAGAGACTTTACAAACAAATATGGCAGCCCATTAAGCATTCTTTTATGTGCTTGGAAACATTATTGCTCAAACCATAAAAAGGAGAGCTCCACAAATATTCCCCATGGAAAAATATTCTACAAATGAGTTGTACGTGTCTTAATTAATAATTAAGATTGTATGAAATATACATGAACTAGGCTTAAAACAATACATTTGGAATATATCAGTATGAAACAATCTGAGAATGGAGGAGGATATTACTGAAAATTACAGTATTTTTCAGGACGGCCCATCTCTAGTGCTGTAGCGCTGGCGTCATCCCCACAACTTAGTCTCTTTCATCACCTTCGACGTTTTAATTCACTTCTTAGCCATGAAAAATGTCAAGCACTAACATGTTACGAAAGTTGAGGAGGGATCCTGGACGACACTGCCATACACATTTAATCCAGTCCACAACCAAACTGTTATCCATGCAACCCTTTTCTTGTTCCCTGACAATCATCCCAGCAGGGAATTCTCTTTAAGTAGACATTTTCTTTTAAAGAATACGGTGGGAGTTTCTTTGCATGTGCCAAAATCGCAATCAGGAGGCAAGGTGCAAAGCTGTTCTTCTTCTCGTCCAGTCATCGCAGCCACCAATTCATCTCTCCCCTCATCAACAGTGAAATCCATTTTCATGTCAAAGTGCATGGGTGTTCAATCTATGTTTCCTATAAGGCTCAGCAGTACAAAGTTATCATCTCAGGCCAATTAATTAACACTGTGAGTTAATTGATTAAGCTGTAACAGATGCCTTAGAATTTTAATGCAGGACATTTGGAATGAAGAAAAATCATAAGACAACAATAGTAATGAGACTAGAGAACAAAGAGCACAATGCTAGTCATAATAGTTTGAGGGCACAAGCAAGTAGAGCATTTTAATTACTAGAGTAGTACTCCAGAGGAAATGTACACAGTAACAAAGAATTAAGAATGGCATTAGCTAAGGAGATGTTTAGTAATATAAGGAAGATGATAATGGGGACCTCTTCTACTCTCCTGTACACTTCATCATTTCTTATTTAGTCCGTCAATTTTATCTTCAGCATCCTTCTCCGGCACCACGTTTTGAAGGCTTCTACTCTTTTCTGGAAAGCCTTTCCAATGGTTCACACTTCTGATCCGTATAGTGCAAAGCTTCACACGAATGTTTTCACACTGTTTTCTGGTTTGCAGTCCTATCTTCTTTGAGCACAGCAGTTGTCTTTTTCCCATGAGCACCTTCTTAGCTTGGGATATTCTCCGCTTGATGTCCGTGGTACTTATTCCATCACACGTGATGGTACTTCGGAGATAGGTGAAGGAATCCACTTGCTCTAATTTCTCTCCTCTCTCAGGGTGACTTCAACATTTAATTTCTCTCTTTCAAATAGGATTAGGATTCTCTTACTTATTAGGAGATTAATGGGTATTTGCCAAAAGGTGTCAGTTAAACCCACTTTTGCTAGAAAGGATGACTGAAAACTGGGATATCACCATGTTGAGCTGTGTTTTGCGCCACTGTGAAACATACTTTCTGGATTTCCACATCTTCAGACTCAACTATTTATCTGAAACGAATTTCATGCCTTTGGCACTGCCCAAAGAGATGTGTCTGACTACTTGAGTATGCAAATTCCAGGTTTTGCAAGTGTGTCTAATCATTGTATTTTGCAGTCGGGTGTCAGCAGGTTTTTTATTTATTTTTATTTAATCCGTTGGTCAAGAGACATAGGATTCATCGATAAAACACACAATGCACAGGTTCTTCTGTGGTCTACTCCCACTCTCTTTATCCCCCTCCCTCCCTTGGTTGGGTTTGGTATAGGTACCAGCCTGCTGGCTTCCCTAGTGCAGTAGACGCAATTATCTTCTTCTTCCGTTCATATAGAGGCAATGCACCAAACATCCACCATAAATTGCTTGGCACCACTGGCCGAATGTCCTCTCTCAGAGGTGACAACATAAGAAATGCAAGCCATGGTACTGCAAATGACTTAAGTAAATATGTGTCCTCCCTCTCAATTTCATATGCAGAGCACAACTAATGCCATGAGCCAAAGGATTGGCAATCGCACCGCACTGGATGAAAGAGGAGTCGCTCAAACCTTGCTCGATGGCTTCGAACGATGGGAGGCAGCTGCTCTGAATCTCCAACGAGGACAAAGACCCTCGAGGAGAGGATGGGCCGCAGTGAGATGGGCAGCAACACTTGGCCCGCCTCGTCCAAGATGCACACGTCAAACGCACGGCTCGAGATGAGTGGGTGTGTCCCACAGCCCATGCACGTGGCACCCACCACAGACTGCGGACAGAGAGAATAGGGATGAGGAAGATAAGATGAGTTCACTCGTGGCAGCATTGACACGAGTGAACTCCGTTCCTTTCTTCAAACCACAAAATTACACTCACAGTATAGGAGGTTACACCGGTTAATGACACAAATGTCACTTAATTAAAATTCTGGGTATATGAAGAAAAAATTGCCCTGTTTCAAGCATGTCAAACCATGGGCCCCACAAGGCTCTTGTGGATTACTTTCACATTGTCATGAGGGCCACACATGGAAATTAACTGAAGTCATTTAATAAAAATTAACACAAAATTTTTATAACTTAAACTAAGAACATAAAATACCGTATTTACTCGCATATAGGACGACTTTGACTTTAGGACGAGGTAGGATTTTAGAGGAAAAAAAAAATAAAAAACTGGACTTCCTAACTCGTTCATTCAGGATTTTATCATGAAAGTCAGGTCGTGCGACATTGATTCCCTCAGTGCACTTTCTGGTTCCGCCTATTCTGACTCTCCTTCCGAACATTCGCCAGAACTCTCCTCTTCGTTGCTATCGCTCCATGAAGCTTCATTTTCCGATCCATCGAGTGAATTGGAAATGCAACATTTCTTAAAGGATTTCGATATTATCTCTTGAGGAATGCTCTTCCAAGCAACTGACACCCATGAAGCAAGCTGTGAAGCACTGGACGGAAGAGGACGTTTGATGCGGCCAGTTGCAGTCATTTCTCGATCTTCAGCAGTAAGCCATTCCGTGTACAGTTTCCTCACTCGATCTTTAAATGGCTTGTTGATGCACACGTCCAGTGGTTGTAATTGTGAGGTCATTCCCCCAGGAATTGTTACGAGAGTGCTTGTATTCTCCTGTAACAAGGTTTTTACGTCGTCTGTGAGGTGTCTCCTGAATGCGTCCATCACTTAAATCGACAGTAGCCTTAGTAATGCCCCTGGGTGGCGAAGCCGTACAGTGTTCAGCCAGTCAATCATCAACTCATTGTTCATCCAGCCTTTTTCGTTGCTTGGAACAACAACGTCTCTTGGGAAGATTTCATTCTTCAGGATTGACTTCCGTTTCAGTATGATATATGGTGGTAACTGATAACCGTCTGCTGTACAGTGGCGGAAGAAATAAACGCAAAATTTTCGCGTGCCAGAATGTGGCATTCTTGGGAACTTCTAGGAGCAGCACACACTTTGAAAGACTGGCAACACTGAGGAAGACATCGTCTACTGCAAATATTTGAAATCCGCAATGGAGCTCACATTTGCCGGAGCATAGAACTTACTCGTCAATTGCCTCTTTTTCGGGCTTTCTTCTTGTATTGCTCGTGCATTCAGTCGCGGTATATCGCTGTGTATATTTAAGCATGTTTCTTATGTCGAATAACATCGTTGTAACTGAAAGACTGTTTATAACAAATATTCACCTTCCCACCCAACTCAGAATATATGCTGAGATCTTCATCTGCTATCATCAAGTGGTATCATTATGGTCGAATTTTCGAGGATCTTTTTGAATAATACATCCAAAAAAGATTTAATTAAAATAGATATAGTCCACGCGATGTAATTTTTCACAATTTTCAATTTGTAGATTGATGAAGTTTCGATCTCAAAACGGATATTTATTAATGATTTGTTCACAACCCAATATTAATCCACCCTTAGTCAGAGCGGGATTAATCTATGAAAATATACGTAAATATGTGATTTCATGAATTAAAAATTAATGTGCTCGCATTGATACCGAATAATCTAGATATATTTTTACGATGTTTCTTTCATCTTATCACAGGAAGTATACAGATGAGCCGTTAACTGTGAAGGTTTATCTAGTAAATGCAGATTATACCAATAAATGTTCAGAAAAATTAAACCCAAATTAGGTGTAATTATAGATAAACAACTCTTTTACGTCTGACTGCATAATATGTTCTTATATGTATAAGCTACAAATTCGCCGCACATCAAATATTCAAAAAAGGTTTTTAAAAGACTTCAGTTGGAAGTAAAATGTCATGAATGAAAAAAATTAATAGATAACGGTTAATTTTGCGGCTGTCAGACATATTTGGCCAGCATAAGAGTGGTCCCTGTTCGATTTTCAATGAACGCAGATGACTTTTTATTTGAATTGTCACATATTGGTGTTATGAATTCATGCAATACGTAGTTGCAATGACTGGCTAATAATATGAAATTTTATAAATACAAAAGAGAAAATTCGCCATGCAAAATTAATTTTAATTGACCATAAATTGAATTCAAAACTCAAAAATGTCTCGACCAGGGGTGGGATCACAGTTCATTCCTTCTTGTGGTCGTTATCGTCATCCATAATGCCAGCCGTATTGGTAGGGCAATGCTCAAAGTCCTGGGAGCGCATTACAATGCAATGAAGCACCTGATCTTTCTTGATGACAATCACATTTCCGAAATTATGAGTGCAATTGAACAATAGCATTATGAAGAACCCTGATCGCGATTCAGGTTTGTTACCCAGTTACAACTACCGAGCGTTCTCATGTCAAGGCGAATCGTAGATGGAGTTTAGTATCCATTCAGTGTATTTATTTCTGTCCGTATGAGTTACTGTGAACTGAGACACTTTAAAAATGCGAGGTGATATTGTCAGAGAACATTTAATGGAACAATAAGGAAAGGAAAAAGCTTACTACTCTCTCTGGCAAACAAACAGAAAGCAGTAGTTCTTGGATTTCACCTCATCAGTCCAGACCATTCCAATCAAACGCCATTAGCCCCCATCGTGCAAGGGATTTGAGGCCAGCTGACAGTCTTTGTTAAAGCTCAAAGTAATCTTGTTAGAATCTTGAGAATCCCAAAAGATTTCCCCATGGAAAAAAGCTTCGCCAATACCAATCTTATCAAACTGGGAAGGTATGAAGGGCACAAGATATTGATTTGAGACATAGTATGCCTTTAATAAGAGATTATTTTCCCCTTATGTTGCGGGCAATACCTTTTCTGCCAAAGGTCATGTTTCGGACGCCAGTCGCTTAACCCATAGGAAAGAAGTGGTATTTGATTTCTTTCAGCCCCTCGAAAGAATTCAATGGGTGCCTCCAAACTTTACGATGCACGATGAGCCTTTTCTCTCTGGCACAGCAAAAACCTCGACGTCATTCACAACAACAATCTACCCCAATCACTACCACCGCGAACTTCGCAAAGGTTTACTGATGACTACTTCATTGAGACGAGCATTTATAGAAGGATAAGCAGAGCAGACAGCGCAAGCAGAGATATTGTTCAAAGTTTTAGCGGCCTCTTCCAAAATTCTTGGAGGAAAAAAATATCTCATTAGCCTTTAACTATGCCTCATATTCCTCCCAGGTGGAGGAATAGGGTAGTAGATTTGTTCAAGACAAATATGTCTGTCGAAAAATTACCCGAATAGATGTTGCGCCTTCGACTCTCACCAGCTGAACTTTTATTTGGTATTTAAATGTAAAAAATCCTATTTCTCACTACCATTAAACGGAAGTCATCAAATATTCCGCTATAATGAGACCTAAGTTAACTCAAATGTTAATCAATATTCATTTTACGTCCGCAATTAGGAATATTTGCGAGTTCACAAAAGTAAAAATTCTACATGGTTCAAAACAAACCACTTAACACAGATGGAGCGGGCTGCACGGAGCCCAGATCTCAAAACAACTGGAAGTATTTGGGCATTCATTATCATGAAAAGGCGATAAACAAATGTTTTTTACTCCCTCAAACGAAACGACCCCAAATTTAGACGCAATATAGAAAATGGTGGAGGAAGAATGGAAAATGGACCAGAGTAAGATGATGTCAAAATGTGGGCAACTCCATGATCAGAGACTTGGTCAGGGAATCAAGAAAGGAAGAAGATGGATTGATTATTGGGGTAATAAATATATTCATCCTTTATATAAATACCAGCTCAATTCTCAAAGATAAAATAAATGTGGTCATGTGCACACATGACTCAGGTTGAGAGACTTATGAATACATCATAACCTTTTCCACTTGTTCTATATAAAGATGTATAGCGCCCTTTCCAAAATTCATTAGCAATAAGAGATGAAATTTATGACCCTGAGAAAAGTCTTTAAATATCTTCATGTAGGGCAAACACAACTTTAACTTCCGTAGAAGCAATAATATTACGACATATTTGAAGAAGAATAGATTCTTTACGGACATAGCTGTACAATCATTGATGGTGCACATTCCTAATTTTTACTCGATTGACAACTCAGCGGATTTATGAGGAGGATACAAATGAGCATACAGAAGATATCTAATTACTGCTTAGTCGCTACATGGAAAACGTGATTTTTATTATTTTATCACTTTCACAGGGGAGATACGCGATGCATTGTTGTCGGAGTACTACTTACAGGTGAGTGTATGAATGTCCCTCATGAAATTTAACTACGCAATTTTAGCGAAAAATTTTTCATTGCGGATATGTCAAAAGGTGTTTAAATGATTCAGTAATTTACCTTATCCTCTTAAGTATTACCCTCCATCCTCTAAGTTGAACTGTTAAACTACACGGCTAATAACGATTAAGGAGACCGCTCTGATTCCTTTACAATGCCTGAATATGTGTAAAACACACATACACTCATGGTTGAGGTCAATATCCATTTGCTGGATCTTATGCGAATCCCTGCGAAGTTTTGGCAACAATAAAATCACATCTCATAGAATAATTATTAGGGCACCAGAAGAGGCCACGCCAAGATTTGAACTCAAGAAGATGGCCACAGACGAACGCTCTCCCTCTAGGCTACTGAATCAATCAACATAAGTCTGCATGCAGTGGTTCTTACTATACATACAAAAAAGGGAAGGCCAACATTTTCTTTAAAAACTGGTCATAATAAGATGTCCTGGACTTTTGAAAGTAATTTTCAGAGAGTAAATACTATTGCATTAGGAGGATTTAAGAAATTTAAGACTACCTGAATGCACGAGGGTGGAATTTTATGTAGGGTTTTAAGGTATCGGAAATACTTTTTTTTTAATTTTTATCCTCATGGAAACGATTCTACTCTACCAGATTTCCCATACTTTAACTTAAAATTCACAGGATAATATGCCAAAAAGTAATAGTAATGTATGATATTTTTCGGAAGTAGTTTGAGGCCTATTAAAACAACAGTCATCGACAGCTATTTCCTACGTGCAGAAAAACTTTTTATTGTAAGAGGATTTGATCTGGAGAATAGATGAATTTTGTGTTCCAAGTAATAATTCTTTCAACGAAACTTTTCTTAAGTTTCAACCGAGAAAAATTTTTTTTCAAGGGTCCAAAGCTCTAAAATAAATGTGGTAAGTATATCAACATAATTGACAATGACTTTGTAACCTTGACTGGCTGCGGGACAAAGCAAACTCATCACGTTCATAACTCCACAGTCTCGCGAACGTGAACCTTATTAGTATTCCAATTTATGTGACGCGTAAAATCGATATTTATTTCTTTATCTTCACTACTCCGAATACGGCACAATGTGCCAATTTACGTCGGGTGGATAACAGTAACAACGGACGAGACACAAACACCCATGTCCTGGACAGATAATATTCTACCCAGACGGGACTGGAACCCGCGACCCTCGGGTTAGCATGCGAGGACTTTACCCCGCCGCCACCGGGGCCGATATCCATTCATAGAGAGTTTGAATATTCCCGGTTTCCATTGCCTGTATCAGTGTTGTCAAGTTGTCGAAGGAAAAGTGATTTCAATTAGTTCCCGCATACGCCGCATTCAGACGCCAATGAGTTTTGCGTAAATTTTTTCCGCCACTGTACAAGCCAACATCACTGTGATTCACTGCTTTTCATTGCCACCTGACCGCATGCTTGTATTCTCCTGTAACAAGGTTTTTATGTCGTCTGTGAGGTGTCTCCTGAATGCGTCCATCACTTAAATCGAAGGTAGCCTTAGTAATGGTGGCGAAGCCGTACAGTGTTCAGCCAGTCAATCATCAACTCATTGTTCATCCAGCCTTTTTCGTTGCATCGAATAACAACGTCTCTTGGGAAGATTTCATTCTTCGGGATTGACTTCCATTTCAGTATGATATATGGTGGTAACCGATGACCGTCTGCTGTACACGCCAACATCACTGTGATTCGCTGCTTTTCATTGCCACCTGACCGTATCTATACTTGCTTTTCTCCTTTTGGGTGAACAGTCGTATTGCCTGGCACATCAAAGTAAATTGGCGTCTCATCTGCGTTCCCAATTTGTCCTATCAAGAATTCTGTCTGCTTTCTTAGATCGATGACATGCCTTTGAAATCTGATCAGCTTGGCTTCGTAGTCAGCAGGTAACTTCTGAACAATGAAGGTCCGTCGTCTTATGGAGAATCCTGCTCTTTTCATGAAGCGGTATGCCCAACCACGACTGGCTTTGAATTCTTGTCGTGGAATTCCGCATTCTCTCGCGAGATCTCTGGCTTTCGCTTGAAGAACTTCCACTGTCACAGGCATGCACATGTTGCGCATGTATCTCACAAAGCTTTGTAGCCCTTCTTCCATCTTAGGATGTTCGCCAGTTTTCGGTCCACGAAATGATTTTCTTGTACTTTTGCAATTAAACAGCAAATCTCGCTGATTACGCCACTTCCGCACACACACTTCTGATACACCGTACTCACATCCTGTGGCACAGTTGTTGCTTATTTCCACGTGCAAAATAACTTTTCTCTTGAAAGAAGCAGTGTACTGTGTTCTCCGCACTTTCTCCATTTTCTAATCCCAAGGTATAGCAATGCACAAGTAAACAGTACGGTGGTAACGAAGGGTGATCTGTCACTAAACCAGCTTTTGGAATGAGTTGTTGCGATGTGGGGAGAACAGAAACTACGTTTTGCTCGGGACAATGTATTCGTCACTCAAAAGGATACCCGGAGCCTACACGCAAAGCTTCGCGGTCGCCCGAGAGAGACTCCGCTCTAGACTCCTCCGCTTGTCGTTGGCTCCCACCGGCTGAAGTGGCTGCCCCTGTTTTCGCCGGCGGGATTTGCGCCTTGATATCAGATGATACGGCTGCCACGCCGGGCTCATCTATATGTTTGCTTCCGAAGCACAAGTAGTGTGGCATCGTCTGCCACCGCAGATTCAAAAATAGAGACAGGTCACCCATCATACAAGGTTATTATCGCACCATTCAACAGAGGTGACTTTGATTTCGACCTTGACACTAACAAAAAAACAGTAAAGAATCCTTTGCTCGCTCACATAGGACGACCCTGATTTTTAAGCAGATAAAAGTAGAAAAAAACCTCGTCCTATATGCGAGTAAATATGGTATGTCAAAAATGGTTCAGTGGCCACCTATTATCATGTATGCTGTATAAGGAAGTAGTTTAACAAAAGAAAAAATAAATTTTTTATGGCACTAGTGTGCAACAGCAACAGATACCTTAAAAAGCACCGGCAAAAGACTGAAACAAAATTTTGGCTGGCTTCAGTATCCTTAGTGTGGGCCGTGTTCCGAAGAGTGACCCTCGGGCTGCCTGTTTGACATGCTTCTGATCTATTTGATAGTATGTGACAATCTTACCTTTTCACATATTGTACTTGAAATTAAATGTTGCTAAATATAACAATGGAAAAACATGAAGGGGTGTACAAGGGGTGTATTTTTTCCAAGTAATATACATACATGACATTGCAGCAGAAAACTTGGAAAATGAAACTGGCAATGTGTTGATGTTCATATCATTTAAATTAAATAGTTCATATTATTTAAATTAAAACATATCATTTAAATTAAATCATAATAAACTTTTAAAAAATGATAAAATATGATTTTAAAAAGTTGAAACAATTATTAAAGCACACTTTTAAAAATAGTTAAAGTGAACATGAAGTAAGAATAAAAGGAAACATATCAGTAGAGAGAGCAATTAGGAGAATATCAAATATAATTGCAAACCCTTAAATTTTATGAGTAAAATTAAAGCGTATTGATGACAGTTCAGACTGATAGTAGTGTTAAAATGATACAACCATGCGGAGTCCCTGAAGTGTTATCCTTTATTCTGTAGTGCTTTAGTGTCTTCTGTAATACCCTAGTGAAAGATGTATTTGAAAGAGCTTCACCTGAGGTCATTTTACTCACACAAGGCAGGTACAGCAAAAGATTTGTTGCAGATGACTGTTTGGATCACCTGACATTTTAAGAACTGAGCCATCAATAAATTTAGCTTTATTAGAATGATACTTAAAGCCAAGAACTTTGGCTAAAAATGATGAATAATTAAAACCATAAGCTATTACACTAGTCCTGAAAAGAAGAGACACTTGAGGCAAAATATATCACCCTCAGCCGCAGCGAAGTCCACACATGGAGCTGTTTTCAACACCCACTCGCCATCCTCATCCACTCGCACTTTAACAGTGCCACACTTCCTCTGCCTCACTTTATGCTCGTATGTCATTCGAGCCCTTCAAATGCAATGCCTACCTCCTCTCTTGACCTCAATGTATCCAATTGCAGCAACACCACAAGATGACTGACAGATTTGAGCAGGAAAAATTAACACTCTCCTCAGCTCCACTCCATTACTGATGGAATTTTTATTACAAATACAGAACTGCTACACCATTTTTATTGACTTCATGCTTCTGTTTTCAATATTGGCATCCTGAAAGTTTTAATTAAACCTTACCTTACAATTTTTCACATCCTCAGCACTCACACGGTTTTTGCTTCTGGAGAAAAATTTTATCCACTTCATAGCATCAAATATGGGAAATGTTCTCATAGTGTATGCCATGGGGAGGATAAAAGTTTTCTCCAAAAATTCACCCCAAGTTATATGAACCACAAACAAAGATGATTTATATGCTCCTGCTATTTAGTCACTCCTGCGACTGAGCTGGGATATCACCATCACGTTAACCAATGGGAGAATGCTTTTATTTCTAGGAGTAGTTAAAATTTTAGGCCTAATGTTGACATTAAATTAATCTCTCTGCTGTTCCCAATTTAGATGTTAAGGCTTTTTAGATGTGTTTTATGGAATACAATTATTAAAATTGAAAGCAGGGCTCGAGGGAGAGCGCCAATTTACAAGTACAGTAGACTCCAGCCTTACAATATTAATCCACGGGACAGTTTGCAAAGTGAATTCCGTTGTCAAGTGTACCGGCATTTAACCAGCCTCGAGATCGGTTTCCACAAAACAACAAATATCAATACTTTGCTAACATAATTGATGCAGCCCCTTTACAAATAAGGGTTAAAATGTTTAAGAAATCTTTAATAAAATAAGGGTGTAAAATATGGTCGAATTTTGAAATTTGAACGCAATGATTTGCAGATCATAAAGTGAACCCATCGTAAAGCTGTAATAGAGTAACTGCAGTCTACTGTAACAGTCACTGCCATCTCTAGAGTGAATATGTGTACTTTTTGTAAGAGGAATAGCCTCTGCTCTGGATGAAAACCTAACCTTGTAAAAATCTAACATAAAAGAGCATATTGGCACTAACTTTGTGGAACCTCTGGATTTCCATATTTGAAAAGAAACACTGATACAGTTTCCACACTTTTAATTTCTGTCACCGACCATGGTTTTAGCACATAAGGCTGCCCTGATGATGGACTAATGTGCTGAAACTGATCATCACCCTGAGGACAATGGCAGACTATGCCTTCGCAACGTCAGTGCCACAAACCACCATCACCCAGTTGGAAACCTGAGAGCTTTACATTCTAGGCATTCACTGGGAAAGCCTTAAATCTTACATGAGGGTCACTCTTGTATGTTCCGAGGTGCCTGCAGCACTTGAAATGGACTGCATGAGAGGATGTTTCCAGAACAAAGGCCTGAATTGAGGTTGAGGCAGGAGACAAGGAAACCATCATCCTAAACTTATATCCTCACTATCATTAAATTGTGTTGCATAATTTTCTGATGAGGATTAACCAATATCTCACCCAACATACCCAATCCAGCCTTTTGCTTTGTCAAGAACCTTAGTACTGCAGAATGCAACCAAGTAATTCACTTAAATTCTAATCACAAAACACAAAACGCACATGCCTAGATTACTCATAAATCACTAAATTAAGTTATGAATGTAAACTGAAGACAATACATAAATCCAAAGCCATAAACTCATAGCAAGCCTGGTGACCACATGCGCACTTCCTTTGTGTGATTGTCGCTGATTCAGAGATCGGTACACTGCACTGTGCTGACGCCCAGTGGCCTGTGTGGAAAGATTATCCACATTTTTTTCACACCAAGAAATAAAATGCCAAGAGTTTGACTAATGTTTTGTTCAACCCACCTAATTTTTGACCTAAGAGTCAGACTCAAAAAGTTGGATTATACATGAGCACACATGAGACATATATGGTTACTCTGTGGAAGAACACAGCCAGGATTGAAGTCATGCTCACCGACCACTCCGCTCATCCTGTGGGGTAAAAGTGAGGGAAACGGGGCAGGCACTGAACCCAAATCCTTCCCACCACCCTTCTTACTCTCTCTCTCTCTCTCTCTCACCTTGGAGAGGAAAACCCTTTCAATTTCGTTGGGGGTTTGGCAGCTGGCAATCAGGGTTGATTCACTACATGACCGAAGGCGCGTGTCCAACATCTGTGGAGAGCCGAGACGAAGCACACAGCTTTCAAGGCCACAGTCTACCAGACGGCACAGCACATTGTCCACTGATGAGTGGGTGTGGCCTGTGACGAGCACACTCAGTCCCATCAACACGAATGCTCGCACCATGGCTACAATAGTGGCGCTCTTGCCTGCAGTGACCAAACAAATCAAGAGTTAAGGAATACAGGTGTAAACTGTTCTCAGCCTTCACATCAGGTCTGGTCGTCCATGGTGGACAATGTTTCAAAGGGAGCCTTTCCCATCCTTAAATTGGTCTCCATTCAAAATGCCAGCCACCATGGAAGACCTGACCCCATGTGAAGGCCGAGAAGAGTTTACACCAGTCACTTGCCAGGAGAAATCAAATTTTTCATCAAAAGAATTCAAATTTGAGTTTGGTAAATCCAGACTGCATGCAAGTAGTATCACAGTCCAGCATTACATATCAATGGGAGAAAAGTCAGTGTAGGAGCAATATCAGAGCATTTCACAAAGGAAAACATTATTGACTATCTTCTAGTACCATAAGTAAATTCCAACATGAATTCAGACATAAATCATTATATAAAAGGCAAAATTACATAAATTGGCAAACACTGACATGGAACATTCGCAAAGTGTAAAAGTCTGATTCAGTACACACTTGAAGCAAAAGGTAGGCAGAGAGTGATCGTAAGTACATAGTGATTATCAAATTATTACAAATAATTTGGCATAATTTACTTTTTTTTAGAAACAGGAGATAACCCAGTCGCTTAAATCTAAGAAGTTGTTTATTTTGCTCTCCCCTTCTTGAAAAAATGTTCAGAAAAAATGGTTAAGCTGGCGGTTCAATACAAATGGTAAATAAACAACTTCTTAGATTTGAGACGTTAAAATTGCGCAATAATGACGTTACTACAATAATGAAAAGGATGTAGAAATGTGCACAAGGCACAAAACTAATAAATGAAATTTCACTGCATTGCATGCATTTAATTAGACTAAAAAATGATCAAGCTGGTGAGACGGAAGTCAGCATCTGCCATATTTGCAATAGCATGGGGAATGCGTACATCAACAATTTGTATTGCTCATAACTTTATTTCAAAAGAAATTGTGCACTGCCTTCACAGAGTTAATCTCAATTCAATTCTTTCAGCCATGGATCGTGGAGTTAAGCGGCTGTGATTTTCCCTGGAAGAGGAATCTTAGCCCTATGTATTTCTAGAATATAGAAGTTACTCATAAATTCAGAATACGGTCGTCAACACTGTCCACTAATCTATGGGTAGATGGGGAGTATTGAGATGACGGGACCCACGCTTTGACCATAATTGGTCTGAATTGACCATCCATTGGTCCGGCGGGTCCCTGATTTGATGACGTGCTCCAGCAGACCGCACAACGGCTACCCTTTAAGGGAGTCGGGGGAAACCTGATCCCAAATTTTTGGGCAAAGGGCTCCTCCGGTTCTCAGAAGAGGTGTGGTAAGTTTTCATGTAAGCGAAACTGACGGCGACTCGTCTGACGTTGTTGGGGGAACCCAAGAGATACGAGTACTGTGGGGAGGCGGAGGCCCATTGTTGTCCTTTTGACGTCAATCCCCCTCATGGTGTCGGCCTCGCAGGGGTTGTGCTTCGCTGACCTTCCCTTCCCTTTACTCTTTTATCGTAAAAACTCTTACACATACTACGCACCTGGTGTACCTAATTATTTCTGCGAACTGTTTAGGCACAACCCTCACGCTCACATTGTATTGTCTTCAGAGGATGACAGTTAGGAGTCTTCTCAAAGTAAATTCCAGCACTATTTCTCCCAGGGGACCCCAGGGCATATCATGGCTCCAACCCAATGGCTTCTTATCTCTTGGGCCATATATTATGGCTGCTATAAGGCTTAGCAAACACACATATCTTATATAAGGTTAAAAATTAAGGTGTAACAATAGCCTGCAAATCCTGATGGATCCCCTTTCAGGCCCATTAGGGCCCTAAAGGCATTTCCCTGTTTATCTCACGTCCTTCCCAGTGCTCCCATGTACCTGAGATAAGGATATCAAGATACGATCATTGGTTGATCCGTAATGATGTAAAATATAAAGCATTGGTTTTGGGCCCAGGGGCCCTTACCATGGTCCCCCTTAACTATTGGGCTCTTCAGCCTAATCATGGCTTTAATTTTTCAAAGAATATTGGGTGTGCACATATCAGCGGGTGAAGTCCAAGATGAGTAATATTCTACAATCATCAGAGGGCTCACTTAGGGGCTCTAGAGGCTTAAGGCCTTTACATATAGCATTACCTCTGTTCATTGGGGTCTTAGTAAAGCTTAAAAGGAATGGTGTATATATCTTCAAGAGTTTAAAATACTTGAGCATACATCAATGTTCTGCATTTGATATTTGTTGCTGTCATTGCCTTGATTGAATAGAGGGCATGCACTGTTTTTCACAGACATGCTTCCAGCATAGCTGCCTTGCAGCCAGGGAGAGCAGGGGTGGGTGTACCAAGTGTGGACGTTAGTAATCTCACCATGCTGCAGGTGCTCATGCACAATCAGGACACCCACCTGTTCCTGGCAACCCCCTGATGAGTAGGAAATCCTGTGCAGCCAATGCACGCAGCACAGCCCTTGCCTGATTCTTGTTCAAACCCTTAAGAATGGAGGAGCATTTGGAGATCACCTCCCCACTTAGTTTCCTCTGAAACGATGGCGCCTTGCTGAAAAGAAACCAATACCGGAGCCATTGACGTTTCCTGAGAGCAAATAGTAACTGGAAAGCATTTATCTACAAGAGGAAGCATACCACCAATCAATTTTGGAATACCACCATCTAAAGGCGTGTTTACACTCAACGCATTCCCCAGGCAAGTACTTGGCTGGACAGCTGAATGAGCAAACGCACCAAAATAGAGTGGGCTATCATGTATTTATGCAATGTTTACCAGATACAATTTTCAAGATGAATGTGATCATGCATCTACTTGCACAGACACGTGCATCATGAGAAAACACAAATTTAGGGGTGGGGGTGGTGTTGAAGTGTTTGAGAGATAGCATTTTTCAAGTGAGACAACACGCAAAATTTTAAAATTTTCCAACAGAAGTAAGTTTGTGTGTATCTTGAAAATCTGGACAAATATCTTTGCAAAAATTCCAATGCAGAAAATATGCTAACTTGACAGGGGCTTGATCTGTCTCAGCCAATGGGTAAATTAATCCTAAAAACTATAAATATATAGCCGGTATTTTACATCACAGTAACCAACCTAGTTTATGCAGAGAGTGAGTTATTATTTTTTTATTAAAAAATTCTCTTAGCTGTTAGGTAGGAATGTGCGTGCTACTCAAAATTTGAGTTGAGTTTTTATTTTGGATAATGATTCATAAGTTGTTGAAAAAATGGTATACCATATTGGTACGAATTAAAGACTATGTTTTTTCCCCTCCAGACTACCAACAAAAAGTGAGTTCGTCTAAGAATCATAAGTAATGTCCTCAACTTCAATCAAATTGCACAATCCCAAATTGCACAATATTGAAGCCAAACAACATATTCAAAGCAGCGCACATATTAAAAATCAGTTCACATAAATGTTTCATCATCCTTGTCCCAACTCATGAAATGGTCACATTACTGGTCACAATTATGCTAAATTGATAATGGAAAGCATCAATGCCATCACGGTGTAATGGGTATCATATCCATCACTCTTGGGTTGGCAGCCCTTGCAGTATAAACAATGACATGGCAACAGGGAGTGTGTTAAAAAAGGGAGAGAACGCAGGGGGAGAGAGTCGAGCCAGGAGGTAAAAAGTGTGGAGTAGTGGGCCTGAGTGTGGAAGGAAAAGGAAGTGTAATACAGTGTTGAGTGAGTTGAGTGTGAGATATTGTAAAAGGAAGTGTGTTTACTAAATATATATATATAAAAAAAGGAGGGAGAAAAACAAGGGTAACTTTACACAGAAATAAACTGAGTGTTACAACGGAGTATACAGCAACAATAAAAAGTACATTGGACTCAGAGCACCGTTTATAAAGTGTCTTAGTTTTCTTTCGATTACATAGATTAATACAGGAGTGACGATACCGTGATTTGTTTGGGGCAAGGGGAGATATGAGACGGCACAATAGGCAAGGATAAGGGGTGATGCATGAGGGGGGGCACAATATGGACTCACCGATCAATAATTAAGTGCCTTAGTCGATCGGCAGACCATGTGTCAGACAGCAGTAGAGCCAAGGATGTGAGGCTGAATGATGACGCTGATGATGCATACTCATACTTATCAACATGGAATCCACTGCTCCCGAAGCGTTTTGTCAAATCTCTGAATCCCACATGAAATATATAAAGAGACCAATAATGGCTACTCCATTTGAACCATAATATCACATAACATTAACATAGAAAATCATATATCATCAACAAGTAAACTCCATTAATATGTAGCAGATAGCTGCATCATATTACTTTACTTAACCATGTATGTTGACTGAAACCTAGCCCAACGTCTTAGCATAAGGATATTTTGCCAGGTGTGGCCAGAAAGATGGTAATGTATAAATCACACTACATATTACTTGCCTTTACTCTTGAGTTTTAAAAATACCACAAGGCTCAACCTAAATGCAAAACAGTAGTAATACACTTGAACAAACTTCAAAGTTAAACAACTAAAAAACAAAACTTAATCACTAATCTAACATAACACTATTCCTATATTAAAAACTGATTATGATTAAGGTGTTGATGGTTACTTAAACATTTCTCTAAACGAGAATTGGAATTTACATGATTCAATTTGAGAGTGAAAAGCACTAATATATGCACCATTAACATCCTTACAATATGGTCTAGTTTTACAATCTATGCTCATACATCATCACAATAAGCCACTGACATGGTAACACTTTCCCACAAATAACACGTCCACTGGTAGACAATCTGGAGTGTACTCTATCATCTAATACTTATTATCTACATAAACTTAAGGGAGAGTTGAAATATTTGAAAGAAAAATACTGAGAAGGATCTTTGGACCAACATAGGAGGATAAATGCTAGACAATAGAATTATTATATATATTTATAGAATTATTATAGATATTCTGTGGAAATACAAAGTTCTAGTAAATTTTTTCAATATGTCTAGTAAATTCCACAAAGTTACGCCGGAAACCATCAATTATATTCTGTGGAAATACAAAGTTCTAGTAAATTTTTTCAATATTTCCTTATCATATAGAAAACTAAGCAATCACTGCTGCATTTTTCCATGGAAATGGATAGAATGGTTACCTTTTCCCTGCAGGGGTTCTGGAATTAGGCGATTTGATGTGGGACAGTCACACGAGCCTCCCACAACTGTGTGGGAAATTCCCACGCCTGGCCACAATCGGCTCTCTCACGAGCAATTGGGGTCGTCGCTCTATATCTCATACCCACTGCTGCTACAGAGCAGCTCTTTCTTAGAGCAAGGCTCCTCAGAGAATCTTTATCCCCTTTTTATCGCCCCTTCACAGCCCTTCTGTCTCAAATACGGTGGGAGCTGGGGATTGCACAGCAGGGACTAATTCCTTACAGGGAGTAAACAACTGTGGCAAATGAAAGTAGATGGACGTCTAATTCACATGATTGGAGGAGAAAATGACATAGGCAGAGTAGGGGCACTTTCAGGCTAGACTCCACACATTTGGAAATTCCCTTGAAATTTCCAACCATGGGCAGGTCCTTAGATATGGTTTCCGAACTCGTATTTTCCCGGAAAGGTAAAAGTTGTGATTCAAAAAAGTAAATAAAGATGCAATTACGAGCACTAAATCGATTTGCTGCAGGCATGACATTGAACGCTAATTATGTCTGCTTTGGTTTTAGAATATATTAGCACACTGCTAACTCGAGCTGTGAAATGACATGGTGTTACAAAATACCGATGGAAACCTCTTCATAATAAATAAATGAGGAGTAAATGCATACTGCTCTTTTGGGAGGAAGGAATCACAATGATTGCCTTTGATTCTGAAACTGTAAAAATGTTTTTAAGGAAGTAACGAAATGCGTCAAAAAGTATGGGAAAAGCAACCCCTATATATACGTTTGGGCTCCAATGACAGTGCAGATTTCTGATGAAATATTCTCTGAAGCTGCCATCTGCTGGCTACAGAATGTACTTGAAGGACAAAGGAAGGTACTTAAGAAAATCCCAGCGAGATATTTCATCACGCCCAAATGGGAGAATGCAAATTCGTGCATGACGAGATATTTCGTCATCCCCAGGCAAGTGGTTAAGACGTACAGAATCCTGCATTCTAATAGTCATGGCAGACATTGCCAATTACAAAGCAATTATTTCCAAAACTAGAGCATATTAGGGGAAGACCAAGATGAAATAACATTGCATACAACCACAAGCTTAGCATTCAAATGGGCGAGTCAACATACACAGTCTCCCTTGTTAGCTTATTGACAAACACTGACAAGGTAATTTTGGAACACTGATAAGATTCCCTAGTAAAAGTAGTAATATAATAGTAAGCAGTGATTCATTCAAGATCAAAAACTAAACTAATAAAAAATTGTTAACTGAATGGAACAGTCTCCTCGCACTTCTAGCCGTGGATTTGTATATTCAATCTAATTACTAGTTTGTCAACTTACCGAATATAGCACCACAACATTTGGCACAATGTTTGAGATATTTGCATTTCTCCCCTCAGTATATTTATTTGAGATCTTGTATCACGAATAATTTCCAGTGTTCATGGATAGTAATCGCCCATCTCTAGTTTTATAAGAGGATTGATCAATATCAAACTCATTGTTCAACCAAATCCTTCAATCATTCTTCCCACAAAGAGAGATTGAAATGGTAGTAAATATAGCTCCATCATTCTTACCTGTCCACACAAATACAAAGCATGTTCCCACTCAAAGAGACAACGGTTCCGGAAGAAACAGCGACACGCTCTCCACAGCTGACCAATACCCTTTCACCAGCAGTGAATGTTAAGCTCGGGATATTATTGTCACTGTCGCTACTTCTGCCCACCATCCTGATCTTCTCCTTGTCTCGTACGAAGCAATGCACGAAGCCACCAGGGGTGAGACACGAATCCCCCACGCCTCCTTCGCTCCCTTGGGGCTTATCCAAAGCACGCCTGACGCACTTGATGCATAGATCACAGATGCACTTACCCAGTCTCTCCCTGAAAGTAATAACAAATCAAGTTTCACCTCCGCCACTACTAGTTTCACAGCAGTTATCCTGTTCCATAACATCAAGACAATAACTTATAGTCATTAATGTTCAGAAAAGTTACACATTTAATCAATATAAACTAAAGTAAAAATTGTAATAAAATTATATCATTCCTATCAAGGTTATATGCAAGTATAATTATATTTTCCCACAATACATTGTTTCTTCCATGTCAAAAAGACAAAAAATCATAATTTGTTTCAGATACAACATAATATATGAGGATCCAGTCACATAAATAATTTATTTATTTTTACTGTGTGGAATGATTTGATTTTGATTATACAGTTTAATGTTTCACAATAATAGAACAAGCATTCCATAGCATGAATGAAAAAGACATGTATAAATACAATCAATAAACTTTCTAAAAGTTCTGCTCAGTTGTAATCACTTACTAAAAATATGTATTATAGAGGTAGCTATCAAAGTAATTATGATACCATATATTGTTTCTAAACACTATCTATCCTTTAAGGCTTTAAGATGCTCACCGTTCAATTGTAGTGATGTGTTATAGCTTTTTCTATGGGTTAACCATTGGGATTCCTATTGTTGACACCATTACTGAACTAATAATAATCAAGATGACACAAGAGTCAGATCCTTCAAGATCTGAATTCAATATTAATTTGGACAAATGTTGTGGCCTATCTTTCTTTTAGAGGATTTAGGTCCAAAAGGCTCAAAAGAAGGTATGTACTTCAGAAGGTGATTGTCACATGGACAAAGGGCCACTGACCCAGAGAGAGAGAATATTTTCCACCTCCTTGCAGCAAAAAGGGCCTTATTGGCACAAAATGGAAAATTCATTCAGAATTTAGCTCTGGTTCACATCCCTGGTTTCCACAGAGGCCATGAAGATATTCACCAATCATTGATGATGAATATATGATGATTATCTATCATTTATGATGATCATGAAGATGATATATCAACAAATCAGATGTAACATGACCTTTTGATTTGTCAAAGTCGGAGGTAATGAAAAGAAAATTGATAGCTGCCCTTCAGGATGGCAAGAATTCCAGCAATGAGGTTATTCGACATCTTCGCTTCAGGCCCACTGATGCTTTCCAATGGTCTCAAAAATATCCATTGGAATCTGATCCATAATATGCAGAAATTTAAAAAAAATATGGAGTCAAAGTAGAGCTTTCAATGGTCAATCCCTCTTTCTGGGGTGGCCTTGAAGAACATTAGCCATTTTTGTGTTCAAACCTTAGACAGCAGTAATTGATATGGCTGATAGAAGACTTGCCTTCACCTCATATTAGTTAATTAATCAAATTAACACAAGTAGAGGAAGCACTACTATCTGGTTACTGACAAATCCAGACTCAAATCTAAAGCAAAATTTAACGAATAATTTTATTTTACCACCTAGTGGTTGATCTTAAATGTGCATGGAACACAATTAAAGTCAAATATACACATGTTAATAAGTTTGAGAAACTGTTTCCACTTCAGGGAAAGTTGAAGAGACATAACGACTGCCATTTTGCTCACCAAAATGTTGGTTTTATGGAAACATCAACTCCATGTGTTAGAAGCTGTAACCCACATAACAAGGTATTGCTACAGAGTCTCTGCTTCCCTGAGTTCAAAAAGTTAATAATTCAACACAAGCCATAAGAGCCATTGCATCAAGAAATGGTCAAGTAATTGCCACTCTGAGCAGCACCATTATGCCGTGATCAAGTGTTACTTGGACAACATAACTCAAGGAGCAGAGAAAAATTATGGATGAATGCTCCATTCTGAACCATTCCAGAGGGTCCTCCTCCACAGACCTTTTTGCTCTGAAATTGCTCCATGCGCTCAAGCCAGAGCAGAGCTGTGCAACTATGAACATTCATTTTGCTCCACTTCTGCTCCAAGCAAACAATTGTACAGCCCACACTTAAAGAACACAACTAATACTTTTCCAGATTTTATGGAAGCGGTACAATTAATTTTACCAACTTGCAGCATCATCAGGTATGGCTTCTGCTTGCAGCATCATTGTATCTGAAGATGCCACAAGTCAGTGAAATTCATTGTAACACTTATTTAAAATCTGATGTAAAATACTAGTTCCTTATGTATGGATACAATAAACTTCCTCGAAGTGAAGCCTGAAACTGAATGTAGTATAACAGAACAGCCAATAAGCCAGTGGAAATAAAAGAGCATAGTAGGCCGGCCCTTATTTTTCAGAATTGAGAAAAGTTATGTTTTCCTAGTCTCAAAATGATCCAACTGAGGTTTCTATTCACGTGTTAAAATTTGGTTACTTTAAAATAACGGGAACCCGTGCCCCAAGGGCCCTGAGTACTGAGGACCTTCAATTGAGTTTTTTGGGGCTGAAAAATCACTATCCTTATGAAAAACGTGAAAGTAAAGTCCTTCTGGGCCGAATTTCTGTTTGTTTTGACCTATCTCTAAGCGTTTACGAGATATGGTCCGTCGTAATGCGATCCACCCTCCAGGCGATCCACCCGCACCGCGGCGCCGCTGAGGTACGGCCCGCACCACTTGCTAGAGACTTCCCCTCCACCCCCTCGGCAAAGTCTTTTCTCCTGCTGGCAAGTTCTAGCCTCTGAAGAAATGTGCTTGTTAGAAAGGATTTAATTGACATGACAAAATTTCCAATCAAAAGTGATCAATTTATGTTCACTCTGTCCATGAATTTAAGTACATATTAACCAAAATAAAATACATTTTCAGTGTATTTCTAATCTTCCACTGACAGACCGTATTTGGCAGTTAAAGTGTCTTTGTGCACGTTAGGGGTTGTGCTACGATGAAAATTTACAGTTTGTAATAAATTTTGAAAGCTCTCTTCCTTCTTCGTAACTGACTTAAAATCTTGAATTAGTTTCACCCCTTTCTCCGCACAATCATTTACCACTTGAAGACCCCGAATAATTTGTAAACCATTCTTGTAGTCAGGATGTTCATCCCATTCTCGCGTTGGCACATCAAAGAATGCAGTGCATATTTCCAATATATTAAATAGCTTTCTCGAATTAGTAGTGGCAAAATTTAATATAGATAGCTTAGTCAGGTCTTGATGCTTATAGGATGCCTTCTTCGGTGGATCACATTTTCCCTCACATGTCCTCATACGGCGTATCACGTTTTCCTTTTCACGCCTAGAAAGGGATCCGTCAAACAATGATAGTCCTACCAACTCCTCGCTCAGGTACCACAAATGGTTTGAAAACCTCTTTTGTGCCGCTTTCGCTATGTCCAGGTTAACACTTTCGTAATTAACAAGTCTTTTTAGGAACTGCAGGTCACTGTTGGGAGCAGATGCATGACGTCACGTGTATCCATGATAAACTAGTTATTTCACTACTTTTCTCCTTCAATCCTCAAAAACTTAGTACTTCCTATCCTTTGCACACTCAAGAACTAACTCTCTCTCCAGATCGATCTACATCCGTGAACTGACTGCCTCGTTTCTTCTTTCTTGAATATTTCTATCTACTGGGGGAGCCCTGGAAGCCCCGCTAATTTCCTTCATTCCTTTGTAATTCACATACACAATTGTATCACATACTTATAATATTTTATACACAAAGAGCACTTTGAAACAAAGCATGCTGAAACGGTGCGCGGCCGTATGGCGGCAAAAAAGTAAGGTTAAAGGGGTCGGTACCCAGCACGTAGGATGGCGTTGAAGGATGAAAAGTGACATTGTAGGCTTTAACAATATTAATCATGTCACAAGAGGAACAACCTGTTCAAGTCTGTACCACTTGAATGTATACCTTGCCAGCAGGAGAAAAGACTGCCGAGGGCGGGGAGGGGGTGGAGGGGAAGTCTCTAGCAAGTGGTGCGGGCCGTACCTCAGCGGCGCCGCGGTGCGGGTGGATCGCCTGGAGGGTGGATCGCATTACGACGGACCATATCTCGTAAACGCTTAGAGATAGGTCAAAACAAACAGAAATTCGGCCCAGAAGGTCTTTACTTTCACGTTTTTCATAAGGATAGTGATTTTTCAGCCCCAAAAAACTCAATTGAAGGTCCTCAGTACTCAGGGCCCTTGGGGCACGGGTTCCCGTTATTTTAAAGTAACCAAATTTTAACACGTGAATAGAAACCTCAGTTGGATCATTTTGAGACTAGGAAAACATAACTTTTCTCAATTCTGAAAAATAAGGGCCGGCCTAGAGCATAGGCATTGTAAATCTGCTTAAACAGAAAATTGAGCCTCAAACACGGAATACAAACTTCCCATCATATTTATCTGAGTGGCTATAGAGCAGTAATCGTGAAATTCCAGGATGTTTCCGCGTCAAGACTTTCATTTTTCCATGTGAAAATATTCTATCTTTGAAGCATATTTTACACAAAATGGTGGAATAAGAGAACCATAATCTTAAACACATGTTCTATGCGGGAATACAGTTTTGCATTAAACAGAGAGATGCCACTCTCACCCTCAAGGAATATTGCTCTCCTTTCTGACAGTAGCATATTCTTCTAAGGTGCCAGCCATAATGAGGCTCACGAGAGACTTGCACAGAGTTTGAGGAGAAACAATTATGTATCCCACCTTCCTCAGCGCAAGTTGAAAAAAGGAGTACCTATTTAGGAGCAAAATCAGTGGCTGAACACCAAATGAGAGTCCCACTGCCTCAGTCAGGCACTATTAATGCCATGCAAGCGTCCACACACTGATACTGCTCAAAATGGTCACTTATTGAGGAAATTACATTTAGACTGGGAAAAACAAATTTCAAGGCTAAGTTCCCTTTTCCTATTACTTTTCCAGATTGTACAGACATAATTTCAATGACCATGGCTTTTCCATGTACTCCAGGTTTTTCAAGCCTGAAGCAACCTTGATTAGCCCTCAAAGTGCAATCTACTCTAAGTGATACTGGTGAGAAATGCTAAGAGTATTGAAATAAAATGTTACACCATATCAAAAAAATTAATGTGAAGCTATTTTTGAAAACATCAAGCAGCATTTTTTTTACTTTACAAAAGAGACAGTGAGTATTTGTTGTTGGTATAATTTTTCAATTACTTGAAATGTACTGTACACCTAATAACAGGAGTATTATAAGTATAAACAATACATTTTCTCAAAATCCAATCTATTGGCCCTTCTCCCCTAAGACTCAACGCTGATACGTACAATGGTCTGAGACACTTTAGAGGGTTCAAGCAAGTGGAAGAGCAGTGAATACAACTACCATTTCCAAACTAAATCTTAGTTCATTAAAATAAAAATGAGAAACTATTGAGATGACGGGGAGAGAATGGCTGGGTTTGTAGTTGCAAGGTTGTTGGTACAAGCCTCTTCCGTCAAAATATCACAATCCTCCCAGCAGCGACAGAGGGTCTAATGTGGCCTAATAACATGTCCTGATTTTCAACACGACTCCTCGCTTACCTCTCGTGTGGCTCTGCCGTCCACAGCAAAGGCTCTCCCCGATCCCAACCACAATCCTCATCCTCTAAGCCGACAAGGCAGCTCCAGCGAACAAAATAATCCAAGTGCACGGGGCTCAGGTGCTTGAGGGCAGGAGGGGCCAAGAGGCTCATTGGGTGATCCTTGGAGAGTGACTCGAGGCCCTTATCACTGTGCCAGAGAGAAATTCAGAGTTTATATTGACACTAGACTGCAGGTGCACAAGAGGGTTTATTCCTCACAAACAAAAACTAACCAAATGAACCTTATGTATACAATTCAACATTGTGTCAAACAATCTGAGGCATACAAACAAAATCGAATCAATCTCAGAGACATGGAATGATACAATAATAATATGGCAAACAGTTATGGTCCTGTATTTAGGTCTCCACGTGAAGTTTTTACTCAAGGGAACAATAATGCTAACACTCATCCTCTAGTTTCATAAATACAATACAGTAAACTCTTGATTTATTATGGATTAACTTTACAATCAGCAAGCTAGGAATTTTAAATGGTGCCATATTTGCAAGGGCACAGTGAAATTTCCTCTTTTTACAATCTCTTGCACTCATAATCTGTTATTCATTCAGCAGTCTACACCTCATTTGTACTCTGACAACATTTGTAATCATAGCGACTATCACATATTTAACCCTTAAATGCCGAAAGTGCCAATATTGGCCCGCCATTTGGCACTTCTCACTGCCGAAAGTGCCAATTTTGGCCTGTTCATTTTAAAGTCCTCTTAACAGTTTATTATGCTTCCTATTGGAATAAAACTTGGTGTCAATCATCTTGTTCTTCTTATCCCTCGAAATGTGAAGGATGAAGCACATTACTACAGAGGGGACGGAATAGCAAGAATATGAATACTGGGAAACCCCGAGGGCCGGGAAAAGGGTCTGCCTGCCACCGCGCCCCAACCGTGCCCCAACCGTGCTCTATCCTAATCCCTAACCCTCTTCTGAGGAGGAGGTGCCATAAAATTTGCACGTGCAGAGAAAGACGCTTACTTATACCATTATTTTTTTTCGCACCCATTCTTTGGTATATGATTTGTCATGAGTAGTCACTTTCTTCCGAACCTTTGGTCCGTGAATACTGACAGTGCGTTTCCAGCTCTTTTTTTCTTCCTTCTGATACTTGGCAACATTTCGCTAGGTAAGTACTTCCATATCTTCCTTATCTTCTTGAACGCATACATTACAATAACGAATTTTTACTGTATTCCCTGGTGTACTCATTTTTCAGGAATGGCACCTAAGCGCAAAATGACTGACGTCGATATCGAGAATGAACTTTTCGTCAACTCAGACTCGGAGGCTTACGAGCCTGATAGTGCATCTGAGGAAGGAGGGTCAGAGTCAGAGGACGAAGATCCAGAGCGATCTAGCTCTTCAACGGGAGCCGAATGGAAATCTCCAGATAGAAAACCCAGGACTATTCCTCACATCAAACCGTTTTCCGGCAGACATCTGGGATTCAATCTTAGCAAGAATCCCAGAATACATGCGGATTCGTGGCCTGTGAGTGTTTTTCTTATCTGTTTAGCGCAAGTTATTCATTTCTTGGTGGATGAAACTAATAGATACTACCACCAGTATGTAGACAGAATGGATGAGAGACCATCTCCCCAGCCTGATGGGACAGAGAGTGAAATGTTCCTTTTTTTAGCCATAGTATTGCAAATGGGACATGACGTATGGGATTCTCTCAGAGACTATTGGTCACTTTTGGATCAGTTTCATACTCCATTCTACTGCAATACGATGAGGAGAGACAGATTTATTCATCTCCTCCGCTTTCTTCATTTCACGGACAAAAGTAACAAACCTAATAGAAACTACGGACAGTACGACAGACTTTGGAAAATAAAGACTCTATTTGACATGCTCAACGAAAATTACGCCAAGTTTTACTTTCCTACGGAGCACTTGGCAGTGGGCAAAGTTATAGTTTTATTCAAAGGAAGGGTAGTTTTTTGGCAATATATTTAAAAAAACAGAAATGCTTTGGAATAAAAATTTACAAATTGTGTGACGAGGCCGGATACACGTATGGTATGAAAGTATACATAGGAAAAGATCGACTCGGTGCGGCTACAGAAATGACAGCAACCCATGCCACTGTTCGAGAGCTGACAAGGAGAGTAGAAGGAGTTGGACATAAATTGTTCATGGACAATTTTTGCTCTTCCCCATCTCTCTTCAACGATCTCGAGAGGAGGAATATTTACTCATGCGGCACCGTCCGGCCAAATCGAAAGGGCATGCCACCAGGCTTTGACCGCAAGACGCCCAATAGTGCATGTTTGGTGATCTTCACCCCCTGCCACACACCCTCGTGGTGGCTCGCAGGGTATTGCATAGACGTAGACGCTAAGAATGAAGCACGGTGACTTGCGTGTTACAGTGAGAAATCACTTGACTGCGTTAGCTTGGAAAGACAAACGAGAAGTGTTCATGCTGACGAATATGCATAGTCCACCAAAGGAAGGGAACTTCTGAAAGAACTTGGAAAGGTAAGCAAGCCAACCATTGTCGAAGACTACAATCGACACATGGGATATGTGGATAAGGGAGACTGTATGGCTACGAGCTATGATATAAGCCGTCGAACGTGGAAGTGGACGAAGAAGCTCTTCTTTCATCTCCTGAATATGACAGTGCTGAACAGCTGTGTGACCTTGGTCTCATGCGGGGGACAGATGACTCCAAGGCAGTATCGCCTTGCTCCCGTGAGCCAACTGATAGAGAAAGGCACGTCAGCACTTCCCTCGATAGCTACGAAGAGGGGAAGACCAAGCATGGGGGAACTGAGCTTCGCCGTTTAGAGGCAAGAGAGTGTAAGCATCGGCCAGCGAAGGGAAGTCGTGTCCGATGCCGTGTGTGCGTTCAAAAAGAGTAATACATGAGAACGCAAATAAAGTGTAAAATTTGTGATGTTGGACTATGCATTCTTCAATGTTTTGAGGAATTTCACACGAAATAATAATTTCCTACTGAGATATTTTGAGTTCTATGGAAAAGGATACATAAATCCAATAAATTTGTATTCTCTAACTTCTTTTATGGTTCATTTTTTCAATTACTTTTCCCTTCAATATCCCTATTGCAATCAAGTATTCATTTTTCATTATGTATAAACTTTAAAACGGTTTTTATTTGAACAAATTCTGACAAGTAGTTCAAAAGATAGAGGTTTTTTCCTGAGACACCGGAGGAAAACTTTAAAGGGCCAATTTAAATCTGGCAGGGAGGGACTACAAGGGGTATTTAAATCTGGCGTTTAAAGGCTAATAATGAACATAAAAATGGACCATGTACACAATCACAACAAATGTTGCAGTGATTAGTGCAACCACCAATCAGCTCTAACCAGATAATGCAACATTTTTCTATGTATTCATGGTCTGTGGTGATTAACATTAAGGCTTTCATTAGTCATTATAGAGGCATTTAGTTAACCAACTTGAAAAACTAAACTAACAAATAAAAAAAACTTTTTTATTTGAGCACACTAACAACTAACGATTCAAAGTGGAATTGCCAACTAAGGGCATACCTTTGTACACTTAACTGTATCTCTTCAACTGCATCAACTATTTGATATCTAAAAATGCCTAAAGTTAGTAGTTTGTTTCAACTTTGGTCCAACTTCAGGGTTTGAGGTTGACGAGGTTGCTATTGCGGTGTTCACTGACAGCCATCGGAGAGAGTTGACCTCGAAGGAGCTTACAGAGTTTGAGAAATTGGTTCGAGGAAGTAGCTGCAAGATGGATATCACAAACAATGGAAATACAGAGACACATAGGGACATTAAAGAATTACTCACAGCTCATAACATGCTTAAAGGATGGCAAATAAATATACTGACATAGACAACTGAATTTTAATAGTGTGACAATGAAGATTAAGTGATGGGACACTTATTGAAAAGGCTTAATTTAGATAGGGTCTAAAAAAACCATCTTACATCAATATTTCACAGAATATCTTTAATTGTAACTTTTTAATGTAGCTGAATCATTGTTGCAAGAGAGGTTATTATTTTTTTTGCATTGAAAGTTCGACTTGTTCTTGAATATGCTTCCATCAGAATACATAGTTAATTCCTCCAAGTCATTCATCAGTGTTTCATTTTTTGTACCTTGACGCATGGACGCTAATTAAAGGTGGTGGGTCCCAGATAGAGTTGGGTAGTGATTTCATGACCAGTGATTTTATCACAACGATTTCTTCGCTACAACTTGGTATTGTGACACGGTTCAAGAAATCACAGCTCCAGAAAAAACCCAGTTCTGTGTTTCTCTGCTTCAAGCTGATGGAGTTTTGTCACTATCCCAGTTCTCGTCCTGTGTTTATTCAGGCTTGTGACAAAATCACAGGTCAACTGTGAAATCACACCCCAGTGGCTCAGTACCTATGAACCGGAACTGAAACTCTTGGACTCCTACCTCTCCAACCGTACACAATGTATTCTAATAAATAATACTGTCATCACCCTTAAAAATTAAGCATGGTGTTCCCCAATGTTCAGTACTTGGGTTCAGTTCAGTCCTTTTCTGTTTTTAATTCTAATGAATGATCTTCCGCACCATGTACCTTGTGCTTCAGTACTATACGTAAATGACACTACTCTTATACATGATCCAATTGACCGTACTAGCAACAACCTTAAGCAATCTGACACTATCCTCTCAGTGGCTCAAGAGAGGTTCTTTGCCAACAGGCTCTCCCTGAACAAGGAAAAAACACAGCAGCTGGCATTCTCCTTAAGTCCAGCTTTAAATCACACAGAAAAGTTAAAGCTACTACGCTTTGAGCTTGACTACAGGCTGCAATGGGATAGTCACACATCCTCCCTTCATGATAAGCTTTCAAAAGCCATTTATATGTTAAGGAAATTTAAAATGCAAATCTCACTGACTATCTGCGAGCTGTTTATTTTGCTTTTTTCCACTCTCATTTAAACTACGACATTGAGGTATGGGGTCATGCCTCCACATCAAAAGACTTCTTTATTATACAGGAAAGAGCTGTGAGGATCATTTCCACTTCCCACTCAGGGGAACATTGTAAGCCACTCTTTAAGAAGCTTGGAATCATGACATTGTATGGCCAATATATATATTTCAATGTCTATGTGATGTTAAGGAAAACCTCCATGTTCTTCAAACTGGTGCTAATGTCCATTAGCGCAATACCAGGAGTAAAAATAATTTGGTTCTGCCTCACTGTAGGCTTACAACTACCTCAAAATCATTTGATTCAGTGAAACTATGCCTTTTCAATTATTTACCCCAGGAGGCTAGAGATGTGGCCTTACCAAGGTTGAAATGGGCTCTCCACTCATGGCTTGTGAACAAAGCATTCTATTCTTTAAATGAATTTTATGAGTGTAAAAGCCTGAATATCTGTATGTAACTTAGTATTATTTATTCATTTTTCTCAATTCTTTTTGCGACAAAGACTATTACACTGTATTGCGTTTAATGTCAAATACATAAAAATATTACTATTATTATGAAACACCAAAGCAGTACCATATTTCCCATTCCAGAGCTGTGGTGACACCGGGATTCTCTTTGTCATTGCTCCAGAATGATGATTGTGCACTTTCAATGATAGCATTATGCTAATGCTACCTACTTATATTATTACATTATGTATGAAAAAAATTGGGCAAAAGTATCATTAATTGATTAAAGGCCAGTTTAAGGCTAGAGTAATACCCAGTAAGCATTGGAAAAAATGTAAACGAAACTGCCTCCCTAACAGATATAGCATTAAGGGAGCATTTGAATTTAAATATGAATAGTTGGGTGCTTGCTCTCCAAGTGGCATACAAGAATCAAAGTCTATTTTCAAAAAGAAATAATATTTCAAGATGGTGGACGGTACATATCATGGCGAGTGTAGCTAGTGTGTGTAAAATCTCATTGAAATCAAATGAAAAAGCTGTTTCGAGAGGTGGTTTCACTTAAGGCTATATTTGAAAACTGAAATCTATTTTCAGGGTGTCCAGCAGCTGGACATTTAAAATTCTCTGAGATTTCCAGGTTTTCCAGACATAATTTTTATTTTTCCAGAGGAAATATTAATTTTTTCTTGCATAAGAGAATGTTCAGTATTTTTTTGGGCGATTGTATGTAAGGATTACTTTTTAACTTGCATATTTGGAGGAAAATAAACACAAAACTTTAAAATAGTTTGAGAGAAAATCACTTTGAACATTGTCATGCTGGTGCTCAGGAACAAGGTTATATTGCAGCCAGACTTTCATATGAATAGCATTGATATTAAATGATCAACAAATTAAAAAACTGAAGGAGTAGACTTTTTTCCTTATTTTCCTAAATGTGACAACGCAAGGGAAATTTGACCTCGTAACTTGCCGGTTAAGGCACGTTCTTTCCGCCACTGATTTACAGTCTATGACCAATAAGAACGCAATGTACCTATATAGAAACATTGTACCTTGTAATGGGTATCGTATCCATCACTCTTGGGTTGGCAGCCCTTGTAGTATAAACAATGCTATGGCAATGAGGAGTTTGTTTAAAAAGGGGGAGAACGCGAGGGGACAGTGTCGAGCCAGGAGGTAAAAGTGTGGAGTAGTGAAATTGTGTGGAAGAACAAAGAAGTTTGAGACAGTGTTGAGTGAGTTGAATGTGAAACTGTGTAAAAGGAAGTGTGTTTTACTGAATACAATAAAAAAAGGAGGGAGAAAAACTAGTGTAACATTATAAATAAATAAAACGAGTGTTACAATATTGGCGTCCAACGTGGGGCACGACATGGGTCAATGCTAGGTTAACTTGTAAGCACGCGACAGGTAAACGCAGGGCATGACGCCTGGTTAATGTATTTAGATAGTCGGATAACATTGATCATAAAACCACGAGGGGACCCTGAGAAGAATAGGATTAGTCGTATTATTGTTGAGGTATACACGACATTACACTACATGCCATACTTGAGAAGGTGAATTGTTGCCGAGTACAGGAAATTACACAAGATGGCGACCATATTTAAAAGGCTAGATGAATTAAAGATGGATGAAGTAAGGGAACAATTGAAGGACTTTGGGCTGAATATGGCAGGGACTAAGAAAGAGTTAATGAAGAGACTCAAAGAAGCTCTAGAATTAGATGGAATAGACGTCAGCACAAAGGAATTTGAAATAGTTGTTGAAAGGCCCGCAGAATCAGTCATCGAGAAATTAATTAAGGAATTAAAAACGGCGGACATTGAGAGAGAAGAACGAGAAAGAAGAAGACAAGAAGAACAGGAGGAGAGTGAGAAAGCAAATGAGGCAGCCATACGGGAATTGCTGGAAAAGCAAGCAGTACGTGATCACGAGAAAGAAATAACGTTAAAGGGATTTCTGGCAAAGCAAATGGAGATGTTAGGTGAAATAAAGGGCAAGCTAAGAGAGCAAAAGAGAGAGATTTTGGAACAGTTTACCCAGTCAATAATCAAAAAATTTTAACTGCCAATATGGTGGATGACATCAAGTTCTTGAAAAATGAACAAAGTGCAATGAAAATGGAGAACAAACATGCAAACAAGCAAAAACCTGTTACTTATGCTAAAATTATTCCAAATAGAGACATTCCATGGCAGTTAATGTTGACTGCAACGATAAGCCAGCACCCAGACAGTTGAACTTTGATCTAACGACTGTGCCTAAAGGCAGTTCTAAGCAATTGCGAGAGAATGAAACTACATGCATCACAACAAGCGGCTCAGTGACTGTGACAGAGGTGCGCAAAAAGAAAACAGATTCTAGAAAAGATGTGGAGAGTGAGAGGACCGTCATAGAGGTGATTAATAAAAGAAAATTTAAAAAGCAACATTACATAGAAAAGAAGAGATACTGGGACCAAAAACCTCAGATAATAGGAAAGGAATGATATGGATAATAGAAACTTTTACAGAGTGCCTCGGCAAGAGTGGCTTTATGTGAATCATGTTTCACTTCACACCAAACCTGAAGAAATAAGAAATTCACTGGGAGGAAAAGTTTCATGGGAAGGAGTTTACCTGTGATCAGCTAATCGTTTCTGAAAAGTCTGCTTCTTCTAAACTGGGCCTGGCCATTCCAAACCATTTAAACAGGATGGATAATCTGGCTAGATGGATTTATAGTGTCCAAGTTTAACCCTTCTATTCTGAAAAAGGCAAACAATCGTGTCATTGATTTGCCGACAGTAACCGTGCCCCTAGTTTGAGAGGAAGGCAAGCCAACATTGGAGCCCGAGACATCTTCGTCTGCCGCTCTGGGTGATGATCCTTTGCAATCGCAAAGGCACATATGTGATCTTACAAAGGTAAACAAATATAACTAAAACTAAAAAATACAATTGTTGTTTCTGTTATAATATAGCTAAAACGACAAATAAGTGACTAGGACACCTTAAACAGGGTTAGGAGCTCATTACGTGCACAAGTTTGCAACAGAACATTTAGTTCATTCAAAATAAAATGGCTTCTATTAATACAGTACTATGTGACTTGGACACTTCAATTCTCTGTCTAAGCAAACACTGGTGCAAAAATGATAAAATACAATCTTTCAGTTTCAAAGGCTACCCGGGATTTTGTGGAGGCGGCCGACAGCTAAGGTCATTTACACCATTCAAAGGCTACCCTCTCGCAGACTACTTCTGCCGCTCAGAATACAGAAATGCTGGCATATGAATTTTTGTGAAAATTGAGTGAAATTTTAGGACACGTTTTTAAAGAATCTTCCAAATAGAAGCACATTTAAGTAGCTACTGTTGTGTAAAAAAAATACTCCAAATTTGGAAACCTGATAATTGTGAGTTAGTATGAGAGCCCCTTGTACAAGTGTTGATGAGTTTTTTGAGAGATTTGAGCAGAATCAAAGAATTCTTTTAAGAAGCCTTTTAAGTCGAATTTTAATTCTGAAGAAAGATAGAAATAAACAAAAATTGACACATTTAAAAATTCTCGGTGATTTTAAATTTCCTGGGTTTCATAATATGATTGTGAATGATTGCACGCCTGCTCACTCTAGTGGAATGACCAGTTAACTTGGCAAAGGATTTTTTTCATTTTCTGATGCTTGGAAACGTGGTGTAACAGGCACCGAGAAGGGTAACTTCGGCGGTAGCATTAGGCAGGATTGAGGAGGCACGACAGTATGACAGTGCACTGGTGCATTGAAAGTTTGACGCTCCCAAGGCGGGCAGACGGCATCATCAGAAAATTAATCTGTTTGTAGGAATCTGGCAACATTCTTAAAGAGGGTGTACCAGCGGTGCACCTCCTTTCCACAGCACAGATGCCTCCAGAATCCTAGCCTGCAAGAATTTTCACCTGCGCTGCCTGCTCGCCAACAGTTCACTGGTTGCTCAGTGCACGTGCATGTCTTGTTCCTAGTACTGGCAATTAAAATACGTGACATCCCAGAGTTAAATATATATCTAGTTCAAGTAATCTAGCATTACCCTTGCTTGCATGATATGGACCCAATGCCACGGCATTGCCACCGGTGTTTAGACGGCAGTGGCATGCCGCAAATTTTAACTCAGTGGCGTGGCCAAATTTGCTGGCGGCATGGCAGCATTGGCAAGGCACCCATCTAGGTGTAACGAGATTCGAATATTTTGTGCTGTGCATTTTCCTGGGAATACTGGACTTTGCCATACAGGAGAGATGTTTGTGAAATTAATTGCATTTCTGTCATTGTCACTTAACAAAAGTATAAAAGAAGGATTTCACTGCACATTGGCTAAGCTAAAGATGTTTCTGTGGGGTGAACATCTTCATTTCTGGTTCCTAAGCTCCCTCCCTAGAAATGAAACAATGAGAAGTGATTCCTTCCCACTTGACATCTGTAACCATGCCATCAATGTCTACTTCTCTTACACAAACCTGTTACCACCTGTGGTAATGTGTAGCCATATCTCCAGTTACTGGTATACCAGAGCCAAACCAAAATGAACCTAATATCCACTATTTAGCACCTTGGTCATGTTACAGCCGCCTGACATGGCAGTCATGTTAGGGTTAAGCCAGTTAGATCCACAATTTAGCACCTTGGCATGTTAGAATATCATGTTCAATGAATTCATGTAAAGCAAAGTTATATAAGTTACATCAAACTATATCACCTATGGGTAACATCGCAGCAACAATATATATTCTCGCAACGGGATTCGAACCCACGGTGTGTTAGTTCAAGGCCAATATTTAATTAAGGCTGAATCCTGCTAATCCTGACTTGAGTCCGCTGGCCGGCCATAAAGAATGGGTTGAATGTGGTTGTTCTAGAACGTCCTGTGTCACCCGATAGCACCCGCAGGACATTCCAGGACATCCTTGCACGTTGAACGTGTTAAATACAGAATAGAGCTGAATAGTTTGCATGCTTCAAGAATGGCCATTAATGTGGGCTCTATGTCTACAGTAATTTAGGATCTCAGCACATCAAAAGGACACATTATTAGTCACTTCCCCAAAAGACAGAGAAATAGATTACAATACTGTACAACAACACTTGGAGACCAAATAAACAGCAAATATTTTTCTAGGCCTCCTTCACCCCTTCAAGGTGGGTCCATCCAATTAGGGTAAATAAGATGTGCCTCAAAAATCAATAAACCCTAAACAGAGAAAGCCTGACCAGTTGACAATGGCCAGATGCCTCTGCATGCACAGAAGGGACTCACCACTTGAGATGGGCTGCACAGAGTGTCAGGTACGGACAATTGGAGCATGCTCTCCTGTGACGGATTGGCTCAGGGAGAGGTGGCAAGACAAGCAAAGGGTTTGGGCCATTGTGCTCACTCGCTGGTTCATCTAATCCTCCTCCCACTGCACCTGGGCCTTTCTTCAAATAATGGACAAGATCATTACGAAGCAAAATCAAGTCCTTCAGCACATGCCTGCTAGCAAAGATTTCCCTCATGGATTCCTCCCTGCAAAATCAGCACAGATACAAGCATGCTCATTCATATCATCAGCTTAACTTCTTCATGTGAGGTTAAATCTAGGAGATGTATGACCTGGCTTATAACCAAGAATAAAGTTTACTCGCAGCAATTCGAGTATGAATCCTTTTGATTTTCATAGTTTTCTCTTCTCTCGATAGGGCCAATTGAAAATGCAAAACATTCAAAAAGATCAGGACTCCTCATCATTCAGGTTAAAACTTCTTAAAAGTGAATATCCAAGTCACTTATTTTCCAAGCTAAGGTTTATGGGGTAATATTGCATCCACAGAATTTCATTTGTAAAGCCACAGCTTTCCAAAGGGAAACAAATGGAAAGCAGCTGAAATTCTCTCGCAAAGCCATGGCTTTATATATGAAATTCAGCAAGCCCAGGGGCTACTTACATGATGGGTAATAATGGAGAAAGCTCAACACCTACTTCTTCAGATTATTTCATGGGAGCTGTCACAATGGCTAACTTTGCAAGATCCCAATGGCAGATCAGGAAACAGTCAATAATATAAAATGACACTTTCCACAGATGGTTCAGAGCCTATTGTATTGTGCTGGCTTTTTGAATCCCAACATGTTCCCACTAGAAGTCAAGGAAGACCTATTGAACAAATGACCTCATGTAAATTTTCAGGAATCTTACCAAGAAAATACATTTCCTGAGCAAATCAAATGAATTCACTTAGCAATATGCTATGACAACATTTAGAGCAAGAAGAGTAGTAGAAGTCACTGGCATACGTAGCCTGCCAAGATTTTACCATGCTTGGGAACATACATCATTACTGAGAGTGCCAGTAGACATATCACGTTAAAACCTTTAAATAAATTAGAACCTTTCTCATCATTTTCCTTGTTCTTTTATTCATTTTTCCCAATAGAGAAAAGTCATAGGTTAGTAGAAAATGTCACCACGCAGCCGAGAGATGACAGGAGTTTTCTTTGTTTTAGAAGCCTGTAATCATTATGCTATAATATCTTACCCTACATCAAAAAGACATTCAGTAACTAGACACTTGAAAGTTAACACCTACGACAAATGAACTCCACTGAACTAGATGAACTTCAGCAACTTCCATTGTATTTACAAGATCAAAAGGGCAAAGGAAAATTATTTTTCAGGTTTAGGCTTATTTCCAGATTTTATTTAACGTGACAAAATGAAATTCACACGCCTGATGAGAGCAAAGCGAAGTTACCCAATAATTAGACATTACTCTCATTTTTTAAAACCTCTTATTTCATACGTGCATTCTAACCTGACAGTCAATTGCAACGTTAGCCTCCTCCGAAACCACACAAGAAATGGAGGTCATTTACTGTCATTTCCCATCCAAAATCATCCAACGTCCATGCTGTCTGCTTCACAATGTCTTGATTGCTCTTTCCAAAGACTGCCAAACCATAGCAAATGATTCAGAGCAGGGAAACGTAATTCCAAGAGGATACATTATACGGTAGGCTGCAGTGGTGTTACTGAAAGTTATCTCATACCAATGTAAGAACCATAACTGGCACCAATCAGACAAAATCAAATTGCACCTCAAAAACCAATTTTCAGGGACTTGAACACACTTCCCTCACTATGTATGAATAAATAAAACAAAAGATGGACAAAAAGATGGAAAAGTTAGCAAATATCACAGTATCACATCAAGTAAATGTAACACAACAAAATTAGATAATTATGAATCAAGGCACTCATTAACAGAAAAAACAGGAGAGACTAAGGTTAGGCTGTTGTGCTGCATGGTAATGTCTGCTCATCAAGAGGTAATCATGAGTGTCATGATTCATCATTGGGATCAACTTAGAATTAAATTCTCCAATTCACTGCAGAGAACAAACACTCAAGACAGTGGAATGATAATGACTGTACAAACAAATTATGGCAGCTATCTTGTTTTCTAGCACTACATATGATTCTGACACATCCCATTTATGAGAAAGGCAAACTGCCATTGGGGGGAGAGTGTGACCCAGAGGTAAAAGTTACCACATAGTTAGCCCACTAAATGCAGTCTTCTAGACATTCCATGCCACGTCAAGTGGCAAGGAATACTGCACATTGAGCCACAAAGACTGGCCACCTAGAAGGCTCTAAATAATCCAGATGAGTCAACAGAAGAGAGACGGTACAAAGCATTACTAACCTGAGATACAGGAGTAATCCACTGCCTACAGGTTCCCTCAGAGGACTGCCAACCGCCGTGCCCGTGGCAGACATCATGGCACAGTACAAGAGCACTTGGCCTTGGTGCTCAGGAGAGTAGCTGGCACGTCCCGTCTTCACCTCCAGGGGCATTTCCTGAGATGTATAAGGAAAGAGAAGTCTCCATGGAATGTGGGACACACCAGGACAAGCTCTTTTCCCCATCATAAGATAAGGCTCTGATGGGCCACTTTTAAATGCAAACATAACTACAAGTTACTTACACAGCTTACTTTAAGCAATGATCAACAAATCCATCAGAGTCATCTAATTCACCAGTTAAAAGTGACGCTTCATCATAAACACGTATCCCTTGCCTAACATCATTTCAATTAACACAGTATCCTTAGTTTCATGAAAAGCTAATCATGACTTGTTAACATAGCATGTTGGTAGATAAAGTTACAAACAAATTTTCAAGGCTAACAAAGATTTTCCTGAAGCGAGGAAAGTATGTGCTACACAAATGTGGAGCAGGAGGTGTTTTTGCCTCAGTGTATAATTGGGCACAGGTAACAGCACCATCAGGAAGCAAGATTCAGAGAGATTACTGCAAAGGCATTTAACCCTTCTTAAATACACAGACAAAGTTGTTCATCTTTTTTAGTGTTTACCACAGTAGATCAAAAGCAGAAAAATATGATGCAGTAGTTTTGTACCTTGCTTAATGTCCTTCACGAGTTTCAGAAGAGTAATGTCGACATTGCCATTACGAAATATTACACAGATTATAAAAATGTCGCCCAAAGTCTCAGCCAATTGATTGACCCACATGGGTAATAATAGCACATAGTTAATGATTTTATTCCATTGCATAGGATCACTAGCCACAGAATTCATGAGTGGTTTTTCAGGCAAAATAGTCATAATGTACTGAGTATGGTAAATGATTTAATAGAAATTAATGTGTGGTTTTTCTTATTAACTCGAGTAAAACAATTTTAAAATGTACAGTCCTGGACAAAAAATTCTTACCACCATGGAGCGAAAAATTTTCTAAGTACCGAGTTGACGCCGATTTGACAACCGCGCCCCCGCGCGAGAAATAAACGCATGGACCGGAACGAGGACCATTTCAACCCGCCACTGGTGTGGGGAGGGACCCATTGAAGAATGATTTGACTTGCAAAGGAATTTTTTGAACAGGGGATGGGGTGCAGGCTGTGTTTCGGACTCCTTTCGTAAGGGATGGATGAGAGAGAAGGAGAAAGTGTTTTGAGTCAGCTCTTCGAACGTTGGTTGAGCCTAGAATCTTAGTATCCTACAACTGCTAGAAGGGCACAAAAACAAAATACATTCTTCAGTTTCCACTCTGGCAGTTCGTTATCGTTTTAACTGCACCAGTCAGTAAGTGGACAATTGTTTATAAACACTTAGCGATTACGCAAAATGGCTGATATTTCATGATGTTACTGTCTCTCTTTGTTAAGAACATTTAAATACATAAGCGAAAAAAATACCTTTGCAAGTCAAATCATTCTTCAATGGGTCCCTCCCCACACCAGTGGCGGGTTGAAATGGTCCTCGTTCTGGTCCGTGCGTTTATTTCTCGCGCGGGGGCACGGTTGTCAAATCGGCGTCAACTCGGTACTTAGAAAATTTTTCTGTGAGAATTTTTTGTCCAGGACTGTACAATAATCGTTGGATTTCAAACTTAACAACATCTATGTGATGAAAAGAAAACACTCCAACTGTTGGCAACTGTAAACATATACATTCAACCCTAACCTTGTTTAAATTTAACTATTCTTAAAAATTTGGATCCATGCTTAGAATATAAAAATCATTAGTAAAATTCTTAGAAAGGTCCAAGCTAAATATTTTTGAGCATTCATCATGTGCAGCTATGCTAAATATGCATGAACTTGCCTATTTGGCACAAAGAAGCAACAGATGTGGTAAAATAAAAATTTTGTAACTATTTAGCAAGAAAAATAATATCTGATTTTTAAAATTCAAGTCAGGGTCCCTCTGAGCAATACAAATAAAATGTAAGCACTATGGTTGGCTGAAAATTTGTTAGCTTAAAAGAGAGCGGCTTTGAAGAATATGAGGACGATCTACTCACATACAACCCGAGAAGAGATGAAAGTTTTCATTGCCATCATATTAATGCAGCAACGATTGTGTTCAATTGAAAAGGCACAACAGGGAATCAAAGAATGCTATTAACAACTACCTAGGGAGGAATGCCATTTTTGGGAATCGATTTCTTTTAATGTGTCACCTAGTTCAAAGCACCAGTACGTAGGGACCCAGAAAAGTGGTAAATAAACTCGAGGGAAAGCGGTATAAAAATCTCAAATTTCATGATACAGCGGTAAAAAGAAATTTTTTTTATTTCTCAATAAAAACAAACAAAGAACTATATAAATGACATGAGTTGAAGGGTAAAATATTATAATAACACAATCCAATAAATACATACATAATAGAACCTCATGTATACATACATATCAATGATATACCGCTGTATATCATTTTAATCTCATGTATGCCGTACACACATTGATTCCTCAATTCCATGCAGAGCTGAAGTATACATTTAGTTGTATTTCCAAAGTTTCTGGGGAAGCATTGGTTCTCAAGTCACTTGATATATTTCCATAAGAGGAAATAGCACACTCGCTGTCAACATTTGGGCATGGAACCCACAATGCCTTCACACAAGATTCCACAAACTCACTGTGGTCTCCTTTGATACTCAACAATATATTGAGGACATTTACATTTTCACCTTCCTGTACTTTCTGTTTTACAGTTGATTGCATGCAAAGATATCCTGGAAGTAGCACAGTGCTTTCAAGTTTCTTTAAAAGGGGAATGGATGCTGCTGTCTGCACCACGGTTGTTTCAGAGTTTTCAATTATATTCTTCTCATCTAATAGTTTACCCACATTTGAAGTGAACACTCGGGCAGTGTCTGATATCAAGAGCCTGGTTAACTTGCTCTCCCACAAACTACCCAGATTTCCAAATGGCTGTTTAATCTCCCCCCTTCTCACCACAGGTTTAAGGCTATTAATGGCAGAAGTTGTCTGACTGCCTAACATTCCTTTGCTAACTACTTTGAAGTTGTTAAGAAGGCCATCAATTCTACTTTGCAATTTATGTGAGAAAGGATATGATGATCCCTCTAAGGTGACAATGGAGTCAATTATTTGTTGCTCATGTTCTTTTAGAAAGGCTGCACTGGCAGTGAGTATCAGAATATTTTGCCGTTCCAATTCAGCGAAGTATTTCAAGTATTTCACTGCAGCACCTCCATCATCCACAGTCTTACTGAAGTCTACCATACCCTGAATATGTTCCCCAACATAAAGAGCAGATTTGTACCAAGAATTCCATCTTGTCATAACTGGTGATGGAAAAGGAGTTGTCCTTGAATCAACATCTGGATAGCGCTCTTTTAAGGAGGAAATATATCTATGTTCCTCTTTCTAGTGTTCAAAAAGAGCATTTTTCCATTGGACACACGTGTTCAAGTGTTGAAGCTCCGAAGAAAATAAATTTGCTGCAAGATTCAGCTTATGGGCCCAACATTGAACATGTACCATTGTAGGGCAGAGAACCTTACACATTTGGGCACACAAAGTCATGTACCTAGCTGAATCTGTTACGAGAGCTACTACATTATCATAAGGAATTTCAAATTCTTGTATCACAGTCATGACAACTCTTGAACATTCAGTTGCATTTGTCTGTTGTAGCATTTTAACTGCCCCGACAAATACCTTCTCCTCAGCAGAACAGGACAGAACCCTTAGCAAGAGGATGAAGACACACCGACCCTTCCTGTCTGTGGTCTCATCACACATAATTGCAACTGGTTGGCTTTTAACTGATGCTTTTATCTGGTCCTTCCTTTTCTCTGCAACTTGCGGAGCATATGTTGCTCAGCAGGTATCAGCTGTGGGAATGCCTCCAGCTCCTGTAATTATTTAGAAATTTACAACTCTTTGTATTCAATGTTGTCAGAGGCAAAACAGTCAAAGATAGCTGTTGTTTCCAGAAGCATGAGTCCAGTGATATGTATTTCGGTTACACATCTACAGGTAAAAGGTACAGGTAGCCGCACAATCTCTCAAAAGGTGACGAGAGCATAACTCGCCCAGGACATACATTTGGTTTGGTGTTTAATGCAGGTTGTTACTTCTTAGGTGTGCAGTTACACAACTAGACTTGTGCTTTAAGAACTGGTATTTCTGTTAAATTCCTTACCTATATATGGTCCAATTAACAAAACTTACCTGGTATGTACTTTTTCATCCATGCTCTAAAGTTCGGTTCATCTAACTTTTCCAAAGGTATGTTAGCTTTCATTCGAGCACCAACTGTGTCACATATCAATTCTTCTTTTTCTTGCTTGACTTTTTTAGCGTTATTGATTGAGTCAGGCATAGACAACTGTCGCTTAATGTGATTGCTGCTTCCATCAATGATTTTCGATTTTTGAACATTATTGATGCGCTTGCTGCTGTCCCTAATGTGTTTCATAATCGAATCTTTTCTTCTCCAGTCAATTCGAATGTTGCAAAACTTACACATCATGATTTTGCTTCTAGCGTCAAATATATATAAACCATCTCCTTCAAATTCCTTTTGGCGATCATATATACTAACAACTTTGGGCATTTTTGTCTATAGTGATACTGTTGGTTAGGCTTGTGCGATGAATGAATTTGCCCAAATAGGGTCGATGAAAAAAATCGTTGAAATGATTCGGATTCGACGATTGTCATCGACGACGATGTCGATGAATTCATCGCCGTCGATGAACTCACCGACCTCGATAAGTCGATAAATTCATTTATCGCCGACGTAAAGGTAGGGATAGGCATGGGCGGGCGACGCAACACAAATAATTGTCATCTAATAGGGATGGACTCATTGTCTCATCTACATCGGAGAATTCATAGACTCATTGACGTCAGTTTATTCATCATCTCATCGACGTCAGTTAATTCATCGAAGTCGGTGAATTCATCGATGATCGATGACATTCATTGTCATCGACGCGGTTCATCGTAACGCAATGAGGGATAGAAGGATTAACTTTGCAATTCCACATTGTAAAAGATTTATTACGACCGGTTTCGCCGCAGTGCAGCATCATCAGGTACACAGACATGTTTTCCACTCTATATATACACATAACGTCTATGGATGAAGGAGAGGGGGCGGGTGAAGGGGAGGGAGGGGAAGTCCCAGGTAAGGCGTTGGGAAGGTATTGGGTTGGATGGGTGGGGGTGGGAGGCTCTATGCTTGATTGGATGGGGAGGGGTGAGGAGCTAGGGTATTGGACATAATCCGGGAAGCTGACACTGGATAGGGCGTCGTGGGAGGAGGCAATGGCGGGGGATTGGTTGTAGGTTGAGCGAGGCTGGTGGTTGTGGGATGAGTAAGGACGTGTAGGAGAGGGGAATGGGAGGGGTACAAAAGTTCGTTAACAATTTGAAATTTGTTTGAATTTGCCCTGTACAAAATTTCCAATTCTTCCAAAGCATCTAACTTCAGTCCTTTTTCTTGAACATGTAGAATTTTAGGGGTAAAATTGCTTGAGTGTCCATTTTCTATTAAATGTTTTGCAAACTGTGAATTATAATTATTGTTTATATAACAGGCTCTATGTTCTTTCACTCTAGTCAAAAATTTTCTACCAGTCTGACCCACGTACGTCATACCACAATCATTGCACTGGAGTTCATAAACACCACTCTTCTGTATCACTTCCGTCTTGTCCTTATTGCTTCCTACCAGGTTCTTCACTGTGTGCCTGTTGTAAAAGGCAGCTCTCACTTCTTCTTTGGGCAACAACCGTTGGACTTTTAAAGAAATGCTTCCCAGGAAGGGGATCCTTCTCCACTTGGAAGCGTCTTTTTCTTTCGGTGTTGCACTGTAAATCTCCTTTATGGCTATCTGGGTACGTTTTTGTCGGTACAGTTTGTCTATTAATTCCACTGAGTACCCATTGTTAAATGCAATTTGTTTTATTATGCTTAGTTCTTTGTTTTTGTTTGGTTCTGTCATAGGAATGTGACACAATCTGTTCAAAAAACTGTGGAAAGCAGCCAACTTTTGTGATATGTGATGTCGCGAGTTTTCATGTATCACTTGATCAGAATACCGGTTTTCTATATATTGAAAAATCAAACTTTCCATCTATGATTCTAACCGACAAGTCCAGGAAATTTAGCACTCCGTCGGATTCCACTTCACTGGTGAACTTCACATTCTTGTCCATGGAGTTCAACATAGCGGAAAATGAGTGTAACTGTCTCTTTGTTCCCGTCCAGACACAGAACACATCATCTACGTACCTGGACCAATGATGAACATGTTTGATCAGGGGGTGGTTGGAGGAGAATAACTTCTGTTCTAAATTGTCCATGTAGATGTCAGCAAGCAGGGGGGATAGAGGAGAGCCCATTGCCAAACCGTCTGGTTGGTGGTAGTACATTCCGTTGAATAGAAAACTGGTTTGTTGCACGCATGCTGTGAGCACTGTGTGTAATTCACTAATCACTAAAGGCGGTACTTTGGCTTTCACAAGGAGGGCTTCCGCCAGAATGAGGGCTTCATTCCGTTGAACACTCGGGAATAAGATAGTAACGTCGAAGGATACCATAGTACACTTATGGGGAACCACTTTTTCTGATAAACTTTTCGCAAATTCCACTGAATTCTTAATTCCATATTTGGGGTTAAATCTGGAATAATAGCGGAACACAGAGTTGATTTTGTGTGACAGAAGATGGTTAGGGGTGGAGACACTGGACACAACGGGTCTAATGGGTATGTTTTGCTTATGTATCTTCGGGAGACCGAAGAATTTTGGGGATTCAGGATTCATTTGCACCAGACGGGCAGCTTCCCAAGAATGAAATAACACTTGGCAGGATGATATCACTTTTTTGCACTCTTTTTGGTAAACTGGAGTGGGATCTTTCGGTAAAATTACTATTTTGTTGTCATTAAGGTATTTTTCACATTTCTCTATGTACACACTTTTATCCATAACAACGACAACATTTCCCTTGTCTGCTTTGGACAACACAAGATTATTTTTGGAAAGTGATTTCTTCAGGGATGTTACTGCCATGACCTCCTTCCGGTCCACACCGTTACTCCGTGCTCGACTATCGGAAATATAATTACGTATTTCTTTGGCAATACGGTCCTTGGCCCCTGCGTTTCCTTTACCAAGAGCAATGTCACAGTCTACTGCTAGATTTTTAAGTTGGTTAACGGAGATTGCGACGTTAGGGGCATATTTGAGGCCTTTATTCAGCAGTTTCTCTTCGTCTGGTTGAAATTTATGCTGAGTGAGATTCAAGACCCTATTTGTAAATGTATGAAATTTTGGGGTCTTATGAATGAGTTTCACTTGAGAGTCGCTCAAACTGTTCAATTTCTTAACGATAGCATTCCTCTTTTTAAAAACAATTTCACTTGTTCTTTGTCGAACCTTGTCATCTAGAATAAGCCACTGCACCCAGTGCAGGGATGATGTCAATTCAACGTAGAGCACCATGAGGTAGTAGGATAGAGACTGCCTTGTTACATACCACTCATGCAGCTCCCGTTTTATCCATGTCCGCTTGGCTCTTTCCACTGCAAACAATCCCGATGAAGAACTTGTTTGGCAGCTGATGTTGACGTAATTCGGGATGATTCTCTGGGACAGGCATTCGCTGTTGAAATGAATATTCAACGATGCGATGCGTTGTTTAATGAAGAGTTTCCGGTATAAGCTGGCCTTCGTTGCGTTGCTTTCGCCCTTGATGTAAACGATGGTTTCAGACCTCACTTGGTGGAATTCCTTGATATCAGGGATAGAAGGATTAACTTTGCAATTCCACATTATTTGCAATGTGGAATTGCAAAGTTAATCCTTCTATCCCTGATATCAAGGAATTCCACCAAGTGAGGTCTGAAACCATCGTTTACGTTGTAACGCAATGACTAAAATCATCGTCCATTAATTCGATGAATCGACTCATCGCACAAGCCTACTGTTGGTGGTAAAGAATACCCCCAATTGAACCATCTACATGTGGTGACACTAGTTCATTCACGGATGTAATGAGAATCGGAAATGTTTGCATGTCCAGACTCGTCCGTCGACCCCGCTACACCAGCGACGACACGGCCGGCAAGTTTCACCGGCCACAACATCGCATCAGTTGGTAGCCTTGAAGCTCTCTCCAGCGGGGAAACTTGAAGCCGAATTAACGATCGCTTTTGCGAATTTTGCCATGCTGTGGCTAGGAAAACATTGGGTGATCCTATGTGTTGTTGGCGCGAAATAACTAACACCAACTAATTATGGTTTGGCCTCTTTATTAGGGACGGGCCCGAGCGACTGTACATTTAGGTAGTCACAGTAAAACTTCTCCTCCCCGCATGATGACATGGCCTTTTATATTTCCTCGGAGTCGCTCATCGCCTGCTCCGCGTCCTTGGCGCCGCTGCCTTTCCGGCGTGCCAGTTAACTGGGGCCTGCACGTGAACCCGCCACATCTCTCCTCCTGAAAAAATGCCAAACAAAACCAGGGACGGGAAAACAAAACTAAGGGGAATATCTCTGTGGGGGACGCACAAGTCGTCCGTATCTCGTCCTGACTAATCCCGTCTCCGGTGGGTTGTCGCTCTCCGATGTGGTCTCGAAGTCTGGGAACATTGACTCGTAATCTTCCGGTGTATTCGGCAGTCGTTCTGCTTAGGTCAGCGCCACCCGATTCCTCCTGATGACTCCGCTACCTGTCTCAATCAGATAGGATCGGAGATGGCCCGACTCTCCGACAACCGTTCCATACTCCCGACGATCTCTCACCCAAACCGGAGCTCCCACAGTCAATAGGGGTAGTTGTTCTTTTGTCCGGTGTCGTCGGTCGTAGTTCCTCTTCCGTCTCTCCATCATGACCTTATTCTTATCCCGTACGGCCGTAAGGCTGGGCCATTTGGGATTCAACTTCCTGGGACACAATGGCAAGGTTCTTCTCAGCTTCCGCCGGGGAATACCCAGACTCCAAGGGTGAAGCACGGTATGCAAGGAGTCCCAACCATGGGTCTCTTTCTTTCGCGAGTATGTTTTTTACCGTTTTCACCGCTGCTTCCGCTAGTCCATTACTCTTTGGGTAGTATGGGCTGCTAGTTACGAGATCAAATCCGTATTCATGCGCAAATTCTCGGAACTCTCTTCCTCCGAATGGCGGCCCATTGTCCGCTCGGACGATTTGTGGGATTCCGTGACGCGCGAATTTTATTTTTCCAATCACGTTCGGGGACCGCGTATTTTCCAAATACGCGACCTCCGGGTATTTTGAAAGGTAGTCGACGATGACTAAGTATTCCACCCTCGGCTGTGGAAAATGTCCATTCCTACCATCTGCCAGGGCCGCACCGGCGACTCCGTCGGTCTCAATGGCTCTACTCGCGATGGGTGACGTTCGAGACATTCTGGGCACTTGCTTACCACTTCCTGCATTTGATTCGATGCTCCTGGCCACCACACTGACTGCTGCATCCGCCTCCTGCACTTAGAAATACCTAGATGTCCTGCATGGAGTCGGTCCAACATTTCTTTCCTCCATGATTCCGGGATGTAAACCCTTGTCCCCCTGACTAGTAGACCGTCAAGGAGGGAAATATTTGCTCGTTCATGGTAGAAGCTGGTATCTTCCAACGGCATTTTCTCTTTCCGTGGCCACCCCTCTTTCACATATTTAATTATTCGTCGAGTTCTTTCATCTCCTCGTTGCGCTTCCCATACTTCCTTCAGCAGTTTGTCACTCATTGGTGATTCCGCTTTCACTGCTTCCACGTACAATTCTACGTCTTCATCGGTGAGAATATCACCTTCTTTAGGAGTTTTGGAGATTGGAGATCGTGAGAGAGCATCTGGCGTATACAATTTCTTTCCCGGAACATAAATTACCTCAAAATCAAAACGCATGAGGCGCATACGGAAACGCTGCACTCGGGCAGACAATTCGCTAAGGGGTTTCGTTCCCAATAGTGCCACGAGTGGTTTATGATCCGTGCATAGAAGAAATTTATTGCCTACTAAATAATTTGCTAATTTCTCACAAGCCCAGGTGAGCGCCAATACTTCCTTTTCCAATTGGGCGTAGCGTCGTTCTGTATCTGTCGAAGTCCGTGACGCAAAACATACCGCTCTCCATTCCCCATCTGACTGCTGCTGCTGCTCTAGTGTAGCTCCCAATCCATATGACGATGAGTCGGCTAATACTCTTGTCGAACGATTTGTTTCGTACATGGCTAATGATGGGGCACAAGTTAACCTTCGCTTGATTTCTTGAAAAGCTTTGGAGTGTTTTTCAGTCCATGGCAAAGGTTCCTTTTCCCTCATCAGCTCTCTCAAGGGTTGGGTAACGTCCGCTAAGTGAGGGAGAAACTTAAGGTGATGATGCACGATTCCAAGGAATCGACGTATTTCTGCGACCGTTTCGGGCTGCGACAATTCCTCTATAGCCGAAACTTTGTCGGGGTCTGGCTTGATTCCATCCTCTTGATCCCCTTTTCTCGAAGACGCTGGAGGACGGCGTTCAATCTCACGTCGTGCTCCGGCTGTGTTGCTGCAAACACGAGGATGTCATCCATAACGTTGACTACTCCCTTTAAACGTGTCAATGCTTCCGACATCCGCCGTTGAAAATGCTCGCCGGCCGAAGATAATCCCATCGGCATCCGGTTAAAACGATACCTTCCAAAGGGGGTCATGAAAGTAGTTAGCGGACGGCATTCTCTCTGTAGTGGTATTTGGTAGTATCCTCTGCAAGCGTCCAATTTAGTGAAAACTTTCGCTTCCGAAGCCTTCAGCAGGGTTAGAAATTCGTCCACGGTCGGCAGTTCGTGCTATTCTCTCCGAATGCATTTATTTAATTTCGTGAAGTCTACGCATATTCGAACTCCTCCGTCTGCCTTCGGCACGACCACCATGGACGCGCACCAATCCGTCGGTTCTTCTATAGTGCGTTCCACATTTAGTTGACAGTACAGGCCTTATGGAGACAGTGTTGCCAAACCTACGCTCCGTCATCCGGCATCCTGATGGTGTGGGCCACCACTCATAACACCGCGCCAAAATGTCAAATTTAAAAAGAAATAATGGAGGCCCACGATTTACGTCGTTCCGATATATGTTTGATTCGATATTATGCGTCGTAAATAGCGATTATTAAATTCTAAAATTCAATACCACAGCGCGCAATCATAATTTTTATATGTTTATACTGTAAACATGCATTAATCCCGTCATAAAAGGCCATTTAAATATATTTTTTCTGAGTGAAGGAGTAAGGATGAACGTAGGAATCAACCACTGGTATATAATTAAATTTAAGTGGTCACGAATATCTTGTTGTTTTACGTCCATTGGATTTTCGTCGCACATCGTCAGCACGCATCTCCGACTCGGGAATCGGGTGCGAAAAAAGATTGATAGAAATGGAATTATGAAGAGAAAAGACATACTATTTATTAGAATATGAATGGAAAATTTTATAAGTTTTAATGGAAATTTTTATTGATGGAAGTATTTATCCAGAGAATGTCCCAGGAATTTGGGGAAAATTCAATTCTGAAGAAGGGGAATTCTTTGGTTAATCAATTTGGTTAAATCAAGGGAATGAGAAACAACTAACCCATAGGTGAAAAGTGGGGCCTACTCGTTTCACCGTAATTTTTAAACGGAACACTTCATGGGCTAGTGTCTTTGGGGCATCGAGTAAATAATATTAAAAAATAGTGAGTCGTTGTTTACAATATTTTGTGGATTATTTTCTAGCACCATTCGATACAATCATTCTCCTCAATGAGGTTAATGATCCTGCAAATTTTTTGCATGCAACAGCTATTTCTACTTCCTTGACGCGCTGACGAAGACTGAGGAGCGTTTCTTATTTCTTTCTTACTCCAACTCATGTCTGCAAATAGCTTAATATTGATCCATATGTCGTCTGTGAGCGCAAAAACTTTTTTCACGATAATTTTAGCTGTCTACATTAATTGCATAGCAATTGTATAAAAATTGTCCCTTTTAATAAGAATGATTCGTTTCCCTCTGCAGTCGCATACGCAGGGCCGCCCAGAGGTAGGGCAAGGGGGGCAGTTTGCCCCAGCTCAGCGCCTTTTGAGCCTTGAAGCCGCTAAAATAAAAAAAGAGCACTCAATATTTACCATATTCTGTGGAGTAATTTCTATTTTCCATTGAGACTATAAGCAGATAATACACAACACTCCTTAAGCCTCGTTTCCCCTTACCTTACCACAATCGTATTAAACGAACCATCCCCAATTCCATTCATCCATTTCCAATCTGGTTGCCGTAATTTCCTCCTTTTGAGGATTCGCGAGTCTACCGGATTCCCTTCTACTTGCGACCCTTCTTAGCCCCCTGCCCATTTCTGCACGTAAGTTGTCCCTAGAGTGCCCAGGCGTGAGGTCTGACGTCCAGGTTCTTTTGTACATACATTTTTCTTTAGGCGGGTCCCTCCCACTCCTCGCACAATGGAGCCCACAGGGCCCCACAGGCGGAAACCAATGGGAAGGACACCGCGGGTGACTTGACACAGAAGCTATCCCTTTCGTTGAAACCCTATCCAGCTCCCAAGCATTCAATGCAACCTATTGAAGGGGAAGACGCCAGGCGAATTCCTTGAAAGAACAATCAATTGCCGCTGCTTCCTACTGCCCTTCTCCGGTATTCCAACGATTAATTTTGGAACAACAAAGTCCCTTGTGAAAATGTATCGCATATCCTCAATTACCTGTTCGAAATTTGCTTTTTTTATATTTCACCAAAACACTTTCCACTAATGCTAGGAGATGAAAAACATCGCCTGCAACAAAATGATAGTGTTTTTTATTTTTAAAATTCTAAGACCGATCAAGTGAGAACCTCTCAGGCAAAGTTTAAGGAAAATAATATGACGCGATGCCAATACACGCATGCTCTAGGAATTATACTCGAGTTTTTTTTTTAAGAGCGGTCCACTTCATGAGTTTGACTTTTTCAATGAACTTATGTGTCGCTTATACAGCAATGATGATCAACTCTACGCTTTCAAGTCTCCATAAATAATTCTTGTCTAAAGCAGATTGTATAATAGCACTGTAATCAGCCGAAACATAAAAAGATTAACTATTATCAAAACAAAATGTCACCATACCTTCTTGTTCATGAGTCCGACAGATATTCCACTCCCTCCATGTAGCGCGATGTGCTCGGCTGTGGCTGTGGCTCGTCCTCCGTTGAGGGAGATGTCGACTGAGAGGATGAAGACGATGTCAGACGAATAATTAACTCTTCGATGTCATCTTGCAAATTGTCTGCACGCCACATGTCTTCTTCCACTTTCTTCACGTGCTCGACATAGTTTTTACAATTTTCCGAAGTGATGGCATCAAAGCTTTCTGCGATGAGTTTTTCTACTGCTTTCTTCTTAACAGTGGCGTTCTTCATCCCAACGTAATGTTTTACTTGAGCCCAAACCATTTCAATTGGATTCAATTCGCAATGATATGGTGGTAGTCTTAGAACTCTACAGCCATAACTCTTCGCTAGTTCATCTATCTTAAATTTTTCATGTTTTTCCCGTACTTGATTCACCACAAATAAAAGATCTCTTTTCAAGCTGTCCTCATCAAAGCTAATTCCTTTGCTAACCAACCACTCTTTAATGGAATTTTTCCTCCAGCTTGTGGTAGGTAGGGATTCCAACTTCCTCGAATGGTATGATGCATTATCTACAACTATAATTGTGCCTTCGGGTATGTTTGAGAGAAGTGAGTGCTCAAAACAGCTCTCATAACACTCGCCATCAACTTCGTCATGCTCATCCATGGTGTTTTTCTTCCATAAAAAACACGTGCTGCTCCCTCTATGAACCCTTTCTCCGTCCCTGCATGTATGATTGCAAAGCGTCCACCTCGGGAGGTGGGGGCCTTCTGCCCGGTTCAAGTCCAGAAAGGTAAGCCTGACGAGGAGTTTTTATTTTTTTGTCGCGCCCAGTCATGTTCACTGTTTGTCCGACATTGATCCAAGTTTCGTCTGTGAAAATAATAACCCTTCGTTCACAACGATATTTTTTTAGCTGCCTTAAATAATTATGTCACCAACGAATAATATCATCCCTTTCAATTAAAATGCTTCTTTTTCCCCTGCGTTCGTACACGAAACCTATGTCTACAAGAAGGCGATATAATGTAGTCCTCTTGAAATTTGGAAGATCTTTGTCCATGTTGACTGAGCTTGAAATAGATTTTAAAGTCGGAGGAATATTTTCATGAAAAATTCATGCACTTTCCTTCGAACTCCAGATCTCACAAAACCGTCGTAAATCAACGCTCTCGAATTCTTGTAAGTCTGTCTAACTTTTCTCCTCCTCTTCACATCGGACATGGTGATAGGGCACCTTACAGCAGATATTGATGAAAAATACTCCACAGCTCTGATAAACACAGCAGACTACACATCACTTGTTCACTCAAGAAAATCCTACAAGAAACTGAACGTCTTCGCTAATTCTTTCCCGAGCCCCTTCCGCTGGGGTTGCCTCCCGTGCAGATGTTTTATGGCACCCAACGGAACTTCTGAAAAACCTAGAGTGCCCTTTTCCTTAAGGGCTTACACCGAATAGGAATGCCCCTTGTGCGGATTATGGAATAATTTCTTTCATGTTTCCTACGGCAAGACTCGTAAAGGCGAAATTTACGACTTATTTCAAAGCCGTCAAAAGGTTCATGGGATAGGCTTACGTATGTCATTGTCTTGAAATATAAATATTTCTAATACAACGTATGAGTACTCTCCTTAAAAAACATCCAACGAAGAATTACATGCATTTTAGTAAGCATTTATATAAAGATATAAATCCCGGTTTCCACCGAAGATTCTCCCGTCTGCGCTGTGTTAGTTAGCAAGACAGCAAGCAGCGCGCCTCGGCGGTGCCGTGGCCCGCTGCTTGCTGTCTTGCGTAGCGCCGTAATAATTTTTCTTAAGATCAAAACGTTGTAGCTTTCTTCACAATTGAGATAACTAAATGATTTTTTGACTAAAAACAAATTAATAGTTTTCTTCAAATTTTATACGCAGGATATATGGACCTAAAACTTAAGGAACGTAAGTTAGCAGGCGATTACTTTTTACCTTACAAAAGCCTAACTTTTTAGTCCATACGATATTTACATCAGTATAGCAAAATTTCAGCTCAATTAACTTCTAATTGATGTACATCTTTATTGAAATAAAAAAAATACGGAACGTTTTGCATAAGTTTCAATCCAGTATGAAGAACGGTTTGCCCACAATTGAGTGAAGAAGACAAAGTCAAAAGAGCCGCGTTTGTTGCGTAAATTAATGAAAATGTTTTTTATAACTTTTATTATAAATTTTATGGAAAAACTATTACGACCAGCAAATGTAATGTCTCTCTTTGCATTAAAAGAGATGATGATAAATTGGATAGTGCAATATTAATTTTTCTGCTGCTGTTGGCAACAGCGCATCTCCAGCCTTATGGGGATTAACATGGGAAACGAATCTCCATAAGAGCCCATACTGTCAACAAAATGTGGAACGCACTTTACCGCCGTTATTATTCCTTCCCTCGCCATTTTCTTTCAATGGCAAGGGCACTCTTCGCGGCGTGGACACCGCATAGGGCACGGCTTCGTCCTTGATGCGAATGACGTACGGTTTCGGCATTCTTCCCAGGCCACGAAAAAGTTCTTGGTAGTTTTCTTCCGGATGACCAGCTGTTATTTCCCGTAGCCAAGTCAAAATTCCCAGGGATGATATAGCTGGTCGTCCCAAGAGCGCGTCTTCAACTCCATTCACCACGAAAATCTCATCCTCGTATACTCGATCCTTCCAACGTAAAATAGACCGGAATTTTCCTTTGGCCTGCAACCTGCTTCGATTAGGACCGCGGAGGAACGATGTGGTGTTTTCGAGTTGTATTCCCTTCAGCGTTTTGACTAATTCGGTACCGATGACAGTGACGTCCGCGCCTGTGTCGACTTTGAAGGGGATTTTCTGGTTACCGATGGCGAGTGAGACCCTCCATGGTTCTCCTCCCGTCGAAATGCTTCCCAGAAAAAAATAGTCGTTTTCACTCTGTAGCTGCTTGTCAATTTCGGCAACCGCTTTCGTTCTGCAAACTGCTGCCCAATGCCCTTTCTTTTTACAGAGAGCGCACGCAGATTGACATTGCGCGAAAATGTGCTGCGGCTTTTTCCCGCACCGAGGACATTTGCGACCACTCACCTTCATTTGGTCGGGTGGTGCTGATGTTGGTGTTGAAGGGTGCCGTGGGGCTTTCTTCCGCACTGCGTCCACCTCCGATGATCGTGCTGGCGAAGGGGCGGTTTTACTTTCCCTCGAGTTACTCCTTATGAGCGTCTGTTGCCTGTGCACGTCTTCTGCCTGCCTCGCCTTTGTAACGGCTCTCTCAAGCGTAAGATCCGGATCCAATTGTAGGGCTTCCGATAACTTGGCGTTCCGCAAACCGACTACTAGACGGTCCCTCACCAATTCGTCAAGCAGGGTGCCATATTTACGATTTTTAGCGAGAATATGCAGGTTCCGAACGAATTCTTCCACCGTTTCGGTCTCTCCTTGTAGTCGCTTGTTGAAACGGGCACGTTCGTAAATTACGTTTACCTTCGGGACGAAATGCTCTTCAAACTTCCCAAAAACGATACTATACTTCTTTTCTTCTTCCGCTGATAGGTTGAAGGATATTAGTATGTCGTCCGCGTCGTCACCCATTGCATAAATCAATGCGTCGACTTGCTCGTCTTCCGGCTTTTTGGAAAGTCCAGACGCCCGTCTGTACCCCTCAAACCGTCGACTCCATCTTGGCCAATCTTCTGCCACGAAGGAAAATGCCTGGGGCACGGAGTAGGATCCTACTCCGTGGCTTGGGGTATGGACCAGGCAGGACCTCCTATCCCTTCGAGCTGCTTATTCGCCATTTTCGCACACACCTGACACCATGTGTTGTTGGCGCGAAATAACTAACACCAACTAATTATGGTTTGGCCTCTTTATTAGGACGAGCCCGAGCGACTGTACATTTAGGTAGTCACAGTGAAACTTCTCCTCCCCGCATGATGACATAGCCTTTTATATTTCCTCGGAGTCGCTCATCGTCTGCTCCGCGTCCTTGGCGCCGCTGCCTTTCCGGCGTGCCAGTTAACTGGGGCCTCCACGCGAACCCGCCACACTATGCAAAAGCATTGAAATCTGGTGACTTTCGCGGCTTTATTGTGGCTCAGTTGTGGATGTATTGAGCCCATCGAGGATTTTGTCGAATAAAACGTGCTTGTGGCTGCCTCCAAAATCAACACAAGTGCGTAGTCTCGCGTTTTATATCGTAAATTGGGGAAATAAAGCGAGTGCCGCGAGCGGCCATCTGTGCGTGAAAAATGGCATCGTGCTCTGCATTTGGCTGCCAAAACAGAATAAATAAGATATCTAAACAGCTACTAATATTATTATTGAAACTAATATTATTGTCTTTCCAAAAGTTCTTCGGTGTGGAACGTATTTATGCTCTGTATCAGTCGACTGCGTTCGATTTTCTGTATAGGTACTTTTAGCTTTGGCCTTGTAGGGATTATAAGCTTCGTTTTCAGTTAAGAGTTGGTTAAATTTATTGATAATTGGTGCATTTTAATGATTTTTTATAGCTCCAAAAGGCGTGGTATTAAAAAATGTTGCCCATTTGCCGCAGAGTTCCTTTCGCAGTGAGTAGACTATACGTTTTGGGCAGTTTTGCATTTCATTATTACATTTATCATCTGTAATCCACAGGTCCGAACAGTTATTTGTAATGAAATATGATCCACTGTGATCCTTCACTGGTTGCAATTCGTGTTCGTGGCCGATTTTGATCAGACCATGCTCACAATAGTATTGGAGAAGACGAAATTGTTTGCATTTCTGATATCCATTATTACGCACATATTTAATTAATTGTGGAAAATTGAAGGAAACAAACAAAAATTTGCACCCAGCAAATTCTATAACGACGATTGAAACTACTTGGAATGCAAAATGGAAATGATCATAGGTATTTGGTTTTATTTTATATTTTGGTGGCATGAATGCCACCGCGCCAGAGTCAGATCAGAAGCCGGCAACATTTACCCATCATAAGTACGTGAATTCCCAAATTTATCTTTACTTAGTAGGTTTTATATACTCGAAGAGTGATTGTGACTCATCAGTGGCAGGTTAGGTGGAGCCCTGCTTAAATTACATTTACTAAGTCCAATTAACAATTTTGCTTTCCTCTTCGTCCATTGGTGAAGACATGTAATACTCGCTAGTCTATTTAGCGTAGTTATTAGTCCTTCGGCATCAGTGCCTAGATGGTGTCATGAATAAATTGAAGGCACCCTTAGTTTCCGCCAAAAGATAGCCGCGTCTCGGGAGACTAACGCAGGTCTCAGATCGCGCATCATTTAGGCGATAATGGGTGCGCTTGACGCCAAGTAGTTTCAATCGTCGATTGACTTTCTTCATCATTGCTACAATATTTGTAAACGAAACTATGATGCATCTGTCCTGTACCCGGAAAAATGCACTAAAATTCTGTTTCTAAGCACACACTGAAATCAATATAAATCGTTTAACATTTTGTATACCATCACTAAACGCAGAAATAAACAAGCTTTGATTTGGTGTACTTCATTTTAAAATCGATTGAGCCGTCTTTGAGATATTAGTCTTCAAACTCGGGTGATGGAATTTTGCAACGGATAGTAAGTGGACGTTGATTTGAGCGGATGCAGTGTGGATCACCGTTAGTTCCTATGGGGAGGGGCAGCCATTAGTTAAGAGTCAAGAAAGCAGAGGACCGTGATGCTGTCATCGACCGAGGCAGAATACAAGGCGTTATCGGACACAGTCAAGGAGGCAATCTACTTGTGGACATTCCTTCAGGATCTGGGTTTCAATGAGATGGCGGAGGTGACTAAGAATGGCAACAACCAAGGAGCAGTACTTACTTATAGGAGGAATTTACAGATAATCCCATGTTCCACAGGAGGACTAAGCACATTTACCTGTGGCACCACTTCATCAGAGACACTCTGAAGAGGGGAGAAATGCTGCTGCAGCACATGCCTTTGGCAGATATGCCAGCCGGTGTTCTGACTAAGCCATTATTATTCCATAAATCGAATTTATGCAGAGAAAGGTGGAGCCTGAAATGTTTAGCTAATTGAATTGATTATGTAATTGCATGCAAAATGTACTTGTAAGGGAAAAGGCCCATTCTGAAAGGGGGGGTAGTGGATATATATTTCATAATGGGCACTCATTCACCACTCTGTTACTACATTCATGACTGCAAGACACTGTGCCCTATTTTCAGTGTTTGATTAATGTGTGGAATGGGATGACCTGATCATTCACTCTCCTGAATTTTCCCATGAATGTATCTGAATCTACCTTCATCATAAAACATACTGATCACTGCCCTGTGAGTAATTTATTCTTGATCACCATAACCCTCTACAGCTTCAAAGCATCTAATGGCAGCATAGAATGTTTCAAAATTCAATGAAGCATTGCATAAAACAGCTTCTGTGGTGAAGACTTCAGAGGTAATCCTAATCACGGGGACAAACACAGCAAATCTCACCTCACTGATTCATAAGGAGCCAATGCAGAGGGCAGTGGGAGACTAAAGCTCTTCGTTTAAGGAAAATCTAGAAATCCACATTATTTAGCAAACATTAAAACCTTAATGCCAATAACCTATGCTGCAGCCAACATGAAGACATGGATGACTCCTAGTATTTTTAGGGACAAATGCATGCCCTTGATGCAAAGACTGGGGGTCAAAAGAGAAAATCCTATTGTTATTGCTATCAGTGCCCTGCACACCTCATTCACTTGAAACTACTAAAAAAAATACTATTTTCCCCTGCCAATCGCATGAGCTAGCTGCAGCCACAAGATTTTAGGTATCATTCATTCAAATAAAAAAACATTAAAAAATACTCACTTATTATTTCAGGGAGTGGCCCTACAGCTCAATTCAAGGCCATGCCATAGAAACAAGTGGGCCGAACCATTTACATGATGTGTCAGAGTGCACATTGTAAAAGCCAAATGTGTGTATTGAATTGATCCTCAGTGCACCAACGTGTCAAATGCAATGTAGGATTGTGTATTGTTCTTCGTTAAATTTCATACAAAATAACACAATGAATAGAAACACAGCATTTTGAAATACTGCTTTAAAGAATTTATCAATTGATTACTACCACAACATCAAGCAATTTCATTGAATGATTCCACTTTTTCATAATAATATACATTATTTACTCACTGTGCTATTTCAATGTTTCCACCACATTGTAATGCATATTCCCTCGCTAAGTATTTGTACCTGTTGGCCAAAATGTATACAGTCCATTTCAACTCATTACCCCACAGAAAATAGAGCTGATTATATAGCCAACTTCTACAATTTGAATGGAAGCTTAATGATTTTCAAAATTAATATTTTTTTACACATTGTGGAACAGCTACCACTGTCTACCTATCCAAGAGGGAAGGGACTGCCAATGCTGTTTGTCATTTGTCTCTTTTAGAAAACATTTTCAAAATGTTTTCCCTCTGTAATGGTAATTATTTAATGTCATCAGATTTAAGGGTCCAAAAATAAAATGCCATAATGCTTGTTTTATATATTTCAAGTTATAGTGTACATTATTAGTTGGACTTCAACTTCATCTCAGTAAACATTTCAAATGTGCTTTTATTTTGTACTGAGGTTCACTCAGAACATAACAAAGCTTTTTTCGAACTATTATTCAGACTATGCAGCAGAATCAGCACAATTTTAACGGTGATTAAAATTGTTTGAAAGATCAGACCAGTAATACTTAACATTTTGTATTGAAAAAAATTTCCATTCAATAAACAAGGTTTTGTTTAATCCTTTAGGCTTTCTAGAAACTTAGCCCCAAGTTAGTACAGCAACGTGAAACTTTTGTACATTTTGACATTCTTGCACATCTCAGGAATATGTTGCAAGCAAAAGTTGAGGATTGCATGAGAACAAATTTAAATACCGCAACTTGTTATTCCCTTAGATTCACTGAAGTAATAATACAAAAAGAACATTAAAAACTAGAACAATTCTGCTTATGAGTGCTCCACAGAGCAACGTGTGATGAACACACACGCCAATGCAAACAAGAAACCCACCTTAATGGGCTCCTCATCCTCCCGGATGTGCCGCTGTGCCATGGAGCGCCGTCGTGGCCTCACGCCTACCGTCACATCCACCTTCCCCTTGAGCCCAAGCGATGGCACCCACAGGTTTTCCTCAATGTCCCGCACCTCTGCCACGCTCCCACCCCACTCACCCTCCTTCTGCCCTCCCTCCCGCTCCACATTCTCGCCACCCCGCCCCCAAGCACCAAGCCCACTCCCTGCCCCCCCTCCACCCACAACATAGCGCTCCATGAAGCGCACTATTCGCGGCACAAACTCCATCACCTCCCGGCGCACCTCGCTCGAGTCAACCCCAGCTGCGTACATGTCCCAGACTGCCTTGCGCCCACGCACCACCTCATGGCAAGCCCGGCCCACTTCAAAGGGCTTGCGCAGGCCATCTGACAAACACTTGAGAGGGAAAAGGGGAGGGGGGGGGAGAGAGAGAGAGAGAGAGTGGAGTGAAGATCACAAAACGGTGGATAGACTCAGTACATACATTTAAAAGCCATGCACCCTTTCCCAAGATGCATCTCCACCATCACGCGATAATTTCAAAAAACTATTAAAACCTATTAAATATTTCCAGTCAGGAAAATGTATTCAGGTGCAGACCATGTACTCCATCCCATGGGAAGAGAAATTAGGAGCTTAAGAATAACACAGTTCTCAGAGAAGATAATCTGCCAGAAGACCTACAGGAAAAAGGAGGTGTAAGGGTTAATTCCTCCAAATTCAGCCTTTCATCATGGTCATTCATCTGGAGAAAATAGAAACAATGTCTGAAGAACACTGGCATAATTTGCTGAATTTTTAATTAAGAAAATAAACAAGACTGCAACAAATGAGGAAAAACACTACTAAACAGAATATAGAGCCCTGATGCCAATTATTAATTAAAGTCCATTGCCTCCATTGTGACTTCATGGAATCAGCTCAGCATTTTAAATAAGAGTTGCTTTGTAATGTAACATAAATTTATTCTGTCAACAACTTATGCTTATGGTTAAATTACATGCATCATCCTCCTGCTCTCAACATGACCCCAATTGTCATTTACCTTTTGCAATACTTCATGCACAAGGCTTCCAACCAGCATGACACGAGCTGAGGATGGTAGGTCTGGTTTGCCTGGGCTACTGCCAGGGTTTACAGTATCTTGGGACTCAACCAGTGCCGTGGGTATGGCAGCCATCTCGAACCCACGGAATCGATCAGACAACACACTTTTTCGAGAACAAAAAAGACTTCCAACCACGGTTGTGCCGGATATAAGCACATCTGGGTCCTCGACCATGAAGTCCTAATGAGAATGAGAGCATAGTAAAATGTTAAAACATGCACTTGCATTTAGATCAGGCCACCCTATCACCCACTTTGGCTTCACACTACAGCATCCTACTACAGGGTGGCTACTGATATGCAATTTTTATATTCCCTGACTTTTCCCTGATGAATTTACCAATTTCCCTGACCGATCACCAAAATGTCGCCCATTATTGGAATATTTTATTTATGCTGAATTAAATTTTCGTCAAAACTCAGAAAATGTTTAAAGCTGAAATCAATACATTAATAGCTACAAGTACATCCTAATGAAATAAATATATTTTCATAAGTTAAACTCTCATCCAAATTAAACACACTTTTAATGCGTATCTTTACCCTCAATTAGTGTTGGGCTATAAAATATTTATCTTTAGTATAAAGTAAGTTACAGATGCTTCAAACAACCACCGAAAATAGCTTTCATTGTAAATAACTTTATAATGTTACCCACCTAGAAATATTTGATGAGGCTTCTTCAATAATCTGTACACTATTTACAAATAATATTAATATTTCTGAAGAGCACCATAGTTTCATGCAAATAAGACCTATTTGCATAACATATATGTACACTGTTCTGCATTATATATACACTGCAGTTTATATCACACCATTTTAAAACTAACATAAGTACTGTTATTTGATAAGCATTTAATTTCTTCTCTGAGAAGTTCTGTCTGTCATTAAGGATCCTCGAGGATTTTCATCCTCTTTGATTTTACTATTTCGGGTGAAAATCTGTTGTCCATTTCTTTTTTGAGTCTTCAATGTTCTGTCATCCAACGATTTTTTTCTCTAGGGCAGCCTCCTTGTAGCAACTGCAAGAGTTCTGAGCAGCATGAATGGTTTCTCTAGAACAAGGTTTTGAAGTCCTCCTATCAACAAAACTGTGTCGTAAACACATCTCTGGGCAACAAATCCTTTCCTCCCTCATGTTCTCAACAATGCATTCAGCACAGATGGTGAACACCCGTCATGACTAATCTCATACATTGGCCAACATTTCACAGTCATTGTCTACCAGCAGTTTGGTGCAAAAATGGTCCAAACGAACTTACCTAGAGTAGTAATTTAATTTTTCAATAACTTGTGGTTGGCAGAGTGAAGAACATTGTCTCAAAATTTTTCAACATTTGAACTTGTAACCCAGCTGTGGTCAAACAATTTGTTAGCAGCTGCTCCAACCTTAATTTAGCATCATTTGACAGCAACTTTTGAGTCAAAGCAAGAAACACCTTAGTGAGTTTAAAATATAAAGGAGATTTTTCCAACATTTTAATCACAAATTTTACTATAGCCTCCAACAACCATCTCAGAATTTCAAAATGAGAAATTTCACATTAAAAAATAAAATTCATCTCAGAATTTTATTTTTTTGTGTCCTTGTGATTTTTTAGCGCATTTTTCGCTGCAATGCCTATGACAACTTGTTTGGAACTTAAAACATTTTGTTTCAACCATAGCTACATGAGCAACAGATTTTGATTCTTCCATTGCTTTAGGGAGAAATACTCAATCCATTTGGGTTTCGATTAATGAGCTAACATCACTGTAGAGGAAGGGAGTCAATGGGCAGGCCACAGTAAAACTGAGGAAGAAACAAAGCTTGATTAGTTACAATGTCGGCCTTCTACCACTCCATATCTTCAGCATTTGTCTTTCCTTACGGCTGCGTAGCCTACTCCCTCATTTTCCACCCCCTGCCCTCCCTCCGCTCACTTCTCCTCCAAACCCCCTTCTCTTTCCATTTATATAGTGTGCGCACTTAGCATGATTTGATGACCTGATGATGATGTATAAACATTGAAGCCCAGGCCAAAGTCAATTTTGGCTCTGTGGATATAATTGCTCATTTTATTTCAGCATTAGAAAAGGAACATTTTTCCTTCATACACCTCCACTAACGGCAAGGTATGTTTTGGCAAGCTATGCTATAAAAATATCTCTTCCCCAGAACGAAATATTCTATCTCTTGAAGCGAATACAGTGAAACGTCTCTTTTACCATATTGAAGCAAATGAAGAAAAAAGGATAAGTTGCAGGAAAAAGTAAATCAAGGATTTCAAAGGGGATCCTTGCCACGGGGACAAACCAGCAAAGCTCACCTCACTGTTTCGTTAAGAGTCAATGCAGAGGGCAGTGAGACACTGCAGAGCCCTTTGTCTTAGGAAAATCTACAAATCCACATTTTTTTAGAAAGCATTAGGGCCTCACTGCCTACAACCTTTGTTGTAGCCAACATGAGGACGTGGATGACTCGCTAGTATTTTTGAGGGACAAATGCATGACGCTATGACAAACACGTGACCCTTGGCGCTAAGACTGAGGGTCAAAAGAGAAAATCCTTCTGTCATTGGATCAGCACCCTGCACACCTTGTTAACTTAAAATTACAAAAAATATAATTGTTTTCCCCTGCCAATCACACGAGCTAGCTGCAGCCACTAAATTTGAGATATAATGCATTCAAATAAAATAAAATGAGCAAGTATTTGCTTATGAATGAGCTACAAATTCCTGCAAATTGAGATTTCCTGTGATGAACACTTTTTTCCGTTTTCCCCTCAAAAGTGTAAAAGAGGGGTTTCACTGCATTATGGTATACCAATTAACATGGTAAAATTTTTCTATCTTTATATCCAATCATTTACAGAACTAATGCATTTTAACCTCAACTCCCCCATCCTCTAATTTGGCTCATCACCTAAATTCAACCCATAAATCTAAGAGACCTATGCCCACAATCTCCATGCCACATACCGTATTTACTCGTGTAAGCCGCGCCCTCGTGTATCCCGCGCACCCCCATTTTTGGGTAGACTCGTGAGGAAAAAAATTATTTTCATGAAAAAAGCAATTTTATGCCCTTGAGCCTGCATCATTTCGTCATAACATGAATGCACGTTCTTTGATAGAAATTCTGTGCCTCAGTTAGGTGTTGATGTACACCTTTCTCATGAATTTATTGCGTTACAATTTAATATCGTCACGATGCACAGCCTGTTTTATTGTGCATCTTTTTCTCCAAGCATCACACAGTAATCACAGTTGTATACAATCACATCAGCTATGAAAATGGCATCTGTTCGAAATGAAATATCCAACTAAAATAATTGCAGAACTATACACAATTTCAACCCGTAATCATTCGATTACGGAAATCCATCGGCAAATCAACAAATAAAAGCAGAATGCAATCCGTACCTGATAGATACATGATAGCGATGCACTCGTCTGCTTTCTGCGCAGTAGCTGTGGGCTGGGACGATTTAACAAAACCGGAACGTCTTGGAAACACACAGAAAAACTAAACTCAATGTAATAGCAGTTATTATTCTTATAAAACTAAAGAAAAACATATTCGTGGAAATAGAATCGTGAATCACTATTGAATATTTATATCATAATAGTTCTCATTTTTAGTTTTCGTCACTGCTACTAAGATCTGAGAAAGTCACGTCCTCACTTTCACTGTCCCACACCTCACTGTCTTCATCGCCGTCCATGTCATTTGAAATGCAACATTTCTTAAAGCTTTTTACGACTAAATCCTCAGGAATCATCTTCCATGATGCCAAAATCCATTGAGAAATCTACGTCAACTCTGGTTTTTTTATTTTGGCCATGGGAGTTTCTTCATGTATAGTGCTTGCCATCCACTCTGTGTACAGGCTCTTCATGTTCGCTTTGCATGGTCTATTTATACAAACGTCTAATGGCTGCGTCATGCCACCTGGAATTGTCACCTGGCCAGTCTTTCCCTCTTGCAGCCTTAGTTTTACAGGTTATTTAAGATGCCCACGAAAACTGTCGAGTACTAACATGCTCTGTGGCTGTAGTAAGGCACCAGGACGGGATTCCCACACACATTTAATCCAATCTAAAACCATGTTACTGTCCATCCAACCATTTTCTTGCACCCTTACTATTATACCGGCTGGAAATATCACTTTCTTGGGTAGAGCTTTTTGTTTAAAAATAACATAAGGTGGGAGTTTTTCCCCATCTGCCATTATTGTCAGCATCACTGTACAACGCTGTTTTTCATAACCACCGTTTCGTACTTGCACAGACTTCTGGCCAATTTCATTCACAGTTGTTTCTGATGGCATCTCGAAGTACACTGGTGTTTGGTCTGCATTTCCAATTTGTCCCAATAAGTAGCAATGTTTGTTCCTCAGCTAAATTACATACCTCTGAAAGCTCTCCAGCTTATCTTCATATGCATCAGGTAAGCGCAGGGAAATCGTCGTCCTTCTCCTAATTGATAGTCTGTTTCTGATAAAAAATCGTTGTAATTATTGTCTGCTCGCCTTAAAGTCTGCCGGAGCAACACCTAATTCTCTCGCTATTTCTCTTGCTTTCACCTGGCATATTTCTGTTGGCACTGCATACGCATACTGTCGTCGATCAAAGATGTATGAAGCCAGTCGCTTTTCTAGTTCAGGTTATTTTGCACATTTACCCCTAAAAGCTCTCATACTTTTTTTGCAGATTGCAGTTTTTCCTTCATCTTCCTCCAGTCTCTGATGCACGATTCAGATACACCATATTTCCTTCCTGCAGCTCAATTTCCTGTTTTTTGGCATCGCCTATAGTATGTAGTTTTGTACTCACAGGATATGATTGCAATTTCAGAATTCATTTTTAGGGTGGTAACTGCAAATTATTTTAAAATGCCAAATGACTCGAACTTGTTTACTCCTCTCACGCATGGAGCGGATAGCACAGACAGAATAGCATGTATAGTAAGAAGGTACAATCTCTGAGCATACGAGTCTTGCCACTACGCAACAAATACGTTGTCGTGTTTTTACAACGTAGCTTTAATGTGTATGCAAAAGTGGTTATCTATTACGTGAGAAATGTTGCTACAGATACGTGATACTGAAATAAACTCCGATCACAATTTTGAAAAGACTTAAAGGCGCCACACCCCCTTGCGGCAGCTTACAGGATACAATGTAGATACAGATTTGAATACTGTAACCGGTGCCTTTTGCCCGATTACATTTGGACGTGGGAGATGGGAGCGCGACGGTAAAGGAAGGCCGTTTTTTGGTTAGATATATGTTCGTCTGTATGTGTGAGTGAGTGTAAGAGGGTTTTGAGTGTGTGATACGAGTCATTTGGGTCCCCATTTGAGGTTTCCCCATTTTCTTCCCCACAAAAATGTGAAACTCTCTCCCCTTCCCTCCTTAAGTGTGCCAAACAGACGGTCAAGAAGAAGAAGAACGAGGTTCCCCCCCCCCCTCCGTGTCCTTGGTGAAATGACCGTCCATCCCCATGTGCGTCATTCCTCTTTCTTTTTTTCTTCCCCTCACCCCCCCCCCCCCCCTGGTGATCCCTCCCCTCAAAGACTATATAACGTGGTGTACCTAAGAAAAAGGGCTTCTTTTTTTTTTGGCTTTTCCACGTAAGCAAAACGCTCCTAAGAGTAGGCGGAGTGTGGGAGACGGCATGAGAGACGGAGTGGGTGGACAGATCCTGAGAGAAGATGAAAGAGGGTGCTAGATACGAGTAGGAGTTGTACGGTAGACTCGTTGGTACCAAGGAAAGGATCGCCCAACTGTTGCCAAGAGGTCATTTCCCACCCGTGAACCTGCCAGAGAGGGTGCAGGGCAGCCTACGCCGCGGAACGGAACCGCCACCATCAACAGATCGAGAGCCCTAAAAATTCAACAAATTGTAAGAGAAAAAGCCACGAAATCCTCCCCCCCCCCCAAAGAACAGAAGAAAAATCCCACCCCACCAAGTCAAGAAGAGAATTCACTAAAAAGGTTTATAAAGTTCCCTCGCACAAGTAGAGAAGATGACAGTACTACCCCCTATTACAGTGTGAACTTCAGTGCAACATTTATTTTGTTGTTTTATATTTCCATTCCCCCCCCTTTTCTTTTTTGTTTCTTTTCTTTTTGTTCCCTTTTCTTGTGGTTTTCGTATGGGTTATGAATGTGAAAAACATGTAACGTGTTTTTTTTTGGTCTAGGTTAAGGACTTAAAATTTTCTGTTGTGGATATTTGAGAGGCTGCAGCCTAGTGAATTACGCATTATATTTCATTGAAATCCAAGGAAAAGAAGTTAATTGTTCCTTTTGTTATCGACTTGATTGTATTTGAAAATGATCATATTTAAAAACTTATTAAATTTATGTTGAGTGAACTATGCAGTCGAACGGCTTTCTTTATCCGAACGCTCCTATCTCAGGTCTCGTCACCCCTAAATTTTCCCCTCCTTCCCTTTCCCAAACCCCATTTCCTCGCCCGAGGTGCATGGGATATCCCCGCTACACCTCTGCCCTCCCCTTTTGCCCTCCAATTCCCCTTTCCCTGAATGTGCCCTGAAGGCTGGTCGCCGATCACCCGATTAATAGAGGGAAGACGGGCGACACGACATCACGAGGGGTTACAATACATATCAGTCCTAAAATATGTTATCTTACGTATGATCTATACACGGTAAGCGCTTTGTCACATGGTGTTTCTGATACAGCCTTTCTTCAAGTATCGTTGCATGCTCAGACTTTGATAAACGATGATTTTTATTTCTAATTGCTTCAAAATACTTAACAGGTTTACTACCACACCATACTTACCAATTCACATTAATATATTGACTTTGGAAAGACTAACGACTTTGGAGAAACTAACGACAGGAATTTGAGGTAAAATGGTGTGCAGCTTACATGAAAATCTGGAGGATTTGTGCAAGCCACGCACCCCCATTTTTTCACCAGCATTTCCGGAAAAAAGGTGCGCGGCTTACACGAGTATATACGGTACTTTGCTGGTGTCTAAAAACTTTTGGCTTCATTTCCCATCTCGAATCAATTATCCCTACAGCAAATCTGTTGTTCAATCCTAGAGCATTGATTAGACATATTTTCTTCTCCAAGAATGTAACTACCTATGTACTTAATTAAGTCAACTATCTTACAATTCAACTCAAAATCATGATTCAAGGGATGAAAGACACGATCTACCTGAGAAATTTTGCAACAATGATATCACTAGAGCATGAAGTGTGCTGTTTTAAGCGATTCTCGTGGTGATGTATTATATAATTAAGAAAAGAATAATTGTTAATTTAAAAATTTTATTGAAAAATGTTAAATACATCTCTCAGCACACAAGTATAATTGTGATTTCAATTTATAGATTGAAATTGTGTAAGTACTACAAGTATGGATCGAAGGCTTGAAACTGACGAAATATTTCAAGCAATGAATGGAAAACCATAGAAATCTCTCACTCCTTATTTTTAAAAACTTTTGATTGATCAGACATATTTTCTTCTCCAAGAATGCAAATACCTACTGTACCTCATTAGTCAACTACCTAACAATTCAACTAATAATCATGATTCAAGGGATTCAGTATTTTGGCCTAATTCGATGATTAATGCATTCCAGTTTAAGATTGCTGCTGTTTTTCATATTTATGAAGTATCGACAGTAGGCACAAGAAGACCATAATGGACCAATATCCCCCCAAAGACTTTCCAGGCAAGAAGGGAACACCTTCAAAGTATACATTTAATCTCAATTTATGAGTGCTTCACTAGACTCCTCCCAAAATATGAATACACACAAACTGAATGAATTCAAACAATGACTGCCACTGCTGGTTAATGAGACCCTCACAGATAATACAGATAAAGAAATATATGAACCAAAAAAATTTGAATCCCTCACCAGTTTCGAGAGAGGGCTGCCTTTGACGTCTGTAGGCAAAAACGTGTGGAATGCACTGTCGCCCAGCACCCACCATCCCCTAGACTCATCCTTATTGCTGCACTGAATGCTGATCACATCACCAACTGACACTCGGCAAGCAGATGCCCTGTGAAGGAAGAAAATATTCAAGTATTTGGCGCTATGATTATCCATTACGACATTTGTCCAGCAGAGGGTAGGAATGTAAACATTAGCTCATTCATAAGTCCACACTTTTCCATGTTTCAAAAGAAACATTCATGTACGGTCTTATTGGTAGGTGTCTTGAGTAAAGCCTCCTGTTAGAATTTCTCATCAGATGCTTGAGGACATCTGCCTTCGATGAAATGATGGATGTGTCAACATCGCTACCGCCAGATGACGAGTCTTAAGGCCAAACCAGCTATGCCACTTTCTTTGGCATCTGAGAGAGAAATGTCCCGGCCCTGGCACTCTCGTGAGATAGAGCAAGGGGTCTCCGCTCTTGAGCACTAACCCTCAGCATCCAGGACAAATCTGATGCGGACGTGCTCATGCCCAAACCTCAACCACCTACATTGCAACGGAGATATAATCTAGGGACCAAAGATTTCGCAAGATGGTCATTATCATCCTCTTCCATAGTATCTGTCTTAACTTCGTGAAAATTCATTACGATTAAGTCAAAATAACTTAGTAAATTTTTCAAACTCATTTTCTCAGATAACTAGTTTCATCACATGGGCAACATCTTCAGGTACATATTTCCAAACTGGTAGAAATATGTACAGACCTTGCCAATGAAAACGCAACACCCATGGGCTTTCTTCGAAGCAATTTCCTTGTAAATTTTAAAAACCAGTCTTCCTCGACGGTCTGGCAACCCTGAGGTGGGGCAAGAGGAAGGGGTCCCAAAGTGGATGGGGTGGAATAATAATGCTTTTGGGCTGCGGGTTCGGGTTTAAAGGTTGAGTGATGATGATCGCTTGTTTCGTCCACACGCTTCGTCCACTGCAAGAAGCGATATTGTGCTTTGTATTCTTAAGGCTGGTTGGGGCAGGGCTGTCTTTTAATCAACGAGGAATAAATTGCTTTGAGCATGTGATGACATTACTGGAAACATTGGAATGCAATGCATGTTGCTTATGTTCCGATCTTCGTGTGAGTTTTATATATCTTAAGCTGAGTCTCGAGCCTTGCTTCATCCTTACTCCAGAATCTACCATTTGCATTTTTGGCGAACAAAACCTCTTAAATAAAACAATGAGTATCAATTACTTTCATTAGCTTTCACACCACGAATCACACACATGATAGTAATAAGTGAGATATTCATTTACAGTAGAACCTCGATCTATCGTTCTCGCAATGATCGTTTTCCCGCTTCTATCGTTCGCTGTCTTTGGTCCCGACTGTAGTTCCATGCTGATAACGTTAATAATTCCCACATTCATCATTCCCCGAAGTATCGTTTTCCCGCTTCGATCGTTTCCACATCACGGTCCCCACATCACAACTCCTGCATTAATTGTTTGAAAAAGCCGAAACAAAAAATTTACACCGAAGTAAGATTTTGGGATTTTTGCGTCGGTCCGAAAGGAGGGGGGGGTGGGAGTTAGGTGACGCGCCGTGCAGGACGGACATGTAGCCCTTGCCGTCCAAGTCCCTTCTTATCTTTATGGCCCAAACTCCTTCCTAGAGGACAATTGGCATTCCTCCTTTCCTACCCAAACGAGTCCCAACCTCGCTCTTTAGCGGCCGCATACCTTCGCCATGAGCTTCTAACCTTTCTTCCTATTATCCTCTTAATGCTCTCTTACCAGTAGTTGTCATACGCTCGCTCTTGGCACCATATCGAGATCAGATATAACCCATGTGGGTAAATATCAACGGATTTCCTTGGTGTTTGGTATCAAATGTAACAAAATAACGGACAAACTTCATATAATACTTGTTCTGTAGATTTATACTGATTAAAAACTTTATCAAAATTAACTGACGTTCCACTAATGCGCCCCTCAGCGGGTGGGGCACTTTCCGCGGAAAGGTTCGGGAGGGTCACAGGTCTTCCACCTGCCCTGTCCCTCCCGGCGGAAAACAGGGTCCCCCAATTACCTGTCTCACCCAATTCTTGTATGTAACCAGTGCATTAGTTCAAATGACGTGGGCCACATGGGCTTAAACGGGGGAGTGGCTGAGGGAAGGGAGGGAGGTGGGGTTTCTCGTCATGTGACTCTCACAGAACCAACCAGAGGGCAGCGGGCGTGGCTTGTAACCTCGGCAATTCAGTCACTCCCTGACCTTCGTCATGGTCACTTAGCGTGACTTAGCGGGCCTCTTGTAAGTGCGGCCAAACCGTACGTGCTGTGCTCTTTCCTTTTTCCATTTTTTCCGTGTTTAGCCAGTTAAAGTAGGTATTTATGTCTATTCATTTTCCTGAAGTATTTATTTCTGAGCCTATAGCCAAAATGTTCAAAATAGGTGTTTTAAGACGGCTGAAGGTAACGCAGATGTTTCAACCATTAGTTTGTCCTAGTGGAAGTCCTGCGAGCATGGGCTAAGTTCCTTCCGGTTCCTTCTCGTCCGTTTTCTGACGTGGGCTTGCATTGCCAGAAATGTTTTTTTTGTTTTTTAGGCACCATGGCCCATCGAAATGATGTATTTTTTGAAAGTCGTGTTCATTTAGTAATGCCAAGCCGAACTCCAACCGCCGATATCGGAATTCCTCATTTCAACCCGATTGCCCGCTAACTTATGCCTCTCTGAACCAGATGGTGATAACCTGCTACACCTCTCTTGCTCTATGCCTCGTGGGTTACGCGATTGCTCCAGATAAAGAAAGAGTACACTTGGTAGCGTCAAGCTCGCTCCATCTTTAACGGGTGGCACTCCTCCATCAGCGAAGCACAATGGAAAGCGCGAAAAAAGATTACATCCTCCCCAACAAATTTTAGGCGCGCTTCTCACCCTCAAGAATATTTGAGATGATTAAATTTCTATGCATGGATAGGCCGGTGTGCGGGCTTGAGGATCATCCAATAACATGATAATGGACCTTGTTTATTTACTTATATCATCCGAGACACCATTGGGATATGTAATACTAATAAAATATTTTAAACAGTTAGTAGTCATTTGAAATTCAAACATAGCGGGTGAATTTTTGAAGAAATTGCCATGAGAAAAATTCCTGGCCCAGCCTGGATAGCATAGTGGTCTGCGCATTGGTCCGACAAACCAAAGGTCTGTGGTTCCATTCCCAGTCCAGGCCGAATTTTTCTCATGGCAATTTCTTCAGTTAGTAGTCAAACGAAAAATTAGAGATGCACTAAGTATTTTCATTTAATTTAAAAATTCTCCCACTTTCATCTCGTTTTGGCTCCCGGGAAATCCTTTCCCGCATCCATCGTTTTTTTTTGCCCATCCCCTTGAAAAACGATAGATCGAGGTTCTGCTGTATATGCAAAAAAGTTTCATTTATTTCGGAAACTGGTAAATATTGCCATCCAATTATTTATGGATTTGAGTACGCTGCTTCTTAAAAAAGTTATTCATATCATTCATGGCTTTGTCTGGAAGGATTTCTAACTCGTAGATTTTTAAATTATTTTTAGAACTTATTTCTAAACTTTCACGATTCGCCATCGAGTTTCATAATGGGTTCGGTTTCAGACATCTGCTGTCAATGATTGACCTTTGTTTTTGTTAGGTTTGTTGAGAATTGTGATCGATATACAAGTTCATTAATCACCGTTAAGTGACGGCATTTCAAATATGCGATTTTTATAGATCTGTGGCGAACCCTAGCCCGCGCGTCGGCACGGCGTCAGACAGCCCAGCGTCAAGCAGCCCGGCGTGCGACGATTTGCAACAATGTTTTTGACTCTTATAGAAAGAATACTTTGTGCCACCAGCGCTCGCAGCACGAGAGCTCAGTCGTGCTTTCACTCTTGGATTGTGCGGTGGTCTTGTGAACGTGCACTCATTACATGTGAGGTGATTGGAAATAAAACACGTGCACCACACTCCAGAATTATTATTTCCCCATCACCTCCTATAGATCTTTTCTATGGTCCATTTCCATCCGTTGAGTGGATCTGTAAAGGATGACCTAGCTTGCTGATACCTACATTATTTCTCTTATAGTTCACATCTGAGCTTGCCACAAGCACGTTGACCAAATAATTGAATTAAGGAAATTAAATTTTTATGACTAGAAGATTAGTTTAAAATCTAGCTTATATTCCAGTGGGATTCATAGAAAATAAAAATACTTTTTTATCTATTGAGAATTGAGTCTTCAATGAAGCAAAAAATTTCCAATATTTCCATAACAAAAATATTCCAATTCAAATTACTGTATTAGATCACAAAATAAACCATGTCTTAATCGAAAAAAGAAGCTTCACATTTATTAATCAGTAATTTACCCATCCACCTTCGTTATCGATGACTAATTGCAAACGTTGAGGCATAGACCGCACCACGTTTCTGCATAGCGCAACCCCTGTTTTCCCATTCCTCTTCTATTTGATGCCATAGCTCATCAGCATTTGTCGGTCTCTCATTTTTTTCTTTAAATATCTCACTATGGATGCCCAAATATTTTCTATCAGATTGAGATCTGGACTTCTGGCTGGCCATGCCAACTGTCGTATATGGTTTTCTTCAAACCAAGTTTTTGCCAGCCTACAGGTGTGCACCCGTGAGTTGTCCTGTTGTGATGAATGTCAATTGGAAGTTATTACCACTCATTCAATTATGAACACCACTTAATTAAAATTTGAAGAATATAATTCAAATAGATCACGGCGAATATTTCTAAATGCAGCTAGAATAATTTCTATGATATTCATTACAGTCAACACCTCAAAGATTTATTTTAAGAGGCACCACGGTATTTCCTCTCCCATATCGGCATACAATATAGACTAAATATGTCGTAGATGTATAGGTTTGAGGAGCAAACAGAGATAAGGCTTGAAAATTCACCCTACTAATTTCTATTCTCGAGTGACTGCCAAACAAAGAAAACATATAAGCCATAGCTTAGAGTATGTTTTGAAACATGAATAACAGAATCGCTCATATTTTTGTATAGATTTAGATAATTTCAAAGCTCATTTACCTGTCGATACATGAAATCTAGGGCCTAAACTGACATTACAGATGGGAGCATCACATTATCCAATATTTCTATGTATTTTGCTCCACTTAAATTTCCATCCACCCTCCAGCATACTCCTGGACCATCTGAAGATATCCACAGCCAGGTATAGATCGAGAATCTTCCAGACCTTGCCCATTCGTGGATATATCTGGTCTCAAATCTAGTATTAGGAGGACGATAAACCAGTACTGGCCAATTTGATGTGGAAGAATATGTTTTTTCATCCGTTAATATGACACTATTCTAGAACTCTTCGTTTTTCCGCAAATTATCCTGTGCAAATTGGAGGTGTGCTGCGTGATGAACAGGAGTTAATATTTCCTTAATAGCTGCTTTTCTGCTACGCAAATCGGTGGCCAAGATTCTCCGCCAAACCATTCTCGAACTTGCTGGGTAATTTGTTGCGATTCGAGCTTCATTGGATGTCGTGAACGTATTATCCCTCAGATAATCCACAAGCCGATTGTCATCTTCTGCGATGGTTATTCTTCGTCTGCCTGAACCCTCTCTTCTTTCAACTGTATGCTCCATCTCCCATCTTGCCTTCAATCTAGAGATTCTTGAAGGAGCAACGTTCATTTTTCGGGCAATCTCCCGGCACAATAAGTTGGTTTCTAATAAGCCAACCACCTGATTCCTTCTTCTGGGAGTGAGAGGTGGCATTTTCTTAGGAACTTTGATCACTTGTTAATGTATATCGGTCTTGAAATATTTTAAGCAAGTGGAAATTCCTCAGCAGGGCCACGAGCAGATTCACACAAGCGATAGAACTGGTGCGACTGCTAAAATGCTCACCAAGATATACAGAAAATGGGCTTCGAAACTGACGAAGGCGATGTTAGAGTCATAGAATTGATGGAGTGAAAAGGCCCCATTTGCAAGTATAGTCGTACTAATGGAGGGTGCGGAAGGGGGAGGGCAAAGTGGGGTGGGGGTGTTGTGGAGAAGAGGGTTGGGGATTAAGCTGGCCTAGGAATGGCAGTCTCATGGCAGGGGCATAATAATTCAGGAAGAGTTTTCAACAAGGTGGGAAGGGTCTATGCTAAACACAGTGGGGTATCCTATAGGGGGAAATCATCTTTAGAGATATTTTCGTTCAATATACAACCCTCCATCAAGTGTTTCCTTCTCTCTAACTGCTCTAAAGAGTCCATCCTAAATCAATTTTTGCTAGAGGTGAAGAATCTCAGCATTTCCTGTCTACTTTGTATTTTGATGGCCTAAAAATGAGCCCTTGAGTTCTCATCACTTGTGTACTCTATCAAACTTTTTCTGGATGACACACAGTCACCATTTTTCACTGCAATAGTTTTAATACCGCAGAGCTCCCGCGCAAAGTTGTCAGCTGAAAGGGGGATGTTAAGCAGTCTGTTTAACATAAAATGGAATGTGGACATCTTTCGAAAGGGATGATGGATGGAGTTGGAAGGGATGACATGGTCGGTGGTGGATTCTTTTCTTAGGGTTGCAAATTTGTAGTCCTTGTGAGTGGTAAAAATTTTAGTGTTGAGGAAGTTAATATGGTGGTTGGTACCCTTTTCACAGGTGAACTTCATATTTTTGCAGTGGGTATTTAATTTGTTCAAACATGAGTCCAAATGTCTCAATATACCAGTACATAAGGCAAACACGTAGTCAACGTAACTAGACCAACAATCAATAGTTGGTAGTCCATTGAACTCTCACTGAATGACTTGTCCTCAATTTCGTGCATATAAGAATATGATTTGTCTGAGAGTTGAAGAATTAAAAAGTTACAAAGTTATTTTGATTCAATCATTATCTTCCCTGTTTACGAATCGATGTTCTACAACTCACAAATGCTCCATTTCAAGCATTTGAAGATATACGGCAATGTAGGAACCACAAACATGTAACGGGCAAAAGCCTTGTTCTTGTTAGACAGCTCAGACTTCCACTTTGTTCTCCGCTAGGCGGTGGGTCTCTTTTTCACTGCTGCAGTCTCTTGCATTGTGCACTGTGAGAAGCCGGGACATTCGTCATTCTCCAAGTGGCAATTGACACACCCATCAACGAGAAGCATGTCTCCCTTCTCCAAAAACTCTTCCTCTTGCCGTGGTAAGGATGCATCTGTGTCCAATAACAACTCCATACCCGTCTTCACTTTCTTCCAGTACAAAGTCCATGGCAGCAAAATGGGCACTTCTCATTGGAAGGCTGAGGCTTTAAGTCATGCAATTGATACAAATGGGCAACTTTGTGGGAAACCTCTGATACACATTCTCCATCCTCCATTCCATCTGGTCGCAGCCTGAGGGGTGAGGAGGAAATAATATGGAAAACAGGAGATGGTACAAGCAATTTCCCTGGAAAATGGTGGAATGTTACAGTCTGTCAAAACTGACCACCTGCCGAAAGTCAGGACAAAACACCTTTTACGGAATAGAGGCATTTGTCCTGGTATATGCACCAATCATAAGCTGGTTGTCCTTGTATTCCACAATTCCCTTCTTGAAACCTTTCAGCTACTATACCTCTTCCCACACAGGTTAGACAAGGTGGAGGATTAGGTCACTCAAGATGGTGGCGAGAGCCTTATGTACCGTTGAGGCAAGTTATAAGGATAGGATCAGAGAAGCCTCCTTCTTAGGTATAAGAACTTTGCAACCCTCAGTCAGCCAATGCAGAACTGGTACTTCATCAGACACAAAGGACAAGAAGATTCTGATAAGGTATTTATGGTTGGAAGTGAACATCTTTCACCAGAGGTTGTTCACTGCAACCATTCTTGGAGCCTAGAATTTCTTTTTGCCAGAGAAGGCCTTCTTCAAGTTGCTTTCTGTGGTGTGTGGAGGGGATCCACCCACACCTTGTCAGAGGTGGCCAGCAAACTCTTTCAAGAGGACTATTGCTAGAGTCTCTACATTCAATGGTCTCGATATTGCACACATATCCTTCCAGAATTGCTCAACCATTTGGATAATTGGCAGAGATTCGGCAAAATGCAGAGGTGGATGAAAGAGAAAGGATGGATTGAGGAGAAACGTGGAATTCTCTCTCATGGCTCAACTCCTCGAGAGTTATTTTTTCTGGCCATGGTGAGGGCCCAAATTCTTTTGACCTCATGCAGCTTAATAGTAAGCATTCATTCGAGTATTTCACCATCTGATTGGTTGGTTTTTGGACAGCACTTATCCAAGCATACTGATTTTTGGTACATGGTTCAGTTTTCCCCTCATATTTGCTTAGCCAAAAAATACCTCTTAACATCTGTTCCTGGTCTTAAACCATATTGTGGTATGTTGGTAATTAACTGACTCAACATCACATAAGTTGGCACCACCGTCATGCGTTGTTTATTGGATTGTTGCTATGTTTTATTTATGCCTTTTTATTCTTGTTGTTGTCACACGAATTTGGTTCTTGTAAGATGATGTCCTAATTAAATGCTCACATCTTAAATCGGCCCAAGTTGAATTCTATTAACCTTTAAACTCGTACAACATCATCAAATCATCTCCTTATCTTCTTATTTCATAAAGAATTCCTCTCCTCTTCCATGCTGCCCCAGTGTTCTCCGCTCCATCACCCTCTTCAACATTCCCTCTCTTTTCAAAATGTCCTCCACCCATCTCGACAGCCTCCTTCAAAACTCCACAACCAGCTGCCTCTCCTCTCCAACCACATCAAATACCTCCTCGTTCATCCTTCTCGTCACCCTCCCCATCCTTCTCCACACCCACATTTCAAACACTTCACGTCTACGCCCATCCTCTTTTCACAATGACCAAGCCTCTGACCCATCCAGCGTCACGCTAAGTAGTAAGCAGCAAGCTTAAATTGTGCGATGGTAGAATCTAGGCTGCATGCAACATGCTGAACTTGAGTGAGAAATTACGCCCAGATGCAATGTAATCCATGGCCAATTGAATCCTAAACGTTTGCCACCATGACCTTGGCCCCTCACCCAACCCAGACCGCATTATGCTGCTCAGTCAACACATGCAGCATTATTTGGGGAGTTAGCCATCATTTCGGAAGCAGCTAAGATAGCCATGCAATCAACCATCAAGAGACCTCACATTCCCATCAGGATCTCGCGGATAAGTCCATTCAACCGGCACAAGCTGTTTCTCCATAGACAGATTTTGAGATGGATGTCTTCAAGCCCCATTTGAGCCTCATCGCACAATAATGTGCTCTATAATCGCTATGTGAATCCCAATAAGGCTTGACAAGGTCCCTCCATTTCAGCTACTATTGACTACAGTGCTCATGTCAGTAGGTGAAGAGGCTTCATCAAGGCAGTCCATGTATTACTCTGAACTTTCGGTAAAAGGAGTTTCCTTTTAATGTAGGAGGCTGGCATAATCACAAAGATTCTGCTACAGTAGGCAGTCATGTTCTGGTTACATATCACAACACGAAGAGGGCACAGCCGCTACATACCCTGTTGCAATTGGGCTCGTTGGCATGCTAGATCAACAACCCTTAGGGCTCCCGTCCACTTCACAGTGGTCTCAGTCTCATTCATTGCCATTCTTACATTCACTATTAATTTCTGAGATGGGCCAGTTGTGAATAGATTCCCTGGTTTTATTATTCAGAATCAATTTTACTGTGAGTGCCGTGGCACAGGTGGTCAGCCTTAAGTACCCTTACTTTTCATAACTGGTTTAATTTTACGTAAATTTAAAAAATTTGCATCACTCAAGTGACCATTGTTTTGAGAAATATTTTAATGCACTCATTTCGAGAATAAATTGTTCTAAATGACACAAAAGTTCTCACTTAAGATCACATGTGGGCGACTCCATTTAGGTACATAATACAATGCCTAGTCACCGTATCCTCAATATTTGCTTTATATAGCTACAAGGGCAATACAAATGTTTTTAGAATGTAGACACATGCAGGAGAGAAATAAGAAACGATGTTGTGGAACTTAATTTCTGAATAATGACAGGAATTTTTGCAATGTCCACTTGGTTATTTTATTCGTACTATGCGTTTCAACGATTACATAGTCATCATCAGGTACAAACAAATTTCATTTTCTACACAACAGCCTTTATATGTATGAGGAGGGTTGAGGATGGGGGAGGGGTGGGGTGCAGAAAGGTTTTGGGATGTTAAGGGGGGTTGGGGGAAGGTGGAGGGTTGTGTTTTTTCATTCTGAGTGAAAGGCTATCGTGAATTACCAAAACTTTGTATACCTGTCCTCACAATATTTGAGCCATCAAACCCAAAAACTCATAATTTAGTTGATGCAGTTCTACCTAAAATAGGCATTTTTAAACCAGGAATAACATAAATTGTAGTCAGTGAGGAACGACCCTTATACACCAAATTTTGCAATAAGTTACCAGAAATACCTAATTTATTACCATAGGGACCCATAACACAATCCATTTCCAGATTCAATTGGTCCCTTAGCGACATTGGTATCTCTTGAATTGGTAGGCAAACAATATGAGCACCAGTGTCAATTGAAAACTGAACTGTTTTCCCCATTGTTAAGGGAGACTAGTAGGAGCTGTCCAACAGCATTCAGTATTATTATTTTCACCCTTTCCACTTATCAATTTACATTGACCGAGAAAATGGACTTCTGAACTATTTGGATTATTAATCATCACAAATATTCTCACTTAATGCATTAACCCTCTTCTGAATGTTCCTTGGTGCACTGAATGAAAAAGAACATACCTTTTCACATGCATTTGCTCAATGACCTGGTGAACCACATTTGTAACACTTTGCCTTCTTCGCCAGACAACTTGACCTTGGATGTGACTGCAGTCCACAATAGCCATATCTCTGCGAATAATGGCTGTACTGCCAACTCTGAGGGGTTGCACACTCAGCTTTCGTTGCCTGTGATGATTGTAATGGTGCATCCTTGGGTAGACTTTGCCCCCCACCTGGTTGACCCCTTGACACTCAAACTGCTGTCTGCTTCGCCTTTCCTTCTTTCTGGACAATGTTCACCATCCTGGATTCTGAATGCAGCAACTGGGACTGTTGACTCTACAATGCCGATTGTTCCGCAGCCAGGATAGCCTTGTGTAGCGTAAGAGAGGAACACAGCTGCATTTGCTCAATTGTTTTCACGTTGTGTATTCCTACTACTATTGTCTTATACCAAATCATCATTTAAGTTCCCATAATCATAGGATACTACTAATACGTGTAGAGTGGTTATAAACTCGTCTATACATTCACCCGGATGCTGAACCCTTGGATTGAACTTAAAACATATATCACATTTTTTCTCGGAATCATGTGATCCTCAAAAGCTTTAAGAGCATTTTCATAAGTCACTAGCTCTGGCTTGAACTGCGACCAAATTTCCTCTGCCTTATTGCTCAAAACATATGACCGAATATCTATTTCCTCTGTATCAGTTTCCAAAATGAATCCTGATTCTGCCATTTTCTTTGGAACCTCTTTTTCCACAGTTCACACACTGAAGAATGTGAAAAGTCCAAGTTTTCTTGTGGTGTAATACTAATCGTTGGCTCCGTCGTCACCATAATATTCGTTGGAGTCGCCATTTCTTGCAACAAAATCTATTGTGCGAGACGTTGATAACCCCAACCACGTGTGAATAAAACTTTCACCGCTGCCACCATGTATGATCGGTTTAGGGAAGAGCAGAGGAACAAGTAATTGACGCTACAAAGCTTCTCGAAAGACAGAGAGAGACAATGTTCCATGAGCTGGTTTTGTCTCCTTTACTGGCAGCGTTGCCAACCTTACACTGATAGAACACTCAGATCTCTGAACTGGATCAAATGAACAGTATGGCAAACCTCTACTTCCTAATATCCAGTGAATGCATGTGTTCATGAATTCAGGTACACAACAAAATTTGGTGTTAAGGAAGCTGCATACCACGGCTGAAAACACCCTTTCAAGTTCTGGGTACTGCCACACCCTAGGAGAGATCATCTTCACCTTCCCCTCCATTCCCTACCATGGACAACAATGCCACTGATGGCTCAACAGTGCTAAATACATTGGTTCATGAGGATGTGTGACATCATCAGCAACATGCAACAATATGATGGACCTATACAGTGATGAAGTATTCCAGTTTAGAATAAATGCTAAGCTTTTAAGGAATTACGTCACAGTGATAACTATTTTTCACTAATTTGCCTTTCTTCCGTGGTTGACAAAATTGTGTACAAAGCAAAAAACGAAAAGTTACAACACACGCTATATATTAATCCTTATTTCAGAGGCTTGCAAGCAAATTTGCTTAAAGCATCAAAGCAGAGTCATAAAATAGAAGTGCATAGACATACTAGGAAGCATTTTCAGCTGTAGTATACAGCTCCCTTAAAGTCTTCTGCCACTGGATTCAGACGGAATTTGAAAGGAAGGACACCTCTAGCATTCGTACAGCAAGTATCAAAAGCAGATATATTCCAAATGTAAAACACAACTTACCACACACCCTGCACCAAAACTTTACCCATGGTCTTGTTTCTGGTAGACGTGACCACAAGGATTTTAGAGTGCTCAGAAGGTCCAGGGTTGATACTGACCACTTTGCAGCGCTCCACAGCACTCAGATTCAAATCATACCTAAATGAGCAACAGATAAATGGAATGAAGGAAACAATGCCACACACAGATTCCACAAACTGTTTCTACATGTACAAATAGGCACTATAAAGTATTTGGCGAATGGCAGGTGATACAATATGTCTTGATGAAGGATGGGAGAGAGTAGAAAGATTAATTGGAGGAGGAAAGAAATGATTAAAACGCCGAACCCAGACTGAGTCAGATCAGTGTTTGTGAAGCTCATGATTGGAAAATATCAATGAAATTTCTTGAAAATACCCGAGGAATAGGAGTTAACAAAGGATTTCTTTTAAAGCTGCATTTAATTCACAGGAATTCCATTCTCTCGTGAATATGAGGACATTTAAAAAATATAACTGCGAGTATGCATTATTTCTGTGTTCCTCTCCTTGATTGTGTTTCACGAATTATCCCATTTTCTGTCGTCAATCCATCAGTGCTAAAATCAACAAATCATGTACTGTCACAAGTACGGCCTATTGATTTATATCCTGTGCACATAAAGGATTAGCAAGGTATTTTATGGACAAAACTTAAACTTTGGTCAAACATGAGGAGAATTTGATATGATTTAGTATTATGTTATACTGAGTTTAGATGGCTGCCATGATGGTTGGGACAAGAAAGCGAGGCTCACTGCCTGAGAGGCTCCCAGAATTACCCACAACATAACACAAATTCACCAAACATGGCAGACAAGCGTAACCCACATGGCCGACAAAACGATAGCAATATCAAACAAACATCTTTAAATGTAAGTACACAACAGCAGGAACCTACTTTATATTCTGATACTCTCTCACTATATATGTACGTATGTAGCTAATTGTTATTTTTATTTTAACCAGTCATTAGGAGGGTACTTTCTTGATCTGATCTCAGCCACATCAAACCATGACACTCAAGGGCTTCGATGTACCGATTTCCATTCACAAACTGCATCCCCCATTACTCATTACAGCCAATACAGCACCTAAACTGAAACCCAGATCACCCAAAAAAAAGAACAAGTGGTGCATTTGCACAGCCACCAAAAATACATACTCAAATAAAACAACACAAAGAATAAACCAAACATGAGAAATAACATTTTCCTAGAAATTAGTTGATGGACATATGATTCATTTAAAACAATGAAGCAGCTATGTAATTTAGAATTCTGGTGGCGAGTTCAACAATGCTGACCAGGCTAGTGGCATCCATGATTCCGTCAAGTGGTTTACAAATGGTCTGAGAACAACTAACATGCAATAGATTTGCCACTTTCCATTGCTGTAGTCTTAGAAAAGTACTTTTGTAAAAGCAGTATTCAATAGAAGAGGAGGATGGACTAGCAGCATTAATGGCGACTCACGTCATCCTTGTCTGTGTTCATTGAAAATGGGAAATTCCCAAATCCTCCAAAAGTGAAAACTTTTGGAGGATTGTTTAAACATGTAAATTCAGTCTATTTTCACTTGGCCATATAACCCTGGAGCCAATGGGAGGCTTGAGAGTGCGCACCAATCCCTTGAGGCCGCAATATCACACTATGTCTCGTGGGACCATAGGGATCGGGATGACCATCTCAACTTCACCCTTTTTTTCTACAGCAATAGTCAACACAGAGTGACGGGATTTAGCCCTGCCTACCTCAGGTATGGCTGAGAACTCACGATGCCAGGGGACGATATTTTGCACCCAACCCTTTCCTCTTATGTGGAAGTACCACGGAACGATTACATTTTAAAACCAAGGTTGCAGCTTGCTCATGCACAAGCACTCGAATACAGCACCAAGATGACCAATTACAAGCACGAAAAGTGTAACGAAGGCCTCACCTTCGACCCCCTAACCCTTGGGCAATTAGTATTACAACGCAATATGGTGCTTAAACAAGGGCAAGCTAGGAAACTCATGTCGAGGTGGGTGGGCCCATATGAAGTAGTAAGGATAAGGAGCCCGATCACTTACGACGTACGAAACATTTGAGACGGCCACCTTGTCACAGCACACCACAAAAATCTAATAGCATTGTCACCTGACAATGATCCTGGCTTACCCAAATTCCTTCATGAGGAGAGTCACCCAGATCATCACCCAAACGATCCACAGGGGCAGAAAACACAATCTGAACCTCACCCTTACACGGGTTAGACTCATTACAACCTAAGATCGAGGCCTGGCCGTGAAAACCACTCCAAACCTTTCCCCCATAGCATTTTAGATGGAAGGGACCAAGGCATCCAAGCACTGCCAGAGGATGATAGACCTGTTTGGGAGCCCGCTGCATGACTTGAAGGGAGATTGGAGTGGGTCTGAGAAGTTCGATGACAACCAGGAGTTGCATACATGGAGCGCCCCACCACTGTCAGAGCCACCACGGACTCCAGGGCGGGACCTAGACCTTGAGTGCTTGAGAAAAGAAGCGCTCCATACCCTCCCAGAACAGTGAAGAGAAAACAGGCCCTGTTTCCAGATGGAAATTGGCCCTCAGCCGCCCACAGTGATGTCATCACCTGGCCTGGTGTTTCAGAGATGGGCCAGAACCCTGACCCAATGGACTCTCCCGTCTCCTCACCACTACGGGGACCACCATTGACACCTGGGCGGGAGCGAGACATGACATTGGCAGTTCAAGGGCATCTGGTAGAGGGTTATTGGACAAACAAACCCATGATTCTATGCGAAGTGCTCCCATATTCCCAGGTTTAGGAGACCAATTACCTTCCAGAATGTCACTGTTTGTACCCAAGGTGCTACTGTTAAAACATACACACGTACATACCCATCACACTGTTCCCTTCCAGGGTAGGCACAGTCAAAATGTTTCACTCATTAATACGTAATTGTACACCTAACTCTGCTTCAATAATTTCCTCCATACTCACCTATCCTTGCAAACCTATTTGCCTCATTTACCCCCATACACTGTTTCATACTCGCCCTCCTGTTTTAAAGACTCCTCATATTCCTCCTCCTAAGAATTTCCTCAAACACATTCAACCACAACTTTCTCCGCCTACCTCTACCTCTCACACCATTCATTCTACTCTCATATATCTGTTTCGTTATTCGACTCTCATCCATTCTCTCAACATGGCCAAACCAGCGGAGCACATTCCTTTCATACACGTCCATTACTGGAGCATTTAACCCACATTCATTCATGACCCACTCATTCCTGACCCTATCCATCCTACTTTTGCCGCAAATGCTCCTCAGATAACTCATACCCACGGCGTTTAGTCTACTCTTATGTCTATCCTGACACACCCATGTTTCACTACCATATACGAAAGTGGGAAGAAGTACACTTTTGTACACGGCGATTTTCGCTTCCTTAGACAAGCACTCATTCCTTGATATGCTCCACATGCTACCTACCACTTTCCTTCCAGCATTCGCACATCTCTTTATCTCCTCATCTATTCTTCCATCTTTTGCATACATCTTACCTAAGTACACAAAATCATCCACCTGTTCACAATTACTTCACCATTCGCCCTCATCATACAGTTATTGTCCCCATTCTCCTTATCAAAAACTACTACTTTAGTCTTGCACGAATTTACCTTCAATTCCATTCTCTCCGTTGATTCACAAAACTTATCTAGGAGCTTCTGTAATCCCTGTTGACTGTCTGAGATCAAAACAGCATCATCCGCATATAGAAGAACTCGCAAGTTTACATTTCCAATCAAAACACCGTCGTTTTCACTACATGCGTCTCTAACACATTTATCCATAAATACATTAAACAGCCATGGAGACATTACGCATCCTTGCTTTACACACCGATCAAACAAATCCCCCCTTATCCTACGAGTGAAGTGAATGTGTCCAAAAATTAGAATGAAAAGGCAACAAGTGTGAGTCGTAAGAGGCATTATAAAAAATGGCTACAACTCACTAGGGTTTTGCCGAAAACTATTAGCTAGTGAAACACAGTGTCAAAGTTATTACTCAGATAATACACCATGGATATAGGACTCCCAGTGATGTATAAAGTTTGGTGCTTTTATGCATAGTGACTATAATGGTTACATATACATACATATGTTTTTGTGAGACTGAATTTTTTCCCCTTGTACCATTTTTTTGTAATTTTTGTTTGAGACACCCAGAGCGAACCAAGGAAAGGAACCATGGGGCTCATTCCCATACTAATGAGCATTACACTGGTGTCTGTTGTTCAGGGTGGCTACTGATATCCAATTTTCAAATTCCCTGACCTTACCCTGACTTTCCCCTAATGGATTTACTACTTTCCCAGACTGACCACCAATAGGTCACCTATTATTGGAATATTTTTTTTCTGCTGAATTGAATTTTCTACAGCAGCTTTAAATTTTCTAAATGTTCTAATTATCATTTTGCATTATTAGAACTGCAAGCATGTATTTACTATAAGCTAGTGTGCTCCAGCAACCTCTCAATCTGTGTCTCAGAAGTTAACCCTTTCGCTGCTGTGAACGTAGCAGCTACGTTCACCCGGTTGACTGCTATGAACGTAACTCCTACGTTCCATTGGCAAGTGGTCGTTCTTATCGTTTCTACCCTTGCCTCCGAACTTTCTCTTTTTCTGCGAATGCCATTTGCCTTGTTTATTGTAATACATTGTACTAATCTCTTCCCAGGAGCGTTAGTGACTACTGACTTGCGAGTGCAATGGGAACATTACTTTCTGTACCGAAGTAAATGACCGTTCACTTTTTCGCCGCACACGGACTGGAGAGTCTCTGCAGTTTGACCGCAGTGAAAGGGTTAAAAAAAAATGCAAGGTAAAATTTTCCGGATAACATAGCCACAGATTCCTTGTGACGAGCATAATACATTGTGATCATTAATTTAAACACTACAAGGAAAATGTTGCAATGAGGATATATGTACAAAAGGAATACATTGCACATCTGATTCATAACTAAAGACCTAAGATTCATAACTGAATGATCCATGGATTGATGGGGCCAATTCCATGCACGTCAGCGACGGGAGTTAGTTTTAGTAGGTGAAATAATGTAGGCCCCTCAAAATTCGCACAATCTCAGATTTCCATTGGGTGAACTTTGAGGATCTCTTTCTGTGACCATGTGCAAAGATGTACCTTGCATCAGCAAAATTAAACTATGGGAAAAGTGTTGAAAACGTGTTGAAAACATGTTGCAAAACATTGGCAAAAAATATGGTTTAATCCATATGCGATAAGACGTTTGATTGGTTGGTTAGAATTTTGATGAAACAAAGTTGCCCCCACAAGATTTTAAGGGTGTCTTTCATACAGTTACAACGGTAGGGATATGTTTCTGAGAATCTCTCAGCAGAATGGTGTGCTACTGTGTGGCAAACAATTGTCATGAAAAATAGACAAATCGGTCAATCCCTAATGGATAAGAACCCATTTCTCTTTTTTATGTGCTTTCTAATCCATATCCATGGCTTTTCATTGTTTCACACAATATATTGCTCTTTGGTATACATGAACCAACCATGAACCACTGCGTAATATGGAAAAAGTTGATCAATGAAATTCCCTAGGGATGACATATTTCATCATAATTTTTAAATGTAGATTCTATCAATTGATTAAGAGGTAAAGTGAAAAATGAAATCAGTGGAAAGCAAGCCAGTGGTATGTGGTCGTGTGATGGGGGAATTGACTTGGAGTAACCCTCAACTTTTTCTGTGGTGGCCAGAAAAACTTTTAAGAAGGCTAAAAAAAAAGTTAATTATCAAAATCAACATCCCTGTACATATTTTACTTTGTGAATTTTATTGCTGTGACTCACAGAGCAAGGGAGGAGTAAATGAAATGTGTTTCACTGCGAATTAGACACTTTGATTGGCATGCTATATCAATGTGACTGAGATAGATATAAGTAGCTAAGCAATGATTTCTTTCCTTCGTGACCACACTTTAAAGAAGAGCCTCAGAAGATCCCTTTATGAGCAATTTCACAAAACTTTCCCTACATATTAGAAACTATACCGCCAAGATAGGAAAAACTTTGTAAGCCCCATTAACGTAATAAAAGCTTGTGATAAAAATTTTCACGAAAATCAGAATCGTTTGCTGGCATGACCTGGGTGAACTGATATCTAGTGACCTTGCATCATCGGCTGGTATTTCAAGCCTTTTTATTTTTATTCTGGTGGCCATATGCAGAGAAAAAAATCCTTTTAATGAAGGAAGAATTTTTCACTTCATAGATGATACTTTTCCAGTGATGGCATCATTGATGTAAGCATTCTACCTAGTTATATTCTTGGCAGACACTGTTGGCATTAAGTTAAATGCCTCATTAATTTACATTCTGATCAATAACTATGTCAGTATGATGTGGACTCCCTATAAAAGGTTATGATTTCCCCAATGAATTCACATATGCTAGCGATGGCAGTATTCAGGATTTTAAACAATTTGAAAAAGCTACTGATGCTGTCCAGAATAGATTCCCAGAGGACATAGTACACATCATAGAAATATGCCTGAAAAAAACAATTTCAAATGGAAAGCAGAATTTCACAGACACACAGAAGGAACAGCCATATCTCTCCCAACAACCTTCCTTGTGACACTGATACAAGGATTCATGGTATGGCCAAATGAAAGAGTTCTGGAAGTTTAGGACACAAATTCCATCAAAATCTCCACAAGAGAGAACAAACACCAAGCACATTAGAGGAGAGGAACACAATGGGTGATTACCCTTCCTCAACATAAGAAAAGATAATGCTTCACAATGGCCATAAAAAACCCAACCAACAGTGACAGGTATGTCCATGCCCATTTCAATCATTAGAAAATCAAAGGGGGCAATGTAAACAATGATTCACCAGTTGCTCGAACCAATCAGCAGGGAAAAAGTTGATAAAAATCTTCAAACACAGCAGCTACAGGAAAGGAGAAATCAAGACGACCACCTCCCTAAAATTATAAGTTGAATATAGCCACTGGCAGAAGGAATAACAAAAAACATGAAAAAGAAGGCCTAACTGCCATGCATAGGAGGAGGAGCAATGGACAAAAGGTCTAGCATATTATCAAGAAAGAATACCAAAACTGAACTTAAACCCAGTAAACAATTATGAAACATTCCACAAAACATGAAGGAGAGACTATGGAGAATGAAGCAGTTTACAAACATATGTGCAAAAAATGCATTGGGGAAATGCAAGTATACATTGGGAAACAGGATGATCAATTAAGACAAGGTTCAAGGAGTATGATTCAGCCATGGGCAAAACTGAGGTGTGAGCCACTAGTGAAAACCCTGCTGAATTCCAGCAGATTGATGTCACCCATGCCAAAACAATTTCCAAGGGAAAGGAATTCAAAACGGGACTAATAAGAGAGGCTATAGTAATCAGGTAACACAAAAACAACTTTAATAGAGAACTGACAAAGAAAATTAGCGAGTCATGCCCACCAGTAATTGCAAAAAAATGGTTCCCTAAATTTTCATACCCAACTTCATATTCCCCTTCCCCACCCACCTCATCATGTATGCGCAACCGAGTACAACGACCAACCCACAAACCATAACTCTTGATGTAGTCCTTGGCAGTGAAAAAGAAACATTAGGGTTATTTCTATACATCCAAAATGTGGAGCATTGCAAAAGTAATTAATAAGTACAAAAACTATTGACACTGTTATGGGCCTTAGCACCTCCGATAAGCTGACGATAAATAAGCTTGAGCTCGTCAATCCTATTCTAAGGTCTAGTACGGATACTCAGCTCAGTCAAGGTGTCACCCCAACTACTCATCTGAACAATCACATTAGACCTTAGCTATAGCGGCACATTATGCACTGAAATTGAAGGGAAAAACAGTTCAGAATGTAATGGATCGTTGCGAAACCTTGATTTGGAGGAGGGTGATAATGATCCAATGGACTGATTTATAATGCGTGCCAAAATTGTGACTCTCAAGTGAGATCGCCCACCATACCAGTGAGGAGAGCGTGCAGCACAGCAGAGAGAGTCCTTGAGAGGAATTGAGGCCACACGACCAAGTGCCAAAGCAGGATGTGATACAGAAGAGAGGCCGTGGAGTAGACATTAAATGGCTTTCAATGACAATGATATGCTGATCAGTTCCTCTGCTTCAATTACCACTTATTTCTAGGATGGAACTCATCACTAGAAACAGTATTCAGTTATTTGGCAGCCTTATGTTGAAATTGCCATGAGAAAAAAATCGCCCTGGACCAGGAGGCCACTTTTTCCTTGAGGAAATTTCGATGTAACTCACCAACTGGTTCGAATACAGGCATATAAGGTAGGTACTTTGCAGCAAGAGGCCTCCTAAGAATTGGATACCAAAGCTAGTCATCACACCAATATTTCTCCAGCAAGGCTATCATGCCATCCTTATACATACAGACATATATTAAAGAATTTTTAACATATCTGGGGAGTGGTTATACGGCAACAAATATAGCATGCATGTCCTTGCTGAATAATCTATCCTGTGGATGGGTTATTCAATGGCTTTTGACTAAGCCTTGGGGAAATCCATTGAAATAAAAAACATACCATGTCGATTTCTACCATAACGCATTGCAGGGCAAGTAGTTTCCCCCACATAAACGCCATCATTAATTACCTTAGAGAGGTAGTGGAGGTACATGATGGTGATGATGCCAAGAAACAAATCCCACCCATAGTTAGGGTTAATGATTTTAAAAATTAATGATTTAAATTAATCATTCAAAAAGTGGTTAACTATTTAACTTACTGGTTACTTTTCAAAACAATTAACATTTAACTTTAACTAGTTATTCTTCCCAGAGATTAACTTTAGCATTAATCAGTTAATTTTTTTTGGCAACTTTCCAAACTATGGTCCCACCAAATGGTTTCAGCCGATATGTATTACATAATTAATTTTTGTGAAAATATTAAATGTTCCTTACTTCAGTCACACAACAGTGGTTCAAAAATAAACCAAACAGAGACCACAAAAAGATTGCTTAACAAATCAAAGATAAAAGAAATGTACTCACACACTGCCATCAACAGGCTGGTCAAATGCACCAAGATCCCACTCTCCCAAAGAAATATCGAGAACATCTTGTGCCAAGTAGCTCTCGTTCACTTCACTTTCAACAGAAAGAGGCACTTCCGTGATTACAGCGCTGCTCCCCTCTGGTTTCGTTTCTGATTCACTCCCACCTCCTGAGCCAATATTTACTTGCTCCAGCACCTGATGAGAGGCAATCACATTCAGAAGGATTGGGGGAACTGATACATGATCAATTTCCTGGCTACAGCTTGACTGTCCTTTGCCCAGGGAGCCAAAGTATGAAGGACTGACATTAATATCCATAGTATTGCTCCATTTATTGCTAATTGAAACAGGGTTATTGCAATATGATCCACCAGTGATATTTTGTAAAGTTATCTCCGGCAGTCAAATTCTCAGCAACATCTTGAGAAGACTTCCGAAATGCCAACTCTCCCACAAAATCTCTTTTGGTGGAGGGGAGTTGGCTTTGGGGCTCATTGAGAACCAAACTACACATAAAAATACCTACCTTGGTACAATCCACTGAATTTCTTTCCATGGCACCCTTTCGGTCCGAATAAAGAGATCCATTAGCCTCACTAAAATTTGACTCAGCCCTTTTTTCCAGATTAATTCTCAATGGGTCATCAAGGATGTTTCTCCGTTCAGTAGATAATCCCTCCAAAGGCTTTGGTTCAGCACTTTTGCAGAAAAATTTATATATTTTTATCTGACTCGTCGAGTCAGCTCCCTGTAAACATATGTTTACGTCCATACAGCACCATAAATGATAATGAGTAACCTATATCTCATTCCTTAAGAGATCATAATTGCATTAATCATGTAAATAAAACCTTCCACTCATGAAAACACACAACAGCCCAAATTATCATAATTACAACTCTTTAAACCAGTGAACAATGTAAACTATCTTGTAGTAGAATGCAGAAACGAATAGTCAAGCTCCATCTGCCTTACTAGTTTTCACATAAGTAATCCACTACAAGAGTAATTTCAATTAATGGTAGACTTCCCTGGTAAAAATAAACCATGGCAGACAGTGCAATAAAAGTGTGCTCAACACTGTTTAAGGGTAATAGTCGCAGTGTAAGCACAATGTGCTCCCCTTAAAGTACGATGGACAATGGGTCAAAGTGTGATGCACAATGTACGAGGGTATTAGCCACGGCATTCTCTCAACATTCGCACAATGTTAAGAGCAGGGATGGCAATGGAACCCCTATTGTGAAAATGGCTTGGTTTGGTTGCACAAACCCATTTTTGAGTTCTGCGCCAAGCTAGAACCTATTAATGGGTCCTGGCAAAGGTTTCCACTCCAAACCATTCACAAGTTCTAGAATGGGCTTCCGCTCCAAACCAAATCAGTTGCTGGGGTCTGGCAAAGGGTTCACTCCAACCAGAACCCATCAATGGGTACCACAAAAGGTTCTATTACACAACCCATTCAATGATTTGATGGATTATGTCAAATAGGTGCTTTTGCATGTAATTGAGAGAATGATTTGTATTAAGATACTTTTGCTTCATAATATTTACCTAATTATATGGGAATGTAATACAATTTGGCAATACAGCATTGCTCTATGGGGTGCAACTTCCCAGGTACTTGAAATCTTTAAGATTCAGAAAAAAATTGTACGCACTATGTGTAATGCCCCCTTCAGGGCACACTGTCGGCCATTGCTTAAAAAACTGGGTCTGCTAACTGTGCCGTCCATTTATGTTTATTATGTTGTGCCATATGTTAGATCTAACATGTCTCTATTTGCTAAACATTATAACTTTCATAACCACTACACCAGAAGATCTGAGGATTTGCATATAATTGTACAGAATTTGAAATTGTGCTCCCGGGGTCCCAAAGTCATGGGGATAAAATTATATAATGTAATCCCAAGCCATATTAAAAAAGTGACAACTTTGAATGCCTTCAAAAGACTCCTAAATAACTTTCTCCTCGAGAAATGTCTGTACAAAGTGGAGGATATATTTATACGAGTCTTTCTGGGTAAATATGTTTGTTGAATTATGACGTGTTCTATACATTCCATATAATGTCTCTGGAACAAATAAAATCTAATCTAATCAAATCTAATTTGAAAGTTTGGGTTATTTGTGTCTTCTATTGTGATGTATACTATGGGCTTTATTAGCTAAAAACAATTTAGCACTGGAGCTTCATTGTATAATTTCATACATTCCAGTCCATCAGACTAGCAACCACCTTTGCAAAAGCAATCCTTGAATAACTCTATATGGAATACTTTCAGGTAGCCCAACAATGGGACTCCGCAGTTTCTCCCCACCCAACTCATTACATTCCTTAGCCAGCTTCTATTAGCAAGTTCACTAGGCAAGAGTACCCCATAGCAACCAGTAACAAATATGAAGCATGATAATACAACTATATCAGCTTGTATATCATCCCATTTGAATTTTTACATCAAGTTAGATCGTTTTTCAATTCTTTTGCCATAGATATGTAAATATCAATTAGCATGAATATTATTTTTCATACAACAACAGCTTCATTACTTATTAAACTTATGATGTTTCCCTGAAAATTTATGGAAGCCTGGTCAATCACTTTTACACTAATTTACCCCATTATCAGAGAAATATTAAGTATATTTCACATTAACTCATAAGCTTTAAAAAAGATCCTTAACAATATGAGTTTGGCTTCAAGAATCTTGCACCCACTGTCATGATTCTAAATCTTCGTAATATTTCCAGTATGTATTGTTTGTTAAGGTTGCTTCATAGTGAAATTAATGAAAAAGTATTTACTGGTTGTCAGTGGACATAGTGGTACTAAGCAACCGAAAAACTGTTTATGTTTATGTTTGGAGTTTTGAAAATACATATTATGTGTTCAGTAATTATTGTAGAAAATGTTGTTTCATTTGTGACTGTGGACATTTGAATAGTGGGTGTATTATGCCAAAACTGTTGTGTGGAATGTGTGAATAAAGAAGAAAAAAAAAGGAACAAGTGAGGAGACCAGTCCTGACAGATTCGCCATTCTTACTCTTATTCCACTGTTAGTACTCATCACATTGTTTACTTCATTTGTTGTACCCTAAAATGTTGTTCGTATTGTAAATTATTCATTTATGTATTGTATGTCTCTACTATGTTCCTACATTGTGTTCACTCCCTTCCATTTTCTATTTGATGACTCCATGCAATGTACTTTCCCAATGAATTTTGCAAGCTCTTAAAGACCATTGAAGATAGGAAGAAGAGCTGGATGGGACATGTACTGTGTAAGAAATGTTTGTACCGAGATGTACTGGAAGGACTGTGAAGTGTCGCCCACTTGACAATGCTAACTTAGGGATCCCGGTCGGGAATATTAATGAAAAGCTTAGACTGGTTTGAGTTGGCTGCGACCCGAAATGAGTCCTTGTAACATGGTGCAATACCCGAACTATCTATGGGGAGTTAGCGTCCCTGTTTAATAGCCATATTAACTCCACGGTTAGGTACACAAACTCCAACAATGCCCAACAGTGCATGATTTAAATGCACTTAGTTACAAACTATCGCAAGCTAATTGGTTAGCATTTCGAGGCACAGCCAATCGATTTATTAATAGCAAAGTATAACTTAATACATTACAGACTGGTGGATGGGAACCGCAAAAGAGGAAGAAAGAAAAGAAAGATGATTGATGACCTGAAGGATGGAGGGAGTTACACAGAGTTGAAGAATAGAGCAGAGGACAGAGAGAGAGAGAGAGAGATGGAGGCACCAAGTACCTGCAAAAGCAGACAACTGATGATGATAAATAAACTACTTCTACTACTACTACATGATTGGGTTAAGTAGGTACCAACATAAAACAAGAGAAACTTAAAACAACAGGTCTAAATTCATTTTGAGAGGTATTACTGGAGAATCCCTACAGCACGGGAAAACCTGTTATCATTTACCCAGTGAATACTTAATGGACCTCATACACATGGGCTGTAGTAGGAGCAGAAGTGGTGTGAGTCAGATTTTTTGCCACTCTTTAGTCAGATGAGCAGAAGCATTCCTCTACCTGTATTCTACCTTATGCAGGCAAAGAGTCTGCCTTTAGTTCGTTCACTAAAAGAAACACCACTAAGAGTTTGATTTTTTATTTAATTTAATGTTGAACAGTTGGTCAACATTTTAATTTTCATTTAACACCATTCTTGCTCTCAATAACTCAACTGCAATTGTGTGAGGAGTATCTTTACAGTATATGGAGGAGGAATACAAGATGCATGCTTTTTGGCTATTGCAGGGAAAGAGTCTACATATGAGCAATTCAATGAGGACAAAAACATATTCCGTGATAATAAGATCTGATGCTTAATTTCTTGATACTACAACTGAATCATTTGAACAGATATTTCGTAAATGAAGAATTGTTTTGGTAGCTTTGAAGTGGTAACTATGGAGTCTCTGTGCTATAAACAAGTCCTCAGAGCCATGGCAACCATAAACAATTACTTCATCAGTCACTTAACAAAATGAATAAGAACCTAGGTGGCTTATTATTTAAAATGGTAAATCATATCACTTCAAGCATACACTTTACACCCTCAGGCATCAATCCGTGGCGGTATTTTATACTTGAATCCATATTAAGGACAAATTTTTATTTATTTTATTAGTTTATTCGCCAACCCCACCTCCCCCAGCTTATTGGCATTGGTTACCATTGTAACTATCAATAAATAACATGAAAACATGAATAAAAAATTCTCGGGCTTCTAGCCGAGTAAGAGTTTTTGTTGCTAACGTTTCGACGGATAACACTTCCATCGTCCTCAGAGCAGTAATGAGATGCAGGCCTTCCTTCCTGCGTATATATAGCCGCTTAATCTGGGGGGCATTGTTGTCTCCTTCTTTCCGTTATTTTTTGAATTAACGGTCTCCATTCCCTGCTTAGTAAGTACCCAGAGGAAGGACGATGGAAGTGTTATCCGTCGAAACGTTAGCAACAAAAACTCTTACTCGGCTAGAAGCCCGAGAATTTTTTATTCATATTATTCGCCGAGAAAGGACAAGATCTAACATGAAAACAATCGTACCTGAGGATGCAGCAAGCTGCGAAACGTGTAATAATAATAATAATATTTATTGTTCTGTTGGTCAAGAAAATTTGACATAGAACATTGTCATGAAAACAAAAAAAAAAGAAAATATACATTTACACAGTTTACACAATACAGACAACATATAATACAAACTCTTACTTTTCAAGATACTCTAATCATAGCATTAGAGTTGGTCAGAAAAGTATTCTTTTACACTGTAGTGTGTAGTACATTAATAAATATTAGTGGAAAATACAAGGATTGTTTTCATATGGATTCACTTCAAGCTGTTTTCATTTTTGCTTCACTTTCATGTGGAAAACAGTAAATTCTGTAAAACTCAAGAGACAAGGCACTATTTCCATGAAGAATCTGTTTTTTTGCTTGCTTATTGGGACTAGAAGAACTTCAAATTGTCAATGTCATCATAAGGTGACAAAGAAAAAACAAGAGCTAAAATCATTATCAGAAAAACACTTTAATCTTTCAAGAACACTACAATTCAATTACACGCTGCATATCTATACACCACAAAGTACATGGACACTAGCCAAGGAAGGAGAGCCCCTACAAGCATAGTTCAAGGTAAGATTATTTCTATCCTCCATGTATTCATTACTTTGAATGATTCCCTTTGTGATTTCCATGTTTACAAAACCAGTGGAATTTGAATTTTCATCTGTGTGGCTTCTCATGTGCGGCTTTCAGTGATGGATCTACATATTCAATGAATGTAGATGATGCCTTTGGGATTGCTGTCTGGGGACATACCTACTCTTTTACAGCCCCTCTCATTATAAATCGGGAATTGGATGGGGTAAAATAAGGCCAAGGAAATAAGGAAAGTCAAATGCTTGTAGGACAGCTTAATGCACAGCACAGGTTATGTATGAAGTTATAATTCTGAACTAATATATCTGATTGGCTGTGCCTCGCAATGCTGACCAATTGGCTTTCCATGTATTCGTTACCGATTATATTTGAATCATGTATTGTCAGGACTGTTTCCCAACCGTGCAGTTAGGTGATGAGCAAGGGATGCTAACTCCAGATACATAGTTCTGGTATTGCACAATTGATAAGGACTCATTTCGGGTCGCAGCCAACTTAAACAAGTCTTAATGCCTTTCTTTAGTATTCCTGACCGGAATCTCTAAGATAGTATCGTCAAGTGGGCGACACTTCACAGGTAAGAGAATGATCAAATATAACAAAATGTAGTGAACTCTTCAGATGGTCATGGAAAATTATTAATTCATGGTTGTTTCCAGACACATGAATAAGTGGACATTATAAGCTATGGAAGGCTGAACAAAGTACACCAGAAATGATGTGTTTGGAGTTAATTGAGGAGTTCCAGTAATGGCAAGTATAAGAAGGAAGAAAATATGATTTTATTAAACTGTTTTTCAGTAAGTAGTACATAACATGTTAAATCCACATTTAAGCTTAGCAACACATCCAACTTGCACCTGGAATTAGCATGAATTAAAATGTCACTGGAACGTTCATTTTTTTTTGTTTTTTTTTTGCTTTTTCATTGGTTTGCAGGTACATATTTGCTTGGGCATCCAATCTTGAAAATTTTTGTATGAAGTGAAAATTAGAATATAATCTCAGATTTTGGATCTCTTAAGTGTATTAATACATAATTATGGTATCATTTACACCAATCATTGTACTTATCATTCCTTTCAGCCCATGTCACAAAGATATTTCCAGTTGAAGACTGTGATATAGAAATGAGATTTAGAACAAGAAAAATTGAACTATCTCATGTAATGAGAGTGGAAAGAACCGAAAATCTGTCAGATCATAGTATTCACATATTATAAATTTTGTGGGTTGAAATTTGAATATTCATTCTTCATATCGAGAATTTTTCATACTCTTTAGTTCTGCTATACTATGCACAACAATATTTTTCTTAGGCTGTTGTTGATGTGGACAACTGCCTTTAGTTTTGTTTATTGTGTTGCTGACGAATGACAGATAATGTGATAGAAGTGTACCAAGAGCATGGGAGAAATGTGAAAAATATGCTTATAGAAAGCGGCAAGAATGTGGTTCCAGTGTGACTAAATTGTGATTTGGGGCTATAAAGAGCGCAGAAAGCAAGGAGAACATTGCAATGGACAGTGCACTTGGAATGTGACAAGATCGCGTACACACTGTGACTAAAGCGTGGCAATGACGTATATTCATGCAGAAAGCGAGAAAGACAAGTTTGACGGTAGTGTGAAGGTATTATGTGCAGAGTATCCTCATCCTCAATGCAGTGTCCTTACACTGTGTGCAGTGTCTGCACACTGTACGCAGTGTTCTCACACCGTACCATCACACTGAATGGCACACTTTAAGTCCCCATGTACGCTTTTGGCACGGTGTAGTCAGTGTACGCACAGTGTAACACACGGTCTTGTCACGCTCTATGCACGGTGCTGGCACGCTTCTCTCACACTGTCCATGCGCTTTCTTCACACTGTGCATCGTGGTGTATTTTCTCCAGGGTTGTGCTATCCGGGTGCCACCCATTTCCCGTCATTACTCCGCTTCCTGACCATCTACATCCCAAGCGATCAATCACCATTATGTTAAAATGATCATCAGGTGATGATAAAAAACTATTGCGCACGTCAAAGGCAATGTATGCCACGTAAATACCATTTGTAGCTAACATGGTTTTTGAAGACATTTGCGAAAGCGGGCAGACTCAAGTTTTATGCAATGGTAAGAAGCTAGTAACGCAAACGGAGCATCAGTGATATAATGCCGTGTCAGAAGAGTTGGAAAATTACATTAAAAGCCTAGATAATACATGAATATTTCAATGAAAGTAAACGATTACTACATACCATTTTCCGTTTCTTCATGATTTGGCCACACAGTGTTCACTCGATCAAAGTGTTTTTGGTGCTGTTTATAGCAATAATATAGATATGACTAGGCAAACGTTTATTCTAACTCCACAAACACAGCCCCCATCGCCCTCATCAGTCTACACAGCCTCGCCTGGCCTCGCCACTTCAGTCACCGATTCCCGCCTAATCTTCGTAGGTATTAGAGCTGTGTCGTTCACGAGTGAATCGTTCTTTATGAATGATTCATTGGTATGAACCGAATAAATTTAATCACGTTCTTCAATCTAGTGGTTCGTAAAGAATCGCAAGAACCAAAGGAATTGAAAAGTATCAAGAATTGCTTGAATCTCTTGAATCGGACTGTGGACGAGAAATTACGACAAATCTAATAGTTAACATGTAATATCTTCGGTGGAAAATTGAAAATTCCTGAGCAAGCAACTAAGATATTTTTATTAAATTTCATCTTTATAGATTGCACGAAGGGAATTTCATACTTTCACTTTTTTGGATGCTTCAAGGACAAAGTAAAACTTCCATACTTTGCAACCATTACTTTGTCCCCGACATATCCGAGTAATCACATCTTCGGTGGATGTCGTTTTCATTCCTTGTATTCAGTCGGTTCAATCGCTAATGACTCACGAAGTCATTTGGTTCTTTGAAGTCATTTGGTTCATTATGAACCATTTGAAAGAACGACTCATTCGCAAGAACCAAATCGCATGAATCGGATCATCGAAATGAATCGAAAATCCCAGCTCTAATGATCCGTGAAGCCGAATATCAAGTATGAATCGTTCCTTACAAATGAACGAATCTTAAGAAAATAGCATTACGAGGGGAATTTATGCGATTTATGCGTAGGATTATAAGATGTCATGAGCGGAAAAGGCCATCAAATCCAAAATTTTCTTTGCATGCTGTAGATGAGAGCTAATGGCATTGCATTTTGTAATCACATTACATTCACATGATCTTACAGCAGAAAAACGCACAACATTCAAAGAATATTCACGATTTTAAATTATAAATGATTTTTATGTGTTGTGTGTCTTTCCTGTCACGAGCTTCGAAGCTATATTTTGTTTGCCATGCTCGTGAAAACTTCGGAAGAATATATATATAAGCAATAAATTCCACCATATTTTGGGGTTATTTTGTAATTCCACCCATTCCACCTCTTTTTTGACCGGTGGAAGATCCGTTTCGCTCACTAAATGGCTCACATTGAGTTCAATGAATGGATCAACTGAATGGCTCGTGAATTTTTTCGACATTTCACGGGAGCACCATGTATTTTATTCTACTATTCAATCATAAAAGAACTGTTTAATGTAATAATTAACCATTTGAACATAAAAGTACCGTTGTGATTAAGATAATCAAAGGTGTGCGTAAGCTGTATTAGTCTATATTAACGAAAAATAATTTCTTGTGAAGGAAGGGAAGCAAACGTACTTCGAGATAAGTTTCATTAGTGTACATTAGCCACGGGCAGGGGCGATCCCAGGAATTTATTTCGGGGGGAGACTACCTCAGTGATCGGAGTGTTCAATGTTTTATTTGATAGCTACATCTAGCTGTTAAAATTGTTCTGTAAAACCCTAAATTCCCCCCCCCCCCCGGGATCGCCCCTGGCCACGGGCTTAAAAAAATATTCTATTATCCTTGATCGCTTACTGTAATGATCTCTTCATTTCCCCGTCGTAAAAAGAGGGGCATAATTTACACTGAAGGAGATATACTACATTAAAAGAGGTGCAGCTGCTATCGCAAGAGATAGGAAAGGGGCCGGGTTGTTAGGGCTTTGGAAAGTAGAGAGGTTACGCATTAGGGGGCAGGTTTAACATCGAGGTCTATGGCAGAGAAAGGTACCAGGGACTAGAGGAGGAAAATGGTAGGAGGGGGATGACGGGGGCGTAGAATATTGCGCAGGTTGGCTGGTCTTTTGATGGTGAGGGTAGGATATTTGGGAATGAAATCTGCGGTGAGTGAGCTGTCGCGCAATGTAGGTGTAGTGTTCTATATTTATGTGTTGGCAACACTGTGATATTTCTATATGAGTTACAAAGTGTAACCAGTGTAACCATGGTGTAACTAGGGGAGGTTCAATAAAGATGGCGAGATGTCTTGTGTTAATTGGGTATAAGTGCGAAGTTATTTAGTGAGGATCGCTGCAATTTTGGCGACGAGGTAGAGGATGTATCACGTAATTACTTAAATGTCGTGGAGTAGTCGATTCGAGTACTCAAAAGTAGCTTAAATGCTGTTGAAGTATTTAATGAGGAGTTAGCATAAAACTCGCTCACGTGGTACCAGTTAAGTAGCTAAGTAAGATGGAGAAAGAAAGAAAACTTCCCAGATTTGCCCTCACGGTGATAAATCCACTAGAGCTGAAAGATTGAGAGTGGCTGTGGGCGTTCCAGTTTTACATGGACTCGAGAGGCATAACTGTGGCAGCCAGAAAAAAAGGCAGCGTTGTTACATTACGCGGGCCCCGATGTGCAGGATATTTTTGAGACACCTACGGTGTTGTATGAGGGGATAGGGTTATAATATAAATGATAACGCGTACCCTCAGGATTAGATGAAGTCCGATTTATGTTAGCCAAAGCACATGTACACTCATGCTACATCTTTGACACGGAAATCACAACAACCGGAAATCAGGCCTGCCAACATCATAGTTGGACAGGGCATCCTCGAACCGGAAGTTCAGGGATGCCAACCTATGTCACATAGGTTGTCATCTGTTACACCTCCCTCCTTTACAATAACCCTTTATATACAATATTTTACAACATCACACTCCACACATCAGCTCCTTAACTTCATAACATTTAGCATGTACAAAATACAACAAACACAGACGTTAGAAGCAATTGCATAGACACAGCCTTAACATGCCTTCAAGGTTCAGCCGGTTTGGGGTTTTAACCTGCCTTCCACTACGGGTTGTATTACTTGCAGTGCTATCCTGTCTTTCATGTGGTATGGCCTCCCTACAACTAATCTCATTGGGTTGTTTCTGATTTGGTTGCCTTACAATATTTGGTCGTCTACACTCAAGGTTGCCCTCCAGCATTAGATACCCATGAGAACTCACATCAGACTTATTGGGCCGTATGTGACTTGTATTTCGTCTGACTATGTTGCCTCTACTGTTTTCTACATGATAAGACCTGGGGTGGATATCTTTCCTTACTACGACCCCTGACTCCCAGCAATCTTCCTTAGAGGTTTTAATTAACACTTTCTCTCCTCTCATGAAATGTCTCACTTTTCCTCTGGCCGTTTTATCATAATGTTCCTTCATCCTCCTTCTATTGTTACAGTGTGCCTCATAAATACCAGATTGCAACTTTGGCGCTAGTGACTCAAATGTGGCTGGCAGCCTCGTGCGTAGTTGACGGCTGAACAAGATCTGTGCTGGTGAAGCATTTAGCCCCTTCAGTGGAGTAGCCCTATACTCTCTTAGAAGGTCCCTGTAATCTGCATTAGTCTCGAGACTTTTCCGCAAGATTTGCTTGCTAATGTGCACTGCTTTTTCTGCCATGCCATTACTGCGGGGATAATGGGGGCTGCTAGTTCTCAGCTCTACTTCATGGTCTCTAAAATATTTTCTCATTTCGTAAGAAGAAAATGGCATATTATCGGCAATAAAAACTCTGGGGAGCCCATGAGTCGAAAATACATCTTGCATCGCCTTAATCACCGAAGATGCAGTCTTATTTGATAATGGGCACAACTCCACCCACTTTGAAAAGAAATCTACAATCACTAAGTATGGGCTGTGAGCAAAATCTAATATATCTCCAGCGACCTTCTCAAAAGGCAATTTGGGGATTTCATGTGGTAGCAATGGTTGCTTACTATTTGCTGCTTTAAATTTGTCGCACACTTTACACTGGCTAATTTTTACTTCAATGGCTCTAGATATACCGGGCCAATAAAACAGTTGCCTTGCTTTAGCCTGTGTTTCCTCTATGCCCAGATGCCCTTCATGCAGTAAGGCCAACACATATGGCTGAAGTTTGACTGGTACCACTATTTTGTTTTCCACAAAGACAATACCATCTTCCACATATAGGTTATCTTTAAGTTTATAATACGGCTGACACTCCTGGATAACTTTCCTATGGGGAGGCCAACCATTGAAATACATAAACACGACTTGCTTTAAAACAGGATCGGCTAAAGTTTCTTTCTGAAATTGGTCTTTTCTTTCTTTAGACATTGGCAGATTTTTACTAACAACATGGACCATTTCGTTCAGCTGTGGGTCCTCTTCCCCTTCGTCTTTCAAATAGGAACGAGACAAGTGATCTGCTACATGCATTAATTTCCCTGGGACATAATAGACATTAAGTGTGTAACGAAGGAGTTTCAGTCGCAGGCGCTGAAGGCGCACTGAGCCTATTGTAGAGACCTGCTTTTTCATAATGGAGACAAGAGGCTTATGATCAGTCTGAACATTTACTGGAAGGCCATAGATAAAATTATGGAATTTTGTAGTTGCAAAATGTATTGCCAGCAACTCCTTTTCTACCTGAGCATAAGCATTTTTCTCACACTCTGTGAGGCTTCTAGATGCAAAAGCCACGGGTTGCAAACCCATGCCAGGGGTTTTCTCCTGCAATAAACAACAACCTAGGCCTGCTTGGGATGCATCACACTGAATTGTGACTTTTAAATTTGGATCAAATGACGCTAGCACAGGAGCTTTTGCCACACTATCTTTTACGTTCTGAAAAGCACTTTCATGAGATGGTAACCACTCCCACACAGTGCCTGACTTGAGTAATTCTCGCAGCTGGCTTGTCAATGACGACATGTTAGGGACAAATGCTCTGACATAATTAAACATTCCCAACACCCGTTGCAGCTCTTTCTTATTAATAGGGGGCTCTAGACTGGTTAGGGCTTTCACTCGATCTGGGTCTGTTTTCATTCCACTTTGTGAAAATACCTGCCCTACATACTTCACTTCTTTCACCTTGTATTGTAGTTTACTGGAATTAAACTGTATTCCCAAAGCCCTTGCTCGTTCAACAACTCTAGCCACAACCTGATCATGTTCTTCCTCAGTCTTGCCCATGCATAACAAATCATCAAAATAAATGACTGTACCCGAAATATCACCAAAATTTTTCTCAACCAAATTTTGAAAAATTTCTGGGGCACATGATATACCATATGGCATCCTAGTATACCTGTAGCAACCATAGGGGCTGGAGAATGAACATTTGAAGGAAGACTCTTTATCCAACATAACCTGGTGAAACCCCTCTTTTAAATCAAACACTGTAAAATAAGTTTGGTTGCTTAACTTGGACGCTATTTCTGAGATAGTAGGAACATTTTAATATTGCCTTACTATTGCTTTATTCAGCTCAATTGGATCTATACATAACCTTAAATTCCCATTTGGTTTCTCAGTTATTACTAAATTGCTAATCCATTCCTTACCAGTAAAATTCTCAACTTTAACAATTATTTTCTTTCTTACCAATCTATCCAATTCAATCTTTAGCCGGTCCCGTAATACGGAAGGTACCCTCCTTGGTGGCCTGCAAACTGGTTCAGCATTTGGGTGGGTGACAATGGAACATTTTTGTGGAAAACAACCAAGGCCATCAAACACACTTTTATACATTTTCAAAAACATGTTTTTAGGACATGTTTCTTTTATTGAAAATACTCTGGTAACAAGATTCAATGACACACACCCTGGCAGGCCCAATAGGGGTTGATAATCATTTTCTACAATCATGAAATCAAGAGAAGCATCTCTACCTTTAAATATACACTTCATACTGGCCACCCCCATGGGTCTGATTTTTGAACCACCATAGGACTCCAATGATAGCCTCGTAGGTCGTAGCTCAACACTTTCGCCTAGCTTTCGAAAAATTTTATTGGGCAATACATTTACTTGAGCCCCTGTATCTACCTTAATCATCAACTCCCTCCCATTCACTTTGATTACTTCACACCATTCATTCGCACTTTCTTCTGGAGACTCAATGGCATTCACTTTAACCCTTACTACGTCACACGACACAGAGGACACGTCCGAATCTGTTTCGTACACATTCACTTGTCGGACCTTACCGACCCTACATGCCACGGCAAAGTGATTTAATATGCCGCATTTTGCACATGCTTTGCCATATGCAGGGCACTCACGTGAGGCGTGTTTGGTGTTGCACCGCTGACACTGAAACACCCGAGCTTCCTTCTTCCTCGGTTTTATGTTCCCGTTTCCTTGCCTTGGCAGACAATCAGCGCCTTGAGCGTTGCGGGCGATCTTACCTCTTTTGACAACGTCCACTTGTCTGTTGTCTTGGCTCTCTGCCGTATGGCTGCTGCTTCCCTGGATTACCCTAGCCTGGCGCTTGCTTTGCTCCACGGCCCTGCATTGGGCGGCTGCACGGTCCAGGGTGAGGTCTTCAATCCTTAGCAGTGCCTCTTGCACCGCCTTATCCCGAATGCCGAAAACTATCCGGTCTCGCAGCACCGAATCTTCTTGGGACTCCACTCTGGAGAACCCACAATTTCTCACCAGCCTTCGGCAGTCTGCGAAGAACTGCTCAAAGCCTTCCCCTTCCTCCTGGATACGTTGGTTGAATACGTAACGTTCGAACGTTTCATTTACTTTCGGGGCAACGTAATCTTCGAACGCCTTCTTGACCGCTGAATAATTTTTCCTCTGCTCCTCGGTCAACGAAAAGGTGGAGAACAAAGCTAATGCCGGCCCGCCGAGGATGTTCAAAAGGATGGCGACTTTAATGGCGTCACTCTCACCATTCTGCTTAGTGGCAACTAAAAAATTGTCAAACTCACTCGCAAAATTCGTCCAGTCCGCGTGTGCATTCGGGGCGTTGAAATCCACCGCCTGAGGTAGCCGCACGTAAGGGAGAGCCATTTTATGTGATGGGATGTGAGAAAAGATTACGGTGTGCTCTATAATAATGTACGTTACGCGTTTTATACGCAGGGATTGTCGTAAATCACAAAAATTTTCCACACGACTGCGCCATGTTGTATGAGGGGATAGGGTTATAATATAAATGATAACGCGTACCTTCAGGATTAGATGAAGTCCGATTTATGTTAGCCAAAGCACATGTACACTCATGCTACATCTTTGACACGGAAATCACAACAACCGGAAATCAGGCCTGCCAACATCATAGTTGGACAGGGCATCCTCGAACCGGAAGTTCAGGGATGCCAACCTATGTCACATAGGTTGTCATCTGTTACATACGGTACCTGCTGCTCAAGTAGGTCAACGAGCGGAAGATGAGTATTTAGTTGCTATTAAAATGCTAAATGATAAGTTTTCCGTGCAAGGGAATGTGACTTTTGGGACAATGAAGTTTCCAGAGATGTATCCTGTGCAGGGTGAGACGATGGAAGCGTTTATTGTAAGGCTTCGTCAACAAGCAAAGTTATGTGGTTTTGTGACCGAAGAAGTAGACAGACACCTAAAAGACCAAGTAGTGAGGAAATGCCCTGAAAAGGAACTACGACTTAAATTGCTTGGTGAACGGGATGCTCTTAACCTGGAGAGAGCTGAAGAAATTATACTTGTTTGGGAGCGGTCCAGAGAAGAATCAGCAGCAATGGGCACTCCTGAAGGAGCAGTTGCAGACCAATCAACAGGTTGCACGTGAGTGGTCGGCCGAGGAATAAATTCCCGGAAACCAGAGGACGTGATAGCATACGAGAGACAAGGGACAAGAGTTGTTGGAAGTGCGGGAAAGTAGGTCATTTATCTAGTGACCCCCGACTGCCCAGCGAGAAATAAAGTATGTAATAAGTGTGGGATGAAAGGTAATTTTATGAAAGTGTGTCGAAAATCAACTAAGCAAGGTAAGAAATATCGTAAAGATATTATAGCAGTGAACAATCAATGTGCAGAGAACTTGTGTGGTGGAGTATCATATTCAGAAATAGAAAATTTACCGGAAGAGAATAGTGATAAAGACAAATACCTATGTATTCTCTGTAAGAAATGAGAGCATGGTGAATGCAATGGACTGATATGTTTCTATTGAAGTGGGGAATGTAAAGATGTCTACCTTAATAGATTCAGGGGCAAAGTGTAATATCATATATGTAAATCTGAATGGGAAAGGCTGAAATCAGAAAATATTGACTGTAATTCTTATCTGGTTGATAGGAAAATATTTGCTTACGGGGATAAGAAACCTCTTAAAATTCTAGCTTTCAAAGCAAAAGTGAAGCTCAGAAATGGTAAAGAATTGTCAAATGTTAGTTTTGGTTTTTGATGGAAAAGGTGCATCATTGTTGGGTAAGACAACGGCAATGAAATTGGGAGTGTTGAAAATAGGGATGGAAGTATATAAGGAAGTTTCAGTGAACAGTGTGAAGGATAATGGTTGTACAAATTTCGGTGTGAAGGATAATGTTTGTACAAATTACGATGAACTGTGCAGGGAATATGGTGATATTTTCAAGGGTGTTGGTAAACTTAAAGATTTTCAGTTGAAAATACCAATGAAACCAGATGTAAGAGAAGTGGCACAATCACTGAGAAGGTTACCTTATAACTTAAGAGAAGTAGTAGAAAAACTGGTAAATGAATTAATGGAGAAGGACATTATAGAAAAGGTAAATGAGCCTTCCCGTTGGGTATCACCAATTGTAGTCACACCAAGGAAAAATGTTAATGGGAGAAAATGGCGTTTGTGAGTAGATATGAGGGTTGCTAATTTAGCTATCGAGAGGGAAAGGTTTCCTTTGCCAACAAGATGTGTTAAATGATTTGAATGGGAGTAGCGTGTTTAGCAAACTGGATATGAAATGGGCATACCATCAAATTGAATGGGAGGAAGAGTCTGGAAAAGTAACAACTTTTAGCACACACGTGGGATTGTATAGATTTAAAAGACTCATGTTTGGGGTAAATTGTGGATCTGAGATGTACCAAAAAGTAATGACTCAAAAGTTTCAAGATTGTGAAGGTGTTATTTGTTACATGGGTGACATGATTGTGCAAGGTAAAAACAAAAGGGAACATGATAAAAGATTGAGAAAAGTCTTATGTACTTTAAAGGAAAAAGGGTTAACATTGAATGGATCAAAATGTGAGTTTGGTATGAAACAGATTCAATTTTTAAATCATCACATTTGTGGTAATGGTATCAAACCTACAGATCATACGAAGGAAGAAATCGAATCTTTTAGAAGGCCAGAAAATCAAAGTGAGGTTAGGAGTTTTTTAGGACTTGTGAACTTTTCAGCTAAGTTCATTCCTAACCTAGCTACCATTGCAGAGCCTCTGGGAAGATTAACGTGTAAAAATGGGCCATTCGTGTAGGGTTTAGAACAAGACAAAGCATTTGATTAGTTGAAAAGTAGTATGGTAACTCCTCCAGTATTGGTTTTTTTTAGACCAAATGCAAAATGTAGAATTTATTGTGATACCAGTCCAGTAGGTGTAGGAGCAGTGCTAGTTTAATTTCAAAAGAATGAGACAAGAATTGTCAGATATGCTAGTAGGGCATTAACCAAAACAGAACAGATATTCGAAGACAGAAAAAGAAGCACTGAGCTTAGTATGGGCCTGTGAAGTTTTCCATATCTATGTATATGGTAAGGAATTTGAACTAGTAACTGATCACAAACCTCTAGAAGTAATTTTTGGACCTCATAAAAAACTTTGTGCAAGAATTGAACGTTGGGTATTAAGATTGATGAGCTAAGCATACCAGGTAGTGTATACTCTAGGTAAAAATAATATAGCAGACCCACTTTCCAGGTTGCTAGATTTAACTAAGAAATTTAAGCAATATGAACTAGAAGGTAAGGAAGAGGAGATGCAAGTGTTAAGCATTTTGGAGGCAACAGTGCCAGTAGCAATGAGGCTTGAGGATATAATCAAAGCAACAGAGAAAGACAAAATGTTATGTGATCTAATAACTGGTTTGAAAACCAGTCGGTGATCAAAAGAGCAAAGATGTTTTGAATTAATTCAAGATGAGTTGTGTGAAATAAATGGGATAGTATTAAGGGGCGCCAGAATATTTTGTCCTAGTGAACTGCAAACAAAGTGTTTCGAAATAAGCCATGAAGGACATTTAGGGATGACTGCCATGAAAAGGTTATTGCGTAGCAGAGTGTGGTGGAACGGAATGGACAGAGATGTTGAGAAATGGGTGCGAAATTGCCATGGTTGTCAACTAGTAGCTATTCCTAATCGCCGAAACCAATGGCAAGGACAAAATTACCGTCTAGCCCTTTGGTATATTTATCTATGGATCATCTAGGCCCTTTTCCCACAGGAGATCATCTATTAGTAATAGTTGAGTGCTATAGCAGATTCTTTGAAGTTGTGATCACGAAATCGTTGTCAGCAAAAATTTTGAAAGAACAAGTTGCAGAAGTACTGACTAGGTATGGTCTACCAAAATGTGTAATGACAGATAATGGAGGTACATTTGTTGAGAAGAATTCAAAAGTTTTTCTTGAGCAAAATGGGGTGACACATTATCACTCCATGCCTTTGTGGCCGCAGGCTAATGGTCAAGTTGAAAGAGAAAATAGGACCATCATGAAAAGGCTTAGAATTGTGCACAATACTAAGAAGGATTGGAAGGAGGAATTAACAAAATTTCTGTTAGCTTATCAGACTACACCACACTCCACAACTGGGATTTCACCAGGAGAATTAATGATGGAAAGGAAGGTTAAGGGTAAACTTCCTGAAGTATCAAATACTAATTCTTATCATTTAGATGAAGAATCAAGAGATAGAGATACATTTCTGAAATACAAAGGAAGTGAGTATGCAGATGGAGTTCGTAGAGCTAAAGTTTGTGACTTGCACATTGGAAATCAAGTATTAATGCGTCAGCATAGGGAAAACAAATTGTCAACTCCTTTTAATCCTATTCCAATGGAAATTGTTGGTAAAACAGGGAACTCTGTGATGTTGCAATCACCTAGTGGAAAAATATTTTCTAGGAATTCGACTCATGCAAAAGAATGCAGAGAAGATGAGACAAATTCTGTTCTGACTGATGTATGTGAAAATGAAAAAAAGGTATTTAAGTACAGGACAATCAACTGGAACTAGTTTGCATACAGATAGTCCAAAGAAATCTATTGGGAATGAAGTTGTTACAACTTCAGGATCACAAGATAATCAGACCAAAAAGGTGTGTACGTAAGCCCTTGTGGCGTGAAGAGTATATTATGGAAAAGTAAAATGTATGATTTGAGTTGGTATGCGTCGTCAAATATTAAACAAGTGGTTTATTTTTATGTTATTAAAAAAAAAGAGAGGCAAATGTAGTGTTCTATATTTATGTGTTGGCAAAACTGTGATGATTGTTGTGATCACAATGATTTGAGGGTAAGGTTAACTCGATGAAGTCCCGGAATGAGTTGGGTATGTATGTACAATGGTTTAAGGGCGATTCGGCGGTGGGTCTGGGACGAGGAGTATAGGGTGTGGTGGAAGGTAGGATGCAACTATCAAGGGGAGGGGTAGCCGTGGAGAGAGTTTTTGGAGTTGCAGATTCGATGCGCAAGAACAGATAGGAAGAATAGAATTGATCGTTACGTATGGTAAGGGTGGCAGTGAAAATGTAGTATTTGAGTTCTTAGCAACGGTTGTTGTTGGTGAGCTCTTGGCAACGGCATTGTTGACGGTTGGTAGGTTTGATATGCAGGGAGGTAAGAAATTTATTTTCAGAAAGGGCTTACAGTATCGAGGAATGTAAGGTGGGTGGAGGAAGACCTGTGTGCCGGCTGCAATATTCGTCGGCGGCGGTGTCCACGTGTATTTTTTTCCGCGGCGGGAACGGCGGCGTAATAGTAAATTAATCTCCTTTTATTACTGGTAAAAGCTTAATTGGCAAATTAAAGCTATTCATGTGTTAAGCTTGACGCTGGGCAAAAAGGGAAGAAGAGGTGTACCAACAATGTTAGACAAATATGGAATATAATAGAGTATTTGCACAAATTTAGGAAACAATGGCAGTTGTGGTAAATTGATCATTTCAGCACAAGGTCAAACGCATTCCATTCCTCTCCCGACAGACAGCCTTGAACAGGACCGGACTTGTTCGAGGTCATTCCACCCCACTAGAGGATTCCCAGACGAGGTCGACTTGCAAGACTCCTTCAAAGGACCTCCGGATCTCCCCCTTCTTACTTACTCTCCCTCCAACAGCCTTCTGCGAGTGGTATATAAACGAGTGTAAAGCGAAGTGAGAGCACATATTGCGAGTCATCACACATCGAGCGGTTGAGGAAATGTCTTCTAATATCGCCACTTTGCAGCAGATCCCAGGAGCACGCATCGGTAATGCATATTTGCAAGTGAAGAGACAGGACGATGGGTCTAACTACATAATTTTCATCCCCAAAGACCTTATGAAGAAAGAAAATACGGATTTCATGCTGACCGTAATGTTTAACTCGTCCTACTACTACACATTTAGACAGCAAGAACGTGAATTTGAAGTTGTTGGGCAGAGAGTGACATCCTCCGGCTTCCCAGATGGAAACGGAAGGGTGGAGAGATTCAACATTATTTTGCATTCAAACATCCTCGACCCGGAAAAACGACGCAAGGCCGAGGAACAGCTTTCGATCATCTGGCTGGACGTTAATGAGCAGCTAAATCCGTTGGAGGGACCTAAGGGTGGAGATATCCCACGTGTCCCGCAGAAGACGATGTATGTCTCGTTATTTGCGGGGGTGATAAGCAAAGGTGGTCCTAATTGTGGATTTGACAAGCCAATGTGTGATACCGATCTCGAACAATCTCAAGTGAGACATGGTAGCCCTGATGCAATCAAAGTGGCTCGTTTGCGAGTAATCAAATTTGTGCTTCCAACTGAGGACGAATAGACTATATTTTGAAAGAAGTATTCAATCTTACCACTATTGCTTATATTAGTTATATAAATAACATATATATAAACTAATACTGCCTTGTTGTTTATTATTACCATTTCCAAATTTTTTATCTAGCTGAGTAATGACTTTAGAACATAACCAAAATTATGATCTGTTAACCAATCAATGACTCTTTCCAAGAAATAATTTACTGTTGCGCTAGTTGTAAATTTGAGAGGAAATAATTTTTTTTGTGTAAATATACATTCAATTCGAATTTTCCCTATTTTTTATCTAGATGAGTAATGACTTTAGAAGATAACCAAATATTTGATCTGTTAGCCAATCAATTACTCTTTCCAAGAAATGCTTTACTATTGCGTTAGTGTTAAATTTGAGGGAGATAATTTTTTAGTATAAATATACATTCAATTCAAGTTTTCCTTTGAGCCTTTTGACGCTGTTAACTAGTTGTTATCTAGCTGACTAATGACTAGAAGATAACAAAAAATATGATCTGTTAGGCAATCAATGACTTAACGATAAGTGCTTTACTTCCGCGCAAGTCTTAGTTTGAGAGAAAATAATTTTTTAGTATTGAATCAACACAAAATCAAACTTCCCTCTGAAAATTGAGGCTGGACCGAACTAGCAGTGTCACCTGCCACAGGAAACTGGAAATTGAGACAGACTGAGGAGTAGAGGAGAAATTGAGCTCGGTATAAAGACTTAAGGGGAGTTTGGGCGTTGGCCACCAGCCAGAATCGTATAAATGCTCGTGTCTATAGTGCAAAAAGCATCAGTTCGTGGGCCTCGGCCCTCCCGACCCCTCTGCCTAGGGGTGTCCATCAGAAGACATCGTTGGACCGCCGGTTGCAGTACAGGTGAGTATTACCGTTAGCTCTAATGCTTTCGGATTTTCCTTATTGTCATCTTGGGAGTGTCCTCAACACCATATGGAGGGAATGATCCTTCAATTTCTTTGGCGGTGTATAGAACACCCTATGGAGACTATGCCTCACATCATCTTTCAATTAGTTCCTAAGAACTAAACACCAAAAATACGTTTCGGCTCATATCTCATATGTTAGAAAAGATAGAAAAATTTTTTATTGCTAATATGTTCATATATTGATTATACAATCAACCCATGAGAACAATTTGGCCTAGACCATCTAATCTAGCCTAGAAATAGACAAACAATTATTATTGGCTTGTACAAAAAATATATAAAATATTTTTTTCCGCAAAAAAAAAACATTTTTTTGATTTTTTTATATTTCCAAACATCGAATAAAAATTTGAGCTTGGTAGACTAAATAAAAGACAAAGTTTTTATTCGATTTTTATTAAATTGTTCTCCGTGAATAAGGAGAACTTCTCATCGAAATAATTGTAACAGGACCTCCGCCCCCGACAAATTGAAGTATTTGGTGAGGAAGAATTTCCTCTTCCTCCCATTTATTTTCACCAGCGCCTCCCCGTACCGCGTGTTGACACGCTCGAGCGTCTCCACACGGTACCTCTTCCCCTCTTGGAGATCGTCCTTCAAGAGGGAGGCGTCTTTCTGCTCAGCCAACAACTTTTCGATGATTGAGCAGGGTGCGGAAGGTCCGACGAGTGTGCTTGTCCCGGCGAGGGCGGAAGGTCCTGCGGCTGCTGCTGCCGCAGCGAAATTAGACGTAGCGCTCCTTTTGCTGTTCATTCTATATAAGGTGTGTAAGAAAATACTCATTAGTTCGCAGGTTCTCACTCTGCCTGAAGAGAGATTGGATCTACCAAATTTACTCTCTCTACTCGATGACCTAGCGTTACGACTGAGTTCATTTTACATTAGGCATCAAAATAAAACGGAACTAGATATATCAATTATATACTCTCATGGTACTGGTAATGACAGTTGTTGAGTTGACCGAGGTTGTTGTTCATGACGATGGTTGGTGATGCTGGTGGTTGTTGAGTTTGCAGAGGTTGTTGATGACGTCCTGCCTTGCAAGTTGAGTTTTCTCCAGATAACATGCCTTATATACTTAAGTCTGGATACCACACCCTTTAGTACCGACTATGGGGAGTGGTGCCCACCTTTCCATCCTTGAGAGACCCAATCTTAACGCATTGCGATATTGCATCAGCCAGTGGAAGGTGAGATAGCACGAGCCCAGACGAGACCCGCCCTTGAGAGAGTCACCTTCATCAGAGAGAGCAATGTCCACCCTTGAGAAAGTAACTTTGAAAGCGTTAACACATTGCGATATTGCATCAGCCAATGGAAGGTGAGACAGCACGAGCCCCTCGAGAGTGGTATCAACCACCACTCCTTCACCCAATTGTCAGTGCAATCGTATATATAGCCTCAGTACTAATTCTTCAACTATATTTTTCACCTTCCAGCTCCAATATGTCTGGTGTGATACGTTTAAACCAAACACAGTTTAAGGAACTGAACGGATCTTCATCACCTATTGATAGCACTTCAAGTATTGGTTTCCCAACTCTGTATCGTCTCTGTTGTAACACAATCAAAATCAAAACGCGTGCACCAATTTCAGTATTAAGTTCATATGAATATGTTTTTTTTAAAATTTAAATTTCATACTCAATTTAAACTCAATTTAAAAAGTTATTGGGCCCAATTTACATACCACTATACATACATGTATACATGCCAAGGTCAACTCTAATACTTGTTCAGCGTGCACCAAGCTTCATGCAATCCCATTAACCAAAGTTTGCTTTCACTTATCCCACACAGCGCCAAGGTCACCCTACTCCTCCTCAGGCTCGCGGCACTCCGGATCTCTGGCCTCTCGTCCTTCCTCTCGTTCACGCGAACCTCTCCTTGCTCATGGCGGCCCACAAATTATAAGGTCCTCTGCTTCCGCAGCCACAGTCCGCTCCTCACGGCAAATCCCTCCACGGTAATCCCTCCTTACTCTCGGTACGGGAGATAATAACACCCTTTTCCTCTCGCACACGCCGCGTGCGTCCGCTCCCAACGGCCGGTTCCTTCTTACTCCCTCTCCTATTGTTAAACCCGTACCTTCCATTGGCGTCCCTAGCAGTGGCCCCCCATGTCGATATTGTTATGACCCAGAGTTGACCTTGAGTCTATATTTACAATGTTACACTGTCTTGCAGTATTGTCAACGCGCTTAGATAAAAAAAACATACTTACAAGCTTACTCTACTGTGCGTTTTACAGACAGATATTATAAACTTTATTAAAAACAATAGGATGGACCTATGGAGATTTTGGTTAAAGACTTTATCAGATGATAAGATGTCGCAATGGTATTGTGGATTAAGAAATGCTATATCTGACTTCGATTTTGATACGCGTCTTACCCCATGTGCGTGACAAGTCCTCGTTGATGAACCTTTCGAATTCCTCCATTCTCTAGAAAATTACATAGATTGCAGTACTTTCCATGTAGTATTTATTCACTATTCGTATATATACGGTATATATGATACTAAACTCTGTCATCAATAAGACCGTACAAACCAAAAAGCGTGTACGCCTATTGTCATCATCAAGTTTTAAATTCAACGAATGCAGCAGAAATTATTACGAATACGGAGAATTGGCGCTCGAATTGTATTCGTACACCACTATTTACTTTAATGAATAAACATTCCCGTTGAAATAAATTTCGAAAACATACAGACAGTGATACTACCTCAAGCGAACAAACAGGCAGTGATGGTAGCGAATCAACATCTAACGGAACATATAATTCATATACGTTTTCATTTAATAAGCATAAAAGATTTAGGTACTTAAAACAAACCGCGGAGTATCGCCGTGCCTGGGAACGAAGACTTGTCAATTCGTACAATTCTTGGGATACTTTTCTCGATTCCAGTTCTGCCGATTAAATATTCGTTTCGCGGATTTGTCTTTATTATTTGCTTTATTATTTGCCTGTCTAAACCTTAGAGTGAACAAGCTGGATACTTACATTTTGAGACACGCGTGTAATTTACTCGACGTGGATATGTCCCTTTGTTCTGTGTGCCGAAAGTCTACGCGAAGCACCGCTCACATTGCCTGTTTCGAGTGCAATAATAAATTCCACGGGCAATGTATCGAAAAACCGCTCACTAAGGAAGACATAGAAGGGATTGTGGCAAGCAGTCAACGCTGGAGGTGCCCAGAATGTCAGGCTTCACGACGTCTGAGTCTTAACAGTGATGTGGTGGTACCCGTAAATAGTGCACGTGGTGCAAGTGTTGGAGATGTTAAGTCTTTTGACGACATCTACGGCCTATTTATTGAGTTAAAAAGTGAAATTAAGGAAGTTGAGAAAAGCCTCGGTGACACAATTAACAAAATATACGAAAAATTAGACGAAAGTATTAAGATAATTGGGGCTCAGGGAGTTAAACTTGATCAGTGCCTTGAAGAAATCGATACCCTAAAAAAAGAAAATCAGTGCCTAAAAAATAAAATTATTGAGTGCGAAAATCATCAAGACGATTTAGAGCAACGTGTATTAGAAAATAGTATTGAAATACACGGAATTCCATGCAGCCCTAACGAAAACTTGCCCTTTGTAGTGGGTAAAATTGGTGCGGCTCTTGGTATTCAGGTAAATGAACACAGCATTGACTATTGCTATAGGTCAAAGCCAAAGCCTAGTGGTGTGTCGGGGGGGATACAAGTACGATTCCTCAGTCAAAAAGTCAAGGAGGACTTTTTGACCAAACGTCGAGTGAAGAGAAATTTCTCAACACGGCATCTGTCCCTCGAAGGAGTTCAACCCTCGGACAACCCTGTTTACATCAACGAGGCCTTGACACCTGGAAGGAGGAAAGTTCTCAACGCGGCTCGGGAGGCAAGGAGGACGAATAATTACGCATACTTGTGGATACGCGGAGGGAAAATACTGATGAGAAAAGCTGAAAAAGAGCCGGTAATTGTTTTAAGGCATTTGAATGATGTTACCAATATAAAATAAACTCCAAATCTACCTCTAACAATGGCTAATGCTAACGAACTGAAGTTAAATCGTAGTGAGTTTAATATCTTGCATCAAAACATAAGAAGTTTGAGATCAAATTTTGATAAATTTGTGTTATACTTAAATAACATGTTAGTAAAACCTCAAGTAATTGTTTTATCTGAAATTTGGATATGTGATTTTGAGGTTACGGCTTATCAAATTATGAATTATAATGTTTTTGCAAAATGTAACAATGTGAAAAGAGCTGGAGGCGTAATAATTTATGTCAATGAAATGTATTCGTGTTCTACTGATCAAATTTACTATTTAAAATCCGCTGACATGATCAAGGTTACAATAGACCTTACCTCCTCTTTATCAATCTCGGTGATTGGAGCGTATAGATACAACTTCTTACCCACTGAACTATTTTTGAGTGAATTGGAAAACGTCCTTAATTGCTCGCGAGAAAGGAATTTAATGTTAATAGGAGATATCAATCTTTGCGTCTTACAAGATAATGATGTTGCCTATGAGTACAAAATTATTATGGCGAGTCAAGGGTTAGAACAACTCATACACACTCCTACTAGAATTTCGAAGAACAGCAGGACATGCATTGACCACATTTTCGGTAGAAGTAGAGACAATTTTATCTATATGGGAAAATCGATTGATTTAGGTTTGACCGACCATCACATGATTTTATGTATAGTTAAATCACTTATAGGTGTGAAAACTCCAAAATGGCCAGAAAAACCTGTATATAAAGTTGATTTCTGTCTTTTGAAAGAACTTATTTTGTCATGTGATTGGAAAGATGTCTACTCCGAGGTTAATGTAAATGCAGCATACGGGTTTTTCATTGATAGGTTGAAATCCTACGTTAATCAAGCAAGTTACCTTGAGAAGACTAGCCAAAAACACCGCTTACTTAAGCCATGGATGACTAGAGCCTTGGCTATCAAAATTACTCGGCGAAATTTGTTGTATAAAAAAATGCGAAAACAGCCGAACAACGAAAAATTGGCACGATATTATAAATCCTACCAAAAGAGGCTAGATAATGATATAAAAAAATGCAAAGAAGATTATTACTTGCGCCAATTCAGTGATAATGCTACCAATACAGCTAAAAAGTGGCGCATTTTAGATACCATCACTGGAGGTAAACAAAAAGGTGGCAGTATTGAAAAAATTAGGTCAAGTGATGGGTCTGACTCAATTCAAATACAGGATATTGCTAATGAATTTAATACGTTTTTCGGTGGACTAAGTGAATTTCATAAAAATTCGACGAACGATATAGATGAATTCGTTGATACGAAAGATTGGTTTCCCAATTTTTATTTTAAAGAGTCTTTATTTCTTTCTCCTACCGACGAAAAAGAAGTTAGTAGCTTTATAAAATGTCTACAACCAAAGCGATCGAAAGGGATTGATGAATTATCAGCTTTTCTAGTAAGAGAGGTTCGAGAAGAAGTTTCGCCTATATTTGCATATATTGTAAATTTAAGTATACAAACAGGCGTCTTCCCGAACCAGCTTAAAACTGCAATTGTAATACCAGTACATAAAAAAGGTGATAGACTGGATATGAATAACTATAGACCAATATCCCTATTGCCTGTTTTCTCTAAAATACTGGAAAAAATAATAAAAAAGAGATTAGTAAGCTTTCTAAACCTTCATAACTTTTTCAGTAGAAATCAATTCGGCTTTCAAAAAGGGAAATGTACGGAAGATGCCTTGCTTCATTTCTGTTCCAACATATATGATGGACTTAATAAAGGAAATAAAGTTGGAGGGTTATTTATAGATATAGCGAAAGCTTTTGATACAGTTGACCATAAAATATTATTGGGTAGACTTGAAGAAGCTGGTATCAGAGGGATTGCCTGTAATTGGTTCCGTAGTTATCTCAGTGAAAGATATCAATGTGTGAAAATCCAAAATTGTAATAGTAGTAAGACGCATATTACCTGTGGGGTTCCTCAAGGTTCAGTTTTGGGTCCAATACTCTTCCTTATCTATGTAAATAACCTATGTAATGGAAATTTGTATGGAAAGATTACTTCATTTGCCGATGACACGGCACTTTGCTACTCTGATAGCAGTATGTATGGTATGTATGAATTACATATGCATATGCAAAGGGACTTGGACAAACTTAAGTGTTGGTTTTCCATTAACTCGATGGTACTAAGTAGTAAAACAAAATATATACTATTTACTCTAAAAAATTTAAGTTCAGCTGACAAAAGTTTGATGTATTATAGGTGTATAAAATGTATTAAGGATAATGCCTTGGTTTGTAATCAGTGTATTTTGATTGACAGAGTGAGTCAAATTAAATATCTGGGGATTTATATCGACGAACACTGTAACTGGAAACAACACATTAACAAACTAAAGTCGGAGTTAACTTATGTGTTAAGAAAATTTTACCTGTTACAATTTATCTGCCCAGCTTCTGTTCTTAGAATGGTATATTATGCATTAGTAAATTCAAGATTGGAATATGGTATTGTGTGTTGGGGAGGAGCACATCTAACTAATTTGCATCCTCTCTTGGTAGCTCAAAAAAAGATAATACGGGCAATGGTTCGAGCACCAGGAACTGCACATTCCTATCCACTGTTCTTAAGGATGAACATCCTACCTCTTAGACATCTTTTTATTTTCAAGGTCTTAAGAATTTTCTATAATCGAGGAGGTGAAAGAGAAAAACCGAGGGTTTATGTACTAAGAGGAAACCCTGGTGTGCATGTACCAAGACCTAAAAATGAACTGTTTAGACAGAGTTATCTATATCTTGGGCCTAAACTCTTTTCATCTCTGCCTGAAGATATAGTTAAAATTAAAAATGAAAAGGGGTTCACACTTCGTTTAAGGAAATGGTTAATTGGAATCAGAGATGTAAAGCACTTACTTACAAAAGTTATATAACAATTATAGTTTTAAATGTATATGTGCATAATTAAAATGATATCTACTTTTTGTATATTAAATATTATTCTACTTGTGCAAATAGCTAACAAACATAATAAGAAACTGGTGCAAAATATGTCCTCAGATGTGTTATGTAAATTTTTTTGTGTGTAGTTCAAAATGAACGTAAGTCAATAACAACTACAAGCAAACGTTTCAATTACATTTTGTTGTAGCTATTTATAATGATTATGTTAATAACAGATTGCTCAAACACAAGTGTAACTAGGAAGGAGATTTTTGAAGTTCAACTAATCTTAATGCTTTGCTTCTACTTCACATTTCAAACCATGGGTTAATTATAAAAATATTCAGGACCAATGATGGCATCTATGTGATTGTAATTGCAACACACTTATTCTATGTTCATTTATGTATTTCATCTGAGATGGTCGAGTCGGTGACCCCAAAACGGAGATACTGTCCAATGGGGCACCTATATTCCGGAGAAATCTTTGTAAAATAATATTTGTATTTATCTAATCTGGAATAAAAATCATTATTATTATTATTATTATTTGTCCAGCGTCAACTACATACTTCACAGCCAACTTGCAGTAATAGATGCCACATACAAAAAACAAAGGAAAAAGGTAGCTCAGTAACCTCACCCACATATCCTTGGTAAAGGAGGCTTGCCTTCGCCTCAAGAACTCCACCCAACCTCCTTGAGAACGCTTTTCCACCCCTCATATCCTCGAGAAAGACATCTTGAGGACGTTCCTAACCTCCTTTGGAAAAGTCGTGATACATTCACTCTCTTGTAAAACAGGAGTAAAACAAAGTACAGAACTGGAAAATTGTCTTTTCTACTCAAGCACCGAAGCGAGAAGCCTCATCTACTCCAACCTCCTGGAATCATGCTGCTGCACAACCGATTGATCAGTCGAGAGGACTACACTGCCGCACTACCGATTGCTCAGTAGAGAGGACCATACTGCTCATCTTCTTCATTGATTCAACGCAGTAACTGAAAGTAATATTTAAGTTTCTTTTTTTACGTGCAAAAGTAGTCGCATATCATTTCAGCAGACACACAGATACATATGTAGATTACTTGAGTGAATACCTCGCGTTGACTTTTGGCTTATTTTCTCCAACAGATTTCCTCTTAAAATCACCAATTAACACTTTATATCAGTTGGGTTTAGACGCGGTTCTGTGTTGCGTTAATACGACTGCATCTCACGACATATTTACGACAAAAAAGTATTTACTATCAAGCCCAAGAACCTTTTTTCCCGCATTACGTGAAAAACTGATTCATCTTTTATACGAATATTTTTCATCAATCTGCTGGAAATTCTGAACGATCTTATTCATAATTGTTGACGTTTATCTTTTTTTTGCTGCCGGATGATTCTGTTGGCCCGTATGTCCCCGGAATCCCGATAGGCTGCTGAGCCTATGTCATCAAGTTTTCCAGGGACCGGACCAACAGAATTTGACGTCCATCCATGCCCTGGGTGGTGAAAAACCCACCCAGGCGGGACCTGAACCCGCGACCCTCGGTTTAGCAGGCGAGGACTTTACCCCGCCGCCACCGGGGCCGGCATTGAATTTCATATGTATAAGAATGATACATACATATTTTTCTTTCACTACAAGTAACATACAAATAAAAAGTGTCCTCAGTTCAGGAAATCAATAATCATTACAAACATGGTGCGTATAATACTACAGAGGAATTGCAACACGCACTTAGGACAATACATGAAAAAATAGTTTTTGAAAACTACACCATAGACGATTTAGAAACTTACGGTAACATGAAAGACGCATTCGATAGAGCTTTGAGAAGACGCTTTTGTAACTACTGCTAAGTACATATATTACAATATTGATGAGGCTATGCCTCATGAAAATAGTAATCGACAGACGGAATACAACTGAACAGCAGGGTCGGGGGTTTGTAGATGTTGTGTCAGGAATTTATTCTCGACTAAAAACGTTCTTCATATCTCCAGAGGACGAGGAAGGACAAGGCGTAATTTCATTTCTAGACGATGTTAAAACTAGATTAATTGAAGAAATTCGCGGTCAAGTGATTACAAACAAGTCAATTAAATTTAATCCGTTTCGCAAATTTCGTAAGAGTGAGAACGAGGAGTGAGAAACTTCGTTCAAAACCACAAACAAACGAGTTTTAATGCTTGATAATGTAGACGATAAAGTTAACTAAGCCTTCTCTAGAATACTACAAGAAAATTCTGAGTTTCAAGGGAAAGGGTCTGGGTGGTCTCCTTCTGAGATTATAGGATTAGAGTTGAGAATAAACAAATTCGTACCGCTACGCGGATCAACGTACATTGAACTTCCTTGTAAAATCAGAAATACAATATCAATGTTAAAAATAATGATCCTTACTGTTTTCAATATTCCATTTGGTCGAAAAACATTACACGAGATCCTCTTATGAGTTTCACTCTATGATACGCATCAGTTCCGCTCTGGTTATAACTGGACATGCATCAAGTACCCAGTTGACTTAATAGATATCACCACATTTGAGCGTGCAAATAATTTTTCAATTAACATCTTTGGTCTGACTGAAAAAAGCAACGTATATCCCTTAAAAATTCGTTAAAAAATAGTTAATCGAGAAACTGACGATCACCGCGACCTCTTATACATAACAAATGAGGATACTGCTCATTATTGTTGGATAAAAAAATTTGATAGGTTAATTCGATCTCAAATCACAACTCATCGAATATTCATCTGCAAGCGCTGTCTTACTCATTGTTGTGACGAGATGAAACTTGATGAACATAAAAAAAATCATGTGAAATAACGGGTGAGTCTAGCAAAATCATAATGCCCGACGAGAATGATAAAATTTTGAAATTTACCCCCCTGAATAATTCTTTCCGTATACCATACGTTATATATACAGATTTTGAATGCTTGCGAACTAATATCAGCACATGCCAGCCCTCGCCTCTCAGTTCCCACACTAACGCATTTCAGAAACATGATCCGTTAAGTTTCTGCTACATGGTAGTCACTCCAAACGAATGTCAAAAACCGCAACTATATTGAGGTCCATATCCTGTTAAAGTTTCATTCAGTGCACCAAAGATGAAGCCAAAAAAGTATATGAGGCGTACAAAAATCCCATTCCTATGGAACAACTAAGCTTAGAAGACAAAAGTGCATTTCGAGAGGCCTAATGTCACGTATGTGGTAAGGGATTAAAAACAGACAAAGAGCGAGATCATGATCACTTAACTGGAAAATATACAGGTCCTGCTGTAGATACAGACACGGAGACTTAAACTAATTGGTCACATTCTACGACGCAATGATTTTGTAAAATTAACAGATGAAGGTTTTATTGAAGGGACAAATCGTAGAGGACGTCCTAGATTAAGCTATATGAAGCAGATCATCAATGATTCTGAATGCGTCTCATATGGTGAAATAAAGAGGAAAGCTGAGCAAACAGTAGAATGGCGTGCTGTTGCCAACCAACCCATGGGTTGATAACCGAAGGAGAAGAAGAGGGATGTTTGATTGACGCTCATTCTCGAGATCATTTACAATATGCTAGAAAGAATTGTCATAAGCTGGCTAACTGGTGTGTAGGTACAAAATAAAAAAATGTTGAAATAATAAATTTGTAAAACTATTACCCTACGTGTTTTTATTCAAGCGAGAAAACCCCTTACTGGCAAGGTATTAAATGAAAAAATGGCATGGTGAGGAATAATTCTTTTTATTTGGAACAAAGTAATATCAGATGGTACAACATTGACAATAAAGGTATAAGATTGAATCAATTCTCCTTTTTCCTCGTTTGTTCGCCCATAGTTAATTCTTGATTTCTGTCCCGTTGTAAATGTCACTGGGCGCACACTGTTTCTGCACAGATCAATCCGATGCCCACATGGATATTTTTCGTTCCTTTTGATATACGACCACCACCGTTACGTTACACCACTTCTGATCGTTTTGGTAAATATAGCGTGAAAGCACCATCACTCGCTATGACGTTATCATGATATATTTCGTACACATTGCATACGATACACGTTTCTTGATTCATGGCTTTCTCCAACATTTCACCCGTGAGTTTCAACTGTTTCACTGTGGACACGTTAAACCGCTCAATAACTTTAGTAGAATGATTCCGGAACCCAAAAAAGTTAATACTCCGCCCTACGAGAGCAATCATCTTATGCATATGTTTCACTTCAACATAGTATCTATCGTCAAGCTTCATATGAAGGATAAGATCGTTTTGGTCATTTTTATCCAGCAGCGGTGAGGGAAGACACACTTTGTACACATTGCTCACGTTCTCCTTCACTTTGCTGACGCGGAGCTGATGCACACCGCCGAGCTCTGCAGTTGTAGATACTAGTATGTCCCACATCCTTACACCACGGTTGATCGGCGAGTCTGATGCGAAAATATCGCCGCGATTCTCTTTATAATGGTTCGACCGTTGGCATGAATTCAGTCTCCTCATCCTCCACAATGACTCCTAGAGAAATCTCGGGGGCGTGGCTAACTATTCTATCAACGTCGATAATCGATGACTCCATGCTAATAAATATCATCGATGTCTTCTAAAAGCATCAAGGAAAAGACTGACTCGTGTACCTCGTTATCCCTCCCATCGTGTATCAGAGGTCTGGTTATAATAGGAAACATAACCAGTCCCAAACTGCAGTAGTTGCGTTTAAGGCTAAAAGATGTACTCGTTTGTTCTTTTATATCCTCCTCGACCATGAGCTAATCTTGCTCTTGGGTTGCGTCCTACCCTCGCAAGTCGACCACGTATGGGAATGCCGCTGCTAGTGGGGCGGGATGACCTCGAATAAGTCCGTATCTGTTCAAGGCTGCCTGGCGGGGGAGGGGGTGACATGGAATTCGGTTGACCTTGCGCTGAAACGATCATTTTACCGCTACTGGAATACTCATACCTGGAAAATGAGAGGAATCTTGAAGTGGTTAACAAAGTATCCACACCACTAGGAGTGGTAGAGGGAATTTCGAGAGATCCAATACTAACACCAGCACGAGTTCCGTGCTGAAGTTTCTAAAGGGTACTGATTCACAACACTGCAAAATGAAACAACGCTCTTGTGCATTTCTTTGGAGACTAGAAAACGTTCTCCCAAAACTTTCCGCAAATAACCGCGTAAAGGGCTCTGCGGTGCCATAAAACGACCCTACGCCCAACCGGAGTGCAGGGGGCGGGGGAGTTGCGGCCGTGGGACACTAGCTGTGGGTTGGTGCCCTCTAAGAGACAATAATCCTGTGTGGTATGCGTGCTGTCTCCGTTAAAAGTGCACGAATTCGTCAGTAGGCGATGTCAAGTTGGTAAGAAGAGAAGCGCCCTCGGTGCACCCGAAGAAAGCAGATGTTCATAACTTCTTAGACTTCTACCCCATGTGATTTAATGCGTGTTATTTCCGCAATTTCTCCAAAATATAGTACGTGGAGGCTCTTTCCAATGTATGTACTTGAAAATCTCCACAGCGGAGTGGATGCGGTAACGATCCATTCCACAAACTTGCCGCGCCACCATACTCCCCGTTGCAGGCGGGTCGGACCAGACTCGACCGCGCGATCGAAAAACTGACGTGAAATTCGGCGTCGCAAACGGTCGCAGCATAACGCATCGGATTCGCACTGTGGAAGCTTTGTTGAGTTTCCCCATATAAGTTACTTCGTGATGCTCGGCGATGCAATTAATGCAATCTCTGCATATATTTTTTTAAAAATACCAAAAATGAGGGTCCGCTATTTTGCTTAATACCTTTGGTAAATAATTACTAAAATGTAAGAAAACTACGTTAAAAGAGAGACAAAAACTGTTTCATCTAATTACATCACTTATTATTCAAATTATTTATTTATAAGTGTTTAGAAAGGGCTTGATTTTGAAGATTTCGTGAGAAAATTGAGTGAAGACCATTTTTGCGAAATTTGTGCAACTTTGACGTCATGCAAATGGTTCATCGTTGATTACAAAGGAAAATACCTTGCGTCCTCGCATGCACAAGTCTTTTGAGAATATTTATGCAAAGTTTCAGCTTCCTGGCTTCAAAAAGTCACTTTTTTGAATATCAGCCGGCTTTTTTCGATGTCAGCCCAGTTCTACAGTTGAAAATTTTTTCACGCTTTTTCCGTTTAACTTTTAGGTCTCTCGTGATGTACAAATAAGAAACTTCAGAGCGAGATAACTTTCACTCATTTACCTTCGTTTTTTGGGTATTTCACGACCTTTTTCCTTCTCGAACTGATATTTTCTAATAGTTGTGGCATGAACATCAAGTGAGTAACTATTTTGGGATACATGCTTCCACATTCACAGATGCTGTTTTAGACACTGGTACATTGAATTTTGAAATAGTCTCTCCAGTCATGTGATGCTGTAAAGTCATCAATACCTAATCTAGCTGCTGACTGAAGTGCCACTTCTTTTGAAAAAAATCAACTTAATTGCTATGCCGTGCATTTGCACAGTGCACAAAATCCATGCTGAATTAAGATATGAATAAAAATAGCTATCAATTATTCCATTGCCTTCATGTTTCCAGAAGTACTGGGATCGTAATACTGAATTCAAGATGGAGGTCAATATCAAATCAATTTTTTGAGCCTATTGCAAAAATTCCAAAATTTGCCGAATTATTGCATAATTATGTTAGTTCGCAGGTTTCCGCGGCGTTGATCAAATGATTTTAACATTTCTCGGGTTGCATCCGCGTCAGTTGTCATTCAGCACAACAGTTTCGCCAGCTATCCTGCTGGCGTCCTCAGGTGAAGGATGGCCAGAAGGTTGTGGTCCGTCCTTATATAGGCCAAGTTAAGCGTCAAAAAGCGATCAATGCTCCGGCCAATCATGGAGCAGCGTCGCGTTTGCGCGGGAAACTTACTACTCTCTTCCAAGCGCTGTGCAATGGGTATCCATCTTCTCTGTTAAAATTCTTTGGTGTTTTTACGATTTCTATAGCCTCTCTTATTATTCTCGGGAAGTACCTGTTTTCCTTGGCTATTATTTTTGCATCTTCGAATTGTACGGTGTGTCCTGGTTCACTCCATGCGTGCTCTGAGACGGCAGATGCTTTGAGTTGTCTATTTTTTGTCGCTCTCTGGTGTTCCTTCCGCCGAGTGCCCAAGGCTCTGCAGGTTTCGCTTATGTATGACTTCCCACAAGAGCACGGCACTTGGTAAACGCCTTCGGAAAGGTTTGATGGAACTCTGTCCTTGGGCCCGGGGAGACTGTCGGCTATGTTGGTGACACAGTTAAACCTCGTGACCACGTCATGCTTCCGTAAGACCCTAGCGATTTTTTCCGAGGTCCCCGCGATGAAAGGGATGGTTACATAGGCCTTTGGGTCCAGTCTGTTCTTCCTTTCCTTCAGGTGCGATCGTCGATAGGCCTCGCCTTTCTTCTCTCTCGGTCCTTTTCAGGACCATTTCCCTCCTGTATCCATTCCTCTGTAATGCTGTCGTCAGGTGCTTTTTCTCGCTGGGCCGTGAATCCGAGTCGCAAATCATGGCCAAATGACGAAGGTGTCCTTTAAACGACATCTTCGTCATTTGGCCACACGGCGAGAAAGAATTGGACAAATTCCTGCAACATCTAAACTCCCAGCTTCACACCATCCAGTTCACGATGGAAGTGGAAAAGGAGAATAAGCTGCCTTAAGTACACAACTCAAATTTTGATGCTAACAATATATTTCGAGAGCTTACCTTGTGATATTTCCAATCCTAAAGCCTGTGCCACATTTTTGGGTAATCACAAATGATTGAATATGCGCTGAAAAAATTTATGTCGTAACTTACCTTAAAATATCATAAGCAAATGCAAGTTTTCAAGTAAGCCTCATCTCATAAGATAAAATAGTTTATTTTGCCTTATTTCTTGAGGGAAGAGCTCTAAATGGTAGTTATTGTTAGATCTTACACGTCAAGATATCATGATGAATTGGTTTTATCTTTATTGAACCACTATAAACAGCTTGGTAACATAAAATTATTTCAAACTTCATGGTAATATAGTGTACGTTGGCGTTAACGATATCCATCAGACCTTGCAGTTCGTATTTCCAGTTATTAATGATCACATTCCTTAATAGAAATAAACTGATAAGTCTTTGGTTAGGTATACCTGAGTAGCACATCCCCCTCATGGAAATAGTCACATGACTTGTAACTTGCACGTCTGAGAAACAGATCTCCAGTCTCCATGATCAGTGTGAACAGGAATCAAGTTGTTCAGTAAAATCAACAATAGCTCTATAACAAATTAAAGTAACTATGCAGTAATTAGACAAATTTGGAATTTTTGCAATAGGCTCAAAAAGTTGATTTATTTTTCATTGTCACTCCAGTAACAGAAATTTGTCTGCAACAGAGACGTTTTAATTGCAACCATCCAACAGAAAATAAAACAGGCTTCGTGTGGACTTTTGTTTCGTTACAATTGGCCCAGACATTCTCTTCATATTCGGCTTCAAATTCTGCATTGGTCGTCAATTGGTACGCATTCAGTGTCCAGCCTCTATCTTGCTCCTGGCCAGATGTTGAAAATTGTGGGATTTTTCCAATTTTGACTATGTATATTTCAGGACACGATTGCGTTACAAGTATGCAAAAATTGTTGGGACATCAACAAAGTTGTAAAAGTGAGGCTCCAATGAATACCACAAAAAACAAACCATACATTGTGCATAAAATCACTTTGAATTAGATTCATTTCCAGCAGGAATGAAAATACAATTTTTACTTTTTAAAGGGTTTTTATTGTTTTTTTGTGACAATATTTATCAACATGTCACTAGTTAACAGTTTACTTTACAATGATACTAGGACTCCTCTTCCCTCATGTATTGCATTAACTATCGTACAGCAGTACTGGTCCAGACAATATAACGTAAGACTGTCCACGATTTTGCAAAACACTGCCTGACACTCGACAGCAGTTGAAAGGACAACAAAGACAGGATTAAAACAGCTGAGGCAAGGACGTCACAAGGGGAACCAAGGGAATGGGGAAAGGAAGCTTTGCTGAATGGCTACAATGCACACGAGCATCCTCACTGAGACACACTCGAGGATCCGCAATGAGATGCACAATTAAAATGGCACCAGAGTGCAAACCCACCCACCCACGTGGTGTACTCAGCAAGCCACCAAGAATAAAGATTCAACAGCACAGGAAAGCGTGTCTCCACCACTGCCTTCTCATGGCTGCACTGTGTGGAGAAGTGCAGCATTCAGGAGAGGGGGGAGGGGGATGTCACGGACTCTCTCATGGTTAAATTAAAGCTCAGCACTTGGTTTCGATGCCATTTTGGGGGGGGGGGTTTGGGGGGGTGTGAATGAGTGTCGAGGGAGGTTGGGAATCGAGAGGGGAGGGACACGAGGAGTGTGGGGAGGAGGGGAGAGCGAGTAGGGGGATGGGGGGGGGGGGGGGAAACGAGTCCTTTCGTCTTCCCTATTTATGCTCTAAAATCTCTTTCAACTCACTACATCTATTCACACGAGCACTGTTGTTGCTGCCACCACCACTGGGGGAGGGATCGGACAAAATGACGGCACTGCCTCACTCGCCTCACCGATGATGCTCACCGCGGCACGAGCACACGCACGACGCCACTCGACCATTCTCACTCGAACACGCACACTCATCTCACTCGCGCTCACACAGACACACGTTCATGCGCAACGACTCCCCCTCACGCCTCGTGCCACCACCACTCACTATGGGTCACCCCCAACCCCCATGCAACTTTGCCAGAGGAGGGGGGCGCAGCAGCGACAACAGTGCCGGCGAATCTCTTGGTTGAAGAGAAGCTATCACAATGCAGCTGGGGCACCCTCCCCCACCCACTCACGGGTTGTGCGACAGGAGCACTTGTATTGGATTGCCTGGCACTGGAAAGAAGACAAGCACGGCTCAATGTTAAGCGCTCAGCCATTCCCACCTCCACTCGTTCACTGTGTGCACATCCAAAGTGAAAAATGGCAATTAAAATCACTCCATCCGCAAATATGCTCGAGAGCCACGAATGACCCTCCACAACATGACTCCAATCCCACCAGAAGAACGACAATACAAAGAGAGGGCACTTACAAAGAGATTTCTCCACACCTGAATGAGAAGGAAAGTGAATTTGTGGAGAATATCAAATTATTGCTCAATTACCCAACTTCAAAGCAAATCTCCTTAATGAGTTTGTAAAACATACATCTGATTAAAGTCCACCAATATGAAAAACGTTAGTGCCTATGGTGTCACTTAAAAGAAACTTTACCATCACACTTTGTTCAATTATTAATTATAGACCACATTGTATTCCACACATTATTTAACTCAACACAGGCCATGCTTTTGGTACTAGGTACCACTATCAAGATGTTTTTTACTTTTGGGGGCACACCTATGCAGTGAAGCCCCTTTAGACTCTTTTGAGGGGGACAAAGGAAAAAAGGTGAACATTGAGGAAAATCTTAAGTTGCACAGAAATTGAAGCAAAATCTTAACCAAATGTTTCGTAACATTTAATTGAATGGATAATACCTAAATCTATGGGCTGCCGCTGGCTGGTTGGTGCAATCGGTATGAAAGAATACTACTTTATTTTTCTTCAATTTCAAAGTTCAAGCCACTCTGCTTTGATCCCCCTTGTCTTTGCATCCAGGGTATTTGTCCTTCAAAAATACTAGATGTCAAACCATAACTTTGAGTTGGCTGCGTAGGTAGTGGGCAATGTGTTAATGTGATTTCTAGATATTCCACAAACAAAGGGCTTCGGCCTCTCACGGCCATATGTATTCGCTCCCAACAAAATAGTGAGGTGAGCTTAGATCTGTTTGTCCTCATGGCGAGGATCCCCTTTGAAGTTTCTGTCTAGTGTGGCAGTACACCTAAAGAAGGACCATGCTGAAAATTACCATAGTAATTATTGTAATTTACTGTGGTACTTTTGTTATTTATCGCATTTCTGAGTACATACTAATGTTACCATGTCTCTTCTCTATCACCATAAGTTCTCAGGATATTCAGAATGGTGTGAACATCAAAATTCTCAAAAATTCCAATGTGCCAATTTAAAAAATAGGCACATTACAGATATGGTTTTTCAAATCATTGCATTTCCCTGGCAATGCTTATTGGTGAGAAATTGAAAAATAGAGTTTAAAAAATTGGTCATGCAGCCAATAAATTATTCATTGGGTCATTTCTCATCAAATGACTGTCAGTAATTCTTATTCATTTACAAAGTTAGGTATAATGCAGAGTAATGAAACCACAGAATCACACTTTTCCACTGGCATCAGTAGTCGAGTGAGCCAATGGGGAAGTGTGACTTGGTCGTTTCACTGTGATGAACTTCCAGCACATAACGTTTAGATCCATTGAGCTCATCTGTTATGTAGAGCAGCAAAAAGGGAAGGAAAAGAAGCTGAGGGTAGAAATGAGGAACATCCAAAAATGGGAATTATAATGGGACAAATGCGGTGCATTGTGAGTGGCACGCCAGCCAGAGGGAGGGAATCAACGTTCAAGAGACTCACCTGCCGTGGGATGATGGGCATGGTGTGGGTGCGGTGGGTGGTGGGGGTGGTGTGGTCCCTGGGGGTGTCCCCCGCCGTGGTGTGGCAGGAACTGCATCTGCGGCACTGGTGACTGCTGCATCATCGTGTGCGGGTTGGGTGGGGGAGGTGGAGGAGGGTGGTGCATCAAGGGACACATTATGTGTGGGTAGCCGTGGGATGAGGGTGGGGGCTGACCATAGGCCGAGGGCGGTGCCGCAGGCGACTGTGAACCGTGCGGTGACGGCTGCAGGGGCGGCTGTCCCCCCCCCTGTGGCGGGTACAGGACTGCCCCCGCCCCACCCCCCGTCCCTCCCCCTCCACCCCCGGGGGCCGTGGGCGTCGGGGGCTGCGGCTGCTGCGGCTGCTGTGGCTGTTGCGGCTGCCCTCCACCGAGGGGCTGCTGACTCTGCGGTGACTGGGCGGGGTTGGGAGGGCCGTGGGGAGGAGGCGGTCCGTGGGGTGGGGGCGGAGGGGGGTGGGGAGGGCCGTGGGGAGGACCGTGGGGTGGGGCGTGGGGCGGTCCGCCGTGTGGGGGCGGGCCTTGCGGCGCACCGTGTGGCGGGGGGTGGTGGGCACCGGCGTGTGGGGGCGGGGGATGGTGGGGGCCGTGAGGCGGGGGAGGCGGTGGCCCGTGAGGAGGGGGGTGGGGATGCAGATGCGCCTGTGCCGGCGTCATGAACATCTGTGTCGGCTGCCCCGAAGAGTCGTGGTAGCCCATGGAGGTAGGCACCATTGGGACCATGGCACCCTGCTGGGTGACCATCCGCACCATCTGAGGATAAGGAATGACGGCCACCTTCCCATCAGGCTGCTCCGTTAATACGCAAAGAAATCCAGAGAGAAAAAAGGGCACGTGAGAATGCGTTCTCGGGGGGACACACATGCCAAAGAGACTCGTCTCGCTCCCATCGCATGCATTACAAAGAGAGGACCGTGTATTCGAGGAAGGTGGCTTTTTTCCTTCAGCAATGCTCAAGAATCCATTGGCCAAGCAAGAAGAATTACTGATATTAACATGTTAGCCATTGCTCATGCATACAAAAGATTCTCCTGTCGAAAAACCTTGAATTTCTACATGAATTCTCCATCATTGTAGATAGATATTATTTATCAGATTCATCACATCCAAAAAATTTTACCCAGCACTACAACTACAATGGCTAACTACAATAGTCCTAATGAAGCATGAGTAATATAACTTCAAGTGGCACAGCTTCTGGATTATATGGGCTGTAAGCATTGAAAGATATGAAAAAAACCACCTCAAAAGCTCTTACAATAGCCAATTGCATGGCAGAGTGGAAAATGTTTAGACGGATCAATTTTACGTTTTTCAGCATCAGTAACAAAAAAAGATGGGTAGCTGCAATTTTTTTCATTGTGGCAATTTCAGACAAGAGTACCTCCATATTGGAGACTCTGAAAGGGGTCCCATGCCCACATAGAGCGACGCCTGATGATGTAACAAATGGAAAATCTAGGGTGCCACCTCAAAACAACTCGGTTCCACTCCACCGAGCATGGCCCACAGCCATTGGCTTCAGTGAGAGCAGTTAAAACATAAAATAATAATAAGAACAACTTTTTATTCCATATAAAATATATTTGCAACATTAGCTTGGATATTTCAAACAATATGATGGAATATATGTAACCCAGAGTTTTACACCCTGAAATGTCACACAATTGCTTGGAAAAATGCCTCTCTCTCACATGCAATGAAGGGATCTTACTTCCCCAAGCAATATGCTCCCACTTGATTAAGGAAACCACCCTTTCCCTCACTCCATCCAATCCAATGCCTGCGACAATGTTTACAGTAGAATCTTGTTGTAACATAACGGCAAGGTGGGATGAAATGTGCCTTTAACTATAACTATTATGTTATAACAAGATATTTTTTTCAGTTGGGACATCCTGAAAGCATGTAATTATCAGCAGAGGTATTCTAATAGCTTATGAAGGATATGATGATAAACCAGGAAGCCGCTTACCAATAAATAGACGACATTAATAAACTAATCGACTCACTCAGTTTCTTTCATCACTATACCATACTCTCTTTTACTTGCTCGCCCTTTATTTTTTAACTCCTAGCTTGCAAAAGTTTTCCCTCATATCATGGTCTTCAATATCCATTATCTCTTGTTACTTCCATCATTTTCCCACTCCTGAATTGTTTCAGGCACTTATGTTCTACGTCTACCATTCCTAAAACTCCTCTCATCATCCTCCTCAAGTCCACCGTATCTTCTCCATATTTTCCTCATCCAAGCCTCATTCGCCTCCAATACAATGGCAATATCAGGATAATATTTTCTACCCTGTCATTGACTGAAGTTAATAGATAAAATACAAACTCTCCCACTTAGCATTGGAAATAAATGAAAATCATTACAAAATAGCACAAATTATTGAAAAATAAACATTTACAACAATGAAAATTTATACTTTTTCTTCAAAGATAAATTGAGTTTATTGATTGACTCTTTTTCATAAACTCAACCTCTCTACCATGTTTAATTAGTGAGTGAGTCTGGACTGTCGCACCAAGCAATGATTTTCAGCATCTCAGCATTCCTCTCCCTGCAACCTTCATCTCAATTCAATAGTTGTATGCCACTGTAAGCAATGTAATATGACTTGACACATGCAGTCATTGTTACTCTATGATACTGTACATAACTTTTGCACATCGTATTTCTCTATGAGCTATGGTGAGCAAGATCTTGTGGAATGCCTTAATGTAACATACAATTTTTCTCATGTACAACACATAAGAATTACTTATGTGCATAACTCTTAAGTCGAAACTATTAAAAATTGTTGAAAATTGGGGGAAAAACATTCCTACAATAAAACCCACACATCCATCCCTTACCAGACTTAACTCACCATGGTTTACATTCAATGCTTGAAGCACACATTTCCGCCAACACAGAATAACTCAATTGTCGTCGACCCCATATCTACTTCAACAGCCATAGTTATACTAACTGATTCTGGTAACAGGCCAATTCTCCCACAAAGGCTCTTCTGTCCCTATCAATATGGAGAAGTGCAACCATGATCTTTCTTCAATACCTTCTTTTATGTACAAGATTCCTGCACATCATACTTCTACATCTACATACTACCCCATGAGCCGCCGCTTGGGTGTGTGGCAGGGGGTGGTAGGTCACAAGCCGTGTAAAGATGTAAAAGTTTTGGAGGTGAAATGGTGACAAGTCTTTTTTTTTTGTCCATGGGATTGACTAAGCCTTCGCAAAATGCATTAAAAAACTGCCGCGAGCTTGTCTATCGTTGCCATCAGTGCGAAGCTCGCTCTTCTGCCAAGCTAGTGAAGTAAATAACACGTTGAATGATTTGATGAAACATCCATTGGAACTCTCCAAAGATTTCAGTGATTTAACCCTTTCAACGCATTCAAAGGCATACATTGTGATACCTTCCCGGTGACAAAGTTCAGTTTTTTGCATATTTACATTCAGCACGATGAAATAAGACATGTTACTAAAAATTTTAATTTTTGAAGCCTATTTGTTGTAATTAAAACTGTTTAAACTTTGGACTTTCTGGAAGGTCCTGCGCCACCGGCAAGACTGTTGTGCGGGTTGCGTGCCTTTTCAGTAATTCCCCGTCGTCGATTTTAAGTCTAATAAATGAATAACAAACCATAATTGCCGTTAAGCTCATAATTTTACGAGTATATCCAGTTTGTAAACTCTTCATACACCATGCACTCATTTTATCCTCTCGGTTATATAATACTGCACTGATATCAATAAAATATAATATAATGTGATTTATTTTGAAACCTTTAAGAGAAAATTCCTCATTCGGAAGTACAACTGTCTTTTCGCTTAGTATTTTGATCGCTATAAAACGGAATACAAAATTTTAGCCCAGGAAAGGGATTGCTAGCATCTTCAATTGAGAATTACCATAGTGAGCCATTGGCTTTGTTCATGAAAGTACAAAATTCCTGCAGTCATTTTTAAAACTTAAAATCACCGATGAAAATCATAATCAGAAAAATACATCTGCATGGAAATTAGTTTTTAAAACTACAATCAATATTTACATATTTTCAGTATTTGATGTTCCTGTGATAATTTAAGAAGCAAAGTACAACGCATAATTACGGGTTTCCCTCACAAGCCGCGAAATAGGTGGGATTGTCCGTCCTAATCCCTCGCTTGGCACTCTTGGCATTTTCGATTTTGCATTGTCTATTTCATATTGATGTGCTTAATGTCACCAATTTCGCAGTGTTCTATGATTGACAAAGGTATTCCAATGTATCCACACCGCAGAAAAATTGTATTCAAGAAAATAAATCGTCACATCCATGGATATATGTATCGGTTTAGGGGTGGTTGGAAAAGTAATTTTGGGTAGAAAGGAAAAGTGGACGGAAGGGGGAGAGAGAAGTTGGGGTCGAAGGGCTGCCGGCGGTTGTGTGAGACTCCCCATGGGGTGATGAGGAATGGGGGGAAGGGCTCAGAGCATTGACCACTCACTGGTCACAGAGAGAGTTGGCCCTTGGTGGGGTCGTATGGTCGGTCTCCGTAAAGAGTGGAGCGAGAGGAGGGATTAGCTTAGGGATTAGGAGAGGCCAGGTTTTGCAATGATTGAATCACTAGGGCTGGCCTGAAGGAAGGCTGAGAGTGAATGAACGGCAGGCATCGGCGAATGGCTAGCGTGGAGACGGAGGGTGGGGATCCCTTGGTGAGGGGTAAGCGAGGGTAACAAGGAGGAAAGTGCATGGCAGAATAATGTCATGGTTGGGGGTGAAAGGCGTCTAGCCTGGAAGACAGCTGAGAAAACAGTGGGTAATGGCTTTGAACAAAGTAATCAAGGCATAGATTCATTCACTCTTAGATTGCCATTCGGAATGATTCATGAACTGTCCTTATCAGCTGTTGTAGAGAAGAGAAATGTCGAACACAGAAATACGTTCATGAGTAAAAAAGGGAAGTTGAAGTTTCTCATCAAATAGCGCCCCGATTTGTTGATATACAACTGTCAATGTACACAATGGACCTATCTGAGGGATGACACGTTTTCAAGTTATCTACAATGGCAATTCTACAATAAAATAAAAATTTTAAAAATTCAACAGAGTAAATGCAGTTGACTATATTCATTTTCACAGGGAAGGGTTTTTCCTGTATTTGACATATGAGTAACTTAAAATGAAATGATTATAGTACCTAGTGCATTAATTTTGTTGTTTCTCAAAGACTTTTTCACTCCACCATTTCGGCTAATTCTTTTACGTTCAAATTTTAATTTACAGTTCAGCTAATTTAGCATGTGCAGCATTTGTAGTGGTTGTGAAATTGGATTTGAACCACTAAGAAGTTCATTAAATCAAAAGATCAATATTTTAAAAGAATAATGAAATCCCCACAAAATGTACTAGCGAATATTTCAAACTCGACCCTCTTTATCAAAAAAGTTTGTATACACTGACAAATGAATCACCAATCTGCTACGAGAGCATGGTGAAAAAGGGCTTTACAATTGCAAAGATGAAGAAAATACAATATGAGGAAGACATAATGGTAAAAATTTAATAAAACTCGACAGTACTTATCCACATTGTAAATACAAAACGAAATCGCCACCTGAGAAGCTAAAAAATTATAACTGGTACTAGAAACCTGACATTGTAATACATTGGAAATTAGGGAGCAACTGACAATCAACCGTCAAAAGAAAGATTTTTTACATTTTATTATTTGCTATTATGTATTAATAATAATTATATCATTCACTATACTGAGACTATTTGCTTTTCTTCATTACTGTATAGATTCCGTTAATAAGGAATATATGTGTGAAGAGATCAAATAAAGATTGTGGACGTAGAAAAATACATGAGCAGATGCTATAGCAACCCCTACCATACACTTGAACAGTGGCTCCAAATGTATTAGAAACGGTATATCCAAGTATTTTACAATGCTACAGACTTAGCTGCACATTCAAATACCTTGATTTATTTTATAATTGATTTATATGCACCAACGATATAAGTTACATCGAACTATGTCACATATAGGTAACATTACAGCTACAATATATATACTCTCAACGGGATTCAAACTCACTGTGTGTTAGTTAAAGGCCAATATTTTATTAATCTGAATCCCGCATTTGTCAAATCGATGTTGTTAAATCTAATCAGATGAACAAAAACGAAAGAAAAATGATAAAAACACCCAAGATACTTTTCTAATCTAACGTATCAAACCACAAAAATTGAAAAAGTTTAAAACATTGCCGTTATGTAACTAAACAACGCATTCCAAAATGCAGCCCACCGTAGGAAAGGTTGAAGCCTAAGCTATGACGCCAGTGAAATTGCAATCGCCTTATGAGTGACTTGAGTCCACTGGCCGGCCGTAAAGAATGGCCTGAACGTGGACATTCTAGAAAGTCCTGTGCCACCCAATAGCACCCACAGGACGTTCCAGAACGTACTTGAGCACTGAACGTGTTAAAGAGTAATATCCTTGCTTATGGTGACATCATTAAATCGCAATTGTTGGAAATCAAGCTTCTTCGGGAAGAAGTAAGGAAATTGAAACCATCCTCCGATACCTCTGACGAAGTGAAGTAAAATACGAGGAAGAATATGAAAGTGTCATCTGGTAGTGAATCTCTCAGCACAGCAGTCACAAATGTGACAGAACAAGATTCAAAGTCGTCAATGGTGCATTTTGACTATGCAATTACCTCAAAAACCACAAATCCCCCTCCCTCCATGATTTTATTCAACTCCCTCAAGCCAGCTACGAATGGCCAAACTATAACCAAGTCAAACTCCACTCCTGTCAAATCATCAGTTGCAGCTTCTTCACTACTTGCCGTGAACTCCGCTAATTTTAAGTGATGAAGAAATTACACCCGATATGGAGGCTGCTGACGAGGCAAATTGGGAAAATTACACAGTCTTTCATTCGCGAAGGACTCTTAGGAAGAAGAAGATTCTTGCCAAAGGTAGTGCCAGTTCACTGCCCATTATGTGCCACCAGTCCATGGCCTGCCCCGGTACGTAAGGCATATGTTCATGTATGGAACCTCGACCCCAACACCAAAAGATGTCGTGAGAAACTATCTCGATAAAAAACTGGGAACTCATTCAGAAGTTGAGACTTTGAACACTAGGGGTAACTACTCATCCTTCAAAATAACTATCGATTTCAACCTAAAAAACAGCGTTTTGAACCCAAGCCTTTGGCCGGAGGAAGCACTTATCGGTCGATTTTTGTTCAACAAGCCAACTCCCTAGGCAATACCAGACTTCGGAAAGCGGAGAAGCTGACGCGAGGACGTCACAGGCAGATGAATGCAGGACACAGGAGGACACGGAGAGAACGAAAAACTCTGACTAGCCGCTTTAAATGTCCAATGCATTAGGAAAAAAGTGTATGAACTACAACTGTACTTGCAGAATAATAAGTTCTATGTGCTCTGCCTCACTGAACACTGGTTAAAAGAAGAACAAAGACATATGTATAATATTCATGGGTATGTGCTGTGTGATGTGTTTTGTAGGCAAAAATAAAAGAATGGTGGTGTAGCCATATATGTTACAGAGGGTATCAAGTATGGAAGTATCAAACTCAGTGAGTGCAGTAGTGAAAAATATGGTGAATTTACAGCCATCTATTTAGCTGAAGTTAACACAGTGGTTGCTGCTGTGTACAGATCACCTGATGGTGATTTTGGGAAGTTCCTTGAACTTATGGAGATTGTCTGCCTGAGGTTAGAACAAGTGAGTAGTAACATCTTTATCTGTGGTGATATAAATTTAGATATTAACAACCATTCTAGAGATGTGATGAACTTTTTCAATCTGTTGAGATCCTATAATTTATACTGTGCTGATGCTCTACCAACTCGAGGTAAAGCTTGTCTTGATAATATCATAACTAACCTTAATACGGATAGATATACTGTGGGTGTTGATGACCCAATCAATTCTGACCACAAAGTAGCATGGCTGAATGCCATGGTAATGAAGACACATAAGACTCAAAGAACACCTGCAACAACACATCAACCATTAACGGTGGAAGGCACTCTCAATTGACTTCCCCTGGGGTGAGATACTTGATATCACCAATATAAATCTTGCCTTTAACTCATTTCTCAACGAATTGTTATTTTTATACAATCACCGTTTCTCATCTAGACCTTTCCCTAAGGGCAAGAAGAAAACAATTCAACACTTCTCCAACCAGCTGAAAGACATGAAAATCAGACTTGCTTCTCTTCACACTGCATATAAGTTGGAACAAACTGAAGCAGCCAAAATAGCCTTCTATAGGTATAAAAAACAATATTGATAAGAAATTTTGGAAGCGAAAAAGGATGTAAACAATATGTTCAAGGAAAAGGCTAATAACAAATGTAAGGCCGCATGGCAAATCATTAAAAATGAAACCGGTATGATTAATGATAGCCAGGCTGAAAATCATCTACATCCTAATGACTTTAATAATTATTTTCTCACCGCTGTGGATGAAATTAAAGAAAATTTTTAACAAACCAAGAACCCTATTCAACACATGGGTGAAATAGAACATGAAGTACTTTTGTCAGAATGGAAACTCACTACACCTAACAACATAATAAAAATCGTTAGAAACCTTAAATCTTCCACTAGTCGTGACATTTTTGGCTTTCCAATATTCTAATGAAAGAAATAGTGGAATTTCTAGCGGTCCCACTCTGTGACCTCATCAATAGAATCTTAATTGAAGGCACATTTCCTAATAATCTGCAGACTTTGTTCAAAAGTAGTCCCACTATTCAAGAAAGGATGCAAGGAGGAAGTTGAAAATTATCGACCCATTGCTATTATTCCCATCATATCTAAAATAATTGAATATTTAATAAAAGAGCAACTTGAAACTCATTTTGTCAAAATTTTAGCCACTAATCAGTATGGTTACAGACCAGGGTCCTCTACCATCACGGCTGTTGAGGCAGTAATGACCGTATTCACTCGAATCTAAGATGATCCCTTATTTGGATGACTCTTAAAATAAAATATGACTAAATTTAGCCTCGTCATTGCAATAATCATGTGCTTTGACAAATGGATATTTTTCCTCCACCAGTAGTGAATACGACTGCCTTGTGATATGAAATATCAAAGGGTAACATTTTGAAATAAAACAAAAAAAAAGTTTGAAATAATTTTTAAAAACTTATGTTGATACAATAAGTGCAAAAACAATAAAGCAACTTAGCACAATGTACCAACATCTAAAGAATGAAGTATATATTCTCCCCATAATAAGGTAAACACAAATAAACACTCTGAAAAACATAAAATGTAAATACTTTTCTCAAGAGCGTTGAATAAATTTCCCTTATTAATTGTCACCACCATCAATGGAGCCTTCACTATTTTCATCACTGTCATTGCCAATCTCATCATCTCTATCACTCTCCCTCAGAATGTCATCTTCACTCCCATCCAGAGCATTAGATATACAGCACTTCTTGAATCCTTTCACAATTGTATTGGTATTAATTTGTCGCCACTATGTCTTAATGCACTGACAGAGTAAAGCAACTTCAGGTTTCTTAATATTTCCTTTTGGCGTTAAATTGTGAGTGCCACTCTGTAACCACTCAGAATACAAAGCCTTTAAATTATGTTTGAAACACTTATTAACAGCAACATCTAACACTTGAAGTTGTGATATCGTCCCTCCAAGTATCACATTAAGATCAGTACTCATCTCAATCACTGTTTGTTTCACATCAGATGTTAAGTGCCCTCTCAATGCATCCAATGAAAGCATTGCTCTTTGTTTCAGTAGTGCCCCGGGCCGACTATTCCACACCACATTTAGCCAATCTTTCATTAGTTCTTCAGTCATCCATCCCTTTTCCTGACATCTCACTATTACACCAATCGGTAAATAGTCCATATGCAAATTTTTCCGCTTTAGAGCCACATATGGTGCTAATTTAGTCCCATCTGCTAAAACTGTCAACATTACAGTCACTCGCATCTTTTCGTTACCTGTAGTATTGATAAGGACAGACTTGGCACCTTTGTCAATCACATTATAATTCGACGGCATGTCGAAGAAAACAGGAGTGTCATCGGCATTTCCAATTTGGCTCAGAAGGTAATTATTAGTTTTTCTAAGTCGAATGACGTATTTCTGGTAAGCGATTAGTTTTTCGCTGTAGTCTTCGGGCAATTTCTGACACAATGAAGTTCAGCGCCGTAATGAAAAGTTGTTTCGTCGCATCAGTCTTGTGCACCAACCTTTGGTAGCTTTGAATTCCTGTATTGATATATTTAGCTCTCTTGCAACTTGGTGAGCTTTCATAGCCATATCGGCCATCGAAACAGGCATGCCATTCGGCCGGTTTGTATGCACAAACCTAACTACTTCTTCTACACCTTGGAATCGGCCTGATTTTGGAACACTGTAAGACTTTCTGGAAGATTTAGCTTTCTCTAGTTTGTTTTTTGTAGATTTCCATCTATTCACATTAGCCTCCGATACACCAAACTTTCTACTTTCATCACAGTTATTGGTATTTTCTGCGTGATGTATGAGAACAAGCTTAAAATTAGCTTCATAACTATGTCTTATTCCTTTTGGTAACTTTCCCTTTGCACTAGTGCCACGTATTTCAACATGATCTGACAAGTTTTTTTCTTAAGGGCTATGTAAGTAATATCAATGAGCACTTGAAATTAAAATTCACCACGTTTTGTTATGTTAGTATTTAATAGCGGAAAGCGCCAAATGATTTCAGCCTTCATTTGATCCCAATATGGCATACTACGTGCTTGATAGAAATACGTCGCTGTTGTCACAGACATTCATTTTTAATCGAACGAATTATTGTACCCGTAGTGGTTAAATGCTATTATACCATATTATTAATTGTTCATTTCAGTAGTTAATTCGAGAGATTGTCATGGAATACGTTCTTATGAATTATTTCACCATACATATGTACAATTCACTAAATAACACCGATTATACACGTAGTTATACTTCATATTAGAATCCAAGACGAGTCTTGATATTTGCCGTTGAAATTTTGACAAAAAAGGTCATCTTAGATTCAGATGAATACGGTAATATTATTAATGAAGCTTTTGAAAAAAAATCAACATCATTCCATGTGCCACATGCCACATGTGGCCTTGATTACATGTGACCTAACTAATGCCTTTGATGGTCTTGCATGATATTCTGAAGCAAAAGTTGCACAGATATGGCTTGAGAGGTCCAGTAATAAAGTTTTTGTCCAGCTACTTAACAAATAGGCAACAGCAAGTATTCTGGGGTAACAAAAAATCAAATACTCTGTAACACACGTTTTATTGTGCACACGTTTCGTTTTTCACTTTTTACACCAAGACAAATTCTCGTCTCACTTTTCCAGTCGTCCCTCTTTCAGTTCCCCCTTTTGTTATTGTTGTGATTGTTTATTTTCCTCATAACTTTAGTAACATAACATAATAACCTTCCAGGCCTAGGGATCATCGTTCTGCTACATTAGCTAAATTGAAAAAAAGAAACTGAAATGACATGGAGTTTTTCTTTTTTTCAAAGCCTTCGGAAGTTAATTTGGACGTGAAGTTGCTCCAACGCCTTCATTTTGACAACCCGGTATTATACTAATATAACCAATACCTAGAATACCACATTATTATCATAATAAATAAATAAAACTGTAACATAACTCATAACAAATAAACAAATTTTCCAACTTTTGATTTCACCAGTATTGTCACCATTGTCACTCATACCTCACAATCATTCATTCATACTATCAACGCCTCCTTTGTGTTTCTCATTCACTTTTCATACAGCACATTTTCTTTGTCACATTCCCTCCACTCCCAATTCCGGTCCTTTCTAGTTAAATTATTTAAACTATTGGTAAGTTCTGCATGGTTCTGATAAAATTTTGCATGGTAATTAATCAAGCCTATGAATGATTTTACTAGTTTTCTGTTTTGTGGCCGTGGGTATGCTTTAACACATTCACTGCGGCTGACGCCAATTGGCGTCGCGCCGGTCTTGACCGAGGAGCCGCCTCACGCCAATTGGCGTCATTCGCTGCAATGTGTTTGTATCACTTTTCCGCTTTCAGCGTTTACCTTTGGAGTGATAGAATTACACCCCGCTCTTCTGCACGGTTGACACCTGACACATTTTCTATCTGTTTTAGGAATACTTTGTTGCCTTTGGTGATACCCCCCATAAACAATGGCTTACAATTTAGGCTTTCTCCTGTTTCTCCTTACATTTTGTACCATATCAAATCACATAAAGTAAATAAGAAGAGCGTACATTGTCTTTTTATATGCCATTAGTTTGCTAGACTTTGCTTTCCTGAAGCTTGTTGGGAGTAGTGAGACATGCACGTTCAGTATGGTGAGGTCCGTGGATTCTTTTTTACTGTGAATTCTACCTGGCTTCTTCGCAGCTGCTATCAAAGCAAAATAGGTAAGTATAATTATTTTATGATTGTGTTTTTTTAGATTGTCACTCATGTTTTGTATATACACGATGATTTAAAAAAAATACTTATCTCACTCGCTCATTATTTACAGATATTGAACTTCTGTCCGAGAATTGTGTACAGCGTTCGTGTTTGAAGTGATTACCCTTCAAAAAATTTGAATATATAGACATTCAAATCAAAAGGTAAGTTTTGAAATAATTTCAATTTACCCTTAGGCACTTAAACGTATTTACTAAACCTGTATTTTAGTTCTAGCTTTAATTATCCTTTGCTGCATTTTCCCCATCCATAATGATTTTTCTAAAACCTACACGGAAATATACTACATTCTCTGAGTCAGTATTTGTATACCTTACCTATTTTATCCATTTGTTAGTGAACAAATTTTCTTGGTGGCATAAGAGCACTCATTTTCTGAGGGGAGAGTTTCCTGTTCAAAGCTGGGTGGAGCCTCACAACATAAAACTTACCTAAGATTCCCAAAATATTTACTGTTACTCACAATTTGGCTCAGTTAGAAATTTAGTAACATTAGTTTTCAATTGTTTCTTATGATTGATCCTATTTTGTGTGTAATACTTTATTGCTGATTCCATTAGTGTAGTTGTATTATTGTACATTACCATGTATATTACGCTCTACGATGAGTTGAGCTCCAATTGAAAAATGTGCTTGTCAAATTTCAGGATTATGGAGTCAGGTCCATCTACTTCCGGATTGAGTGGCAGCCGTCGCAAAAGATCCTGGCGAATCCAGCGAATGACGTTCAAGACGGAGACATAGAACTTATCTTGATGGAGGAGGAGCTTTTCAGTGGTGAAAGTGACTCAGATTCTGAGATACTGGGGGATGTAGACTCGGACGAGAGCGTCGATGAGGAGGACGAAGAGGGAGGTACTGTTTCCAACTCAATACGGGACGATATTTCCCTTTACTGGAAGAATGAAAAAACAACTTCTAGTGAATAACCGTTCACCGGAAACCCTGGACTGCAGTTAGATCATCCAATCTCTGATCCTTATGAACATTTCAAACTCTTAGCAAACGATAGGTTTTTTGAATTGGTCATTTCAGAGACAAATGCAAATGCTGAAAGCCTTCACTCTCATTCACCTAAGGCAAGAGCCAGGCTTTGGCGTAAGGTAAGCAGGCCAGAATTTGAAACTTTTTTGGGCTCACTGTATCACACGGGAAATATAAATATTAACAATCGTCAATATTTTTGGCAAAAAAGATGAACTCTATGATTTCCCTGTTTTTTCTAAAATCATGTCACGAGACCGCTTTTTAATTATAATGAGATCTCTTCACTTTGGACGCAACACTGCTGCAGGCCAACCTGAGCCCTCAGATACTCTTTACAAAATTCGCCCACTTTTAAACCTATTCCAGTCCACTATCAAAGAAATTTACTATCCTGGCAAAAATTTATGTATTGACGAATCAATAGTGATGTGGAGAGGACGGCTAGCATTTCGCCAGTACATTAAAAACAAAAAACATAAATATGGAATAAAGTTGTACATGTTGTGCGAACCAAATGGTTTTGTATTAGAGACATTGGTTGACACCAATTGGTCAAAAGATGAGGAAGTAGGTGGAGCTGGTCATCCTGGAAAAGTTGTACTCATAGATTGTTGACTGATTACGAAAATACAGGCCATGCAGTTTTTATGAATAATTTTTATAATAGTTCTCTTCTGTCATTTGAACTTCTAAAGTGTAAAATTTATTCTACTGGAACCTTAAGAACGAGCTGGAAAGGAAATCCTCCAGAAATTTTGAGGAGAAAACTGAAAATGGGGGAGAGCGTGGCCCAATACATGAAAGAGGGCACGTGTGTAGTCAAATGGAAGGACGAGCACAACGTTTTATTGATTTCATCGGAGTTTGATGGAGAATTTTTTACCTTTCCAAACAAGAGGGGCCAAACAGTAAAAAAACCACGAATAGTTGAGGAATACAACAAAAATATGGGTGGCGTGGATAGGGCCGACCAAATGCTGGCTTATTACTCCATCGATAGAAGAACTTTACAATGGTATGTAAGACTGGCTCTTCATATTTTTCAAATTATTTTGAACAAGAGCCACAATTTGTTCAATTGGTATAGTGAGAAAAAGATGAGCTTAGAAAAATTTAGAGAAGCTATAATAAAAAATCTGATGCACAAAAATGTACCGATGATGGAGAAATCTCAGTCCTCCAAAAAAAGTAATTTGCCCAAGTGTTTTGGCTGAGACGTGGAGGAGGGGGCCACCAAGCGGGCGAAGAGAAAGAGGTGTATCTACTGCCTTTGACAAGGTGTGAGGAGGGATGTATCTTTTTCCTGCCCTGATTGTGAAGGACAGCATTCAGCCTTGTTTCAGATTGCATCATAACTATTGAAGTATCTGTGACTGTGGAAATTTTATGAAAAATGCTATGTTATTTGTGAATAATTTGTTTCATTTTTTCAATAAATATTTACTACAGAAAACTGACATTACTTTAATTTTTCAATTTTTAAGGATGACATCAATATTTAAGAAATATTGTACAAATGTATTTCCATTTTTCTATTGCATTCTGAGAGACAGAAAAATACTAATTATCTATGTTTCAGTCATAATTTAGCCTCAGGATCTTCTTCATTCACGTAGTTCATCTAAATTTTCTTGATTTACAATATGATTTTGTTATGAAACAATGCATGCATTTGCAATGGTTGGAGTAATCCATACATTATTTCTTTTCACATTCGCTAATAACTAATTGTAATGGTGGTATGCAGACGACAACGTTTCTAACAACGTCTATTTTAGGTTTTTCATCCACAGAATCTGATAATCGATAAATAGGCAATATTTCAATTTATCACCGACTGACCGCAGGTATTGTTAGGACAGAAAAAGCGTGAAGTGAAATCGCACGTCCGTTGAAAAATTATTTGGCAAACGGCATAGCAAATGAAACTCGAGAATTTCAATGTAGGAAAGTCTTAGACAGTCCTCGCCTTACTCTGATCACGTATTTTTTTATAAATTGAATAGAAGAAATAATATATATTAGTCACATCATCTCATATCCCAAAGTATAAATCTCCTATTTATGCCAAAAGATCCTGATTATTATTGAAAATTTTCTCCAAGCTACTAACAAAGCCTAATTTTAAAAATACTGAATTATTATTTATTCATATTGATAGGACTTCTATGGATCTTTGAACTCAAGGAAAAATTTCAGTTCTCCAATTCGGGGGGGGAGAGCGGGGGGGGGAGGGGGGGGGGGGGCGTATAAAGGGGTAATTATGAGCGGGGGTACGCCAAATTAATTAAAAATCAAAGTGAAGCCAGAGTTGACATAAAACAAATTTTCCTTCCAAGAACCCACGAAGGAGAACCACATTAACTCGCAGTGAATGTGTTAATAGGTGTATACTTATCTTCTGCTATCGTGATGCTCTGCATGGTAATATCATGTCCCAAAAATCGGATTTTATTCTGACAGAAAACTGACTTTTTGAAGTTCATTGTGATCCCAATTCTTTTAATTTTCTTATTATGGTTGCTAAGTGGTCAAGTTGTTCAGTAAACGATCGCGAGAATATTAGCAAATCGTCTACGAAATTTACGCATAGTCAAATGGTGCTATCTTCCTTGACCACGCATACTAGAGGTGATACATATCTTGATCTGTTGCCCTTGATGATGCCTTGCGTTTCTAAGTCCTTTATGGCTTCACGTGCTTGTTTTCTTAAATTTATTGGGATGCCATATCCTCGGGGGCAGAACTCTTCCTTCACTTCCACGTCTATCTGGTATTGGTACCCTTTTGTTAATCCGGGTGTCTCTTGAAATAGATCCCAATTTTTACTTATTATTTCTGTCAATTCCCATTTTTCTTCTTCTTCGGATTCTTCGGTTTCGAATTCTTTGGATAATTCAGGTATCCTTGTTATGTTGTCTTACGTCTTCTTCCGTGATCTTCCTTTCAAACTCTTCCTCTGCCCGCATTGTTCTCGAATTGCTCCGTCCATCGAAATTGGGCACCATTGGGCACTTTGGACCATGGATGTTGGTGTTCCCGTCGATCCTTCTTCGGTCACTTCTTTCAGCGTCTTTCCCTGGATGCGTTATTCCATTTTTAATTCATCTTCGTTAATTGTGGACGACCGCTGTCTCACTATCTCTTCGTTCTCATATATCTGGTTGTGGATTCGGTGCATCATTCCTCGATTCACGTTGTCGTTCTCCTCCGCTTCCTTTCTCAATGTCTCGATCTCCTCCCAAACTTGTTTCTGCCCTTTTTCACCTTCTATCTTATGGGCTTTGAAGTCCTTTTTTAGCTCCTTTATATCTTTCAACAATTCCTGCTGTTGTCCACCAGCTGTTTTCCTTCGTTCTTCATCTCTTCTCTTCTGTTCTTCATCTCTTCTCTTTTGTTCTTCCCTCATCTCTCTTAGCATTGCTTCTATCTTTGCCATTTTGGAACCTCCCGATTTGTTATTACGTAATACTTATCTCATGTAACCTCGTGGTCTAACTTTTTATAGAATAGTCGTGCCTGACACGTTGTGGCACCAAAATGCAACACATTTTATTGTGCACACGTTTATTTTTCACATTTTTTTTCTTTTTACACCACGACAAATTCTCATCTCGCTTTTCCAGTCGTCCCTCTTGCAGTTCCCCTCTTTTGTTATTGTTGCGATTGTTTATTTTCCTCATAACTTTGGTAACAATTACAGAATAACCTTCCGGGCCTAGGGATCGTCGTTCTGCTACAACTCGGCCCCTAAAATATGGTGTTCCTCAGGGGTCAATCTTAGGTCCTTCTCTTTTTATCATATATATATATTAATGGCTTATCATACCATTTGAAGCAGACATCAATTTTATATGCAGATGACACCACTCTAATTCACACCCATGACAACTAAAATGAGACCTGGATTATTGCAGAAGGGATGTTAAGGATGTTTAAGGAGTGGTTTAAGATAATGAATTATTAATCAATGACTTAAAAACAAATACGTTCTCTTTAGGACTTAGAGAAGGAAACAATTCAAGTAAGTCAGTTAAACTTCTAGGCTTTCTCCTTGACAAGAAATTATCCTGGGATAGCCATGTAAACAATGTGTGTATAAAACTTAGCAGTGTTGTATTTAATCAGGAAAATGAGGCCAGTGGTCTCGACACAGGTGATGATGAATGTATATTATGCATATTTTCAGAGCCATATACTTTATGGTATAATTCTATGGGCACACACAAGTCATACCAAAAATGTGCTTCTACTACAGAAAAAAGCCATTAGGGCTCAATTTGGCCTAAATAATGATGAGCACTGTAAGCCATATTTCATTCAATGTAAAATAAAGACTGTTTACTCTCTGTATGTATTTGAAGTTCTTTCCTACATAAAAAGAAATCTATCAAACCTGCCCATAAGAGCAGATGGTCACAGCCATAACACCAGAAAGAAAGAGGGACTTGATGCGCCCTTTTGCAGAATCGAAAAGACTAAAGAAAATTTCAATGTTTTAGGTTTAAGAATGTTCAATGCATGACCTTTTGAAGCAAGATCAGCAAATGAAGCCTGCTTCAAAAGGGGTATAAAAAGGTGGCTGCAACACCACCCACTTTTCAGCATTGAGGAATTTTTTAGCTCAAATATATCAGATTTGACCTTTTAATGTTTTTACCATCACTCACAAATGTTTTCAAGTTTTGCATTGCTGTTTTTATTTTGTACCCGTCTCTATTATACATTACATTGAAATCTGTTTTGTGCCCATGAATTTGTCTAGGTTTATTATTTCTATTTTGCAGAGATGTCCTCATTTTTTTTCTCGTTTTTCATTACTGCCATTTAAATTTTGTAATTGTATTTTTCACATGCTTTTGACGAGATCTATTCCACATAATGTTGGCTGAATGATCAATAAAAAATTATTATTATTATTATTATGAGAATGTACTTGGAGGAGCTCAGTTTCTACTGTAGTCGCTTATTGTGCACATAAAGAACGAGTTTTTGTACTTATCTGTTCGGCAATGTATCTCTCTAATTTTATCGCTTCTGTCAGACCTAGAGATGTAGTGAGGCATCATGAGAATATTCTGTGTCGCTCTGAAACACATAAGTTTTGAATTTATCTAGCAACCTAAGCCTAGCGAGTAGCCTCTGAGTCTCTAGGGGCTCCCACCTTAATCCCTCTAGAAGTTGTGTTTGCTCGTAGCGGTTTTTAACAAAGCATGCTATTTTTCTACGTATTTTATTACTTTTTTTGGCTAAATCTATTTGAACAGGGTCCCAAATTCTTGCGGTATATTCGAGGTGTAGCCTAACCAGAGCGATGTAGCATCTCTCTTTTACTTTTTCATCCGAGGACCTTCCAATTATATGCTTAACAAAACCTACTTTCTTTAATGCTGTGCCGAATATGTTTTGTATGTGTGTTCCCGACGATACATCTGAAGTTAAGGTACTTCCAAGATATTTTACTGTATTTGAAGATTTTATGTTTACTCCACCCACAGTGTAGGTATGACTTTGCAGGCAGTGATCTGTGGTGCATTTACTAATATTTAGCTCTTAACCCCACTCCTGGCACCACAAATGAACGCTGTTAAGGTCAGATGACAGAACTTCAAAGTCCGCGTCTTCGCTTATTTCACGGTAGATTACTGTATTGTCTGCAAATAATCTTAATTTAGTACTAATACGAGAAATTAGGTCATTGATATATATAATGAATAAAAGAGGGCCAATCACACTTCCTTGAGGAACACCGGATGTGATTTCAACCATATCAGAGCTAAAACCATCAGCAACTACTTTTTGTTTTCGATCACTGAGAAAGTCCCTTATCCAGTTCACTATTTTTTTATTAACTCTGCATGAATACAATTTATAAACAAGTTTTTTGTGAAGAACCTTGTCGAATGCCTTCTGAAAATCAAGGAATATCGTGTTGATTTGCTTATTCGATTCACCTGATTTTAGGATATCAAAATGCTTATGTCCAGCAGTGCAATTTCCTATTTTTTCAGTACATTTAAGTACTTTAAGCTTTCCTCTTGCCATTACAGACCACACTTTTGAGTGTACATTCATTTTAGGAATGATAATGAGGCATACCCATCTTGTGCAGAGCATATTCAAATGTGTAACCTAGCCTTCACAAAATACGAATGAAGTGAACATGATGAACTGATAGGGGGAGTTAGAGAGAGCATTGAGTATGGTGGTAATGGCTTTGAATGGCTGCGAGCAAACAATACACTCCCCACACTGACTCATGCATAGTTTCGCGGCAACTCTCGGGATATCTGGGAAGGATAGAGATTACTATTTCTTCGGAAAAAAGTCATCCACGGTAAACAGGTTTATGTGGAATCTGACGGGAACCTTAATCCATTACCACAGATGCCCAATGGTAATATTTTGAAAATTATTAATGCCTGTAAAAGTTCAAGTATATGTTTCCATGGAAACAAATGAACGCCGGAGTCCACCTCTATTGGGCATGAAACCATTTGAGGAAAGTCATCCATGATATAGGAATAGTTAAGTGAACAGAGTATATTACCTCACATGAAGTTAATACAAAATAATAGTTTGCACTGCATCAAAAAAATTCTTTCAGCAATCTTGGAATACATACAACAAGATATATTACTCTCTTCAGTCCAATTGATAGCATCTTGAGCTCTAACCCTGGTGGTCCTCATTTAATTGGTGCATTGAAATTCCAATATTTATTATTAACCTTCTTAGTATTTATTTGAAGAAATGGTATAACTAAAATAAACGCACTATCACTTTACTGATATTCAATCCTGTAATTTCACTTTTCATGAACCAACATGGCTCCATGGCCAATTAAAACATATTTTAAATTTTGTTATGCATGAGGGTTAAGAAAAAATTTTGGCAACATCCTTTGCCAAAGAGCCACAGAGATTTTCTAAAGATAGGCACATGGGTTGATTGAAAAGACCAAAGAGCATTAGCAGAGATGAAATCAGGAGCTCATTCCACAAGCTCCACCAGGAAGATGTTGGTGCTATATAATATGTGTTAATAGGGAAAATAATTGATTTGCTCGAGCTGCACACTGATTATCCTTAGGAATATAGTTCAAGGTGTCAACCAAAAGGATGACAGGGTAGCAGAGTGTGTGATATATCTTGGTATGTAATGTCAAAGGTCACTGAAAACTTAATTCTTCAATCAAAAATATGGCCAAAGCAATGACAACTCAAGCAGGATTGAAGTGAACTAATTACACTGGGTCCAACAAGAAATACCTCATATCACTGTCAGACGAACAAGGGAAGGGGTCTCTCCAGAATGAAGGAAAATAATTTTTTCCCCAATTCATCACTACACATTTTTTTTCAATTACTGAACTTTGGTAGCAGCACACTTAAATGTGATCAACATAAGAGAGATATAATCTGAAAACAACATCAAGATCCAGTGGCATATAATTTTGTTTACAAAAACAAAATTATGCTCAAGTTACCCTCCATAGCTACAGGCTTCACTCTATACAAATATTTAGTATTCATACTTAAAGATATCACAAAAACCTTTTTTGCAGACATTATTTTTCCTTGGTAGAACACGTTCCACCAACTTGAAACACCTGATGATAGTTACCAGCCCTCTGAAAGTAAGATTGCCGTATGACGTAGCAAGTTTGCATTAGTTCCTGAGGAGGATTTGTTCAGGGTAAAGAAACGATGGCGCTGTAATCGCGAGAAATCAGTCATTGCTAAATGCACCATTTTCGCACTTTTAATGCAGTTTTGGAATGATAAGGATGTTATACTTTAACCAATGATGATAAATTTACATAATATCCGCATTTAGCGTAAATTTTCGGCCCAGATTCACGGTTTCGAGTAAAACAAGTCTCTCAGTCATACCAACTTTACTCTTTCGAGTGTAAATTCAAAAGAAAAACATCAATTCAACCCTATCACTCTAAAATTGATTACATATTGGATAATTTACGGAATAAAATATTTAATATTTAAACTAGAATATATCAAAATTAAGGAGAAACCCATCCCATTGTCTAATTAAAATTTATGCAGTTTCCTCTCACTGATTTCTTCGGAAAAATTGGTTGTTATGGTAAATAACAAAGATTATAATACACGTAGATAATGACAGCATTGCATGTTCGAATATTTTTTGAATGATATTAATTGCCCTGACAAGAATTTTCAAGGATGGATGAAGAAATAAATGGAAAGAAGTCAATGTAAGTATTATTGTTGTTAATTCCATGAAATGTTTCCATTCTTACCTTGGATGCTTACATCTGACTGTTGACCCATTTCAGAAAATTGTAGTGAGCATGATTTGCTTTGAAATGTTTTCATTGAAGAATGGAGGGGTAAATTAATGATACAAATCCATTACTTAACTTTAATGATTCTCAAGAGTGATTTCGACTGTAATGTACTACAATGTCTTTGTGTTGGTTGTTAATTTTTGTTTATTGTTAAATTACTCACACATAGTACTTGATCTTTCTGTGACCTTGTTAGCCAATGTTGAAGTGAATGGTGAAACAGTGAGACTTGTAAACACTAGCTAAATAAACCGTTGCTAAATTAATTCTTTTCTTTGTTTGTGTTGAGAGTCTGAGTGGAAGGGGAAAACCCTGCAAAAATATTTTGTTGAGTATGAAATTTTTTCCTGGGGTTCAACTGAACCACTGCTAAGTTTGTGATTTCCCTGATTCATGTGTGAATTTTCAGCCGGTATCGCTGCAAGAGTATGTTTTTGCTATCCGTATGATAATAGTGGCACATTAATACAAATAATAAAAGCTTGCGGCAGTGATTCAGCTACCATAAAGCAAAACAAATCTGGGAAACAATAGAAATTTCCCGCCGCTAGCTGCATAGTTCTCTCTTTGACCGTTTCGAGCGATGGAGGTCGCCACTGTAGCCAGTAAAAACTTATGACGCCATTTTTAACACACAGATGACTATCTTTCCTGTGTATATAATCTTTGATAGTTACCTCACTCAGGTACCTACAACACCTGATGATCCACTCAGATACCACTCAGGTACTTACAGAACCTGATGAAGTTGTTGAAACACGATTTACCAAGGACATTTCAAGTTCTGAGGAAAAGCTCTGCATTTATTCTTTAAGTATGGATGTTCAAATTACTTCAAACTCATCACTTGTGACTAAAATATGGGATCATTTTGAACACCAATACCTCAAAGATGTGACATGAATATTAAAGTACTACCACTAAGCTAGATCCATTTTTCCCTTCAGTTACAGCTTAAGAATACAAATTTCACAGTTGGCACATGAAATATCTACAATGTCTATATGTAAGAGATGTCGATATCTATCATGTAAGAGGACACCCCACCCACAAGACATAATAGGAAGAGTAGGCAAGAAAAAGAGGAGAATACATAATACCTGTTGGTAAGGCTGCGGCGTTGTGGGCATCATGTGTGGGCCTTGAGCCGTGGCATAGGGAACAAAGGGTGGGTGAAGAGGGGCGGGAGCCAAGAGGGGCTGGCCAGTGGCAGCAACCACCTGCATCTGAGATGCCAAATCTGGACGACCAGGCATCCCCATTTGCACTGTGCCAAGAGACAAAACACACAGCATTGAGCATCAGCTGTCATCATGTGCCCTGAATTGTATGGCACGCTTGCCACAAACGCCAGGTCAAGTGGCATCATTTCACACCATGCAACACATTCGTGAACAAATTTAAAAAGCCAAGTCTTCAGCACAACCCCTCAAAACTCTAGCAAGAGAAACTGTGCAGAGAAGAGTGGCATTGAAGGGGTACACCAGACGATCTTACTCAGTTTTCCCAACTCTGTAGTTTATTGCAAGCACTGCACCAGCAAGCCAAATCCCTCACGTGAAAATTCATGTCCTGAGGTCTCACCCAAAATACATGCACATCATCAAGGTGGACACACATTACTTAATTTCATCTGTACTTTTATGACAGTGTACAGGTATCCCTTGTTCCAGAAGAATTCGCACCACATACCAATGTCCAGTGTTCAACCTCAGATAGAATTAATCTAATACTTTATCAGTAACCATGAGCATAACAATTCCTGTAGACCTTGTCAAAAGGTACAAAAAAATGAAAAGCACACAACATATAACAGTGTTACGATCATTTACAACCACTGATTCAGTTCCAGAGTCTCCCTCAGATCATTAAAAGGACTACGCATTAGCCAGTGATACATTCATCTTTTGAAACTTATGAAAGGCTAATTTTGTACTTCAATCAACAGTTTTAAGTACCGCCTTACACCTAATAAGTGGTGTTGGTCCATTGTTTACTTAAGCCAACCTTATGGAATGTCAGCACTAGCCTCATGAGGAAGTTACAAATGTCTTATCTCATGTCACAATCAACAATTTTTGTTTTGGATCAAAAGCAATACTTCTAGCACATGTGAAAATTAATGAATGTCATTGTACGTTCATTCATTATTAATGGCTTGCTATAATCACCTGCTTTGGCTATAGCCAAAATCTTCACTACCCTTTTCAATGATGAAGAAGATTGGGAGCAGAGAAAGAAGGATAAGGGTGTAAGGACAAATGTTTACGAAAAATAAACCATATTGGTGAAAGAGTAACACTAACTGTTTCCATAAATTATTAGTGAACATCAGAAATTGACGCCCCGATAAAATGGTGAGTTTTCTCCATGGAGGATGCTTTGATGCCACACACAATGACTGCAATCAGATGATGCCACAATAACTCAACAATAAATGGTCACTCTCTCTTGACTCCACCTGCTCCCAATCACACAATTTTTGGCACAAAGGAACATTTTAAAACCTACAGGCATTCTCTATAATACTAGTCCCTAATATTCATAAATATCAACAACATAGCACTTTGGACAGCCAGTTAGTGGAAATATATGCAGCAGAGCTCACCACTTAAACCAATAAACAAATGCTCATGTGGAAATTGAGTTTTTGAAATAGTAAATGAAAAGATGAAAAGAAATATTTCTAACACGTTTTCATTTAATTCTGACTGCCACAGCCCTCAGTAACAACACAAGGTAAATTACTTCCGTGACATTGGCAGTTCTAACCCATTACTCAAGCACTTGAAAATTTTTGAAAGCTATTGATAATCAATCCTTTCTCTTGGTAATTAAGCCGGAGAGTGATTTTAATATGATTTTACATTATTTGACATGAATCAAGTATTTCCATTGGCAGATATCATTCATATTTCATCCACATACATGTAAAAGACAAATCCAGAGCGTGTTTTACAAAGGATAATATGCTTGAGTAATGGACTTACGAAGTGAATTTTTTTTTGAAAGATCGCGCTGTGGTGCAAATTGTGGGAAAACTGAATAAAAGTATGTAGTCTAAATTCGGGGTTCTGCACACGCTGGAAACATAGGAAAATTGAATGGGACTTTGTAAAACTGGTGTAAATTGCGGGAAAACATAATTTTGGATAATGCAAATATGAGGTTTCATTGTACTATCTGTACCATTTTCATACAGTCACAAATGAAGAATACAATTCCATTTTAAGTGACAGATGATAAATGCAATGGAGATGAGAGTGAATGGGAATATACATCCCGATCCTAAAAATGCCCATGCCCTGGCTGTATGAAAAAGAGCTAACACAGCATGGTGATGGGAAAACTCTAGAAATTTAACTTCTCAATCTCCACACACAAATTGAGGACATTTGTGCACAAGGCACACTCACTTGCACTTCCAACTGCAGTCCCAGGGGCTAGCACCACTGAGGTGAATAAATGGCCAAGGGAAAGACTTACTCTTGCGAAACCTGCCACTTTGATTTGGGGTGAAGGCCTGCTGCGAGGGGGTGACCACGTAAGATGACATGCCGAGAGGGGGTATGCCACCACCTCCACTGCCTACTCCACCACCACCACCAGATGCCCCTCCCCCAGGCGGCACGGCTGCATACTGCGGCGTCTGAGGCGTGTGCGGCCTCGAGGGCGTCGGTGTGCTGGGCGACCGCTGCTCCGACGGAAAAACAAACAAAGAGAGAGACATGCACACATAAGAGAAGAGTAGACCACCCACTCAAGTCACATCACCAAACCTCAGAGAGAGAGAGAGAGAGAGAGAGAGAGAGAGAGAGATGCCAGGGTGAGGCACTTCTCAGTCACTCCTAAATACTAGAGCAATTTCTTCAGTCAAAGTAATGTAATCATGATGTCCCAATCAACTCAATATTTGAGAAAATGACGGGGATGGAACTGCTTGCGCGGGGGAGAACTCTCTCTTGAAACTGCCACTGAGGTCTTTACAGCAGGTGCAAAATAGACCTGATCGATTCACATCAGGTCTGTCATTATGACCAAAATATGGATTATTGTTTCAGCTACCTTAAATATACCATCCACCAAGAGCGAAGAGCAGAAAGATGCTTTGAAAATGGTGAGACCACAATGGAAAGGTCAGTTAAACACACGTACAGATCTAAATCAATTTGTTTTTTTTTCCTATATTTTGACCACATTATATTCAATACATTCATGGGTAAATACCATTCAATTCTTTAGGCTCAAGGTTGAATACTGCAATACTTCTTTTCTACAACTGACGGTGGCAATTTTATTTCCCTAACTTTATTAATAAAAGATATAGGAATCAATAATGGATGCCTAGAGTATCACCTTCACAGCCAACCTCCTGCAGTACACGATTGCTTTTCTAAGAGGAGAATAATATGCTGCCACCTGGCCATAGAGGTCTACAGAAGATTTTGCCTAGTTGAAGTCAACTGTGACTTTTTTTTTTACATTTGCACCACATTTAGGGGGAATTTCAACTGTTTCATTGAAATGCTCGAAGGATAGCATTACAACCTTTCCTTTGTCCTCCAGGTTAAGAAGAGCAAACTCCCAACAATTATCTTAGCCTGCAATTTCACCGTTCTTCATTCAGCATTTGAGTCACTTATTTTGGAGTGTTGTTCTTATCTCCCTCCTAGCTCCAAGTAGGTGATTTTATATTCAAACAATTAGTTTTCCAGTTAAAGGCTAATGGCCAAATACTGGAACATAATGTACACCGTTCATTTAAAATTGGGTCACACAAATTCATTACAACATCCGTTCAAGTGGCCTTCTGTACTTCTAGTTTTTTTCAGTTGGAATGTGTAGCCAAGACCTGTACAGAGCTGGAATATTTTATTCAATATCTGTAGTTTTTCGTTTTAGATTTTGATGCATGACAATAAAATTATAATTATAACTTGATTAATGACAAAAGTTGTAAGATATTACTGATTACAAATTCACATTTTTTTTAAGCATAGCTGTAGCTAGCTGCATTACTTAAGTTTTTGGAGAAACATCAGTTCTCAAATCCATGTACTCTACATAAGTCAATGTCAGTCACCATCAGGTCAGTTCACTGGTATGACTGTTGACCCACAGCCACGGCCGGAGTCAGGTCATAAAACTTGGAACATGTACTAAACAAAAGTGTCGACTCTAATGTTCTATCTATATTTTTGACTATATCCTTAAATTACTATTAAATTGTCTAATTGATGATAAAATTGGCCTTGCCACCCATTAATTGGTGGACACCTTCTCTCTAAAAGTTCAGCTCAGGCTCAACAAATTCGTACGTCATTTATGGAGTTGTCTGAATGAGAATTTTTCTTAAGTTTATTTGGGACACACACTGAGCTGAGTTGGTCAGATGGACTTCAAATGTGTGGATGCCAATGCTGATGAATTTTTAAGCTGGCCTACCCAGCCTGGTTTAAGACTAATGATCACGTGAGATAGCTGTGTAAACAGGGCATTTTTGCTGAGACATACATGATGATGGAATTTTTCCTTCAATGTGCTTTTGATGTCGGCCCCGGTGTCGGCGGGGTAAAGTCCTCGCCTTCTAACCTGAGGGTCGCAGGTTCAAGTCCCGCCTGGGTAAGATTATTCAATGCCCAGGACATGGGTGTTTGTGTTCGTCTAATGATATATTAAAACACTTGTAATTGGGGAAACCTGTAAGTGTTAAAGAAATTATTATTATTATTATTATTCATTATTGATTTATAGTGAAAGGGGACGACTGCCACGCTGTGGTGCTTTTCATTCAGGTAAATCAGTATTCGATAGCTTGTTCTCTCAGAAACTACGGTCTTCCAATGTGAGCCAAGCAACTGAAGAATGATATGCACATTATTTTCATAGCTCTCTTGTATACTCCTGTCCAAAAAAAAAACTTACCACCTCGGAGCCAAAAAATATCTACGTCCCGAGTTGAATTCGATGTGACAACGCCGAACCATGCCCCATTGCACGGGAAAGCAATAAACATACCGGATGGATAGAAACCACCTTTGAAACGTACTTGATGAAAGGGAACACCTCTCGGCGAAAAATTTTGACCAGAAGGGATTATTTTGGGGGATGCGGTGAAGGTGGATTGGGTCTATTGTGTTGGTCTGATCCCATCTGTGTCGGCATGCATAAGGATTTGGGCTTGGAGATAAGAAAGGTCAGTCAGAGGACGAAGTCGGAAAATCGTCCTTGTTTTCAGAAGATACACGAATGAAAGACAACTCAAATATCTATTTCATGTCTTCATTAGCACACAGGAAACCTTTGCTGAAAATATTGGGTCTTCCTCTTTTAAGGCTGCAGAAAGTCTATTACAGTCATGATAAGAGGTTGAATCGAGTCAAGTCGAATATACTAATCATTTTTTTAAGCTAAAATTTATGATAGCAACAATTTTCTGTGTAACAAACGATAGTGATTCCATTATCTAGGCATTAATTGCAGATTGTCATCACTCGGAAGGTTTTGAATTGTGTTGAATTTGACACAAAATCATTCTATTGCACTTTGAGTTTTGATACGGAATTATATTTGAGTTTAATATTTTATATGACACATCGTTGACGTCTGAGACAATAAAAACATGTAAACCAAACTTGATGCCAAACTATGGGTGTTCAGAATGCCCACTCTAAGACATTGCATAGTTCAATAGGTGATGATTTGATCATCATGATGGTGAAAGAGTCTAATGTGATTACCTTTTTCCTTTTCATCTTCTTTGCTACAGCCTTCCTACACCTATCACAACACCTCTGCAACATTAACCCTTATTTTTACTTTCGAGTCTCGAAGTCTTTTAAGTCCGTGGACTTCACATACAATAATGCTTCCCTGCAAGACACCATAAACTTAAATAAATGTACGTCAAGCACTGCCACATAGCAATCGCAATTGAGACACATTCACATCAGTAGGTGAGAGAAGACAGACTGGACTTAGCCATGGTGCAATAAGCAGCTACACGTCCACCAGTCCTTGCATGGGGAGTGAACATCGACTATTTCTTGTCACGCCATAAACACGACATGCAGTGCTTTCAAATGTGTCGCTGGTTGCAAGCCTGGCCGGCTCCATAACAATCTATGAGTTTCACCTTTTACTAGCTGTTGCCGCTTATCTGTTGCAGTGACAGAAACACAAAAAAAATGTAAACCTGTCACCAGCCTTACACAGAATCAACGTCTTTTATCGGCATAGTTTGACCTACTGACGTAAGTCGATGCGTAGTTAATTATCTACTCCATAGATAACGCCTGTAGTCCATCACATCAAAAAAAAAAGAAAATGTTTGCACAGCACACAGACAAACTTGCGTTTATGCTGTAATTTGATCATTGGGATTGTTATTTATCAAGTTTGAGAAAGTTTTCTCATAAAATCATTAAAATCGGCCCATGTGTTTGTTTTGGATGTGAACCCATTTTGAATGGCTGAGAAATGTAAGTGTGGTGAGATTTCTATAAGCGAAAAAAAGAAAAAGGAGGCTATAAGGTTGGACACGATACTGGAAATTACTACGAGAGATGAAAAAGGTGAAAAATTTGTTGAAATTATTTTAGATATGCTTATGCATTGCAACATATGTTTGAAAATATATGTTGCATGTGCTTATGAGATAAGTCAATGGTTAGAACAATTGCACATGATAAAAGCACATTAAAAGTTCTGCTCCAATTCAGTCAACAATTATTACGAAGAACAGGGGCACAATTATGGAAGAGATGGAGAAACTACTGTATTTTTTGGATTGAAGACCAGTTTCAACAATGAATACCATTAAGCCTCAGGCTGATTCAGGAAAAATCCTTGACACTCTTTAGCGATCTGAAACTCAAGCATGGTGAGAGTGGCAGTACTTTCAATGTGAGTGCAGGATGGCTTAATAGGTTTAAAGTGCAAGTTAAACTACACAATATTAAAGTCACCAGTGAAGCTGACAGTGCAGACACAATAGCAGCAGCAGAGCTTCCCAAGTTTTTGGCTGATGTAATAAAAACCAGGGACTACCGACCACATCAAATTTTTAACGTGGACGAGACCGGCCTGTATTGGAAGATGATGCTGGATTGGTCATACATAGCAAAATAAGAAAAAAATCATGCCGGGATTCAAAGTGTCAAAGGATAGGATGACCATCGTACTAGGGGGAATGTTGCTGGGGATTGCAAAATAAAACCCCTATTAATTTATCACAATGATATTAATTTATCACAGTGAAGACCCTAGGGCTTTAATAAACACTGATAAGGCAAAACTCTCAGTGGTGTGGAAATCTTATTCTAAGGCATAATGGGTGACTCTGGAAGTTTTCCAAGATTGGTTTTCCCATAATTTTGTGTGGGAGGTAACAAAATATTGTGAAGAAAATAAAATTCGATTGAAAGTATTGTTGTTGCCAGACAATGCCCCAGGTCGCCCGTGAGTGTATACTATGAAAATATCAAAGTGGTGTACTTGCCACTAAACACGACTTCTCTCTTGCAGCCAATGGATCAAGGGGTCATACAGACTTTTAAAAAATATGATATATGGAGAACCTTCGGGCAAGCAGTGAAGGCTAGAGAAGGGGAGTATCTTTGAAACACTCCTTGAAAGAAAATAATGTGTATGAAGCTTTCAAGAACATTGATGCTGTCTGGTGTGATATTACGTCATGCACAATGAATGCGGTTTGAAAGGAGCTTGCCCCCCCAATTCACTCACAACTTCAAGGGATTTGAAGAGGAAAAAGCAATGGATGAACTTGTGGACATGGGAAGGATGTTAGAATTAAACATTGAAGAAGATGATTTTGAAGAACTGTTGCAACATGATGCAAAAGTATTGCACAGAGAGGATTTACTGGAACTGGAGAATCGAAGAGAGAAAGGTGAAATTTCCAAAGAAAAACTAGAAGCAGAGTCACCGAAAATAATGGCAGGTATTCAGACACAGGACCCAAAACCCGAACATTTCAGTAATGTTTCCAAGGCAGTAAATGATACTCATTCCTGTAACAAAATTATTTATGATGAGAAAAAATGGCTACCATACAAACAATAATGGACAAGTAGATATGTATAATGGAAGCTGATGGCATGCAATCATCCGCAGCTGAATCTGCATAAACAGAGATGTTTCAACATAATACGTATTTATTATGAACTTTTTCCAATTATGAGCAGGCATTCACATGAGTATGATAATTTTAACAAGTTTTCAATTTATTCATGTTTTGTGTAATTATACTTATTTTAGATTTAAATATCCAGAAAAATAAGAGATTGCATTTGTATTACTCTTCGAATTGTTGCATTATGTTAACTTACAACCTCTCAAAAGATGGCGTTCCCTGTAATTGTCGCCGACTGCCACCAATCGCAGTAGAAGCGGCACCACTAATGGTTCATTGGTGAATAGGTATGTTGTTGTGTTACGACTTACACAGATTTATACCCAAGCAGAAATTTTTAGAACAAATTAACCGCGATACTAAGTCGAGGACTTACTGTAGTAGAGATGGACTATGAGTGCATCAATAGCTGGAACACAGTTATATCAGAGATATATTCCCTGGTTTCTTTCTTTTTTTTGTCTGGCAAATGCCAATTCCTCCCTTTGGCGGGTGGCTAATACCATGTGTAAATCAACATACCTATTGTGGTCAGGGTGGCACTATTGGTTAGGTTCTCAACTTCGGCAAAGTACAAGGTATTTGTTTGTGTAACTTGGATGATTATCAGGATACTGGATGCCATATATATTATGGTGCACTTAAGATTGGTAGCTCATCACAGCATTAGAAACATCATCATGAAATTTCAGGGTCCCTGATAGTACGCTAATTCAATATGCTGCCTTACCTCAAAATTTTCCAATTTTTCTCAGCAAAAATGAAAGACTTGGACTATAACTACCACTATAGAGGATAGCTTGGGACTTCAAATTAGTATTGCTCACAATAAGTTGGATAAATCCAGGTGTGCGATCTGGTAGGAAAGTCTTGAAAAAGTCAGAAACTCAAAAGCTGCAGACATCATACACTGAACCAAAAAGGTAAAATAGCCATTCATCTAAAGGTAAAAAACCTGGTCTAGTATGATAAGGCATGGTACTAGACCCCTGCTCAGACATGGTTTGAAATCATGTTTTTACTTATGGAGTGAGATGTTATTACTGGGTACATGAGCGAATCTGGAGTGTAGGACTGTTTAGAGAAGTGGGTTTGAAAGCTCAGTGTGAGATGAAGGAGTGGATTGTGAGTGAAGGACTCAGGGATTGAGGTTCATCAAGGATCTGGGTATAGCATGTACCCATGAGTGTTAAGTATGGGAGGCCACGATGAATGAAAGGGTTGTTTGCAACAGGCGAGTGTTGGATGTGGTTGAATGAGTCCAGTAAAAGTGCAAAGAACTGTGGCAGGATGACAATGTAGCCACCGCGGCCGAACGACAATGCAGCCACCGCGGCAAAACGACAATGTAGCCACCGCGGCCAAACGACAATGTAGCCACCGCGACTAAACGACAATGTAGCCACCGCGGCCACTCAGGTGTGGAGTGGCCTTAACGGTTATATCTGAACGAAAGACAACCGAAAGAACTGCTGTCCTGCGCGAGTCATTGCAAGTGCTGCTGCTTTATAATCTAGTGCTCTTTTTGTGAACAATGTCCTCTTACGTGTGGAAGTATTTTCAAATAGATTCGGATGACAAATTTGCAAAGTGTTCTTTGTGTAGTACTCTTATTTCAAGAGGTGGGAGCAGCAAAACAACGTCTAACTTATTGAAACACCTGAAAAAAGTGCATCATATAAATTCAGGAGCAAATGTATCCACCAAGACGAAGACCTCAGCCCTAGAAGCCCCCCCAGGAAAGCCTTGCTCAGATTCTGGGCCTTTAAAATTGTGTCATTTTTTCAGCCCGAGAGTTCAAGTAAGTCTGCCTCATTGGATAACCTAGCTAGTTGCAATAAATTACCAGTGTCTGCTACTGAACCATCAAAGGAAGTTTCTACAGGCATGGAAATGAAAAAAATCTTTTATGACCAGCTTATTGATGAGACAGATACCAATGTCCCATCAGAAGGTGTAGAAATAGAATCACCAAATTCAGATTTACTTCTTTCAGCTTATTCAACCATTGAACCTATTGATAGGGCATCTTTTGATTCAGATATGTCAGTCACTGTCTCAAATCCACAAGAAACACCACATCGCTCTTATCCAAAAAGTATTAATGTAGGGACCAAGAAGAAGCAGCCAACATTGGATAATCTCTTCAACAGAGTGACTAAATTCAAAAGTAGTGATTCTAGAGCCAAAAAAATTACAAAACTAATTTGTGAGATGATGTGTCTTGATTTGCAGCCACTGTCAGTAGTGGATAATAAAGGATTCAGAAAATTGATAAACCATCTAGAACCAAGGTACATCATACCATCACGCAAAACATTTTCAAATAAAGTTCATGTTGATATGTACAGTGAGGTGCACCAAAATGTTAAGGAAGAGTTGCATTTGGCCAGATATGTGGCTATTACAACAGATATGTGGACATCTATTGCAAATGAGGACTATATGGCTGTTACAGCACACTTCTATTCCGGAGCAAAGTATGCCCTCAAAATGACACACAGGTGCCTGGAAGTAGTGCCTTTTACTGAAGTATCCCATACTGCTGTCAACCTCAAGAGTTTCTTATTGAAAGTTTTCAGTGACTGGAGCATATCCTTTTAAGTTGTTGCTATCATAAGGGACAATGGAACAGACATAACCGCGGCTCTGAACCGATCACAGTTTGAAGCAATATCATGTGTGGCGCATACACTGCAACTGGTAATTAAAGATGGCTTGATGAACAACCAAAAAATTACGACTCTACTGAAGAAAACAAAGAAACTTGTGGGAAGTTTCAAACATTCTGCAAAAAACTCAAAGTTATTAAAAACCTGTCAAACTCAGCTAAGACTGCCGCAGCATAGGATGATACAGGATGAACCAACCTGCTGGAATAGTTCCCTCCACATGCTTCGGAGAGTAATTGAGCAGAAAGAAGCGATAATTTTAGTTTCGAGTAAGAGTGACATCAAACTCTCTGTGGACATGGTTGCTGATGATTGGATGACAATGCAATTTGCTGTAAGCATTCTTGAGATTTTTGAGCAAGCAACTCTTCAAGTGAGCAAATCATCTTCAACTATTTCCGAGGTAGGTTTATTGTAAATTACTATTTGTTACCACCACCAATTGTTTGCATCTGTTACCATTGTTTTAGTTGAATTTAGGTTCTTAAGCTTGAGCTGCAAATTAAATATTATTAATCAGATTTGTTGATTCATATAGCCTAGTGGCTACTATTTTATAGGGTATCTCAATCCAACTACCGTACTAACATATTAATTAGTGGATATTACAATTTTCTTATGCTTTTTTTCAATAGATCTCCTTAAAATAACATTTTTTGCTAAACATTTTGCTTCATGGGCAGTATAAATGGTAAATTTTATAGGCTAAAGGTTACCAGAAAACAAGAGGGTATGGGGCATAAATAAATCTGAATGAGGTTAAGCATTTTATACTATATAATCAAGAAAAGAGACAGGATGATTTTTATATAATTTTCCTCAGGTGATTCCACTTATACACACAGTAAAACATGTTGTGGAGAACTCGAATTGCCAAGGTTCTGGACTTCAAGGACTGAAGAATGATTTGATATCATCCCTGAAACGCCGCTACCCTAATGTGGAAGCAAATTTGACCTATGCTTGTGCAACAATATTGGATCCTCGCTTTAAAGCTACACCTTTTCAAAAACCCTGATGCTATTGAAGCCGCAAAGGTGAAAATAATCAAAGAAATGGTGGCCTTGACACAGACGGATTCAACCTCACTTAATGAACCAGCAGTTGAAAATGCAACCTCCACCTTAGACTCTCCTGGTGATAAGTCTAGTAAGGGGCTATGGTCCCATTATAAAGACTACTTTTGCAAAAGTGTTGAGCAAGTTGATTGCAGTGCTTCTTCTTGCAAAAATGAACTGCTGCAGTACCTAGGAGAAAAAAACCTTGATCCAAAAGACTGTGAAAAAGTTTCCCATTACTGGGCTAACAGTGTCTTTCTGAGACTTAAAAATATTGTATTCAAGTATCTGTGTGTTCCTCCTAGCACTGTGTTTAGTGAAAGACTTTTCAGTACAGCAGGGAATATATGCGATGCAAAAAGAAATAGACTCGATCCTGACATAGTAAAAATGCTTGTTTTCCTTAACAAAAATATTGAATAGATTGTCATTTTCATTGAATATTTGTCATTTTAACTCTCACGTGTAACAGGTTTTATATTTGTGTTTTTTTTATAGTGTATATGGGTGAGCATCCTTAAGCGTATTACTTTGGTGGTTAAATAAAATACTAATTTAATGCATAATATAAAATGTAAAACATCAGAACGGCATAAGTAATGCTGGATAGTCATCTAAATTTAATTACATAGTGCACGGTATATTATTAAGTTCACAATGTTTGTCTAAAACAGTCAGTGTTTATTATTTTATTTAACCTGAGGATATATTGCTATCATACTATTTTGCTATTTTTAGTAAATATACTTATTGGGCCACTTAATTGTTTTGTTATTTTATTCCATTCAATTCTTAAATTTTAATGACAGCAATGCTACAGATAAATCAATATCCCACCTGTTAGAAGGAATAAGAATCGATGGAATCGAGAATCAGGAATCGATTTGAAGGAATCGGAATCGAAAAAAAGTGGAATCGACTCATCCCTACTTTTAACCACTAAAACCTTAAATTCGAGGTTTTTAACCTCCTGTGGCTAATATTTTTATACTGCTTTCCCTTGATTTAATTCACCACTTTTCAGGGTTCCTAATTACAATGGATCCAAAAAATTATTAAAATAAGGGTAAATCCTCATTTCATGTAAGTTCACATTTTAAACATTAACTCTTGTATCCTCTGAAAAATTTAAAATGAGGAATCAATGCTATTGCTGAGAACTCCACTGAAATATTTCCAAAAAGAACAGCAGGGAGGCCAACTGAAGTGCTAACCAACATACTCACTGGGGTGAATGATTTCGGATTTGGATTGTAAACGAACTCCTTGGCGTTTGGATTGAGCGTTGACTTAAACTTGGTGGCCACCTTCTCCACTTCTGCATCGTCCTTGGGTTCTTCCGAGGTCATGGAGCCGCTGCCACCACTGGAAACTGGCTGGGCAGTGCCATTCGCACCACCAACTGCTGCCACCGGTTGCTGCTGCTGACCCCCTCCCCCCTTGCCTTTCTCCCCTCCACCCTGCGCCGACTCCGCCAACTTGAAGTCTTCCCCAAACTTCTTTAGTTCGGCCAGCTGCTCATCACGACCTGCAGACAAAGAGAAGCATCCGCATCAGAGACAAAGCTTAGATGAAGCTGGAAAAGCATATCTCTAGGCCACAGACAATCATGCAGGCCTAAGGGGGTAGGAGCAGTGACTTAAAAAACAGAATGCTTGGTCCTGAGGATTATAGTTCTCAAATGATGGGAGGGTCAATTCTTCCGAAATCTTTAAGCCCATTAGTCTGAAACCAGAATCACTCAATCATTTTTGGCATACCTTTTCAGGGAGAATTTGAGAGAGACTTTTAAGTGACTGCTCTAATTACAGGGAAAGTGATATATCACTCACTGGTGATGAAAATGAGTAAAGAGAGAATGACAGTTCTGGTTTGAGCTAGTATGGATGGGACTGAAAAACTTCCATTACTAGTTATTGGAAAATACAAGTAGCCCAGATGCTTAAAAAATGTTAATTTCCGAGGAATACCTTAAAGCTCGTGATTCCAGTATGGGGGGTAAAAATAGGAAAATAATATTATTCATTGATAACTGCCGTGCTCACCCGAAAAACACATGAGTATTTGAGCAATGAGAGGGTTGAGTTTCCCCCGAGAATTTCACAACAGTTTTGCAGCCCATGGATCAGAGTGTAATCAAAGTTTGGAAAACTTACTTTAGGAAGAGGCTTGTCCATAGACTGCTTTTACATGCTAGCTCTAGCAAGGCTGCCCCAGTGAATAATTTCAAGCTATCAGTGTTACAGGGTATACATCATTAAGCTGCATCTTGGGAACAAATTGGTCCTACAATGATAGCTTATTGTTTCCAAAAAGCTGGATTCCATACAAGTCCAGAAGTGTTAATGGGTGAGGGTACATCCGTGAAGAGTAAAAATTTGTTGACTTAGAGGGGGAGAAGATTTCGTCTAGAATGAATGGCATAGTTTTAAAGAAATCTTTAATTTTAATGGGAATATCACGGATTTTATTGAAGTTGATGACAGTGTCATGCCTTGGTCTATGCAGACAATTGAAGAGTTATGTGAGGGGGACCACCTGGAGCAAGAGAGTGAAGAAGAGGTTGAAGATGGGAGTGTGGTACTTACTTACTGTGAGGCTATGAATGCTCTGTCTGTGTTTCGGACATTTATTGACAGTGTTTCTGGTGTTCCTGACAAAAGATAATAAGTTTTCCTTTACAATAGACTAGAAAGACTGATTAAGCACTGCACTGAAACCAAGGCCACAGCTATCACCCAATTCCAAGTAAACAGCTCATCCATTGCTATCTGGAACATTTGATCCTCCCATATTTGGATTCGGTAATTGTCACTCAAAATTTTAGGCTTTTTGCTGCGAAAAACAATTTTAATTTGTACCATCAGAACTTGGTAGTTTCCAGGTTTGTTTTATCGAGTTTCAGCTGCATAATCCATACTCTCTCAGAGTCCATCAGTCAGCTCATGTATTCCACAAGTTGAAAGTGGATGTCATTTGATAGCGGAGACCTAGGACATGCTCGTGAATGAGGACGAGGGAAGGGACCCACCTCGGGAAAGGGCACCACCCTTTCTTTGCATGGAGACAGCCGAGGGCAGCTGGCCACTGGGAGAAGAGGTCGGCATTGTACCGGGGTGACCACCCATCTCCACGCAGCCAGGGTTGGCTGGCAGTGCTCCTCCACCTGCGGTGGGCTTCCCTTCACCCCCTGCAGCAGCAGCCGAGGACGATGGCTGCGGTGCCATTGAGGATGTGACGACCCCGGGAGAGGAGGAGGGGGGTGACGATGGCGTGGGGGGGGAAGGCGATGTACCGCTCGAGGGAATGAAGGGGGGTGCCGTAGTGGCAGTGGGGATGCCGTGCTGGGATTGAGGGGGCGGGTGGTGGTGGTGAGGGGGTGGTGGGGCATGATGCGCATGATGACTGTGGTGTGCATGGTGGCCGTGGTGCGGTACATGTGCCACAGAGCCGTGAGGGGGGTGGGACTGGGCATGATGGTGGTGAGGAGGGTGGTGGGAAGCAGATGAGGAGGACGGTGGACCAGTGCCACCCTGGTATGCCTTCCCACTCTCGGCATATCGGATCCCTCCGGGCTCTGGAATACAAGCAACACACTTAGACAACATTTCCCACTCTACTTCATGGCAATGTTATACTATGGGAGCTTTCTGTTCCACAAGTTGAATTTAACACACATCCTCACACACTGCTGCACTCTACCACTTAACCCTTCAACGTCGAGCGACGTAGCCAGTACGTCGCGGTGACCATCTGCATATTTTAATTTTTTAACCGATTATATTTTTTCATGATCCTTGCGTGTATGGTATTATTTGAAAGCAGAATAATGTGGCTTTTAAGCAATCATAGTTGTTATAAAATAATAAAGTATCATATTTTATTGAGTGTGTTTTAATTATGTGAAATTTTCGAAAACTTCTTTCACACTCTCTGAACGCTTGTTGCTCAACTCTCATTCCAAAAAAATGATTATATGCGTCTTTCTTCTCACGGAGTGTTGGTGTCGCAGTGCCAAAGCATTTAGAGGACCACACTAGCTTAGGATGTCTTTCAACGGTTTGTTTCTCTCTCCCATATCTCCTCTTGACCCTCCATATGCGTCGTAGAAAGAGGGGCCAGTCGCCGTCCCCTCTAAATGCCGGCCCTTCTTATCACAGGCCTTCGTCTGCTTTTTATCTCTCAAAATCATAAACAATGAGGAGGGTCTTTAGGTCTGCATCTCATTTTGTTTGTGTACAATATGTCTTTCATTATGAAGTTGCTTGCGTGGCCGAGAAGGTTGACCATGGCCAAGTCAGAGTTCACGGCTTAGGGGAAGAATTCTTTTCGAAACGCCAAATGCTTTAGTCTGAATGAAACCTTTCTCGAGTGTGGTATCTCCTGCGGAAGTCTTTCTTTTCTGTGACTGCACCAACTTATTGAACCTTGGAAATATCTCATATTTTACATAATGGCATCGACAATCAGAAAAAGGCTACCGGTACCTGAAGAAGAGATAGAAGAGGAACTCCTACTGGAATACGATTCGGAAGAGAGAGGGAGCTCTGAAAGTGATAGTGACGAGGTGATTGAAGATCGTTCCGAATTGGACTAGATAAAGGAATATAGTGACTATTCGGAAGAGGAACCAGAGGAAAGCTTTTTCTGGGAGGACATGAAAAATTACGAAGGAGAAAGGGATAAGTTCGTCGGTGGCTCTGGACCGCAAGGGAAAGCTTTATTGGTGACTGATATTTTAGATGCGTTTGAACTTTTCTTTGATGAGGAATTTGTAGGTACAATTGTAAAGGAAACTAATCGTTACGCCGATCAGTACATGACCTTGGGTGAGCCGTCCCTTTCCAAAAAATCCAGAATTTTCTCTTGGAAAATAGTGTCGGTCGATGAAATTTATAGTTTTGGGATTATTCATGTTGATGGGAATAATACAGAAGCCATCACTTCATTCATATTTTTAAACCAAAAGTTCTATCCACACCTGGGTTTGGAGACGTAATTACCAGAGATCGTTTTGAACTCATATGTAAATTTTTACACTTCACGAACAACGAAGACACTCTTAGTTGTCGCGGACCACCGAAGTTGAAAAAAGTATTTCCAGTCATTTCACATCTCAATAAAACATTCAAGGAATATTATCTTCCTAATAGAAATATCTCAATTGATGAGTCCTTGACTTTATGGAAAGGTCGCTTGTCCTTCAAACAATACATACATACAAACATACTTGGCGTTGAAATCATCAAAGTTTGGTATAAAGACTTTCGAGCTCTGTGATGCAACTAATGGTTATTTATGGTCTTTCCTAATCTACACCGGGAGAGATACAATCTTTAGATCACCAATTTGCACAGAAAACTCAAGTAAAACAATTGCAATCGTTTTGAATCTTGTGTTTCCTTTCCTGAATCAAGGCAGAACACTTTGGATGGACAATTTTTACAACTCACCCGATTTAGCAAAACTATTGAAAGTTTCTTACGGTACTGACTGTGTCGGAACTTTGAGGATCAATAGAAAAAATGTCCCTCAGAAGGTGAAAGATAGACAATTGAAAAAAGGAGAGGTAGCCAGTCAACACTGCGGCCCAGTTTCAGTTGTAAAGTGGAAAGATAAGAAAGTAGTCACCATGATTTCTACATTCCATGGCGTAGAAACAAATACTATAGTGAAAAGAGGGAACGAACTCATGAAACCAATGAGTATCATTGATTATAATAAATATATGGGTGGGGTGAATCTAAAAGATCAGTTACTTCAAACCTACTTGATTGAGAGAAAGCGTCTCAACAAGTGGTACATGAAGCTATTTAGAAGACTCCTGAATTCGGCAGTACTAAATGCTCTAATAATATACTGAGAAAACAAAAATAAAAACATTGACCATTTCACCTTTCGTGTCCAGCTAGTAGAGAAGCTGTTTCAGAAATATGCCAAAAAGGACGCCCGAGTGCCCGGCCGACGTTCCGCCGATAGTTTATTGCCTCGCTTGACAGAAAGGCATTTCATCAGAAGGATCCCTCACTCAGGAAAGAAACAACATCCGCAAAGGAGGTGTGTCGTCTGCGCTAAACATTCCAGGAGAAGAGATACTGTGTACTGGTGTAAAAACTGTGATGTGGGACTTTGCTTTGACTGTTTTGAGATCTACCACACCAAGCAGAATTATTGAGGTAGGCCATTTTTATAACTGGTATTATCATCGCCGAATGTGTAATGCGTGCATCCTGCTTTGCCGAGGCGAGGCAGCCTTTCGTGCATGTGCAACAATAATATATTTATCGCCTAGAACTTAATATTAAATAGCGTTTTTTAAAAATAGTAATACCTATAAGCAAATAATACGCAAGAGTTTCTTTGCATTAAAAATGAAGGAAATCTGATTTTTGGTAGCGGTAAAAGATAAAAAAAATATTTCACCACAGAAAATATCATGAAAAGTATAAGGAAGTACAAGTTATACCACAAAATATTATGGATAAGATATTATTTTATACGCATAAAAAATTTGAAATTAATTCAATGAATAGTTTTAAAGTTATAAATTTTTTACCAGCCATATGCGAAAACCGGCCATCCCATTTAAATCTCCTCCGACCTACGAGATGGGATTCCGAGATGGGATGGGGTCGCTGGAGGTGAGGAGAAGTTCATTCAGTTTTTGCGGGGGGAAGAAAGTAGGCGGAGGATGACAAATAAGGAAGCATAGTGGGAAAGTATGGATGGTCTCAATGTTTGGGTCAGTGTAATGCTACGGAAAGAAAAGGTGATGGGGGTCCTCCCAGCATGAGGGTATTTTGGTCACCTCAGAACACTAGTTCCTCTTCCATCAGTCCCTCACGCAGCGCCGCACTGAAGAAAAAACACGCCATCGTATTCCATGTTTTTTCCATTTCCTGCTCCTTCTTCCTAACCACCTACAACCCAAACTTCTTAGAAATAATTATTTTTGCCTTTCCCACCAATCCAGAAGCAAAACCTCATCTACCGCACTCCCCCACATCACTATTACCTGTCCATCTCTATGGAGACATCCTCAGTGAGGGAATGGGCTCCACTGTAGGCCTAAAATACTGGCTCTTCTAGCCCACCCTCCAATGCGGCACTGGACTCTTTGACGCGTCGCTGATTGTCCCACATTTTCATATTTCACAACTCATCTGACTTTAATCCTTCCTTTTTTTAGAAATTGCAGGATCTAAACTCCCAGAATGTCCGTTACATTTGCCTTGATCGTCAGAACATAGCCCTTAAAAATCACGACGGTAGCACTCGTCTCTTCTCACTCCAGCTACAATTTTTCAATTATTAACGTTTAAGAACTCAGGCTTCTACGCACACTACAAAGATATAACATGTGGGTGGACGTAGTGAAGCAAAATTATTTTACATGGACCCATTGGACTTTTATTCGGTCTTCATTTTTAGTATTTGGATATATAAAAAATAAAACAATGAGTACATGATCAAGCGGAGTTTATCCAGCATTGTATATCAGAAAAAATATTTAAAATGACCATTACACACAAAATTAAAACCTTCATTTGAAAATAACCGTCTAAGGGACCAAAAAAAAGAGAGTACTACGACAACAAACAGAAAAGAATGCAGTGTTAAAGATTTTTAGCTATAACTTCTGTAATAATGGGTTAAATCTTGCAAAACACGGTTAAAAATAAATAAAATAGAAGTCACTAGCATTATCAATCAGAAAACATGCCAAGAAAGGCCAAGTTTGAAAGAAAATGACAAAATATAATGCAGCGCCGCTGCGGCGCCGTAAATCCAACGACTTAGCTAAATTCGTAAATTCATATGAGGGTTAAAAGCATAATACATTTGAGCATGTGAAAATAATACCATAATTGTACACAAAGTGGTTAACATATATAAAACTTAAAGAGTGTGTCACTGTGCAAAATGTATTTCTTCGTGGGGCTGGGTCCGCCAAACTCAAGGACCGCCCCGGGCGGCACACGCACTACCTACGCCACTGTCCCTTACCAATGTTTTTATTAAATTTATGTTCTTAATCTTTTGCCGCAAATAAAATACTATTAATCAGATTTGTTGATTTAAATAGCCTAGTTTTTACTTTTCTGCAGCGTAACTTAACCTAACTGCCATACTAACATATTTATTTGTGGGCATTACAATTTTCATACACTTTTTAATAAATCTGAACAAGGTTAAGTCTGTTATAATATGTAATCTACGCAATATAATATATATTATTATTATATTAGTTACAATATGTATTTACAAAGACCAGGATAATTTTTTTATAGTTTTCCTCAGGTGATTCCACTTATAAACACAGTCAAAATGTTGTGGAGAACACGGATTTCCTAGGTTCTGGGCTTCTAGGATTGAAGAACTACAGTTGAGCACCCCTAATCCGGAAATCCCTAATCCGGGAACACCCGTAATCCGGCAATATTTCCAAGGCGTACTTGGCGGAAAACAAACTTTTTTGCCGAATCATTTACTTCGTAATTACTGAAACTGTAACCCATTCTAACAAAAATTCTCCCATTCAAGAACGAGTATCGTAAGATCTTTTGCATACAATGTTGTCTATATTACTTATTGTGCGCAATGAAGGTGTTTATTCAGCAAATTGAAGACATCACGACAATGTACGTCGTTGCCGAGACGCGAGTGTGTGACGTCACGGAGTGGACAGTGTCTTACCTTGCATGGCGTGCGCATGTTTGCTTTGTACCGAGCGTAGACGGCGCGACGTAGACATCAGACAGCTCATTGAATCGTATTAAACACAGTGGAATAAGGATTGCAAGGAAAATTGGAAGCGATGAAAATTTTTTACTTATCTACTGTATATACTCTTTGATGTCCAGCTACACATTAATATGTTATATGCATTCCTTTCACTCAGCCGTTTTGCGAGACTGCCGGTTGACTGATTTTGTTTTTGTGAATTTAGAAGAAGTTTATTTATTTTTTTTCGAATTACTTGTCGAATTATACAGAATTTATTCAAACTTAATTGAAGTTTTTATAATTTATTGAATTCCCGCATTAAAAATATCGTGGACCCCATAATTATGCTGGTTACTACCACAGCACCCGCAGTCCTGCAAAATCCCTAATCCGGCATCGCTCGAGTCCCGACCGTGCCGGATTAAAGGTGCTCAACTGTATTTGAAATCATCCCTAACGCCGCTACCCTGATGTGAAAGGGAATCCAACGTATGCTTGTGCAATGATATTGGATCCTCGGTTCAAGGCGACACCTTTTCAAAACACTACTGCTTTTGAAACTGCAAAGGTAAAAATAATTGAAGAAATGGTGGCTTTGACACAGACTGATTCAATCTCATTTGATGACCCAGCGGTTGAAACTGCAACCTCCACCTCAGACACCTCTGGTGATAAGGCAAGTAAGGGGTTTTGGTCCTACTGTAAAGACTATTTTGGCAAAAGAGTCGAGCATGTTGATGATAGTGCTTCTTCTTGTGAAAATGAACTGCTGCAGTACCTTGGGGAAAAGAACTTAGATCCAAAAGACGGTGAAAAAGTTTCCCATTACAGGGCAAACAGTGTATTTACGAGACTTAAATGTAGCATTTAAGTATCTGTGTATTCCTTCTTGCACCGTATTTAGTGAAAGACTATTCAGTACAGCAGGGAATATTTGTGATGCAAAAAGAAACTGACCGAGAGACTCGATCCTGACTGAGTAAAGATGCTTGTTTTCTTGAACCAAAACGTTGAGTAGATCTAAGACATAGGTAGACTTTTTTAAACACTTCCAAATCATTGTTGAAAACATATTGCTTTCATTTTGCAATAATTGTTTTCTTGTTCTTTTAGAACATCAAAAAACACATTTTCACCTAATTTAAATACTAACTTGTTTTATGTTTGTATTTTTTATAGTGCACATCCTTAAACAAATCACTTTGGTGGTTAAATTATAATATACTAATTTAATAAATAATTTTTTGTTTTGTTAAACATCAGAACAACGTACGTAATGTTGGATAGAGAATCAAACTTTAATTCCATTGTGAACTGTAAATTATTAAGTTAACTATTTATGTCTGAAACAATTAAAGTGTTTATTCCAAAACAGCAAAATGAAATTGTAACTTGAATGCAGGTTGATTGCCATTTTATGGGTCCCATTAATATTTCATGGTGTACACGAGTAAACTCTGTTAAACTGCATCATATTTTCTCTACAATATTCAATGTCAGTAACTGTATCATTCAAATTTCATTTTCATCTTTTAAAGGTCTTCAATTTGATGAAGTTGTACAGTAGTAACCTAAAATACCCATCAATAATTTTATTACACTTGGAAACTTTGTTCTTCTCATTCTAAAAAAAATAAAGTTATATATTGTTCTGTGGCAATTTGTAATTCGTATGTAAAACATTTGATTCATATTTCATATACAGTAGAAGATCGATAATCCGGAATACGCGGGACCAGACGCGTTCCGGAATTACGATATTTCCGGTGTATAGATCACTTTCCTTGAAGTATGCAACACGGTAGGTAGTTTAACGGAAAGAGCGTGAGCGATTCTACGGAAATGACGCAATGATGAATGAGGGGGCAAGTGATGAGAAAAACTAAAGTACTATCATAAACTCTACATGACGTAAAACATTTAACAAAGTTCTTCGTCCGTAAATGACGAATCGTTAAGTCAATCTAGATGAGGCCACCTGTAAGTGGAAGAAAAATGGCACTTAACTTTACAATCCGGGTAGAACATCAATATTTCGCCAGCCCAGATTTTTTAACATGCCCTTATCCTAAATTCCACGTCCCTTTAAATACTACTAGCGTTAACATATCGGAGGTTTTGGTAATTAACAATCCCACTTCGAATACATTACTAGGAATATCAGCAGTTTTAATTCTTAAATTTAATGTTAACAGTCGCAGTGAATCCTACGAGGTGGGGAAATCGCGGGTATTTTGGAAAGAACTACTTGGCATGAACTTGATAAATTATTAATATGTTCTGAAGTGGCGTAAATCCCAAAAAAATTGAAATGTTTGTTTACCATCACGTCGTATGGATCTTTATTGGCCCTGAGCGGAGTGACGCACATTATCCGTGGCAGCAACACACGAATGTTGGTGATACTGTCTTCTTCAAGAGGTCTATGAGCTTCACCTGTTTCCACTGGCTAAGTCTCTTTCATTAGATTAGGTTTAGCATTTTTTCTGATAACTATGAGTCCGCATTAATGGCTTCCGGCAGCATTAACATAGGCCGTGATTGTGAGTCTTGCCATAGATTCTTTAGCTCCGGTCGCAGTCTTCTCGTCACTGCAAACAAGTTTTTCGAGGAAAACAGCGCCAGAGCTAACCAGTCTCATCCATGTTGTAAATCTGATCCGGTGTAAGATTGTTCTTCCATCAACTTTGCCAGCTCGTACATACTTTTCGGTAGCATCATGATCTGCTGACAATTTTTCTCCGGTAACTTTCAGATACCCAATGGCATGCCGATATTTAAATTTCTGTAGCCCCTGTTGTATACTCGTATGGTGAGGTGATATTAAGTTGCTTGTGGAAATATTTACCTTTTTCCATCATGATTTCGCCAGAAATTAGGATGCCTTCACTTCGTTGCTGCCGTAACCACTCATACACCGTCTTGTCCAGTTTATTGTTACTTGGCCCACGTAAATTTCTTCTTTTGGAAATTCTGGCCAACGAGTCAGACTCTGCAACGAATAGCAAAAGTTTATCTCTGTCCATTGATGTCATAAATGGTCGATTGCCCGACCGCATACTCCTGACAAAGCTGTGAAACACTGACGCCTCGGTCCAATTTTGGCAGTAACTCCATTTTTTGTTAAAGGGAGAGCTTTTCTTTCACTTGGAGCCTACTACTGCTTCCTTGACCCAAGTCTATTTTTGGAGTTTTCACTGTACGACACAACCTGCTCAACGCTATCTGAAAGCAACCAGCAAACAACTGATGCTGAAATGAACCAAGTTCCTCTGAGTTCACCAGAACCCTTTTCAAATATTTTGGTGGCTGAGAGGCCAGAATAAAATTTGTGGGGGTGAGGGTCTTCACAGGGTAATACATTGAGTAATTTTGACGTGCGTTGCGCACAATGTCTTAGAGTGGGGGGTGGAGCTCGGTGTCCTCAAGTCGTTCACCTGGGAAGTCCGTATGACTCAGTCTGAAAAAGGCCCTCTAGGCTATGGGCTTTGCTGCGGAAGTCGCCCGCCATATAAATTCATGCGCCCGCCCATGTAGATGAAAGTCATAGAATTTCTCTCCAAGATGATTGTAACACAATGAATGAAAAAAGTAGGTAATCGTATATACAGGAAGGGAATAAACCGTGGTATTCACGTGCCACCCATTTTTCATGAAACCGCCAATCCCCTATGATTCATTGTGAGTAACTTTGGACGTGCGGCGCGCACAATATAAACTTTTAGACCTCTTTCACACTAGGCGAATTTTGGACGCGCGGATTACGCGTGGAATCCACGCGATAGAGCAACCGGGTGGAGCTGGATTTGGATAAGAAAGAGAATTGTTGTTTTCATATTTTAATTGTAAAAAGAATACTAAAAATGGTTTCCAAATTGAAATAAGTTGCAAACACGCTTACCAAATTGTTTTCTTTAAGCTTCAATTTTGTTTTCAAAATCTTCATCAAATATGACGCAAATCTCACGTCATGAATCTCTTGTTGAAATTCTGTCCTTTTACTCTTCTAATACTTATCCCACAGCACAGGACTCTTTGGGACAAGACCGATAAACAATTCTATGTCTTTCAAGCTCCAGGCGGTCGCCGCGGGTTCTCGAGGGGGCACGGTAGGTTCGCGGTCGCTGCCCGGCGGCCGTTCGAACTTTGGACGCGCAGAAACAAGTGTGAAAGGTCGCATGCCCTCCAATGCCCAATAAAATTACGCGGATTCCGCGTGGAAACTACACGTCCAAAACACGCCTAGTGTGAGAGAGGCCTAACCCACCTTCATTCCTCTCGCAAGGAAGTCGCGGAAGCTTGCGAAATAGACGTCGTATGTTGATGCCGTAGATACTGTTGCGTAGAATCACCTGTAGATGCATTCCAAATCACGAAATAAGATATTCTACAGATGAAAAGGACGAATTCATTGGCTGGCTCTCGGAGGATTGACACGAAGCCACACAGGCTCCAAAACGGCAATTTAACCGCTTATATAACTGCATTTTTGGCGGCGCAACTTAAAAAATAAAAAATTCGCAAAATTCTGGAAAACCTTCCGTTGTTTAGATGCTTCCGTTATTTAGATTTCCGGATTATCGATCTTCTACTGTATTTTAGTTATCAAATCATATTTATCTCAGAAATTTTGGATGTGAGCTATCAATTTGTACTTTTTATGCACCTCAACAAGCTGAGGATATAGTTGCTGTTGGTTAATAAATATACATTTTGAGCGACTTATTTGTCTTTGTTATTTTATTCCACCCAATGCTTGAATTAAAATAATCATCGTACCCTACTGGTATATCAATACCCCACCTGTTATTAGGAATAAGAATCGATGGAATCGGAATCGAAAAAAAGTGGAATCGACTCATCCCTAGTACAGAGTTATTTAAATCCAACTTTGAAGTAAATAATGTTTCTAAGACGGAGCTGTAAAGCTATTTGTGAGAAAAATATCACGTTAAAATGCATAGTCCCAATGTTCCAAACGCAGCGGAGGAAACATTTATGATATCGGCTACAATAAAAATTTTATTCTTTTACACAAAAATCGAATGTTAGTCCAGGCAATCGATTTTTGTCTTTGAGAATGTAATCAATTCGAGTAGTTAATATCATCTTCAGATTCCATTTTCGCATGTAACTGTGTAGCATGTGAGTTTAAATAAACACGTAAGTGAACTTTGTGAACTTCCATTACACATGATGAAGACGAAGAATGTGCTTTCCACATCTTCTAGCAGTCGTCGACAACAAGAGGTCTCTTGGAGCAACCGAAACGAGCCATCCCCCTTTCATTCTCGCTCACACATTAAGTGAACAGAAGCCTGCAATTTTCAATGCAACCCTCTGAATCATGATGCTTCATTCCTTTTTGTGCATTCTTCTGTCTGAGAGAGCTTTCTAAAATTGTCTCATCCATGAGTTAGAAATTAACATATGTAGGATGATCGTATGTAGGATGATCGTATGTAGGAGGATCATATGTAGGAGGAGGATCGCAGGAGGAAGAGGAGCGTATTGAAAGAGGGCCTCCTCCCACCATTTAGAATTTTCTTTTGCAAGTCAAAATTTTCCCGTCAAGCATATTCTCCCTCTCCAATTGAAGTGAGAAAGGTCTTTGTCCCATCCCGTTTGTTTATCGCCTTCCCGTGCAGGATAGGTGGTTTGACCGTGTTGTCACATCAACTTAGGACTTAGAAATTAACTTGGGACTTTGAAATTTTTTGGCTCCGAGATGGTTAGTTTTGTTGGACAGGAGTATACATTGGTACTTGTATTAAAAGTAGAGACCACATGTATAGGGAGTGAAGATGTCTTAGAAGCTGTAGCATTGGGAACTGTAAGTATTTGGCATCACAGACTGGGGCATGTTCATTATGATGCTCTCTACAAGGTGCCTCAGCAGAAGGATTTGAAGACTGATAATGTGAATGAGAATTGTTCCGTTTGTATACAAGGAAAATTGACTAAAATTAGCTTTCCAAATCAAAGTGAAAGGATTTCTGTAAATCCACTGGACTTAGTACATAGCGATTTGATGAATATACCCAGTGTATCAAATGGGGAACATCATACCTGATAAGTTTCAATGATGACTGTACTCGGTATTCGGCAGTCAAAACTAGGAAATGTATTTTTTGTAATCTGGCTATGGAAGCAACTAATAGTAGGCATGTTGACTGGGTACCTAAACCCTCAACTGCCAAGGAAGCTGTTTCTGGAATATATGGTGCAGAATGGAGAAGGGCAATGGATTTAGAGTATAGTTGCACGATGGATCTACAGGCGTGGGTATTGTAGAGAGACCAGTGGATCATAAGGTTCTAAATGGGTTTTCAAGGTGAAATATGATGACCCAGCTAATATTGAGAGATTCAAAGTGAGATTAGTTGCCTAAGGGTTTAAGACTCAGATGAGGTTTACTTGGGAGGATACATTTACTCCTGTAATTAGGAAGAAAAGTACTAGGGTATTGTTAGCTTTAGCCATGGAAAATAAATGGACTGTTCACCATGTAGATGTGCTTACTGCATATATGAATAGTCCTATGTTCCAAGATGTTTTTATAGAACAACATTAGTAGTATGAAGACCGAGAGAAAGAAGGGATTGTTTCGTGAGTAAGCTTAAAAAGAGTATTTATGGTTTGAGCCAGCAGAGATTGGAATATTTGTCTAGATGAATTGTTGAAAGGTTTGAATTTCCATCAATGTAGAAGAGACTTATGTATCCTTGTGGAAGAAGAAGTCACTGTGGGAGTTTGTGTGGATGATATAACTACACTAAGAGATGAAAGCAAAGTGCATGATTTCAAACAACAATTTACACAGCTATTGAAGGTGAGAGATTCAAGCATAGCTAGTAAGTTGCTATCTATGCATATTGTTCATGATGAATATGGTATAAATGTGCATCGAAGATTGTACATTCAAAGATTTCTTGAAGAATGCTGTATGACTGACTGTAAGCTCTGTGTTACTCCATTACCTTAGTGGCAGAGACTAATGATAGGTTGTTTGAAAATGTAACTTTCTACAGGAAAATTGTGGGCAGCTTACTTTTTCTTGCAAATAATTACAGATGTGGCATTGCTTTGATGTGGGCAAAGCTAGTCAAGCGTGCAAATCACCAACAGATGGGGGACTGGAGGTCTGTAGAGTGCATCTTAAGATATTTGCAAGGCACAATTGATTTGTGTTTGTGTTAAGAGAAAATAGGATGGCTGATAAAATTTTTTTGGGATGCAAGTTGGAATAGTGAGCCAAAGGGTAAATATATAGGAGGGTTCATCTACATCTACATACTACCCCGCAAGCCACCTCGAAAGGCATTTGGCGGGGGGTGTTAGGACACCAGCCGTTTAAAAAAAAAATTAAAAATTAAAATTAAAATAAAAAAAAATTTGTTTCCGCCTAGCATTTATTAAAGTCCTTAATTGTTCGGGGGAAAAACGAATTCCCAAACCTATCCGTTCGGCAAAATATTCCTCTTAATTTATCGATTCTGTCGGACCTGGAAATATAATGTGGTTCTAATATGATGTTCTCCGTGTCGCTCTGAAAGATATCCATTCTCAATTGCTCAAGCAATCTAAGCCTAGCACGTAGCCTCCGAGTCTCTAGCGGCTCCCACCCTAAATCGTTCAAAATCTGTGTAACGCTTTCTGTTCGGCATAAGCAGTTTTTGACGAATCGTGCAGCTTTCCTTTGTATTTTATCAAGTTCATGGACAAGGTCTTTCTCCGCCGGATCCCATATGCTCGCTGCATATTCAAGTTGTGGCCGGACGAGTGCAAAATAGCACCTTTCTTTCACTTTCTCATCCGAAAATCTTCCCACAACACGCTTGACAAATCCTAGCTTCTTCAGGGCTCTGCCACAAATACAGTAGAACCTCGGATATGCGACCCTCATATATGCGACAACCTCACTTATGCACAGATTTTTTTTGGTCCCGTGAATAACCCCATAAGACCTCATGTATTTCCAACCTCGCTTATGAAACTTTCATTTATGCGACGAACTCTGCTATGAAACGTATTTTTCTGGTCCCATGACAGGAAGTACCTCACTTATACGACTTCCTATTGAGCTGCCGTAAGGAAAAATTGTATATATTGATTTTAGCCGATTATGACAATCAGTCTCATGCTTTCAATCATGCGCGCATGTGTCATAAATTATTATTAGAATAGTAATAATAATAATAGTAGGCATAAATGTTCACCATACTTTTTGGGTAAGTATTCGTTGAACAAGTGTTTTCCTTCTGCGGACAACGTCTAAATAGGAACCCCATTTTTTATAGTTGCATTATCAGTTTAACCATTGGGTTGATATGCCATAATTAAATTTTATCATAGATCAGAAGATAAATAATATCGAGTTATGATGCCTTAAATTCGACAATTTAGATCGGAACATCGGTAAAATTCTGCTCACCCCATTCTAATTTCTCCATATTAAAATCAACTTCAATCAAACTATACGTACATATAAACATCGTAAGCACGGACAGTTTTAATTCCCATGATCGTCAGGTATCGTATATCGATCGTCATTTGTTAACTCAGCAAGGTGGGGCAAATACGGTATTACTCTGTGGTATTATTTTGAAGAGGTGTGCAGTTTAGATTTTGGCCCACCGGCTTCAAGTCTATCCTGAGTTTCCATAATTGTCCGTATGAAATGTGTGAAGTTTGAAAGTTGTAATTGTATGATTATGCGTGCAAATGAGTAGAGTTAACGGGAGTAAAGTCCACACACATCATTTGTAATTTTTTGATAATTGTTCTTGTGCGACATGTGTTATAGTAGCAATGAAGTTAAGTTTCATATTTTAAAACGAAATGAGAAATCCGTCGAATAACTCAGAAAACAAACCGAAGTAACATATTAGAGTACCTACCTACCTTTGCAATTCATCGTGTGAGTCTGAATAGCAACTCATGCACAACATAATATCGCGATTACCCCAAGCAAATTCCACAACTATTCTGATGGTATCTACAGTTAAAATACATATAGATTTCTACAGTCGTTGACTAAATTACTAATGTGGTATAATTTCATGGTTGTCATGTATGCACATATCTTTTATGATGTTTAACACAATACTTTACGTGTATTGGTGCAAAATTTAACGTTTGCACTCTAGATTAGAATCATATTCAAGTAAAATTTTTTGAATTCCACAGTTTTAAGAGTATATACAATGATATTTTACTATTTTTCAATGAAATATTGCCGATACTTGGTTTGATATCCTTCGTAGTCGATGTAAATACTCATATCCCACGACCTTATGACGCCTAAGACTAAAGGGGGTTTTCAAGCGTCGTACGATATGACGGCTATGACGGGGTTATGACGGCTATGACATTTACATAATCGCTCCTTTTCGCTAGCCGTCATAGCTATGACGCCCCCGTCATACGAACAATGGTTATGACGCCTATGACAGTTACATAATCGACCCGCAGGGACTGATGGTATTCCCTTCCATGACTTTGTATCACTTTGTATGTGCGGATGAATCATAAATGCTCCGGTGAGAAATATTGACGAACTTCTTGACGACCACCTGGACACAGTAAGAAAATACTTAATGACCACTACAGAAATGGGAGAGGCTCAAATGAACTATTTCATTAGCCTCGAAAGTTACATGCAAAAATCGCGAGTGGCCTTCGTAAAGCAAACTACAACAACAAATTTTTTTGGACAAAAATAAGGGTTAATTCATTTGTAAATGTGTTCTGAAAATAATAATTGATTTTAGTTCCGGAAAAGTTCTTGTGTTTTTTTATTTCGATAAATGCCTTTTTATATGCATTCAGATTCCTTTCCTAGATGTTAGAAGAAAGCCTGTGGGAAAATAGTTGGTAATCGTTTTGTATCCTGCCCAGCCTCGAGCTTGATTAAAAATGTTTGTCTTAAAAATTATTTGATAGGTAAGTCTTGCTGAAATCTGGTAAATGAGTTTACAATAATGCTCTTCACATGTCACCAAATCAGGGTAAATTTATTGATATTAATTTTGAACAATGATTGTTGCCTGTGAGTAAATTACAGTATTATAGGTTTCATTTTCCTGCCTACAAATAAGTAATTGCAGCCAGGAAGCAAACAGACCAAATTGGGCAGCTGAAAGGGGTTTTGCTCTCCCTTGCCATAAAACCTCAGTTATGAAACCCCTCACTTATGAAATTTTTTTGGTGGTCCGCTGAAAGTTTCATAAGTGAGGTTCTACTGTATTTCTTATATGTGTCCCCCACGATAGGTTCGAAGTTATCGTAACTCCCAGGTATTTAACTTCATCTGTCGCATTTATGCTAACGCCATCCACAACATATACATGGGGATAGTTGGATGACCTACGCAAGAAATGAACCGCAGTGCATTTGCTCAGATTAAGTTCTAGTCCCCACTCTTTGCTCCACGCTTGAACGGTGTTTAAGTCCAATGACAGAATTTCAAAGTCAGAGTGATTACTAATTTCGCGGTATATGACAGCGTCGTCGGCAAATAAACGTATTTTACTGCTATTTCAGGAGCAAAGGTCGTTTATATATATAATGAACAAGAGTGGGCCAATAACGCTTCCTTGCGGAACACCCGATGTCACCTTAACCACATCAGAGCTAATTCCTTCAAGAACTACTCTTTGCTTACGATCACTCAGAAAGTCACGTATCCAGTTTACTACTTGTTCGTTTAACCCGCATGACTGTAATTTGTATAATAGTTTTCTGTGAGGTACCGTGTCGAAAGCTTTCTTAAAGTCTAGAAATGGTGCGTCAACTTGTCTTTTATTATGTTGTCTTGTTTGCTGGGAGAGCTGTAACACGGCTTAGTAAGAAACAATTATGTGCAGCTCCGTCAACTGCGGAGGTAGAACTCATTAGTATGTATGAAGCTGCAAGGGAAATACTACAGCTTAAGAATCTATTTTTTAAGTTAGGACAGGAAAAGTTCATTGAGGAGCTTTGTATTATATACTGTGACAATGTACAAGCTCTTAGGCTGAGTTAGTCTGGAACTGTAACAGAGAAGTCAAAACATATCCAACTGAAGCATTTATTCTGTTGCAAAAATGTAGAGAGTAAGAATGTCATTTTCCCGTTCATACCATCACATAAGCATTTAGAGGATGCGTTCACTAAAGTTGTACGTGGTCCAAAAACAAAATGTTTAACACTATGTTGGGTGTGAAATCAAAGGTTTGTCTTGTGACTTAACACTAGAACCGCCGAGTGGTCATTTTAATCCCATCCACTCTTTTGTTTCCGTGAATGCTGCTATCAGTCCACTCTTTGATAGGACCATTACATGCACATGACATTTAATATTTTTTGCGACTTATCAAATGCCCGTTGAAAGAAAAATTAAAATAATTTTTTTTCCTGAGATACAGGCAGGCATTGGACTGCCAACGGGTCAAAATGATCCCTCAGTCTTTATATCTTTTCTTGCCACATATCACTTAAGTGAAGGTCTGACTTTTGTATATTATTTAGTACTGCTTCCTCTTTTCATTGTATTACTCCCTATTATGCTTGTCTGAGAGATGGGTCCACAGTGGGACAGGCACTGGCTTGTCTCCATCGTTGAGGCCTGTTGCACATTGTCAAACATGTCTCCTTTCCATTTGCTGCCTCTCACCTCTAGTCATATACAGAAAATCAAAACGCCACTTCTCTTTGAGTGAATCACTTTTTGTTGCCCTTTACAGTCACCTCGGTGAGAGTCAGATGACAGCGTAAAAGAGAAAATTAGAGCTAACTCTCGACCTGAGTCTCGTTAAAAAAAAATGCAAGGTAATATTTTCTGCACAACATAGCCTTGGATTCCTTGTGATGAGTGTAATACATTGTGACCATGAATTTTAACACTACTAGGCAAATATCGCAACAAGGATATACAAAATGGATACACTGTACGATTGATTTACAACTAAATAACAAAGGTTCACAACTGAATACTCCATGAATTGATGGTGCTTATTCCATGCACGTCAGCGATGGACGTTAGCTTTAGTGATGGTGAAATAAATGGCGGGAAAGACGTAATGGTAGAAAAATAATGATAATTTCCCATCCCAGTTTCTCCCTGACTGTTACAAGAATTCTCAGACTTTTCCCTGACTTTTCCAGAAATTCAAAATTCCCTGACAATTTCAGGTTTTCCCTGACGATCGCCATTCTGTAAGAGGTGATAGTTATTTCATGAACGTTTGTGACATTTAGCTTATGATATTAAGGCATTATTTCAAATGCTTTCACGAATAATGACTATAAATCATTTTAAAATGTTTCCAAAGACCACAGAAGTCAGGGGGGGAAAGGGAAACATTTTTCGTGATTTATTAAATAGGTTCGAAAATACAAAGTGCTGATTTTTCGGTCCCGCCAACTTTGTATTATCGAGTTACTACTGTAATATAATTCATTACAGCATAAAGGCACATTTTATGCCCCCTAGACTATACATCATAACAAGATCCTCGAGTACCTGTACTATGCTTTACAGAAGTTAGGGAGAATCCAGAGGATGTTTTCATAAGTACTTTTTTCATTTTTGCATTAGGTTCAGCTGGGTGCTGTTTGATTGGCTGCAAATTTTCTTTTATGCCTAATCATGTAGTATTTGCCTTCATCACAATGCTTCCCTCACCCTCTTCATTTCTTGGCCTTATATGCAATAAAATTCGCAGTACATTCAATATGATTACATACTTCCTTCTCTTAGCTTGCTTCTCCCACTACTTGTGTCATATCACAACTACATAATATGCTACTGCCTCAATGAGAGTCCTTCACAAGCTACTACAGCCTCATTTATCACAGCCTTGAATGCTCAACCACTAAATGGTCCATAAGTCTTTCTCTTTTCTTTGCCTCCAGCAACCACCCTCCCCCCACTCCTCCCTCCCAAAACCCCTTCCAGAAGACGAGGGCTATGCCCTTACAACCAGCTGGAAATATCAAACTCATTTCAGTGCTTCCTATTTTTTGCTCTTTTGAAAACTGGTAAACCTGTAGCTTCACAATATACAAGTGCATAATCAGACATAAAACCTACCAAATTGGGTCTAAAAGACAGACTACTGACCTTCAGCTCAGAAGTCGAGAGGAGAAAAGGTATAATGGGAGTGGACGATGGAACCCAAGGAGTACACCACACACACTTGTACTCACGTGAGCGAGGAGCGTTCACTTTGTGCACTTTGGTGTCCAGGCCGTTAACCTTGGGGGTGAGGGCTGCGGCAGGCGGTGCACCTTGGAGGGAAGGGGGCCCGACCACAGGGTATGCCGTCGCTGGGGCACTGCCTGTCACGACCATGCTCCCACCGGGCAAACAAGGGTTCGATGCCAGAGGGGAGGGAACCACAACCGACGGCACTTGGTGCGGAGTCTGCTGCCCAGCAACCACCATCATCATGGTAGGAGGAGCACCAGCACCAAACGGCACCGGAGGCGCAGACACGATTCCACCCTGTTGGGGGGGAGAAGTGTACATGGTCCCGGGACTGGATGATGCACTGGGGGCATACGATGAGGGCAGTGGTTTGGGTGCCACAGAATTGTTTGCAGAGGGGGTGAGGGGGTTGGTGCCGCTCGCCGAGTTGGGGGTGGACGTGGGCACGCCGTGGTGGGGTGGGGGACCCGAGTGGTGTGAGGACGAGGGGGGAGCCGAGGATGGGGGGGATGGGCCACCACTCGGGCTCTGTCCGACCGACTGCTGGGGTGGCTGGCCTCCACTAGCCACCGTCGAGGGGGGAGGGGGGCCTCCATGGGGCCCATGCGGTGGAGGTGGCGTCGACCGCATCAGCTTCCCACTCTGTGGGTTTTTCCGCTTGGCAGGTGGGACATACTTGCCACCCTCACCCCCACCTGGCGGGCAACAGCCGCCTCCAGCTGCATCCACCGCAGCGGCCGCAGGTCGCGTCACCGCAGCAAACCGCTCCTCTTCATCGCCATTCTCCATTTCTATGCGCGCCTTGTACACTGGGCTGCTTTCAATCTCACTTGCAATCTTGGCTGCTTTCGCTTCAGCATCCCTGTAGAGAGACGGCATGTGATTAGCTTTCAATGACAGTGCAGGCGGTATCTCTAGAGGGCAGATTGGTGCCGAGGTGAGTATCATGGCAGCACTCAGAGAGAGGGACACGCTTCAACCCTTTATGGCACTCTTTTATTAATTGATGCTCTAAGTATCTCGATCAGAGTGAACCCACAGCTGTATTATCTCTCAGAAAAGTACCTTTCCTTGCACAGTCTCTCACTTGGATGCTTCTACGCCTCTGATTTTCATTAGATAGCACTCGAGTACAGATTGCTTTAAAATGCCTTAATTTTCTGGTTCAAAACTAAGCTATGCTGAACCTTCTAGAAGCATTTAGCAAGAAGAACTAGAGAAGGAGCTCAATGAAAACCAAAGTGCTTTCCACAAGTGAGAAGACGATTGCATTGAAAGGGTTAAAAGACTTCCTTGGAGGTCAAAAGTAAAATACAGGACTTGATACTCAACTGGACATTATAACCCACACATAGTGTACGAGTCAGACCACATTTTACACTCGTGAAGTGCTCTGTATTGCACTCGAAATTAATTTTAAAAAAAGAGCATTTTAACAAAAAGGAGATAGGGATGTACTCCACAAAACACTATTGCTCTTCAGAATAGCAGAAAAGGAACTCAAAAATTAGCCATGGCACTAAAGTACATTTTACTAAAAAGAATAACCCGAAAACTTTTTTTTTACTTGGTGAAGCTATCAAGTAAGAAGTCAAGAGTCGAATCAAGCAATGTGGAGGGATTTAAATGCTATTTTTATTAACCTTTACCTTCCTGAGTTTTTCCGTAGTCATCAGCCTTGCTGGCCGGTGTTTTTTAAATGTCCATCAATTTGCCAAATGAACACACTCGGCAGTCTAGGGGGACAATTTTTGTGCCGGAGAGACACGCTCGGAAGATAAAGGTTAAAGTGAGTTCAACTCCTGTTGTACTATCTTGAATTAATAACAATGAAACTTCCCAAAAGTTGAGTGACGTCCTGCAGTTATGCCGTGTGGGGTGAATCCAGGTAGGAGGAAGAACTAGTCATATGATAATAATAGGGTTACATTCCACAGTAGTACAAAATATTCCTTCGGGACTTTTTTCTTCACAAAAATATGACACATTTGCTTTCACCTTTCATATTGCAGATATTTCAAATAATACAACGATGAATACATCCTTGACACTCATCCTGATTAAACATATGATAAAATGAATGAATAAAATACTCAGACTCGGGCAGAAAGATGTTGGGTGTCTCCTGGGTTGCAGAGCTCAATAGAAGACAAGAGTTCTGGCAATAAAAACAATAATATAATTGATCCAAACATAATTGATCAATTTTTTTCCCCATGGTCAAACTTAATCCACAGTCTTCAATTGACAGCTTTAATGGCCAAAATTGCCATTAGCCCCTAATATTTTCTGAAGAAGGTATCATACCACACCTTTATTTACACTGCCACCACAATATATTAAATATTTTAATAAAACTTCACCATTACAGTCTTCTCAACTACGGGAGACTTTTGAAGCATTGCTTTGTAATACTTTTTAAGATAGTTTTTTCTCCAGAGTAAGCTCATATTGTAATTTCATTATCTTGTAATAACATAAAATTGTGGAGGCAAAGACTTCTGTACTTAATAGGTTATTAACAGTTAGCTTGGGTGCCAAAATAGTACAAATTTTCAGTTTAATTCAATGTTTAGAAGTTTATGTATCATAATTAGCACATTCCATGAATATTTTTCAGTAAGCTAATCATTACCTTCAATGTGATATCAAATTCAACTAAATTTTCCCAGGAGTACAAAAAATGAGATGTACTTAAGCAAATTTCAGTCAAAATCAGAAGTATGGATTTTTTCAAGCAAAGTTGTTGACTTATTATTTATAGAGGCAATTGATGGTCACAAAAGATGCAAAAAAAATATTCGAGCAAGCCGAAGTAAGAGTTACACTTTAAGAAAACCCACATCGAGGGCACATGGTGCAAGAAGAGGTGATCTGATGGTAGTACCACTCATTTGCAATAATTGTATATTCTTAACTTAAAGGTGGCCGCACCACCTCCAAGAAAGGACATAAATCTCATTTCTTTCACATTCTGGGTGCTCGTTGAGAAATGTGTTCACCTACTGACATGAACAATAAAATGTAAAATTTCCAGTCTATTTTTGTGGCAAATTAACTTGAAATAACATGGGGCTAAATGGTAAATTGAATGAAATACAAGAGAAAATAGAATACTTACTTACAACATAAAATCCAATATTTTAGAAAACTGAATTTAAGACATGAAAACTATCAAGAAATGTGATAAAAATATAAGTTAGGCATCTTATGAACTTATTTTATTTTGTTATCAGTTGATCACTGTGATAATTGAAGTAAAATTCCATAAAAATGAACTGAAATCAACTTCATTACCAATAAAAAAGGGTGCATTAAAAATATACTCACAGAATAATTTTCACATTTCACACATTAGCTTCGGTTTTCAATGTCTCATAAACTCTTGACATCAGTGAAAGAAGGATTTTCTAAACCAATGAATAAAAAAGTAGGACCGTCATACATATTTGTAATGACTCGCACATTTGTGGCAGGACCGTAGTGGAAGTTTTTGGTGACCATGTCATTGCCACATATGGCCATGAATGAAGAGCTGACACATCGACTCGACCACAGTTTATTTGCAAGCCAGACAGAGAACCCTCTCCAAACCCCTGGTGGCACCATCGAATGAAAACACAACACCCCTAACGTGGGCACGAAAGGTGCACGTGAATGGACAGCCATGACACCAACTGCCGCTCGTTTCTTACTTGTAGTCCTTGGTATCCCTTTTCTGTAGCTGAAGAGTGTATCCAGCCAAGGTGTGATCGAATGTCGACTGCACGCCATAAACCTGCTCATTCTTCCTGAACATGTCGTTCACATCCCACCCATTCTGGTAGCCATCTTCCAACTGCTCTCAGCAACACAAAAAGATGCCATCACGCAAGGTGGAGCACACCACCAGTCACACGTGCAGAGGATGCACGGCACCCAAAGACCATATGCAAGAGGGAGAGAAAAAAGTTATTAAATCTATTAGTGCCGAAGAATGCTCTTAATATGTATTTAGTGACTTCTCAAGGTGCATAAATTTAGTGACAGGCAATTAGCCCTCTACATTAGGGTCACTTTCCACAATTATTCAATTTCCAAGAGCTTCATGACCGAAAATTATCTTCCAAGGTTTTGGCTAAATATTCCAAATTTCAGAAAAATCGTAATAAGTCCTTAACTGCCTGCAGGTTATTTACTGATGAAAACTGACCTAAAATCACGGACATTCTGAAAACATATGAACTCTGATGAAACTGATTATCATTGGTTGAGCTAAAATATCTCACTAGGCAGGATATGTAACACTAACCTTACTAATTATTACCTAAAAATATTAATTTGCTGTAAAATAGTGCTTGTTGCCACAAAGCATCAGAAAGTTTCACAAATTCACAACCAAGACAACCCATATGATGCTAGAGCACAGCAGCCAGACCTGCATGAAATGTCACTTGAATTATGACTCAGAAGTTATTGTTTGCGACCACTTAGAAAGGCAAGAATTCAATTAACTAGTTTATTCACTCCACATGGTTGCAATTTGAATACAAGCTTTTGTGAGGAACTTTGTAGAAAGCATTCTTGAAATCAATGTATACCACATCAGAACTTTTTCAATTCCCCTGATTTTAGGATGTCATGAAGAAATGGTGCAAAGCTGTGCGATCACACAGGATCCTGGAAGTTGTGCTGACACAAAGCAAGAAATTTTGTCCAGGAAGGTCATAATATTGCTTACAACAATAAGTTTGAGCCAGTGGAATTACATTAACAGACTTGAGAACTAATGCTCATTAAGAAACTTGATTTTCCTTTGAAAGATAGCGATAAATGTAGGTATGTTTTATCTCACATGTAACTGCTATTCGTCGGATCTTACAACTTCCGTCATTTATACAGTAATTTATTTTATTAAGAAATGACAACTTTTTCTTCTTCCTGCTAAGACCCAAAATTTGAGGTTTTTAATCTGCTGTGAAAATATTTTTATGCCCTTGAATTTTCTTTACTTCTTTTCAGGGTCTCAATCCACCAGAGATGGTTGATGGCTTCTCACCACACTCTTCAACCATACATGTCAACAGAGTATGACCCTTCCTAACTCACAACACAGACAAAATATATGGAGAAGGTCCACAGTTATGGTTACAATTAATAAGGTTCACTATGACATCTCATCCATCAAGGAGCTGAGAATTTATAGATTTTAATACTTTTTTACAGGAATTTGGGATAAGAAATTAGAGATTGGATACCATAATCCATTGGAATGAATATTTTGGGCACTCAGAGGATAATATGATGGCCATGATTATTCATGGTTGTCAACACAGCAGACTGATTTTGCTAAAAATGTCAATGACATGAGAAAGGCAGGCAATAAATACATTCAGTGATTTGTGAAGTTTAAGTTGAATTTTGCAGCACTGGACTTTCCAGAAACACTCCATTAGGATTATGCAGTTGCACAGCCACCCATTCTCAGTCTCAGTGAATGCACTGTAGCACTTTTCCAATGTAAGAAATCACAATCTGATCAGTACAACTGAGTATAATTGGCAATGAGGGGGGGAGGGCAGGAAGGGGAGAGTGTAAGGAATTAATGAGCACGCACACCCACCGAACTCCCAGTCTCCAAGTCCAGGTCGTCACCGTTGCAAGGCGGGCCTTCCCATGGCTCCAGCTCCCGCTCTCCACTCAGCTGGCCATTGAACTTGCTGCTGATAGCTGTGTCCGTCTGGAATGTGTCTGGAGGGGGGGGGGAAAATTGTCAGAGAGACAATACATCACAATCAACACAACAATACTGACACAAAAATTGGAGCACACAGTTCACAGGCAGTTTGTACATTTAGCACACTCAGAATGACAATTTCACACGTAGATTTCCAGCCATCTACCCCACTCACCCTGAGGAGTGAATACCTTACCTCTTGTCGCATAATCCAGATCCACGTTAGGAGCATGTATTGAGATGACATCCTGTGGCTTGAAGATTAACTTCTCCACCACCGTGTTGATGTCCACTTGAGAAGGCTTTGATGGGTCCACTCGATGCACCATCTCAATGACTACGTCAAAGGAACTTGAAAAAGTTCGGAACACTCCCTCAAATGTCGATCCGTTCTGGGTGTGCACCTGCAAATATTAAAACTTTACAACTCCTGAGGTTGGGATGAGTTTTTCTGGCAAACCATCCACCATGGGGGCCACACCTGTGTGGGCAGGGGGAAGAATTAAATAGCCCAGGAGGAGGTAGGACAATTCAATTATCAATACAGCAAAAGAAAGGGGGAAGGCAATGGAATAAAATTGAGGGAAAGTCTTGAGGGTGAAAAGATATGGCATGAGGTAAGGAAAAGATTAGAGATTCATTAAATTCCACAATTCATTATATCTCGGAGGGGAAAAGAATCTCAAGGATTTTAGCATCACTTTCTTGATCGTATTTGCCTGAATTAAAGAGGAGGGTTGATACAGTAAAACAGGTGCTGAAGGTTAATCAGAGTGGAACTTGGATGCATTGAATGGGGTAAAATGGAGGGAATACCGAGAGATAGTGGAAGGGAACATAGGCGAATCTAAGGAACAATCAAGGAAAAATGGGAGAATATAAAAACAGGCATTGTAAGAGAGGCCAAGAAAACATTAGGAGCAGCAGAAACGAGGAGGGCAAATAAGCATTGGGAAGCAACAGAAGAAATGATTAGGAAAATGGAAGAGAGAAGGAAGTGAAAAAAATGCTAACACTGAACTAGGTAAGACAAAGCAAAATGAGTTGAATCATCAACTCCGGAAAATGACCAATCGAGCAAAGGGAAACAGGTACAGGAAAAGGCACAGCGAGGAAATGGATAAGCTGCAATGGGAAGATGGGGAAAAGGGTACATTATATGTAAAATAAGATTGCTATCGGGCGGGTGAGAGAGGAAAACAGAACCAAAGATTAAGAGCAGAGCTGGTAGAATATTAATCAAGTAAGAAGATCTTCATTTAGGCACAGAGAATACATGGAGGAGCTATAAGATAATGATAGTAGACAAGACTAATTTAGATATAGAGGATGAGGGAACACTAGATAAGGATAACCTCGGTCCAATGATATCCTATGGTGAAAAAGACAAAGCATTGAAAGAGATGAAGGCAAGAAAAGAAGTAGGAGTGGATGTAACCTTCGGAGTTACAAAATTATTGGTGTAAAAAAGGTAGGCAAGCTTTTTCCAAACTTACATAATGGATCTAGGAGGAAGGAGTATGGCCAGAGTGCTGATTCCTATCTCGAAAAAGAAGAAAGTGTCAGAGCGCAAGGAATAGAGTCCAATCATTTTGATTTTGTATGCTGTCTAAGTTGCATTTAGAATAATCAATGACATGTTGGAGAGTAAGGCCAATTTCCACTTTTATGATGATAAGTTTGGGTTTCGGAGGGAAGGTCAACTCAGGATGCAATTTCGATGATGAGAGCACTTATAGAAAGAAACATAGAGTATAAACAGGATATTTTCTCTTGCTTTGGGGATTTTGAAAAGGAGTTTGACAGAGTGAGGGCAACAGCAATAGGTCATGGGATAAATCCAGGGTGCCCGTTGTCGCCATTGCTTTTCAACATTTATTCTGAGGGAATAGTCAGATAGGCATGGAAAGAACTTGAGCCATCGATGTGAGAATCAAGGAAGGAGGGCAGATAATACAGTTAGTTAAGATTATGGACGACCAGGCACTGATCAGTCGATCTTCAAAGGGATTACAAGCTTTATTAGAGGCTTAAAAAATACAGTATGGAAATTCAGAATGAAGACATAAGAAAACAAAAGTAATGGGATTCTCTAGGACAAAGAAAGCGAAGCTGGACATTTAAGTTGGAGGGTACAAACTCGAGAAAGTAGAGCATTTTAATTACTTGGGCAGTATGCTTGAAGAAAATAGGCATAGTAGCAAAGACTACGAAGAAGTAGGAGAATAGCATTAGCTAATGAGGCGTTTAGCAATTGAAGGGAGCTGTTGAGGGAGAACTTTGGCAAGAATGTGAAGAGGAGGCTGGTGAAGAGCTTGATATGGAATGTAGCATTGTATGGGGCAGAAATGTGGACCCTTGGAAAGGGTGAGAATAGGCTCCAGGCATTTGAGATGCGGGGATGGAGGTGAGGTGGACGGAAAGGGAGACAAACGAAGAAGTGCTTGAGATGGTGGGCGAGGTAAGGAAACTTCAGAATGAAATCCAGGAAAGGCAGTGTAGGTGTCTTGCGGAAGTAATAAGGGGCAATAAGTTAAACAGGAGTGTGATAGAGGGAAGAATGTTGGGCAATCACGTAAGGGGAAGAAGGAAAATTGGTCTCATGAACAGGATGGAGAACGACGTATCATATGCTGAGGCTAAAAAGGTAGTAATAGATGTAGACAGGACCCTGAAAGAGTAGAAAACCAGGAGATTCTCTGACTTTCACATTAAATGGGCATAAAGAAGGACTACATTGCTTCCTTGCTGCAGAGGAATGCCTGACTGGGATGGCACAACAGGTGTCAAGAACTCATTACTGTTTTCTTTCTTGATTCTTAAGATGAGAGGGCTGATGTTGGGATTTCATCCAAGATATTCCTATGCCAGACTCAGAATTTCAAGGGACGAAAAGAGTAACTTCGTTTTCCAGATGGGTTTTATTTTCTACGAACCGTGGTTTCATTGAGTTGCAACATCTTCAGGTCCTGCATATGCCATGGGGCAATGAACCTGGTTTGTAGAATGGAAAAGAGAGTTACTCTATTCATTCCAAATACATAGTTCCACAGATTTATGCCTATGACTGCTGATTATACTAAGAATTCCTGCTTTAAATTATCATTTTTGATAGCCTGCCTTTGTTTTAAATCTGGTAGCAGACTCTCAAGGAAGTGAACATCGGAATCGTCAATCATCCAAATGTCCAACCACCTTTACAGCAATAGTTTCTTTTTTCAAAAATCAAAATGAAAATGAGCGGGCACCTCTCATTTTACAGCCTGCTTTTCCAATCACTCTCTAGTACTCGATAGGGACTGAAAAAGGAATAGCCAGCAACAGGTTCCAAAATGGCAGCCATGTTGCAAATACAACAGCTTATTAATTTGAAAGCAACACTGGAATCATTACGTGCTTCCATGTACACTGAAATAACCATTTATGAATGTAATTCACACATATCTTACACATGAATTCAGACCAGAGGTTAAGGAACCAGGGGGATGATTTTGTAATTTTTTAAGATTCAATTCGAAAAATAGATTCCCTAGCCAATTGGAAGGATGACAAAACTTAAGGAAGGCAAGGTAAAGAAGTTAATCATAATATGTACTAATATGTTAACAGAATATTTCTCAAATTGATCAAGATCGTAACATAGATATAGATTTTGAACCAAGAAACGATCATTGCTCAAGTTACACATCAGGCCCCCTGAATAATGACATGAGAAGGAATACTGTTCTTTACACTCCTCATAACACCAAAGCTAGAATCTGGTAGCCCATAAAAATTTCTCTCACTTTCAATCATGAGGGAGTGATAGGGTGTGAGTTCACCACCTGTGATTACATCACAGACTTAAACGCCTAGATTTAGTGCTGTGATGGGATCCACTCCACTCTAGTGGTTACGCAGCTGAGAAGCTTCCAACCAGCAGTGATCCCATGCCTAGTAATGCAGAGTGGAGTCACTTCAGAATTGTCTTTCCCATGCTAAACTGTTCCCAGTTTACAAAAGAGCTGGCTAAACTCAACAAGAGTCCAACCCATAATTTCTCTGGGCCCACTTGATAAACCTTCAAGAATGAGTGACACAATCTTATCTGTTCACACATTTCTCACATCATGTACACACATCTCTTGCCATACATTTAAGGCTGGGAATTTCCCTGTTCAAAGGACAACATATCTAAACAGAAATAACCAAATGGACTTTGGACATGTCAGAGTCAGCTGGGACAGATGTACCAACCAGGAAGTACATCAGTACAGGCCCTTCAACAAGTATGATCAGCCTATCAAGGTAAAATTCATAGTATTTAAGCAATCCAGTTCCACGAACCACAGGCCACAGTATGTTCAATACCCAATCGCACCAACATAATTTATAGACTTTTAAAAACTATGCCTTTGATACTAAGTAATGTAATGAATGTATGGAAGTGTTATTCTCAGTGATATGGTCAGGATTCAAGGATCTCATCAAATCTTATCCAATCCTTGGATTCAAGAATCATTCAAATTCTTCCAAAAAAGATTTGAACCTTGGCTGTGCAGGTAGCATATGTGCTGCTCAGCAGCAAACTCTACATCGTCCATTGTGAAATCGTTCAAGAATTCTATCAGCTGATTGGTTTATTTTTGGCCAGAACTTATTCTGAAGTCCTATTTTCAGGCATATTGATCTGCTTTCCCTTCTATATGTGATCCACCATTTAATCCCCATTAAAAACCTCAAATCATCATCTCATTTTAGTAGTAAATTCTTATCCTCTTCCACACCTCCCCACATTTCTCTACACTGTTAAATCCTCCATCCATTTCTTCTGCCTCTTCCAAACCTCTGCCACTAGCTTCCTCTCTTCCCCAACCATATCCAATACATCCTCGTTCGTCCTTCTCGTCACTCAGCTCACCCTTCCCATCCTTCTCCAAACTCACATCTCAAGTGCCCCCAGTTTCCTTACACCCTCCCATTGCTAAGACCATGTCTCCAACCCATACTGCACCACGCTCCATATTAGTTTTTACCTCCGTTTCCTATACGTCTATACTCAACCCTCATCTATTCCCTCCGCGAAAATGCTGCCTTAGTCTTAGCTACTCTACCACCGCTGACATCCCTACCACTGAACCTATTCCTCTCCAAAACACTACCCAGGTACGTGAACTGCTCAACATGCTCTTATTGTGCCTTCCCACCCTTATATTCAGACCCGCCGTCTTGCTTACAAAGAATCTCATCACTTTCACCTTTTTATGGTCTATCTTCATCCTATACCTCTGGCAATGCACCTCTAAGGCATTAATCATCGACTGTAACCAGGGCCGGCTCGTCTATGTAGGCAACCTAGGCGGCCGCCTAGGGCACAACATTTTGGGGGGCGGAAAATTGAAGATTTTTTACTTATTTGGGGATTTAAAAACATAAACTAAATAAAAGTTTAGTACTTCTGCGCCCTACTTGCTTAGGCAGAGGAATTACTAGGTAATGAAAGGTGAAGGGTATTTTATTTTATTTAAGTTGTCATTACAAAATAGGAAAGTAACACTACTCAGTTTGGCAACCTCGCTGTGCGTGGCAGAGTGCAAAGTAGAGGGTTGTGTTGTGGCCGCAACCCCGCACTTCCCTCCCCCCCCCCCCCCAATTTGATGCACTAACACCTCTGTGGTACCAGTTGTCTCATGTTTGTGATGCTTTGGAAGAGATTTCTGAAGACACTTCTCTAAAAGGATCGAATGGCAGTAAAGCGAAGGTAGAAGCACTTGGGTTACTTAAAAACATCTCAGGCTTCAAGTTTATAGTCACTCTTGTCACATGGCACAACATTTTGTTTCGAGTAAATGTAACTAGTAAGATACTGCAAGAAAAAGACTTGAGTCTCCAGAGAGCAGTTAGTCACCTGAAAAAACCGAAGAGTTTTTGGTTACAGCTACAAATGATTTGAGCTCAAGAACATTCTGGTTGATGCTAATGAAGTAACAGAAGAAGTTGGAATAGAATCAGTTTTTGAGAAAGAGAAGGTCTGGATTCGAAAAAAGAAGAATGCTTGATTACGAATCAACAGATGAATCTGCAAATATTGCAGCTGGCCCCTCAGTAAGATTCAAGATCCACTTTCATTTTGCTGTTTTAGACACAGCTACTAATGCGGTAAAAGAAAAATTTTCCCAGTAAATTGAAGTATCTAGTGTCTTTGGATTTTTGTACAACATTCCTAACCTTAAAAACAAGACTACAGCAGAGGTTAAGTCGATGTGCAAAAACTTAAAAAAAGCCTTAAGAATCGAAAAAGATGAAGGTTTGAATAAATCTGACATTGCTGCTGTAGGACTGTGTTCTGAACTAAGAGCAATTTATCATCATCTCCATGACTCAGTATCAACCCCTGAAGAAGTCCTAAACTACATTCACCATCATAGTCTTGAAAATGGATTTCCTAACATTTGTGTAGCTCTTCATATTTTGCTTATGTTGCCACTTTCCGTAACTTGTGCTGAAAGAAGTTTTTCAAATTTAAGCTAATTAAAACCTATCTGCATAGTACAATGTGCCAGGAGAGACTTGTGGGTCTGGCAACAATTTCTACTGAAAGTGAGATAGCAAGACAGACTCGAAAGCCCTCATACAAGAATTTGATAAGCAGAAAGCAAGAGAAGTACCATTTGGAGTATAAATACTGTAAATCAGATTTTCAAAGTGAATTTGAGACCGTAGTTAGGAAAGCAATAATCTAACATCAACCAACAACAAGTACTCTTTGTGTATTTCTTAAGTGCTATAAAAACAGAAAAACTATCTGTAACGTAACTGTGAGTTTCTGTTTGTTTTTGAGTGAACAGTACATAATGATGTAGACTTTTTACCTAATATAAAACTGTGTGTTATGTAGCATTTCTTATACTAATTTAGATTTATAATTATTAACCTATAAGTTGTCAAAACAAAAGACAAAATGCAAAGCCATTGTTAGAACTACTTTTTCAACTAACATAATACATTGTGGACAATAAAGTATATGTATTTTACATAAAGTTGACATTAGTTTTGTTTACATATCCCAGTCATTAATCAAAGGTTATAAAAATAAAATTCTTTGTAATACCAATTATTAACAAAAACATTTTTCCAAAATTCCATACCCCCCAGACCCTCCAGAAGGCACATTAACAAGGGCGCAGAATTTGTTTTTGCCAAGGGCGCCAAAAAACCTAGAGCCAGCCCTGACTGTAACTCCTTGGCTGACTGACAAACCAATGCTGGATCATCTGCAAATCTCAATGCCTTTATCAGATCCCTCCCTACCTTTACTCCTCCCACCAATTCTCCTCATGCCTCCCTTACCATTTCATCTGAATGCACATTAACTAGCCCCCTGCAGTATTCCCTAACATATCATGGCCTATCTCAATTCTACGTAGGTTACCCGAACCACAACCTTCTAGTTAATATGAAGATTCTGGATGAGATGTCAGTCCCTCCAATCAACCCCTAATTTCTTCAGCACTTCCATTTACTTTCACCAGTCCACCCTATCAAATGCCTTCTCAAAATCTGAAAAGCAATCAAACATCCTGCCCAAATTTTAGATTTCTTTCCACTAATGTCCTCATACTCTTATTGCATCCCGCAATCCTGTCTCTCTCCTTCATAGGAACTGGTTGTCACCCACGTATTCATTAGCCTTGCTCTCCAGCCTTTTATTAATATTTCTAAGTATTACTTTGGGCCACGTGGGATATTAACCTTTATCTGCCAGATTTAAATTCCTATGTCAGGCCTAGCTGCTGGATTTAAAGCTCAGAATCTCATGAAATAATGATCGAATTTTCATTTAAACAAAAGTATGTTTATGTGAAAACATTGAAAAACCTGAAATTTTGCCTTTACATGATAAGTAGATATTTTAAATAAATTTTTGAGCACGAGAAGGAATGAAAACCATAGAAAAACAATAATAATTTATTATTTACTAATATATTTTGTAGTGAGGCCCCTCCTGACGTTCCGAAACACATTAACTATTGTTTGCTATTCTAAAATCTTGTCTTAAGTCTGGTAGGTCTCCAAACAGGAGACAATGCAGAGTCCAACATCATACATATTTACTACACTTGAGTGTTGTTCTGGAGTCAACCCCAGTCGATGAACATGCATGACAACGTGAGCGTCTGCCTTTCACTGGCCAGTGCATGTTGTCTTTCGCTTCCCTACGAACCACATGTTTCACACTACCACTACGTCGTCCAGGAATAGCAGATCGACTTGGAAGAGCAGATGACCCATTTACCACAAGGTTCCTAATGAGCTCAAGTCGGAATTGGCAATGAGAAAAATCGGCACCACATGAAGATAGAGGTATCCAACTATTTATTATGATGGTAAGATCAACTAGGTGGAAAAACAGCTTTTTAGTCCATTTCCAAGTACAACGACTGATGGAATACTGTCTGCAATCCTGTCGCCTTCGTCAACGTAACCCATGTGGTGTTTATAGTCCTCTACAATAGATGGACGGATAGCATTCCCATGATTATCATCGAAGTTACCCTCTATTGGTGGAGCGTGATTATTTGAGAGCAAGTACACTTCCCTTTTGTCTTTCCATTAAACTGTTGTCAAGTCACCCTGTGTCATTGTATGAAAATCATCCTGTTTCTATTTCAGTGACTTAAGGTCAATGTTTCGTGGCAATACTTGATGGTTATGTCTCACAGATCTGCAGCAAAATATTGAACTTGTTTTGAGGTCTTCAAAAAGAGCTGGAGATGAGAAAAAATTATCCAAGTATAGTTTACGGCCAACTCCTTGAATTCTCCTAGTCAATAGTCTAACAGTGGCATGAGATGCTGTCAATGTCTTGTGTGGAAGTCTGTCTATCTTTGCCCAAATATACCTTCATGTCATAAGTATAACCCACTGAGTCAGAGAGTTTGTAAATTTTTATGCCGAAATGTTTGTTTTTTTGGGATGTATTGCTAGGATAACACCCTTCCTTTGAAAAGTACAATTACTTCATCGATTGCCAAGTGCTCGCTGGGGAAAAAGTACTCCACAGAGTTATCATTGAGCTTTTCAAAAAATTTTCCATTACCTGTCATAATTTTCATCAGGTGCCTCAGTGTTGTCAATAAAATGAAAGAATCACACAATGTGGAGAAAGTGGTCATGTCGCATTACAATGCTAAAGAAGGGAGTATGGAACTGTTCAAGAGTGGACCAGGAGTCTCTCAGCGTGTCTCTAGTGCAGTGCCCCATTTGTAAAATAATCACCAAGAACAAATACATCTCATGTAGACTGACATCAGGTTGAGGTGAAGAGCCTTCATCTACATCACTGCAACTTTGCTGATACTATAGATTTGTTTGGTCCACCAATAGTGGGATCACTTTAGCAAAATATATAGAAAAAAACAGACGAAAGGGGTTGACGCACTGCTGATATTTTTAGCTTCATCAAAATTCACTCCTTTTCTACGGGAAGTACCGTATTTACTCATGTAAGCTGCACACCTTTTTTCCGGAAATGCCGGGGGAAAAATGGGGGTGTGCGACTTACACAAATCCTCCAGATTTTCATATAAACCACGCACCATTTTACCACAAATTCCTGTCGTAAGTTTCTCCTAAGTCGTTAGTTTTTCCAAAGTAAATATATCGATGTGAATTGGTAAGTATGGTGTGGTAGAAAACCCGTGAAGTATTTTGAAGTAATTAGAAATAAAAGTCATCGTTTATCAAAGTCTGAGCATGCAACAATACTTGAAGAAAGGCTATATCAGAAACACCACGTGACAAAGCACTTACCGTGTATAGATCATACGTAAGATAACATATTTTAGGACTGATATGTATTCAAATCTGTATCTACATTGCATCCTCTAAGCTGCTGCAAGGGGGTGTGGTGCCTATAAGTCTTTTAAAAGTCGTAATTGGAGTTTGCTTCGGTATCACGTATCTGTAGCAACATTTCTCACGTAATAGATAGCCACTTTTGCGTACACATTAAAGCTACATTGTAAAAACACGACTAAGTATTTGTTACGTTGTGGCAAGACTCATATGCTCAGAGATTGTACCTTCTTACTATACGTGCTTTTCTGTCCGTGCTATCCTCTCCATGCGAGAGATGAGTGAAAGAGTTCGAGTCATTTGGCATTTTTTAAATAATTTGCAGTTACCACCCTAAAAATGAATTCTGAAGTGAAATTGCGATCGTATCCTGTGAGTACAAAACTACATATTGTAAGCGATGCCAAAAAAATAGGAAATCGAGCTGTAGGAAGGAAATATGGAAGGAAATATCTGAATCGTGCATCAGAGAGTGCCCAGCCGGCACAAGGTGGCAAATATCTCTAAATGAACAGATACTATCCCTACAGTTAAGGGATAAGTCATCTGGTGAGCGAATGGGATATCTCTAAGCAAGGGATACAATAGGTATATAATCGGAAGGACGAAGAGATATTAGTCAGATGAATGTCCGCATAGAAACGTATATTTGCCACGTTAGGATAAGTTTCGTGCAGCTGTGTGGCAATTATCCCTAAACCCGTACACCGATAGGCTACGGCTAGCCAATCAGGGCCATGTATCATTAATAAACGATTTCTGCGCCATCTATCAGCAGTAATAGGAAACTAATTTACACGGCACTATTCTTTATTTATCTATTTACATTCGTAGCCAATTTTTTTCTTTTAACCATCCATGAAAAGGGCACTTTCTTGACCAAAACGCACCAGGGCTTACATGTGCCAACTTCCATTCTCGAACAGCATCCCACGATACACATTGCCAATTCAGCACCTAAACTGAAAACACTGAACACCCAGAAAAAGAACAAGTGGGGCATTTGCACAACCACCATTTCTGCTTTTATTTGTTCATTTGCCTATGGATTTCCATAATTGAATGATCACGGGTTGAAATTGTGTACAGTGCTGCAATTATTTTAGTTGGAATATCATTTCGAACAGATGCCATTTTTATAGCTGAATGATGTGATTGTATACAACTGTGAATACTGTATGATGCTTGGATAAAAAGATGCACAATAAAATGGGCTATGCATCGTGACGATATTAAAACGTAATGCAATAAATTCATGAGAAAGATGTACATCAACACTTAGGCACAGAATTTCTATCAAAGAACGTGCATTCATGTTACGACAAAATGATGCAGGCTCAAGGGCATAAAATTGGTCTTTTCATAAAAATAATTTTTTTCCTCACGAGCCTGCCCAAAAATGGGGGTGCGCGGGATACATGAGGGCACGGCTTACACGAGTAAATACGGTAAATGCTTTAGAAACACTAGAACATGCCCGATCCCCTGGAGATCCCCAAGACAGATTATTGATGGATACCTCTCCCAGAGTTTCCTCTTGAGAATCATCTCACTCTCCACACCAGCACTTGGATCTTCATAAGAATCCAAATCACTATCGCCTATCAACTCTCCTTCAATTTCTAACTCCGTCAGTTTACATTTGGAAGGCATTTATAGGAGGGAATCAAAAACTATTTTTTCAGCTTCCATTATGAAGCAACAAACACTTTGTAGCTCTCTGAAGACTGGGACTGAGAAGCTTCAGTAACTGTAGAACCAACAAGAAAAAATATCACTCAGGATCCGGTTTTTTGTTATCAACACGAAACCAATCAGGCATTTGGTCGTCTGCTTCTTTCCATCCACATACTATCTGCTGGCCTTCATTTGGACTCAGAGAAAATGTTTACCCTCTGCTCGAGGGGACATATTGTGCCGAGGCATCAACTTCCTCTCTCTAAGGTTCGTTATCTCTGACCTGTTTATCTTTGGAGTCACAGAAATGCTCATATTTATGAGACAAGTCTGGAGGACCACCCAACCACATCAACAGATTTGCTCTGGAACAAAGGCAACCGCTGTGACTGTAGGGAAGAAGCAGCGAAACCCAGAGGGACGTGCAGCAGTGAGCGGAAACATTTCAAGGGACTTGCACGTTTAGCATGGCAGATAAAGGTTAAGCTTATTGTCCTATAGCCCTTGCAAGCTTCTGCCTTGCTCTCCTTCACTTTCAGGATTAGTGCTGTCTTCAAGGATCTCTTTTGGCTCTAAGATCAACTTCATCTCGTCTATTAATGCTGCAATTCCCCATCCCTTGCTACAGTCCATCAGTCTCTTTATTTTTCTCTACAGTGCACCTGATCATCGCTCTTCTTGAAATTTCTCTAAGAAATCAATGTTCTCTCAACTATGCTCATCGAGCTTTCTTTGTGGGCCTTCTGTTGAATTCCCTGTATTTCTTCTCACCAAGCTCCAAGTTTACACTCTCCCATTCCCTTCTCTCCTGCATCTCCATTTTCATTCGTGCCATTATCCACAGTTGCTAAGTTTACTCGCACTTACCACGTCTACCATTGCAGACCTGATTTAGAGCCAGAAAGGAAAACATTCACCTTTCTGATAACTCTTCACTTAATAAAACAGATTTGCAATGTTGAGACCCATTTTCACCATGTTGAATTCAAAGTTTATACAATTTGGAGTTTTTTCGCACTTTCTTTCAATTGATGAATAGATAGTTCCCTGTTTTGGGGGTGCCACTCCACCAAAATGCTCATTAAAAATAAACCAATGCGATTTGTTATAAGTTACAGGGTCCCTGATCTTCCCATAGGTATCTTTTCCAGGTTTTTCCTAATAGGGGTGAGGGGTAAGGCAAGAGCAATCCCTGATGAGCAGCAGTGAGTTCTCATAGCTCACGTCGTCTCAGATTTCTTGCAAGTAATTTCTGATCTGTTGCATCACCAATTATTTTTTCATAATTATTTTCTTCATACTCCTTGTTTCGTAAATTGCAAGACAGTAATTTTTTTTTCAACTGGCATGATTCATGAAAATAGAATTGGAAAATGTCCACTGGAAGATTTGAAGACCATTGGGAAAAAACGTCATGGCACTTTTGATTATGCATCTGATGCAGAATCTGAAATGTCTATAGTAAAATAGTATGATAATTCAGTTATCATTGAAGCCAGCAACACTGCCAGTTTTTCCTGTCAGTTTGGGAAGTGCAAAACAATTTAGCCGAAAGGAGAGGAAAGAGATTATGATCTTCTAGTCTTGAGTAATTGAGGAGGACAATCGGCACATGTGTGGAATAGACCTTCACGACAATGCAAATACGAACAATAGAATAAAAATCAGGGGGGGGAAAAGGTTGTGGCCATTCTTTATTAATTTATTGGACAGTGTCTGTACAAAGTCCTGGAAAATCTATCGACAAGCTACAGGGAATTAAATGTCACACATTGAGTTAAGGTCATAAGTAACACTAACCATAATAAAAAAAAGACATAAAAACTAAAGATGGTCAAGGAGCAGGAATATCATCCAACTGTAAAAATGGTAGGCCATTGCATATGTCCTTACCACTGGCCGTAAAAAGAGATAAAGCAGGTAGACTAATTGAGAAAACTGGAACCAAGAGAAGGTGTAAGCAATGCAAAAATCACACAATTTTTATACATGTAGAATGTCTAGTACCCTAGCAACCAAAATTCCAAGAACACTGCATAAGGACACGACTCTTGATGCGCTTTCGACAGTCTTTTGCTAAAATTACTGTCACAGGTTAATAGCGTTCCAGAACCCTCCGATAGGTGGCCCAGTTACCAAATGGATCCTTGTTGACAACGAGTACTGCATTGTAGTGAAGGGAGTCTGTAGTGTATACGTGCAGAAAAACAATGAGAATTTGGTTAAAAATGGGTTTGCGGTGTTGTTTAGTGCCGGGGTGCTCTACAGGGTATGGGAATACAAGGAGGAGGAACAAGATTCTCGGCGTAAAGAACAAAAGCTCGTTTAAGGTTAATGTAAGTTGATTTGAGTGGCGATTGTTGCCCTTACTGCATGGTAGCCATTACGGTCACACAAAATTGTAAATTTATAGCACTATTAATCTCATGAACGTACTTCAATCGTGATGTTTTTCTATTTATTCAAAATTATTCATCAGTCGGAGTCTCAGCTTCAAAAATGGAGGAAGGTTATTCCTCGAAAGGTTAAAGTCCTAGGGAAGGAGGATCGGGTGTGTGAGCGACATTTTCCTCCTGAGGACATACAATTACCTTGTTTTCATATCTAGCCCACCGGAAGCACAAACTTGCAAAGATTCAATTCGCCAGTTTGACCAACCACATCAGCTGATTTTGCTAGCGGAGGTATCCACCGATCACATCACCTAATGCTGTATGCCTTCGGTGTCATTTATTTATTTCGCGACGCTCTCGAGAGTTTTCTCTTCGATGGCTCGGTACCTTAGGTACATCAATCTACTATCCAATGCCTTAAAGTATTACTTGCAGTATAAATCATCGTACTGGCGGAGAAAAAGGAGACGTAATAACACATATAGTTAGCCCAGAGACGTCTGCTATAAGGATCAATTACTCAAACAGCACAGCCTGTGGCCAAAATTGGAACTTCAATTCTTTCGTGTCCATTGGCAACTGAGTCGAGATGGAAGTTTTCCGTCCTTATGCAGTGTTCTTGCAAAATTCATTTACGACTTTCACAAATAACAGGGCAGCATGTATGAACATGCTATCCAAAACTATTTTTAACTACCAAATATATTGTAATACCTTTTACACATTGTAAAATGACTAAAAATACAACTAAATACTAACAAAAAGAAAATACATTCTACTTTTACAGGGTGGCTACTGATATCCAATTTTCTAATCCCCTGACTCTTCCCTGACCTTTCCCTGTTCATGGATTTACCAATTTCCCTGACTGATCGCCAAAAGGTCACCTATTTTTGGAATCTTTTTTTTGCTGAATTAAATTTTTACGGCAGCCTTAAATTTTCCAATCATCATCTCGTATTTTTAGTACTGCAATCATGTATTTACTATAAGCTAGTGTGCTCCAGCTACTTCTCAAGCTGAGTTTTTGAAGTTAAAAAAACCAAGGTAAAATTATCCGAACAACATAGCCTCGGATTCTTTGGGATGAGCATAATACATTTGGATCATGACTTTTCACGCAACTAGGCAAATATCGCAATAAGGATATACAAAAGGGATACATTGTATGTCTGATTCACAACTAAATAACTAAAATTCACAACTGAATACTCCATGAATTGATGGTGCTTATTATAGGCAGGTCAGCGACGGACGTTAGTTTTAGTGATGGTGAAATAAAGGGCAGGAAAGACTGGCCGATAAACATAATGGTAGAAAAATAATGAGGATTCTTATTCCAGTTTCTCCCTGACTGTTCCCAAGAATTCCCTGACTTTTCCAGAAATTCAAAATTCCCTGACAATTCCAGGTTTTCCCTGACGATCGCCACCCTGTTTTCTGTCAGTGCCCAAGAACTCCAACTCCAATGCCAAAGGTCGAAAACACACCCATTATTTTTTTTGCATAAACAAATTTTATATGACATCAATTTTTTTAAATTTTCTTTTCTGGCATGTATACAGATGAAGTAAAAAAGTTGAAATTTCAGCATAATTATGACCTTGGCTGTAAATGGGTCAATGAAATATATTATTGAATAGAAATTAATGATAAACAATATAAAATACCTATGTGTTTAAGATTTCTATGTACAAAACATTTTTGAAGATGTAAACAGGTAAGTTACTTTGCAGTTTCCCATGACATAGGTGTACCAATTTAAAATAATGCTAATGCCCACCCTATGTGTTAGTAAGCAGAGGACGTACATAAAAGATAGCTTGCCATCCAATGGCCCAGAACTGAATCACAGTGACTCATTCAGCCAGTTTCATTCAATTCTTCCTCATTCAGCAATTAGAGAGAATGTGATCTTGAACCCTACCAACATTAACAGAAGCAGGAGCCAACGCAGGTCAAAACACAACACTTCCTCACATGGCCAGATTTCTTCAGCATAAAATGTTCACGACAGCTAATAGAATTGCTACCCATTAAACCTTGCACCAAAATGATACAAAACATAAAATGAGGAAATGATCATAGAAACAATAATACTAAGTCCTTCATGACAAATCACTTTCATATTAAGGTCTTATCTTCAAACTAAGTTTTCATTCTTCTCCTAGCTCAAGAATTTTTCACTTTAATAAGAGGGTGCACTCAAAGACCTAGAGAACATTTGATTTTGGTGAATTCATTACTTTAAAAATATATGTACATCAACTACATACCTGCACCACATTACCCACATGCGAAGTTATAGCATGCATAAAATGGGCATTGTTGTAAATTCCTTCGGCCACCACATTTCGTTCGGGTCCACGAGTTCGAGGAGACCTGTGGAGGGATACAGACGCTTGGCATCAGAACAAGTCAATAAACACGTGTCAGGAAAAGTTACATTGAGATTTGTGACAAAGTGACAACATTTAGATATTATACATTGTTTATCATTCATTTCTCTTCTATTATATCCCTCATTATTTTTTTTAACAATTCCACCAATACTTTGTGATGTCACTTTTTGCCTTGCACTTGCTAGTGAAAGTCTCAGGCATCACTTGGTCGAACACTTTAACACCAAACATTCATTAACAAAAACGACTTCATATTCCACATTTTCATTCAACTCACCACTGACCATGGTTCTAGTATCTAGTAGTGGGGAAAGGAAAAGAGAATTGTTAATCCTTGCTACTTTCCTGTCATTTCCTGTCGATGGGAAAGTTTCAAATTCGCCTTGTGAGGCAGTTTTAACCACGCGGCTACTGTGCCGCTTCCTGAGTGGCTAACTCGTGAGCATGAACGTGAATTTCGGGAGCGAAAATCACACAAGTCGGAGGCTTCCATCGTCGTGTCGCAACCACATGAGTGCGAATAACCTTCGGTGCATTCCGATGGGGCTTTCCTCTCTCGCGTTTTACTCCATCCCCGTCGATCCTTCCATCGGTAATTAATTCCCCACCGTCGTCTCTTGACAAGAGAAGCTAGCCCAGCAAAAGACGCAGTCCGCAAGTAGTGCCAAATTTCAAAATTTTTCCAACCACATAAACCGTAGAATGGGGCAAAGTGGATGCACTCAGACTTTTGTAAACGATAGTACTATTCCTTTCAAAAATATGTATACACCCACCGTCCCCATTTTAAGGGCTTGATTGAATTGGGCCAGGATGGAAAATATTCGGAAGTAGGTATACATAACCATCTGTGACCTGTGCTAGAATACCTTTACAACACTGAGAGATAGGGAACGCAGAGGAAGGAGGGGGAAAAGAAGGAAAGGGTAGGATATTTCGGACTGGGCAAAAGAAATGCCAATGGAGAATGAACAGTAGATTTCTGAAATGAGAAGAATATGGTAGTAGCTAACACTCTCTTTGAGCACCATCTGTGTAAGAGGTACACATGGAAGATGCCAAGAGATATTGCCAGATACCAAATAGACTACATACTTGTCAGAGTCAGCTGCAAGAACCAAGTCAAACAGTGCAAGAGCTATCCCAGTGCAGATTTAAACAGGGACCACAACCAGTAGCAATGGACAGCCACCATCTATACAAGAAAATCAAGAAGATAAAATGCAAACCAAGGTGGGACACAAAAATACTGGCAGAATTGGGAAACAGAGAAAGATTCGCTGCAGCCATCGACAGGAAACTAGAAAATGAGGCAGAAACGGGCATCGAAGAAAAATGGGATGAGCTGAAGAGGACAATCGCAGAAGTGGCAGAGGAGCAACTGTTGAGTAGGATGGCGAACACAAAGAAACAATGGATAATGACGGAGATTAGGAAACTAATAGAAGAAATAAGAGAATGCAAGACCTCCAGAAAAAAAGGTGAGGCAACCCTCTAGAAGAATCTAAGGAGCCAAGTCAACCAAGAAAGTAAGAAGGCTGGGAAGGACTGGATCGAAAGTTGCTGCGGGGAAGTCAACAAACACATGAAGAAGGGAGACATCAAAACAGCATACAAGCTTGCACAGAAACACTTTGGAGAGGAATACGAGAAGCAACAACATCAGAGATGCAAGCGGGATTAAATTGATAAGAGGATGAAAACATTGGGAATAGATGGAAGCAATACATCGAAGAACTCTACCAAGGGCCGATGACACTGGATAAAAACCTGATAAACAACAAAAGCAATGTTGACAAGGAAGATAGGGGCCCACTCATACTGAGCAGTGAGTTGGAATGAGCAGACACCAATGGAGATATCATCAAAGCACTCAGAAGTGAAGCCAAGGATAATCTGTGAGGGATAAGCAAAAATGCTACCAAAGTGGAACACATACGGAGGAATTTCAAAGAAGAGTAATGAATGCGATACCGAAGAAGACAAGGACCGAGAGATGTGATGAGCACCAAACCTTCAGTCTAGTGTCACATGCATAAAAAAACTCACACAAATAATAAGCCAAAGAATGGAAAGGAAAATGGAAGACAATCTCTTGGAAACCAGTAGGATTTAGGAAGAACAGGGGTTCCGCGAAGACCATGCTCTACCCCAGAGTAATGGTAAATTGTCACAAGGCAAATGAAAGACTAAGGTCAGATTGAAGCTAAAATTAACAAAGGAGTAAGACCAGGAAGCAACCTCTCACCAGCACTGTTCAACATGTACTTGGAGGAGGCCATAAGAGAAGCAAAAGAAATTGGACTGAGCAGCATAAAGATAAATGGAGAAGAAATACTTATGCTTCGCTTCGCAGATGATATTGCTATCATAGTTGGACATCATAGTGTTCTTCAAGGTCACTAAACCTAATGGACCATATTCTCCAAGAATACAAGGTGAAAATAAATACGACTATGACTAAAATCCTTGTACGCACAAGAGAGAAGCTGAATGCAGAAGTCACCCTGAGAGGATAGAAATTAGAGCAAGTGGATTCCTTCACCTATCTCAGATGAACCATCACGTGGGATGAATGAAGTACAATGGACATCAAGCGGAGAATATCCCAAGCTAAGAAGGTGTTCATGGGAAAAAGACAACTGCTGTGCTCAAAGAAGATAAGACTACAAACCAGAAAACAGAGTGTGAAAACATTCATGTGGAGCATTGAACTCTATGGATTGGAAGCATGGAGCATTGGAAAGGCTGACCAGAACAGACTAGAAGCCTTTGAAACTTGGTGCTGGAGGAGAATGCTGAAGATAAAATGGACGGACAAAATAAGAAATGATGAAGTGTACAGAAGAGTAGAAGAGGGAAGGACCTTATGGAAATCCATAGGAAAACAAGATTGATTGGACACACCCTGAGACACAATGGGTTTATGAGGAACATAATTGAAGGCAAAATAGAGGGAAAAGTCCTCAGAGGAAGACCCAGGAATAAGTTCAAGGACTAAATACAGAGGAAAGTTCATAGGAAGATATACCAGGAGGTAAGGGAACTAGCATCACATAGGTAAGAGTGGAGGGCTGCAGTCAACCAATCTTAGGATTGAAAAACCAATGAACCAAGAGACAGGGAGGAAAGACAAGGAATAACAGGGCTAGCAAAACTTAGTCAAATGTACTTCGCCCCAGTGGAAGGAATGCCTTGAAGAAACATCCACATTGGAATTGACTGAGTATTTTCCATTGGGCTACACCTTGACTTTCCAGCTCATTTGAAATCCAAGTTAGAGACTTACGTTTCAGGTATTAGAATAACTAGTGTAATACTTGAGGTGGTCTAGTTCATGGTTGGCATGTTCAGAGTTCAATTTCTTAATGAAGGAATTTTTAACAATATTGAATTTCATGAGAAAAGGGCATGTGAGAACCCAAAGATAACATTATTTAAATCAACACAATGAATAACTTTGACATGAGATAAAATGGATTTCGCTGTTAGCTATTTAATTTACATAAATGATGAATACTATGCCACATTTTTTTATCAACAGACCTCAATCACTGAAAGAAATTGAGCACCAAATGAGCAGAAATGCATTGCTTTATGCCTTGAAATGAATAACGGGAAAATATCCTTTCTGTGAAACATCCACCTTTGAATTATCCTTTTCAGATAGTTCAAAAGCCACCTTTCCATAGCAGCTATCTTTTCGTAAGAGTTATAAAATTAATTGAGCTTTAATTTAATTCAATGATATGTTATACTACTATTTACCCCAATTATACGACTGTTGTCAATGATTAAGTACACAATAGAAAGTGACGTCACTCATATCTAGTTTGAAATGTGATAGCTACATAATTCACCTTCATTGTAAAACTTCTCGAACATGGTAACGTAAATACATAAGTTTTCTGGGAATATACATCTGTATATGGGAATTTGTGAGCCCAGAAGCATCAGCGCAATCCAGGCGATTGGTGTGCAAATGACACTATATTAAATGGGCAAGGCATAAAGAGGTATAACAGCTATTTCAATGCACATCTGAGAAGTATTAAGGTTATAGATTTATGACAGAAAGTGATGTCACCCATTTCTTAAATCTTTTTATCAAGGAATAACATGCTGTGCTAGCTAAATATTTCTATTGAGGTAAAGTGTTGAGAAGTAAAACTACAAGCAAATCGTACAATTTTTTAAATACTTTGTGGCATCGCCTGCAGAGTCTATAAGTTGCTGCAGATGATGAGGCATTAGCATGAAAACAATTTCGCATTGATACCACTTGAGAAAAAAGTACGGCCAAGTGGTTATTCACCATCTGTGAAAATATTTAACCACAAAAATTTGTTTTATCACATGTCAGCCTTATGTATTGCATTGATGTGAAGAATGCATATTTGGGGTTCTTATACACCCTTTCCAGATGAAATTACACATTGAAAAAATTCCTTCAGAGAAGATTTGAACTTAGCCACCATAGTTCCAGACATTCCCACCATGGACTTAACCACTGCTGTTCTTGCACTATTTATTCTAATAGCTAAAAAGGTAGTTCCTAACTAGGATATAAAGCAAGCTGAAAAGTCAACACAGAGCCCAATGGAAAATACTCCAATCGACTCTGATGCAAGGACATTTCTTCAGGGCAATCCTTCCGCTGGGGCTTTTATTCCAGAGTATATTTGACCCCACTTGAATATACAAAAACCTCTGCTATGCACGAGCATAAATTTTTCTCATTTTTTAACTACATTATTACTCTCCAGGAGGGTCATCTTAAAGCCCTAACACTTTCTCAGGGGCATTCCTTGTTTGACCGATTCAGCCACTCATGCTGCCTAACACTATTCTCCAAGAGGGTGACATTTATTGAGAACCTCTCTCAGTCATCCCCTGCACTCATACCCTCTTTATCAAATGCAAAAAAACATGTCACTGTGACAACTCATCAAATGCCTAATTTCAAGCAGACAATACAGGGGATACTAACTAATAATTTCTTACACATACTGAAACTTACATTAACCATTCCACCATCATCCTCATTGTAGATCAAGCCTAAAACCTGACTACCGTGCACACTATAGTCAACTCCTGGCCATAATACCCACCCACCACAATCAGTTGTAACTATGTCCTGCCTCTTGTATTTGGTTTCACAAGTATGAAAAAACATCCATCACCTCATTTTCATTTGATTCACTCTATACCATACACGCTCACTTGAAACTCGTTAAGCCATCGCCTTCTGTAGGGCAGGGCATGTCGGTTAACTGTCTTTCTGTTTACGGGGCACAGACGATAGAATTACCAAATGGGGGAAGTCAAGCGGTTTTAAATAAAATTATTTTAATTATACATTACATTGTCAATCATACTGGACAACATAATGCTAGGGTATCTGGAACAGTGAATAACTGAATGCAGCAGAAGTGAACATTTTAAGACATTACCAATGATTAGACAATCTTTACTCCTTACCAGAACAGTATGAAGATGCAACTTTTCCCAGGAAGAGGTAGGCTTCAACCTCATTGCCTAAGATTTCCATCCACTCCTCTATGGCTTTTCTTGCTTAACAGCAGATCACATTTCTAACTCTGACAATTCTTATCCTCTGCATTTCTGTAATTCTCAACAGTCAGTGAGCATTGTTTCAGCACTCATTTCTGCAACATATTGGCAGGATGGGTACGACACACAATTTATAAATGCACTATTTGCATCCTGAGCCTCTACATTCATTTTAAAACCAAATGTCAAAATGCCTTGCTGGTTCAATGGGAGCAATGGCTACTGGATATAACATTTATATAGGACACAACATGGATACTAGAGGGAAGACAGGTACTTCACTCGCTCAGGTGATTATCAGGGCTTCCATCTTAAGTGCTCCCATTTTGGTGCTTTCATATGTCCATGTCTGTGCTGTTTTTTCCTCTGAAAACCCCTTTTTAGTGGTGCATCCTCTCCCTCTAAATACCTTCAGTAATGGAAGATACAGTTTTTGTGCCTACGACTCATGTGGTTTGTCACCTGTCTGCCGTCATATACTCGTCTCACAATCGCTATTATGGCCCACGTCCTGGCTTTCCCCCAGGCCCTCCTCGGCCACAACGACGCCCTACCATCAATGCGGAATCATCATCCTTCTCCTCATGCAGCTTTCCGGTGATGTCAGGCTCAATCCTGGCCCTTCCAATCACTCACTAAATGTTTATTACCAAAATGTTAGAAGCATCAAGACAAGTTATCCATTTGTAGCTCCCACTACCACGAACTCTCACAATTGAGCATCATAGCCTTGTCAAAGACATGGCTAACTCCTGTTGGTGACATTCAGCTATCTTTCTCCACCTCTCATTCTGTATTCCGCTGAGATCAATCCTCCAGAGGAGCAGGTGTGCTTCTTGCGATAAAATCGAACTCTCCCCTCGAAATGCCAAAAGGACCTTGAAACTGATTGTGAAATAGTGTGGTGTGAGATTGCTCTATCAAACTCCAGGTTAAATAAAACATTAGTTGACTGTTTTCATCGCCCTCCTTCCAGTGATGCTTTGGTCCTGACCTGACAGCTGCCTAGAATCAGTGCTGCAGGCAGTGAATTTTTGATCGGTGATTCTGGTGGGTGACTTTAATCAGTCCATCCACTGGGATTCCCCAACAAATGGCCATCCACTCAATGCTCGTGCACCCTATTTCTGTGATCATTTTATAAATAGCCTCCACAAGTCCCAATACAATCCTCATGCCACTAGTGACTAGGCAATGTAGAACTTTCTCCTCTCAACTGTTCCCCCAAGGAGATCAACCCGCAGGCGAAATATTTTTGACTTCAACCTTGATGCCCTCTTCTACTTTCGCGGCTCATGGAAACACTGCCAGTTCCCTGCCCCACCAACTAAACCTTCCCTGTTTGGTCAAAGGTTTCCTGGGAGGACATCAACAGCTGCCTCGACCTCGTCCCATGGGGTGTACTCAACTCTTTGTCTCCAGATGAAGGTGTGGATTTTCTTTACTCGATTCTGAAGAGTGTCATCAATGACTTTGTTCACTTTGTGAAACCCATGGCAAAAAATTCCCCCTCTGGTTTAAGTCGGACACAATACACACTCCAGGTAACAAGAGACGTACTTGTCTTCTTCATGAGGCCTTTCACAGTGTGAACACTTTTTGCTCCTTTTCTGACTTGTGCTGTCTCTAAAAAACTCAAATTTTCATTTGGAGATAGGGATGCTTGTGAATCAGACAGGCCTGACCTCTTCCAAAAGTAATTCATGCACTGCCTACAACCGTCAACAAACTCTCAATTCTGATATCAGCCCCAACTAAAGGTAAATCTCTGCAGCATACCACTAACTTCTTCACACATATACATAGTTAAAAACAGAGTGCCTAATCTCCACAACCTACCCTCTGATGCTGTCTTGTCCTCACTCTCTATTAATAAACTGGATAATATCTTCCTCAAAATTGATCTTAAACTTATCCACAGCACACGGAACTCAACCATTGTCCTAGTTTCCTTGATGAATTTCAGAATACCTACCCGACCCACCCACCAGAACTCACTCCCTGCTCCATATCCCTACTCCCAGATCATCTCTCACCAAACACTCCCTTATTTTTTGCCTCTCCCTTCTCCTCTAAATTCCCTTTCTGAGAACATTGACCCTTTCACTTCATCTTCCAATGTCTTTGCTAACCTAATCATATGCCACTACCAAAAAAAATGAAGTTTTACTATCTCCCCATGTTGGAGTATTATTTGTTACCTTCTACTTGTTTTAATGTTTGTGTCCTTTTTTGTACGTAATACATTCACTGTAAAATGGCTTCATGCTGTATGTGATGTTTTTAAAATAAAATTATAAATAAACAATTGATTTACACATCTGCTGTCTTTCTACTGCTTCGAGTTTGGTGCTTCATCCTTGTATACATTTAGTCCAATCTGCCCAGATATTCCATGACTTGCCACTCTCCAATTTCTCTTCTCCTCTCTACTTTCTGTTCCGGTGCATCCCCAATCCAGTCTTTGACGTCGCTCACCATCTCTCTTCCATATCATTTCAATCCTCTTCAACTTGTCTACTGTACTTAGATGGTCCAATTTAAGTCCTGTTTCCTTGACTCGACAATGATCTTTTTTGTTTTGAAATCAAGCCAACACAAGGTCATTTCCACAATGTGATCACTGTCTATATCCACACCAGGTCTTGGAGTATTCTACATAATTTCTAAAAAGCAGTTTCAGTAATATAAAATCAATTAGAAATCTTTTTTTTTGTCACTTGGCATTTGCCATGAGTACCTTCTTTCTTGGTGGGTTAGTGATGACATGGTCATTTTCCATTCAGACCTCAATCAGTCCCAAAACCCTAATGGTCCCAATTTTCCAAGCCATACTTCCCGACCGCCTCTTTGTCCTCTTCTACAAATGCATCTACAAGAGAAATTAAGTCTTCATCCACTTTCTCATTCCTTAACACTTCTTGTTTACTTATGTACATGTCATAATCTCCATCATCTTTATAATCTGATGCGAGCATGTAAACCTGCACCAAAACAGTACCTTTCGATTTTTTTTACAAAGCTAGCCATAAATATCCTCTTGTTAGGTTAAAACAAGTTTTTCACTCGCATGCAGCTACTTTTCCAAAAAATTATTCCAATGCCTAAGCTTCCATTCATTTCTCTGACAGCTAAAACATTTGACCAATTCTTCTTATATCGATTTTCAAACCAAGATGCTTATAAATCGTCAGCAATATCACAGTTATCTTGACTCCAGAATACTGCTTAATACTTATCTGATTAGAGACATGAATCATTAAAAGTTTAGTTACAATGTCATTTCAGAAAATAAAGCAGCTGTAGTAATTTGCAAATGTAATGCTGAAATCTTCTAAAGTGATTTTTACAATTAAAATCTGATTTCAGAAATTCTTATTTTTACTTTACTTTCTAGTCAGAGAAAAGAAAGAGGCGTACAAGGATATGATTGCTGCCAAATCTGAGGAAGAGCGTACTAAGGCATGTGAGATTTACAGAAAGAAAAAGAATGAATGCAAAATCATTGTGAAAGAGAGCAAAGAAAGAATGCGTGTGGATGAAGCTAACAAAATGCAGAGTGATTTTGAAGGAAATAAAAAGCTGTTTTGGAAGTGGGTAAAAAGGGCTAAGATTGGTGAAGGTAGGGGAATGAATGCGGTTAAGAACAAAAGTGGAGAGATCATGTGGGACGAGAGCAATATCAGGGACTGCTGGGGGGAGTATTTTGAAGAACTGTACAATAATATTGCAGGCGTTAAGGATGAGCCTTGTGAAGTGGTATGTGAGAATGGAAAAGGATATCAGTGAGAAGGAGGTCACAGCGGCTGTGAGAATATTGAAAAATGGGAAGGCTGCAGGCATAGATGGGATATCCAGTGAAATGTTGAAGTGTGGGTGTAAATTACTAATTTGTAGGCTGCGTGAACTATACAATTTATGCTTACAGGTTTGTTGTTCCAGCGGATTGGAAGAATGCTATCATCGTTCCGTTGTACAAAGGGAAGGGAGGAAAGACCGAATGTAATAATTATTGGGCCATGAGTATCCCGGGAAAAGTGTTCAGTAAAATATTAATCGAAAGAGTGAGGGTATTACTTCCGACAGAATATGGGGTGTGCAGTGTGGGTTTATGCGGAGGTACTACTTCATAAATCCATAAAAATAACTTAATATCTCATGAGACCATAAGTTTTTAGAACTTATTTCAAACATGGAAAAAACTTAAATTTTGTAACATACGCAAAACCATCTGAGTTTTAGGTATGATTTTTCTTTTAAATTTGATTGCTATAATCTCATACACTTGTTATGGGTGTTGCTATAGAGACCCCCACAGTCTACACTTTCCACATGCAAGATGGTGATGATAATAGTGGTGGTGGTGGTAACTTGATTTGCATCTAACGTCTGTAGCAAAAGACCAACCCATCATCTGCCATCCAGTGGATGCATATAGAAGAGAAACCAAAGCCTAATGATCCTCAGGAGCCATTTTTAGGCTATTTCAAGATCCTTCATGAAAAGACAACCTTGGAAGCCTAATTACCAAAACGTACAAATTAGAATCAACTTCACCAAATTTTCAGACCAAACTCCTTCCTGGTCGATCCTGTAGATATGCCCTTTAAAGTTAATTTGAACCACTCAAGGAGAAGTCCGGAGTGAAGAAATCACATCACCTCTTGACCTATTACACCAATCACATCACCGACTGACTTCAGACCTTAATTTCCATCCACTAATCAAGAATGGGTCCTTCCTTATCAATAGTCACCCTACCTTTGACCTTTTCTCATCACACCATGTCTTTTCCTCCCAACTGAAACTTAATACATAACTTAATGTCAACCTCGCCTCATACTTGCCTTTTGTATACATATTTGCTTTTACTGTTATTTTGCAGTTGTTTTAATTTATTCTGTCTACTGAACTCTACTAATGTCTTACTCTAACTCAATGGCCTTACTGTTTTTGGAGTTTTAATAAATAAATAAAAATAAATTAAGTACATTTTCCAATGCTTACAGCACTTCTATATCACAATTATTAGTATGGCCCTAAATTCCTTCAGTGATATCCTCAATGCTGCCAAATTGTAGTCCTTTCAGAGTTTTCTGATCTTGAATGGTAATAGGAATGAGCCGCAGGAGATCGTGTCCGTCATATAGAGGCACAGATAATAGTATTTTGTCACCAAAAACTCATGAATAACCAGTGAAGCGGGAGGGAATATATCAATGAAATTCAACCATTGGTTGAAATTAAAAATTTTTTGACGGACTTTGCTACCACTCATCTCACTTGCAAAACATCCTAAATAATTGCTTTGCACATACCTTTCTCATTCTCACCATGGTACTGTTTAGCCATTCTGTCATATCATGTGATGACGATATGACAGAATGGCTAAACAGTACCATGGTGAGAATGTCTCAATGGTGTACGACCAACAAATTAACACTAAATGTACCTAAAACCCAATTTATGTTATTCTCAACATCACAAAAGAGTTACCAAAGTATGTTATCCTTAGTTGACAGTTCTGTTTGTGAACCTAATGATGAAGTCAAATTTCTTGTTGTTCTCCTTGATCCATTATTGAATTGGTCGACACATATTGATAATGTATGTAAAAAGTTGAACTCTTATCTACTATATGCTATCTGTGCTGAAGCATGCTGTCATTATTGGTGTACTCAGGAGTGTTTACTTTGCCCACTTTTACTCCCGGATCTCTTATGGCATTGTTCTAAGGGGTGCAACTTCCCAGCTACTTGAAAGCTTTAAGATTCAGAAAAAAATTGTACGAACTATGTGTAATGCCCCCTTCAGGGCACACTGTCGGCCATTGTTTAAAAAACTGGATCTGCTAAGTGTGCCGTCCATTTATGTTTATTATGTTGTGCTATATGTTAGATCTAACATGTCTCTATTTGCTAAAAATAATAACTTTCATAACCACTACACCAGAAGATCTGAGGATTTGCATATAATGCTACAGAATTTTAAGTTGTGCTCCCGTGGCCCCAAAGTCATGGGGATAAAATTATATAATGTAATCCCATGCCATATTAAAAAAGTGACAACTTTGAATGCCTTCAAAAGACTCCTACATAACTTTCTCCTCGAGAAATGTCTGTACAAAGTGGGGGATTTATTTACATGAGTCTTTCTGTGTAAATATGTTTGTTGAATTATGACGCGTTCTACACATTCCATGTAATGTCTCTGGAACAAATAAAATCTAATCTAATCTAATCTAATACCAAATGATGTGCCAACATCATGAGCAAAATCCTCGTTAGAGATTAGGCTACTATCGATTTCCATTTTCATCACTTTTTGCCATTTTCATCAGTTATTGACGCACTGGGGCAATATGGGTTTTCATCACCTTCATGGCCATCTTGGAAACATTTACTCCACTTGTAAATGGCTGTTTTATGCAATGCCTACTAATCAAAAGCTACATTTAACACTAGCAATACAGAGCTGCACTTTATTCTGTATCCTAAGCAAAATTTAATGCAAATTCTTTCTTCCATTAGTAAAAATTTACCCAGCACAAAACACGTTTTGCATGCGGGCCTGTGACCTTTTTGATAGTAACAACAAAGTAAATAACCAATTCAGCAATCAATATCAAAATATGTCAACGAAAAGTGTATTAACACACCAGCAAAAAATTGTGAGTTGCACAGCCAGCAAAATAAAAAATTCCATGCTTACATCAACTTTTGGAGTTTTAATGCTAGACACACTCAAGAGGGAAGAGCGGTCCACCATTTCTCATCTCAGAAATCATCACACAAAGCTGAACGAGCAGTGAAATTCCAAAATACAAAATTACTAAAGGTGACACAGAAAAGGCCACAACCACAAACTATGATTATTCAACCTTGCTTGATTATTTATCCTTGCTTGATTATTTAACCATGGCTAACTAATCAAGGCCAACATGTCACTGAGACATTTTCATAAAAGAAAGCTTCTTAGCTGTTTATTGACAAAGATAAGTTACAGCATCTATGATCTTCACTCATGCCATGATGTACCTATTTCCCAAAAGTACATTCTATGGACAACTATATCAGTGCCACCACTAAGCAGCCAACGGCAGTCATTTTAAGAGGTTAGGCACTGAAGAAACTTGGTATGTTCAGCACACAAGACAGGTTATTAGTCCACATTTGTTGAGGTTATAGCCACCATACCAATATTTAAAACATTAAACATTACTTAAATATTACAAAATAAAAAGTGGGAAATTAAAGATTTATCATAGCCTTAAAAGGAGAGACACCTTCCAATCTCCTAATTTTTATCAGAAGCCCAAACTGTGGTTGTTTTACAATTCATGACATATCAATCATAAGCTCAAAGATGTAGTCAATAGTGTCCGGCAAGGTGTGGTGAAACAGCATTTACAAAAATGAATATCAATAGGTTACATTATGTCTGATGATGGCTATATCATATACCAAAATAGGTGTCAAATAGTCATTTAAGTGGACAGTATCATATCTTAAGGTTTTCATTTTTGACTCTAAAAATGCGTCTGGAGTAGTAGGTCATAATCATGAATGGTGCACAGCCCTCTAATAGGGAATACATATTTGTGGTGACAGCACTAATTACTGCGACTTGATTGGCTTATAGGTAAGAAACTAATAAAAAAATGTAATGAAAAGAACCTATAAATCTTTCTGCAATAGAATATAAACGACTGGTCTCGAAGATAATAATGTGAACTTCCAATACGAAGGATTTTAATTTCATTATACATATAAATTGAATAATTGGTGATATTCACACCTCTGAAAACAGGCAATGCACATATAAACTCTTAAAATACATTATCATCATGGCACATAAATTCCAATGTAAAAACTAAAAGAAAGCTTCCAGTATTTCCCAGAGACTTCCTCCAACAAAATAAATTACACTGGAATAGAAAACCACGACGCAGACTGCCATCGATCTGCAATGGCATCATCAAGCACAGTTCAGTTTACTTGCATTTCCACTCTGCTATACACCTTCAGCATGGACCCAGTAGAAAATGGGAGTTGACTGGTCCTAAATTTCATAATCATGACATAATACAAATACGGGTCCGCCTATTTGTGTACGACTCAACGTGCAGCTGAATTTACACCATCAATTTTACTAGCACAAGGAAATACAACGTGCACCAACGTAAGAATATCGAAGGGTATAATTTGTGCAGCCATTCAAACAGCAAATAATTGAAAGAAATCAAAAGTGCGTAAGGTACTAAAAACGCACAGAGGCATTATAAACACGACACGGCTAAGTTATTACGACTACACACAAACAGATTTTACAGCTAATATGGACGTCGTCATCAAAAAGTTTCAGAATGCAATGACGATACAGTAGGAAAGAATCACGTCGCATGAAGGGAATTCAAATGATACTGGAAATCAAGATAATTGATGAAACGACAAGCAAAAATACGAAGTCGATAACAAATACAAGTTCTAGAGCCCATCAAAAAACCCTCAGCGACGCACTTCTCAAGTTGTCAGACGATTCAGCGTTACAATACCTACTACGTGCCCTATGAATACAAAAAATTACCATGAAATTGAGTGGATCCCAAGCGAAGTTACTTATGCCCCTAATTCGCAATCAAGATTATAACGGACATGGTTCAGTACAGGGAAGGCAGTGTATTACGGCACCTCAACTACCAATAACAATGCTTAAAAGGTAAATAGAAATTTTAAACATACCTCGTAGAATTAGAACGGTTTTTCCGCTTATTATTCATTTTGCCTTCCTCGTTTCTGCCGGGGTAGGCGCCTTCTCGTTTTCTTGTAGGGACCGGAATTTTGGCTACTTTTCTTGCAACTCAGCAACGAAAAATATTTCACTAACAACCCAATAGGCTGCTTAACTTTAAAATACACTTCACTTTTCAGACAGTAGATAATGATTTAATCGTAAATAAATAGTGATACCCAGATTTTCATGAACAGATATTCAATTCTCCGAGCTACGTTACCTCAATGGCAGGTATAGGAGCGCATGAACACGTTCAGTAGGTGACGTAATCGATTCAATTAAATGACAATCTCGCCAACAAATAGCTGATTAATGATAGAATTAGAGACGAATAATTACTGCAACATGTCATGAAAGACATTACTGTCGACTAAAGAGGCAAATATTTTCAAAATTATAGTTACACACGGGTTTTGCTGTTGACGCGGATTCATAAAAAAAGCAAGTAGTTCGTCCGCTCCAGAGAATGTACTTGTCGGACGGAACGAGCGGACACGAGCGGATATGCGAAGGACCACGAATGACTACTCGTGAGCTGCGGGTTGATCAATGAGACTCGGCGATGTATGCTGCATACTGCAAGGCGTACCAATTTGTGGTAGTTGAGGCCTATGGACATAATTTTGGCGATACTGCGCTACTAGCCTTGCGAGGAAATACCGGTGAATTGTTAACTTGTCAATCGAACGTGTAGTGATTTCTTTTTTATTGATATATTCATTATAATTGTCATCGGTGTAATTTTAATGAGTTTTTGGTTCTTGGGAATAATTTGTGGAGAGCTCCCAGTTCATTTTTAGCTCTAACCATATCAGAAAAGAATATAACTCAAATATTTTCATTGTATTGCCGCGGATTACTAGTTTACCAGCCAAAGAATATTCGAAATGTAATGGTGACTATTTTCTCTTAATCCACAGTCGTACTATTGCTTGAATTTTGATTAGTCATCCTACTATGTCGCATATCCGCCATCACTGCTGGTTCGTACAGTTGATTAGATATTCCTACGTAGGAAATATTAGCCTAGTAGAATGCTCTGTTCGACAATGTAGCAGCTAGGAGGATATTCATGGCTTAGTTCGTGGGTGGTTTCATTAAGCTTCTCCATCGTCGTAAATTACGACCGAGGGACACCGTGCACTGATTGAAAAGAGAAGGAAACTAGACATTATCGGAACTGTCACGTCTTGAATCTCATAAAATGTCTGTCTACCATTAACCTGAGTGAAATTCCTCTATAATTATGGTGTATTTGTTGCAGTTTTCGATCTTTGGTTATGGATTTCACCATATCACGCGAGACATATGCCTTCAAAGGGGCGAATTAAAGTCGAAGCTCCTCAGGTAAATTCTTTTGCCTGGTCTCTAACCCGGATCCCTCGATATCAAGCTGCGCCTCAGCCAGTCCAGCTGCCTTTGGTCTTCCTCCTTGAGGTTTTCACATGGATTGCGGATTGAAATCCCACCCACAGACAAGTTTCTGATAAATATCTAATTAGTGTGAAGGTCTTAAAAATGGTAATTATCGTTTTCCACAACTTGAACAATTGTTCAAGTTCTGGAATGCTTAAGCATCTGATAAATTTCATTTTTGGACCACGGTAAATATATGTTGATTGGACGATTTTTAAAACATGTAGTAAGTTTTGTACAAACTGATTAGATTAGGCACAATTTCAATTCATTCAAAGTTCTGATATGCCATTTATTATTAGAATGAAAGTCTGGATTACTATCAGGGAGAGAGTTGGAAGGTTGGATTTAATCAGCATTGGCAGTTTTCTTCATCAGGCAATTTTTATGACCTAAGCCAAGCCTTTGATGATATACATCATGAGTTTCTAAACTCAAAACTCTCAAGGCTGGGTAACAATGAAAATACCCTGTTTTTTTTATAAATCTTTCCTTACTAATCAGCAGCAGCAAGTAAAATACTGCTACCCAACTGTCAAATGTTCTGAAACTATTCTGTCAAAGCCTCTTGAAGTACATTATGGTGCCACCAAGATTCAAGGCTTGGACCATTGCTCTCTATATTATTTATTAGTGAACTCCCAAGTTCAATTTCATGTGGTAAGCTCATGTTTTATACAGATAAAACTTCCTGTCTGTTACTGTGAAAAACCCCAGATTAACTGTGGTTCCCCTGCAGAACTTTAATCTGGCATGAACCTCTGCTGCCAATCAAATGTTCTTACGATTATCTCCCATAAGTTCCATCATAAAATGAACCCTCTTGGGATCGGGTTGGTGTGGTATGGCTAGAGTACTCACCTGCCACACGGGTGGCCTGGGTTGAAATCCCTGCAGAGGAGGAGGATGTTTTTCAGAGGAACCCGATCCCTACTTGAGTGTCTTGTGGAGGGCACTTCAAGTAGAGTACTCCGTCTGTCAGATGAGACGTTAAGCCATGGTCCCCTTGGTGCCTTTCGTTAAGAGTAGGCTAATGCCGACGCCGGGTTTCTATCCACCCTTCCTCCCTTACCTATCCCCTATGGTGCTAATGACCGTCAGTCTCCTTCCCAAATATCCAATTCAACGAACCCTCTCTTATCTAGCCTCTTCCGTTGGGTGTGCAACAAAAACCTTACTTGATCTCAGTCTGTCACATTCCTTGGATTACTGATGACAACCTGGATTGGTCCTACAACATTATGTTTACTATGAAAAAAAAATTACAGCTGGCATCTGCCTTATTCAAAAACTAACCCCCATTGTTGCTTTAGACACTATATAGCCCTGGTGAAAATAAAATGAGCGTAAAATGTGAAAAAAGTGGGCAGAAAATGTTCATGCACAGTCTTTACACACTTCTTGCACACTTTCGTCACTGTTTATCAATTAGCTCCCTTTACTCAATGCCACTATATGTCTTTATATGATTGTGAATAAATACACATATTTTCCACTCCACACATGCACATTTCAGTTGCACTTTAGGAATGCTATTCACTCTTTTTGCTCATTTAGGTGCACTCCATTTGTACACTTTCAACATAATTTCTTCATACTTTTCCCCACTTTATTCACACTAGGTTTTTCAAATCACACTTTTGTCACTGTTCTCATACTTTTAGTGCACTTCATGCACATTTTTTACACACTTTTGTCACTTCATTCACATTTCTTGCAAATTTTTCTACACACTTAATGCTCATTTTATTTTCACCAGGGGGAACGCCTTTTTCATGCAGAATTCCAATCCCACATTATATGGAATACTATTCTGGGAAATGACAGCCTTTCCAGAAAGCTCTTCTCACTGCAAAAGTATGCCTCAAAGGCTATGCTTCACCTCCCTTCCCATACATTTGGAAGGTCCTTAATCCAACATCATTGTGGTCTCACACTTCCATCCCTTTTTCTAACAGCCTTAATTGCGAAAGAAAGCCCTCAAATCTTCATGTTTAAGAAGAGACCAATTGTAACTTCCACACAAGATTTATTTAGACCGACACAGGTTTCGCTCAGTACATGAATCTTGCTTATTTTGTCTTTACTTGCACGACCGAGCCTCTTGTGCCAAGTTTCAATGAACTTGACTTGCAGTGCAACAGAAGGGAGCACGATTTCTTGCCTTGTTGGTACATTTACTTCCATAATCATTTTCTTATCCTTCATTGCCCGAAATATCATCCTGCCCTCCATCCATCCTTTGCCTCCATCAATGCTATGGCAGTTCTTCCTCCAAAGATGATTTTTCCACCTTTCTCTGTCAGTCGGTACACAGATAGTAGGTTGCAGTAGAGCTTAGGCACATACATAACTTCAGTCAAGATGATTGTCCTCTCTGATTTCACCTCAACAGTGCTGACACCATCAGCAGGTAACTTGAATCTGTCTCCAATTTTCACGGATCCCTTTCTTGATATGTCTAGCTCCTTGAATGTATTTATCTCGCTGCACATGTGGTCAGAAGCTCCAGAGTCGACGAACCACTTTCCTTCTTATCCTCTGCTTACATATGCTTCTTGGTTTTGCTGTTATTATTGCCACACCCAACTCCACTCAACAACTCCACCCAACTCCCCATCCCTGAGGGCCCGAGTGGAGTTTTGAGGGTTGTGGGTGGCATTTCTGGTATTCCTTCTCGGAACCAGTCGCAGTTTCATGTGGGGTGGTTGGCCCCACATGTAGACGTCCAGCATTGGCCGTTACCAGGTACTCCACGAGGAGGCTGGTGGTCCGCTGACTGGACTGGGAATTGAACCACGGACCTTCGGATTTCACGTCCAATGCTCAGACCACTAAGCTATCCAGTCTTATTATCATTATACATTTTAACCTTCATCGGTTTGTCACATTTTATTGTATCTGTTTTCGACTTCTACTATTTTGGGGTGAAACCTTTCGTAATACATAAAGCATCCCTTGCATCGTTCCACTTAGACACGTAAATGTGGCAGTTCCTTTTCCATTTATGTTCTTCCCGTTTCAACTTCGCTTTAACAATTTCTTCCTGGTTTTCCCGTCTACTTGAACGAATGGTTCCAGTCGCGTGAGTTTTTAATTTTAGCAATGATTTACTCAAAGCAAAACTGTTGTAAAAATTGTCCATGTATACCAGTAAACTTGTATACAACTGATGACCTTTATTGATATAGGGCTTCATCAACGTGGTAACTAAGGATTCCAAGCTATATTTTCCATCTATGATTTTTTCCCTTGTAAATATCAATGTTTAGAACAAACCCATCAAAGGAACAAAGCTCATAAAACTTATTCCCATATTTTGCCTTTTTCCCATTCATGAATTGTCTACAAAAGAGGTGCTCGCGAAAAAGAAGCAACGACTCGTCTAAAGATAGTGATTCATCTGGAAAAAAGCATTCTGAAAGTTTTCTAAAAGGGGATTCAATATTGGCATTATCTTTTCCATTTTTTGAGGTGGAACCTCGTTGGCGTTTTTACAGCTATAGCAAAATACTGTTAGCCACCCTTGAGCCACTAATCTAGCCTTGTACATTTTGGGGATTCCACTTGAGTCAGTCATGGACTCCTGAAGAGGAGTAAGGCTGTGAGAAAGAACTCAACCTTCCTCCTTCACCCGTCCCGTCTCTTTCGACCACCTCTGTCTGTCGTCGAATCTCCGCCACCGGTCCAAGAGGCGAAACATTTCTGGAAGGATATTTATGAAACGTCGAAGCCATTCAACGGAGACACTCCGGCTATAGACCTCTTTAAAAAGTTTTGCGACTGCCATCTACATGAAGTGGATGGACCTCTTTCAGTCACAGAGAGTGACGTGAAGAAGGCCTTCTTTGGCAAGAAGAATTTCTCGGCTCCAGGAATGGATTCCGTGAATAACTTCTGGTGGAAGAAGTTCACTTCCACCCACCGACATCTCGCCAGAATCTTCACGTCCTTTCTCTCGGGTAGAAAAGAAATTCCACCGTGGCTGACTGAGGGATGCACGGTTCTTATACCTAAGAAGGGAGACTTGTCCGATCCTAAAAACTACCGCCCTGTAACCTTCCTCGACACAGTATACAAGGCGTTCACCTCCATCTTGAGTAACCTTATCTTCCTCCACATCCAGCCGGTTTGGGAAGAGGTGTACGAGCAGAGGGGCTCAAAGCGTGGAATCAGGGGATGTAAGGACAACCTACTCGATCATTCTTCACAACCTGCTCATTGATAGATGTATATTCCAGGATGCCATCCAGCATAAGTGCAACCTTTCAATGGCCTGGGTGGACTACAGGAAGGCATTTGACACCACTTCACATGAGCTCAATGTAGCCATGTTGAAGTTGATGAAAGTCCACTCAGAGGTTGTGTCCTGCATCCAACGCCTAATGCCACTCTGGGGAACGCGCTTCGTCTTGACCGCAGGCAAGAGGTCTGTTGTTTCCTATTATGGTAATGGGATCGTGAATTATGTATGGTGGTGGGGGCTGTAAGGAGTCCGGGGCTAGCAAGAAGACTTCTATTGCTAAATAGAGGTCAACTACGTACGATAGTGGGTCTCCTAACTGGACACTATCAGGTCATGAGGCACCTTCATCTCTTGAAGCTAGCAGACTCTGCCAGATGCAGATGGTGCAAAGAAGAGGACGAAACAACATCACACATTCTCTGTAACTGTCCTGCCTTGATGAGGACTAGAATAAGACATCTAGGATCTCCGTTTCCTGATCCGGTTGAAATCTGGGTTACTCCCATAGAGGATATGCTGGCCTTCAGTAAGGCCATTGGACTCCACGGGTAACCAAGATATGGTGGTTAGGACAAAGGACCAACAGGTCTAGGTGCCCCAGGTCCTCCTCCAAGGAACTCCACCAAAAACTTAATCTAATCTAAGGGGTCTGGGGTAATTGTAGTAATTGTGCCAATAATGGAATCAATAGAAAGTGCCACATAATATCGTGTATGAAAAGGAATATGATATATTGAAACTTGAATAACTGCTGTTTTAGTACATAGTTTACGTGAACAAAAGGAGTAAGAAATTGGTGGATAACTCAGAATATGATCGAAAACAACAGTAGGTGGTGAAAGGGTTTACTAATGGCCTGTTAGAAAGGGAAAATCAGACATGAGAGTCGACATTTTTATAGCAATAGGGTACTGTTTCTCCAACCAACGAATAATGAATGATGAATGGAACAGAAGAGGAATAGAGTTGGAGAGAAGAAAACAACATTGAATGTACTAATTGGAAGGGGGATAAATATCGATCTGAAACAGTTGTTTGCCAAGTTCCAAGTAATAATGTTCCATTTCAAACATGAAACCCCATGAGGAATGAAACTTATCCAACAGCAAACTTTGTGTGTCACCTTCATCTCAATTCATTTGCAGCTGATGTCCTGTCACAGGAATTGGGGCTGCCCAATGAGAGCAGCGAAACTGAGCACACGAATAGAATAGAAAACAAATTTATTGTTCTAGGACAGGACCTATGGAACATGCAATTGATACAGAAAAAAAACAAGCTCTTTGGTATTAAGGAAAAAAAATCTACAAGTCACCTTGCTTGAACAACACGAACAATACAAACATAATATGAAATCAAATACAATGACAGATTTTACAAAGAAAATTGTCAAGTCAGTATAATATATACAAATATACAAGAGCCTTTTAATGAATTTCACTTACATTCTTTGAAAGAACAAAAATCAATTAATGTGAGAACGATTGAGGTACACACTCAATCACCATAACATTCATCAATCAGGTATGCAAACATTTTTAATTTGAATTGGTTTAAATTTTTAGCATTCAATATATAGTCAGGAATGTCATTCCATACCCTTATACATGAATTAATAGTGGATAATTGGTACACAGTTGTTCTACATTTAGGAACTTTAAATCGTTTTCTGACTCGAACAGGTCTATTTAATACATCACTAAGGTTTGCAATTACATTTTCATATATATAATCCGGTGCTTTACAAGATAAAATTTTATACATGAAAACAGATAGTTGGTATATCCTTCTATGCTTTAATTTTAGCCAGTTTAACTTAACATAATACGGGGTCACATGGTCATATATATTCACATTGTATATATATCTTATACCAGAATTTAACATAGTTTGTAACTTATTTAGTAATTCACCAGTTAAGTCCGAAAATACAAGTGAGCAATAATCAATGTGTGGAATTAAAGATTTGAATTGTTTAATCTGCGCTAGTGTTTTGTATATCTTGTTTGAGACAGATGATACATGTACATTCCAGGTAAGTGTGTTATTAACATGTACACCTAAGTTTGTTACTTCATTTGAGTATTCAATTTCAGTACTTCCAACTTTAATTTTCGGGATCACATCATAATTTAGTTTGCGGACAAACTGAGCAGTGCCGATTATAATAGATTTCGTTTTATTAAGATTTATTTTCAACAAATTTTCATTGGCTCAGTTGCAAATGCTGCAAACGTCTTCATTCATTTTTGTAATAGCCCTACCGATGCGAGATGGGTGACAGTCGAGGTACATTTGTAAGTCATTGCGTAGAATTGATATTTAGAATGAACAATTGAAAGGGGTAGATCACGTATAAATATGGAGAAAAGAAGAGGGCCGAGAATTGAGCCCTGCGGCACACCACAGGGGACTATTGACAAACTAGAAAGTTGATCTCCATCTCCTTTTATGGCTTGAGTTCTCTGAGATAAATATTAACGAAACCATTGCACTGCTGGTAGAGAAAATCCCAGTTGGCGCATCTTGATTAGTAGAAGACCGTGATCGACACAATCAAAGGCCTTGGTAAAGTCAAAAAGCACAAGGATGGTGATTTTCTTATTGTCCATAGAGAGGCGAATGTCTTCTGTCACTCTAATAAGGGCGGTTTGAGTACTGTGTTCCTTACGGAATCCTGACTGGTATTTATCAAGCAAATTATTTAATGATAAGAAATCAACAACTGAATTGTGAACAAATCTCTCAAGTGGTTTCGATATTGTAGATAACAGTGAGATTGGGCGATAATGTGACGGTTGTGTTGGATTCCTGGATTTCTTTATGGGTTTGATAATAGCTGTCTTCCAAGCGACCGGAAAAATGGAGTACGTTAGTGAACAGTTGTATATATCGAGCAATACCGGGAATATCGCTGGAAAAACCAATTTCAGCGTTTTTAAGCTGATTCCATCGATTCCGGCTGAATTTGATTTGATGGTATGAAAATATTTTAGCATCAACTGTGGGGTTAGATTAGGGAAGTAAAAAGTTTTGTTACCAAATTCGTTAAAATTGAACACATCGCAGTTCATCGCGTCCTTATTACAAGCATGAAATCCAAGTGTTGACCTGGGATTCGTATTAGTGGACGATCCTGAAAAGTATTCGATCAATTCATCCATCGAGACATTTAGTTTTTCGTCATCATTTCGAGATTTAACAAGTCCTAATCTCCGAATCTCATTCCATATAGATTTGGAGTCCCACTTTTCTAAGAAACACCGGTTATAATACTCTTCCTTAGCCCTTTTCATTAGCCTTTGAGCGTCATTTCTTAGTGTTTTATATTCCTGAAACAGTTTTATGGATTTACACCGTACGAATTTGCGACGAGTTACGTCTCTTTGGTTTATAATTTGTGTTATTTCAGGGGTAATCCATGGGATCAAATTTCGCTTTGGTTTAAACTTTTTTACAGGAGCATGTTTCTCTAATAGTTCATTTAAATTTGACATAAAAATTGACACCTTTTTGTCAACAGAATTTGACGAGATGAAATCCGTCCATATTGCATTATCAAACTCTTCTTGAAAACTGGATAGATTGAATTTGCTGAAATCGCGATAGGTAATTACCTTTGGTTTACTCTGCGGAACTTTGAGGACAAATTTTACATAAATTAAATCATGATTAGATAGGAAAGGGACAGGACACTGACCATGCTCCTTAATTTTACAAAGGTCATCCGTAATGAATAAGTCTAACAGAGTGCTGGATTCAGGGAGGTGATGAGTCGGATTGAATGGCACCAGTGACAAATTGAGTCGATGACATAAGTCCCTTATGTATTTACTATCGTGCGTGTCCTTTAACAAATCAGAGTTAAAGTCCCCACATACTACAATATTGTTGTACGACGGAAGAAGACCGGCGAGCGTAGACTCGAAACAGTCGCTCAGGTAGCCGACCTTTGGTGGTCTGTATACTACTGCCACTACAACTTTCCCATAGGAACAAGATATTTCAACGAAAATGAACTCTGGCTTATGATTTTCATTGAATGTAGAAAGTATCTTATAATTAAAACATCTTTTGACATACAAGCATACTCCACCGCCATTTCTTGACAGTCTATCATTTCGTAGCAATATATAATCATCCAGGCTGATATACTCAGAAGTGATAGAAGGTTTTAACCAAGACTCGGAAACTCCAATCACATCATAATGACCACTCACAAAAAAATGTCGAAATTCATCGATGTGCGCAGACAAATGAGGTGGAGCAGACACAAGATGAGGTTGTGGATAATGCTGGAGGATGTGGGCTGCCAGTTTGGGCTGAAAGCAACCCAGTAAACACACATAGCTGTAGCAGTGCTTCACAAGGATGTCAGCGCTGCAAGTGCAGAACATAGCTTTGTTCGCGTCGCTGCCACTTCTGCACTTTCCTGCACCTTTCTGCCACTTTCGCGTTCGCGTCGCGGAAGTTGCAAGTGACGAACGCTGTTCGCGTCGCGGGTTCAGGTTCAAAAGGTGCAACTTTTATCTGCACCTTTTGCACCAGCTTCGGAGGTGGAGCAAAAGGTGCAACTTCAGGAATCATGGGAATTAGCAGACGAGAACCCGCGGAAAACAAATGCCTTTAATGAACAATTGGAAGGAATCCATTTTTACGTGACTTATTCGGAAATAAAACATCTGACTGGGTGAAATATCAGTATTAATAAACTTTTTCAAGTGGTTAAATGTTATAAACCGCACAATGAATGGCAAGAACTCCAAATTGTGATAGGACCATGTTAAAACAGAGGTATTTTCAATTAAATATTGTAATTGTTTAGCCTGCGCACTTTGGCTATTGTTAATGAGAAACATCCATTTCATTTAACTATATTTTATTAGTTCGCATTCGTCTACTGTAAGGAAACTAAATCATTAAGGAAGCCGCGAAAATTTAACTTTTCTAACAATAGTAAAAGTGCACCGGCGTTAACAACTAAAAATTTTTTTTTCGTGAATAAAACAATATCGTTAGTGCGTATCGTAAGTGGATATTTAGCACAGTTATATCAGTGTTATTAGAATGACAGCTATTCCAATAGTAGACGAGCAAAATCAATTAATCGTCGATGAGGATGGAATGGTATCATTCGTTATGGAAGGTAATATTGTGATTCATAAAATAATTTTCTACAGCAATTGACAATTATCATTTTGACTTCGAATAACATAACGACTTTAATTGCACCAATTTGCTTCTCAATTAATTCCATCGATATGCCTTCAGATTAGTTTATGAATATCATTTAATCTTTTCCCTGTATGGTATGAGTCTTTCATTATTTTCCACTGTATACTTCCATGAAATAGATGATTCCTCAACGATAAAAATACCCTCCCAGATGATAGATAGGAGCGCAGAGTTCCTCTTATGTAATCTGGGGAATAAAGAGGTGAAACTTGTTTTAAATAATAAAAACCCTGAGGCCATTGTACCAACTCAGGACCAGTTTGTATGGAATGAGGCAGCCACAAAACTTTTCTTTGCTTCATATTTTGCAAGCAAGCAAAAAGGTGGAAAATGTTTCATCCACAAGCGATTGTTTGAGGCAATAGCATCAGACATGAATAGCCATGGATATGCGATCACTGCTCTACAAGTGACCAACAAGTACAAGTCACTAGAAAGGGCGTTTAAAACCCATGTGTCAACCAATAAAACTGGGCGAGGGCGAAGGGTCTTAAATTTTGAAACGTAAGTTAATTTTGGTTTTTCTGTGACCCTTCCATTATCTTCATACATAATATGTAAAACTATACAATACTTCTTGCCACAGAGAAATCACAGAAATGTTTGGGAAAAAACATAATATTTTCCCCAAGGTTGTGTCTGGTCGGCATGGATTAATCACCATGGCTTCTCCACCAACGTGAGTATTTCGAACAAATTTCGGTATTATACTAGCTACTTACTAATGAGGGAAGAGTGAGCATTTATAGCCCTTGTAGGATTGGAAATAATAACAGCTGAGCAAATTATTCTTTCTGCAGTGCTACGATTCCCGGAAGTGGGAGTGTGGACCCAGGTCCATCCACTTCACAATCTAGGGCACAAAATATCTTGGAGCCGAACCCAGAGGAACCCAATGAAGGAATGCCATCTACTCAACAAATAAAAATTAAAAAAAGAGATGGAAAGATGGCAATGGCACTGGATGCCCTGAGAGAGGAGATGGCAAGGCAGATAGAGGCACAGAAAGCAAGAGACAATGCCCTGCTTGAGGAGATGAAAAAAAATAATGCCCTAAAGGCAGAAGCCAATGCTCAAAGAGCTGAGCGAAACAATCTCATTAGGGAACAAATCTCTTTGCTTAAGGAGCTGTTAAATAAAGAGTAATAATCTTCCTGCTCCCCTTTTTAAGCCAGCATTTATTTTTAGATATAACCCTCTAATTAGCCCTTCCCATTGCCAACTGCCGACATATTTCATCCCGGAGAATTTTCCCTCCCTCAGCATCAACCGGGTCTCCCAAATGGTCAACTATTCCCTCAGCACCACGCCTTTCCTGAAGGGCTTCTGCATCCCTGTCAGGATGGTCTTCGACTAGGGGTTCCTCAAACCCATCCAAATCATCTGCGTCTGCTATATTATGTAGAACACAGCATGCATGGATGGTCTTGACAATCTCTTCCACATTCCTTGTTTTCAGATGGTAGAGTTGCCGGAACCTCTGCTTCAACCATCCAAAGGTATGTTCCACAGTAATGCGGCAACTACTGTGCACAAAGTTAAAATTTCTTTGGGCTCTGGTTAAATGTCCATTGTCCCTGAATGGGGTAATTAGAAATTGGGAGCAAGGATATGCACTATCCCCTAATAAGTAACCCTGACCTGTAAAAGTGTAAGGAATAATATCTTAGTTGATTATGATTGCAAATTTTAAATCAGTTATAGTACAATGAAATGAATTTTAGATGTCATGGAGTAAAAATGACACAGCAAAGAAGTAGTACTGAAGAAAAATTCCCAATAGAACAAACCTCGACATAGATTGGGAAGTTCAGTGTAAATAGGGCTATTTCTAAACACTCTGGCATCGTGCACAGATCCAGGATACCCTATGAGGACATCAATAAATTTCCCCTTCTCATTTACCACTGCCTGGAGTTGTACTGAAAAATATTTTTTCCTATTAATATAGGACTCTGGATCTTCTTCTGGTCTATCGATTCTCACATGGGATCCATCAATCAAACCTGAATTTTGAGTAAAAGTAAAAGTATTACCTGCTTTCAACTTGCAAACAGGCAAATTTAGAACTTTTAATTAATATTGCTATTACCAATTATGTCAGGAAATCCTTTCCTGTTTAAATAATGCTCCTTTGTTACGTTTTTATCCCTGTCTGTGGGATCCTTAATGATCATAGGAGCCATTCCCACTATAAAGCTAGTCATTCTCTTAATGACAGAGTGCAAAGCACTCAAGCTCAAATTGAACCGGTCTGCCACATCCCGATAGCCAGCAGCCTCATGTCCCACAAACCACAAGAATGCCATCATATGTTTTTGAGGACTGACTGGCTCAAAACCTCCATGACCTACAGTGAAAGTATATAGGTAAGTAATTATAATATAAATGCACAAGAATTTCGCAGATGTTATAAATGAAAATAGAAGAAGCAAAGTACAACCACAACAAAAACCTTGGTACAACCTTGTAAAGTTGTGAAATCGGGTGACATTTGAAATTTCCCAATTAGATCTTCCACTATGCGGGGTTTTAATCGGAAATGCCTCACAAACTCACTGTCACTATACAGAGGTATTATATTTTCTACGTAGCCTGGGACGGCATTCCTCTCCTGCTGTTCAATAACATCAATGACAGCGTCAATATGCTGTAAAATACCTGAGAAAATACAGTGAATACAATGGAGATAAGCTATCATGAAAATGAATCACGAATATCAGAATCCTGAATAAGAATGTCTTACGAAAAATAGAAGGAATAGTATTAACTTACAACCAAGGTTAAAAGAAGTGTGAGCAACGTTCTACTCCACAGCATAAACTTGGTAAATAGTTAAAATGGAATTTTTGCACGCTAAAATGGCCTTCGCTAATTAAAATCCCTCGCCTTGTTAGCAATTAGTCATTCATGGAAAAATAGGAACGTGTTAGGCAAAATAAAAACATACAGACGTCTTCATATATATCTCTGTTGGTTGTTATAAGTACCTAATGTATTAATAATTTAATGTGTATTTTAAAACATCGAACCTTAAAGAGATAACATGTGCCATGAGCTGCATAAATGTGAACCTCAAGAAAACACAAAAGAAAATATATAGTCCGGATGAAATTGATAAATGGGCGACAGTGAACGTCACCACGTTCAGATTTATAAATAAACAGTTTTGGATTTTAAATCATATCAATCAATTAAATCATAAATCATGATCGCCAAGCTTCACCTTGATGTTTATTTATATAGTCTACACACGAAAAGCAAAGTGATCGCACCGAATTACAATCAAATCTTTCTTTATCACTGTGTGTTTGACCCGATCACGCACCCAGCTGAATCAACACGGCAAAATCGCAATATTCAATGGATTGACATATAATTTTACTACCTCTCTCCTGTGGTTGTACTAATGCTGGTAATACACATTCATTATCATCTTCGTCTGAAGAATCCTCCTCAAGCCCTTGGAGCAGAGTTCTTAAAATTATATTACGCGCCATCTTTTCCGCAAAAGCGTTCGCGTCGCACGGGTTGAAACTTTCTGCCCCCGCCTGATTTTCCTTGCTCCTTCCGGTGCAGAAGGTGCAGATGGAGCAAGCGACGCGAACGAAGCTCATGTCAACTGAGGCCGGCTTCATAGGTCGGCGGCAGCGGCGGAAGTGGTGGTACTCAGCCAATGAGGACACTTCTTTAGAAATCATGACGTCAGACCGATGAGCTGTGCTATGATGGCTAGAGGGGGCCGCAAATATTCAGCCTTGCTGAATCTGGACTGCATTCTGTTGCGGCGGAAGCTGGTCGAGAAGCGGGAAAACCCACTGCCTTTCAAAAATGAATCCTCTTTGGATGATTAGCGAGCCCTTCAGTTTCAGTAAAAGATTCTATAAGCAATGCGCATAATGTTTACGATATATTTAAGATGTTAAGAGTATAATTTATAATGGCTAGGGAAAATATGATCTGGTATCCAACGGAAATAGCCTTCCTTAAGGTTATATCGCATCATTAATATACTACCGTTAACCAGAGTTTGGCTTTAATCCGCCAATTGGCAAATATTAAGGCAAAATATTAGTTATCCATTCTTGATGCTGCAACCACGGGGAGAAAATTTTCAGGTTGTGGCTATTATTTATTGCATGTTCGGACAAAGGAGCTGATCACGCATAAATGCTGATATGGCATTGCCTAACAAGTTAAACAACGACCAAATTACAAATGTTACTCGCTCGAATGTAAGAACCAAGCACAATATAATTCTTGAATTGAGTGGCAAGGCTTTTTGTCAACTCATTTCAATAAACATGTGATTCAGATTGAGGCGTTGCACGTTAGCTCGACGAATACGATTATAGTGAAACTACTACCATCAAATAAGCATTAATAAATAATTACATACTAATCTTTAACCAAATTTATCATTATATAGCACGAATCATTCCCAAGAGTAAAAAAATGTTGGTTATTCCGATGACATGCAAATACTGCAGTGACAATGTTATTGTACGCCTACCGCCTTTCATTTGTTTCCTCGCCGCCGACCTATGAAGGGTCCACCGCTACCGGCCGCGGCGAAATCCATCGTTATCCCCGCCGCCGCCGACCTATGAAGCCGGCCTGAAGCGCATCAGCAGCGTCTCAGCAGCGCTCTCATAGAGCGAATTGAGGAGAAAGGCCGGCTTCATAGGTGGGCGGCGGCGGGGATAAGGCCGGCTTCATAGGTCGGCGGCAGCGGCGGAAGTGGTGGTACTCAGCCAATGAGGACACTTCTTTAGAAATCATGACGTCAGACCGATGAGCTGTGCTATGATGGCTAGAGGGGGCCGCAAATATTCAGCCTGGCTGAATCTGGACTGCATTCTGTTGCGGCGGAAGCTGGTCGAGAAGCGGGAAAACCCACTGCCTTTCAAAAATGAATCCTCTTTGGATGATTAGCGAGCCCTTCAGTTTCAGTAAAAGATTCTATAAGCAATGCACTGAGCAGTGGACGCGACATCCAAAGGTCTGTGGTTCGATTCCCGGTCCAGTCGAATTTTTTCTGCTTGGAATCGGCCATCTTTACATCTTCACACCACCACTGTGTTCGTTCATTTTATGTGTTCCTATCCACTTTCTTTCTACCTTGTGTGTGTATATATATATGTGTGTATATATATATATATATATATGTGTGTGTGTGAGTATATATATATATATACACACACATACCTTTCTCCAGTTATTCTTAACAGGCCAATGGCGTCCCTTGTTCCTTTCCCTTTCCGGAAACCAAATTGCTCCTCCCATACTTTTTCTTCCATTATTCTTATTAATCTCCTGTTCAAAACACTCAAAATTATATTAGCTTTGTGTATAATTAGGCTTATTGTTCTATGTTCAGAACATTTCTGTGTACCAGGCTTCTTAGGAATTGGTACCATCACTGTTCTTACAAAATCTTGAGGCCATTCACCAGTGTAATATATTTTGTTAAACATTTTAATAATTTCCTGCACGCCCTCTTCATTCAAGCACTTGAAAAATTCAATAGGGATCTCATCCATTCCTGTTGCCTTCTCTTTTCTCATTTCTTCAATTGCTTTTTCTACTTCTCTCTTCAACACTGAATAACCTCTATCTTCCGGGGGCACCACTTCTTCTGCATCCAAGTCCAAATCCACTGGCTTCTCCTTTGAGCAATACAGGTCTTCCAAATATTCTGTCCACCTTTCTGTTATTTCTTTCCTCTGATGCATAATTCTGCCGACTATACTCTCAATTTCTCTCATTTTACTCTTCATTTTCCTATTATCAGTTGTTACTGCCCTTACCTTCCTATACATCAGGTCATACTTTCCTTTCTTTTCGAGGTTTTCTGTCATCACATGCTTCCGCAAGCCACTTCTCTCTTGCCTTTTGAGTTTCCCTCTTCAATTCATTATTCAACCTTCGATGCATTTCTCTTTCTTGCTCGCTATTTTTATTTTTATACTTCCTCCTTTCTTCCATCCTCTACAACATCTCCTCTATTACCCATGGCTTCTTTGCTCTGATTCCTCCATAGTATCCTATTTCTTTTTCTGCTTCACTTACTATAGAATTTTTTATCCTCATCCAAATTTCTTCACTTCCCTCCTCCCCCTTTCGATCTTTTGTAATTGCTTTAGACAGTTTTTCCCCTATATCTTCCCTACCCATTTCCTCCATCTTTTACAGGCTCCATTTCTTTACTACTTTGGCCTTTTCCACTCTCTTTAATGTTAGTTGAATTTCCATCCTTATTAGGACATGGTCACTATTGATATCAGCTCCCGGCAACCGTTTGATTTCTTAATTGCATTCCTATATCTTTGTTCAACCAAGAAATAATCAATCTGATAACGATCTTTTGTTGGTGACATCCATGTATACCTTCTCCTTTTATGATTTTTGAACCATGTATTGGCTATAAACAATTTCATCTCTCTGCAAAATTCCACTAATCTTTCTCCTCTTTTATTTCTTACTCCCAAATCATATTTTCCCACTACAGTTCCCTCTTCGCCTTCTCCAACCACAGCATTCCAGTCTCCCATAATCACCTTACAGCAGCCCTTTTCCTCTTCTAATACATTTTCAATCTTCTCATACATCCTATCTATATCTTCTTCTTCATAAGCTGATGTCGGCATATACACTTGTATAATGAGTAGATCCTTCGGCACCATTCCAATTCTAACTGCTATTAATCTATCATCTACATACATTACCTTTTGTACTCTTTGTGCTATTTCATTTCTCATAATTATTCCCACTCTATTTTGTCCCCTCTGTTCTCCCGAATAGAATATGGTAACTCCATCACTCCTCATTCCCCCTTGTCCATCCCACCTCAGATATCATATGTATATTTTAATAAAAATTTGTTGGTTATTACTGATCAATAAAGTCATTCATTGCAACCCTGTGTTCTCAATTCATTGTTAATGCCTCTGACATACTTTTGTAGTGCTTTTGACGTTCACAAGTGGCGCAACAGGTATGCATTTGCAGCGATTCGTGCGTTTGAAGCGATCGTGACGCGCTTGTGCAACGCTGCTAACACCCGTTTGCCGCGCATTCGACATTAAAAAAAGTGAAGGGAGTGAGACGCGCTGCAGCAGCGCCTACTCCGTGCTGCAGCGCATCTGCAGTATTTTGTGTTTACTGGGAATGGAAAGGTATGGGTCATAAACGTCTTTAATATCCAGGAAGATCATCTCCACTCCATTGATATGCATCTCCACTCCATTGGAATGCATATCAATGGTCTACTGGCTACATGGTTATGATGTGAATAGGAAACTTTCTGTGGTCCTTAATGTCTTCTGAAAATGTGGTGTCATTGCCTTGAGGTGACAACAGTCATTTGCTGTCTTTCTACATTTATTATGGTGTTCGTGCTGTTTCATGTTGTGGCAATTAGGATATAGGAGGAATATCAAAAATTTCGGATGCAGTCCATGCGGAGACAGCGAATGGCGCGGGAAGAAGCAAAATAACAGACGAAGACTTGGGGAGTAAATATAATGTGAGAGGATGGGCACAATGCACCCTTTGAATTTATTTTAAATGGTGAGGAAGCGGGAAAGGCGAAAGCAGTTTTAATAGTCATTATTCTATTAATTGATGTTAAATATGAAAAGTATTTTTAATGAAAGTGTAAATGGTTTAGTAGTGCTAAGAATTTATTGAATCTTACGAGTATATGTTTCACCTCCCGTAGAATTAGGTTTCGTATTTCCTCACAATAAATAATGGTGCTACCTATCTGTATATTCTTTCGAAAAATGTATAGTTTTGTGCCGTTCCCTCTAGACCGCGCGGTTTGTATTAATATAGGTTATATAATAAACAAATAGACTCGCCCTGCTTCGTTTGCCAACGAATTACATATCTACTTACTTTTAAGTCACGATGCCTCAAGATATTAAAATTTCTCTCACTACGTTGACGGCTGCCACCGAGACAAACAAACTTGTTGCAAGGGAGTCGCAGGAGGAAAAATTTTGACAGGAAAGCTAATGGTATGACTAATAGTTGTTAAGTTTGCTTGTATATGTCCTTAAGTGTGTGCATTGTTACATGGCCACTATAAAATGGCGACATAGCTGTATGTGGTTTTATTACTTTAAATAAATAATACCACCACGCATCAACCTGTTCCAATTCGGGTGCGCGCTCGAAGTACGTGCCCGAATCGGCCTCAGAGCGTGTAAGCGAATCGCACCGATAAATGAGGGTGGACAACTATTTATACATATTTTACTCTATATTTTATTTAATACAACTTATTATATACATCAAATCTAATGATAAAGGCATTAATTACACCTTGCTTATGAAGCGTTATTAGTTTCAAACGTATGCACGTACTTGTACATGCGTATTAATTTCTTCCCTGCTTAAAAATACGTAGCTGCGTTTCAGTTAACTCTTGGATAAAACCTACTAATTAATGGTGTGGATAATCTCGTATAATTAAGCAGTTATGTCCATCAATTACTCCACCACCTCAAACATTTTTGAAAATGATTATCCTGGCGCCATCTTCGCATCAAGACCGTTCCGGTTCGCATCACCTCTTCAAAACGCAATTCGGAACGACGACCATGGTCAGCCCCCGGCAACTCCCTATCCTTACCGTGTTGGCTCCGCTCTCCCTTATTGTCCGATTAGTTCCTGCTTTGGTCGTTGGCGCTACTTGTGCAGTCGCCCAACAAAAGCCCGATGACATCCCAGAAAGTAAGCTACAGTTGGTGATTCATTGCGCTTAACCACATTTTTGTGAATAATTCGCAGCAAAGGAGACTAGTTTTTCTAAACGTTAAATATTCAAGTATTTACGGGTTAGAAAACCATCTGGTTGGGAGACGTTTCCGACGAGGAACTTAAGAAATTTATGATAAATATAAGAGAGCTAAAATAACAGCAAAAGCGGCCTTAAGAAATGCACTAATGGAACTCAAGAGTAAAATATTGGGTGAATTTTTGAAAGATAACCCTAAGGCATTTTGGCCTTACGTTAGGGAGATTCAAGGGAATAAATCTACGGTAACGTCACTGAGCAACGGTCAAGGAGAAAGAGTCAGCGATAGATTAGAAAATGCAAATACCCTTAGCACATATTTTCAAGTGTCTACACTTCATGCTCTCAGAATAACGCCACTACATTGCCTTGCTTATACAAAAATCCAATGCAGTCTATAGATATTTCTTGTCGCGGCATAGAAAGTCACCTAAAATCCACTAACTCCTAGAAATCATCTGGTCCCGATGAAGAATTAGCGTCAGAAATAGCACCGTACTTGAAAATAATAAATGAAAAATCTCTAGCGGAACATTGTGTCCCTTACGATTGGAAAATCGCGAACGTTGCTCCTAACTTTAAGAGCGGCGATAAGGAATATACAAGTAACTAGAGACCTATCTACCTCACGTCCATCTCATACTAAGTATTAGAACATAAATCGTCAGCTTAATTATGAGGTGTTTAAATAGTCAGAACTTGTTAATTCAAAACCAACATGGATTTCGAAAAGGCAGGTCCTGTGAACACAACGTTCTTTCCTAAGGAGAAAGGCTCACCCAGGAAGATGCGATATTTTTAGATTTCAAAAAAGCTTTCGACAAAGTTCCGCAGTTAAAATTGATTGTTAAGATAAAAGTCTTTAAAATACATCACGATATAATATGCTGGGTTGAAGATTTCTTAAGTAACCGCAAACAGAGGGTAGTTTTAGATGGCGTTAGCTCAGATACACTTAAAGTCACATTCGGTGTACCCCAGGGAAGTGTCATTGGTCCCTTATTATTCCTTTTGTATATTAATGATATCACCACCGTCGTTACGAGTAAAATTCGTCTTTTCACCGTCGACGCAGCATTGTACAGGGATATTAACACAGAGTCTGATAGAATTGCGTTGAAGAAAGACGATGGCGATAAGCGGATGGTGCGACTCTGGGCTGTTAGAATTAAATTTTAATAAGTGCGTTGTTATGAATTTTTGGAGGAAGAGTAGCTCAACTAACGAGACGCACATATTTTTTATCAAGCCGAACTAATAAATGTAGAGTCAGTGAAGTACTTAGGGGTGATTCTTACTCAGGACTTGTCGTGGGGGAAGCATATGCGAGAAATTTGTGGACAGGCCAGTTGTAAATTAGTATTTATTAAGAGAGGAGGGGGCGGGAATAAGAGTGGAGGGATGCTGTGTCAGTTATGCTACTGCCCAGTAAACACACATAGCTGCAGCAGCGCTTCACAAGGATGTCAGCGCTGCAAGTGCAGCACATGTCAACTGAAGCGCGTCAGCAGCGTCTCAGCAGCGCTCTCATTGAGCGAATAGTCGAGAAACGCATCTAATGCGCATTCGTAGCTCGTGTTTGTAGCGCAGCAGCTGCAAGTTGCGGACGCGCTGCCTCAGCGCTGCAAGTAGTCTTTTGTTTGAAGTGCAGCAACCGCAAGTTGCGGACGCGCTGCCACAGCGCTGCAGGTAACGCGTCATGCTAGTGGCGCCACGTGGTGACAAAAGAAAGCGTTAAGGCGTTAAGGGTTGACGAATCCACGAATCGGCAGCGTGGTGAAAGGTAAGGCAAGAAGTGAAAAACGTGGGTTAGCCATAGGAAGAGAACTGAAAGGTAGGTGACTATGATTTCATAATGGTATTTTATTCCGGTGATGAAGTACGATATTTACTGGATTTTTCCCTCCGTTAGTTTCCAATTAATTTTAGCGGGTAATTGTGATTTTTTGCAGTTTCTTTGCTACAAGGCTAGGGCTGTTGAGTTTTCATTCTCTTGGCGATACTGAAATACCTTTCACTAATATTCAAAACAAAAACATCATTGAAGGATGCCGAAAATAAGTTATAAAAGCTTTCATTTGTTATCAAAGAAACAGCGAAGGCACAGAGTACGAATGGAAATGAGTAACCATGATAGTCAATTTAAATCGTTACGCGATAACCATGAGAATTCTTCCTCATTAGAGAATCAGTGGGTTGGCCATGAATTAACTTCTGAAGTTGAAGGTTCCATAAATGTCAGTACGGGAGAAGGTGCTCTTGATTTGGCAGACAACATCGATGTATCAGATGTCTATACGTCGTCATCATGTGATTCCGATTGTTCGGAAGATAACCTTTCAAATGCTGATTTGTATCATGAACTTTCTCTCTGGGCTGGAAATATTCCGAGGCATAAAGTCACCTCCCTCTTGAAAATCCTAAAGAAGCATTCGTGTTTTAAAGACTTTCCTGTAGACGTGAGAACTCTTAGGAAAACGCCGAGGTCATTGGAAGTGGAAAAACTAGGATCAGGAGAATTTGTCTACCTCGGAGTAGAAGAGTCGTTACAGTATGAATTAATGTGTTTAAATGATATTCATTTTGAGGACATTAAGTTGCAAATAAATGTGGATGGACTTCCACTCACAAAAAGTTCAGGGAGCCAGTTTTGGCCCATATTGGCATCTGTGGTCAATTGTAAGGACATGGCTCGACCATTCTTGGTAGCAATATACTGGGGGCATCAAAAGCCAATGTCATGCGAGCAATATCTCTCTCCCTTGGTGAATGAACTCGTGCAGCTAGAAAATGATGGAGTCATCTATAGTGGAAGACGGATTAGCATCCATGTTCATTCCTTTGTATGTGATGCTCCTGCTAGGGCTTTTGTATTGCAAACGAAAGGACACAATTCCTACAGTGCATGCCATCGTTGCCATGTTAAGGGGACGTTGGTGCAAAATAGAATGGTGTTTTTGGAATTGGAGAGTGAAAAGAGGACTGATGAGAAGTTCATGTTGGGTGATGATAAAGGGCATCATATAGGTGTATCTCCTTTGACAAGGTTATCAAACTTTGATATGGTAAAAGATGTACCGTTTGAATACATGCACCTTATTTGCCTAGGAGTTACTAGGAAAATGCTCCTCTCTTTAACTCAAGGGACTTGTGCAGTAAAACTGAGAGCAAGAACTCGTATTGAAATTAATGATGAGTTGGTCAGGATCTCGAGCTACACCCCACACGACTTTCAGCGCAAGCCTCGCCCTCTCACAGAACTCATGCGCTGGAAAGCTACAGAGTTGAGATATTTTTGTTTGTATCTTGTGCCACTGATTGCACCTTTCTTTGTAAATGGGGCTGTAAAGAATCACTTCATGTCATTTTTTTATGCCCTAAGAATATTGGCTAATGCCTCCCTTTGTGAGAATAAACAGTTTTTTTCATATGCTAAGACCTTGTTGAATTATGTTGTCGGTGTTTTCCCATCTCTCTATGGTCAGCACAATTGCACTTATAATGTTCATTGTCTGCTTCATGTATGTGAGGATGTAGCTAGGTTTGGAACATTGGATAGTTATAGTGCATTCAAATATGAAAATTACTTGCAAACAATTAAGAAAAAGGTTACCAATACTCGTCTTCCATTGTTAGCAGTAGTTCGAAGGGTGATTGAAGATCGCCAGTTTCTGTCCCAGTCAGTGGTGAGGATTAGGGACTATGAAATCAAAAATCCTGTAGAACTGCTTGTTGGTTTCAGTCCACCATACTTCAAACATGTGATGACCAAACATGGAAGAATAGGAATCAGGAGCCCTGACAACTGTATAGTTGCTAAAGGTGGTGATGTTGGTTTAGTTTCTTGCATATGCTCAAGAAAAAAGGTCCGTTGCTACCTTTTTAAGAAGTTCCAGAGAGTAAGATCATTTTTTGAAAGCCCCTCTCCTTCACTTGATATTGGAGTAATGTGTGCTAGTGAACAATGTGATGAGGACACCATTCTCTATGAGGAAGATATTTTGTATAAAGCATTATGTATCCCAATAGAGAATGGTTCCAAATACTATGTAGCAACTCTGTTACATAATATATGACTTTTAAAGGTATTGTGATTTTTATATATCTCAGTATGTTATCTTGTATTTTATATATGATTGTGAATAATTTATTGAAAGTCTATCAATTTCATAGACAATGGAGTGGATCGTCGTGGAATTTTTGAAGACAAATGAATGCAAAGCTGTGCCTATCAATTGGGTTGTCATTGGGGCCAATGGTGATGCCAGATGCTCCTACCCCCCAAATAACACAGCGTATAAGGAAATGCTGTCTCTATTGAAGAAATGCCGATTCCCACAGTCTGGTTGGGATGAATATATGTGTCGAGTATTTGAGAGATCTAAAACAGGTATTCATAATAAATGCTGCCATAAATTGTTACTTATTATAAAGGAATTTCAGAATTTGGTTAAACATTTAATTTCTTAGGCATTGTGTTAATTTTGACCAATTAATGATATTGAACTGCATAACTGTACCGCAACATTGTCAACCTATATTTAACCATTTAAAGTAATGCAATGCTAGGTAGAAACTATTTCTATTATTGGTTTATAAAATTTTTAGTTTATTGGTCTCATTTTTCTACTGAAGATGTTGGTTGAAGTTAATTCAATATTGAACTGTCTTCATGAATTTCTGAATTTTTTCAGACAATTATATTAAAGCCCAGGAGCTGGAAAAAGAGGCTGAAATGTCTTCAGGATTGGATGCATCCAGGTCATTAGGGAAAGGTCTCCGAAAGAAACGGAAAGCCCAGCCATTAGATGATGAGGAAGAGCCACCTTTTCCTGGTAAACTTTTTTTCCTGTTAATATGCACACACATGGTAATGTTACATGTTTGGCAACATCATTTTTAATATCAACATGTTGATCCCTTAGGCTCATCAATCTAATCCCTTATAATATTTACCCTTGATAGGAAGTAGCAGTTCCGATGAGGATAATGCTCCTGCAAAGGTCCCTTCACCCCCAAGACTGAATCAAGTCAGGCATCATATGAATAGTCCAGGTGTTTCTGTGGATGCCTTTTCACCTCAATCAGGTATACTTACTATTTTTTTAAAAGAAAAGTCAAATTACTATTGAAGATAATACCATATTTGGACTTCAGTCAATCAGCTAATTGGGTCTTCAGGTTATGAGACCTGATGTCTGTGCAACTCCGCCAGTTTCCTATGCTTAACACAGTAGATAATACCTCCCTTTTGATTTAGCTCTCTTAAAGGAGTTCATGCCACATTGCTTTGGGTCACAATGTGATAATGTGCCCAATTGAAATGTTTTATGTAGCACACTATATATACTCAATGGAAATTTCTCATTTCAGGAAAACAACTGAATCCTCAAATGCCTGGTGGAAAAGAAATAGAGGCTAAGCGGCCTGCAACAGTAGAAGAGTTGTATGGTAATTTTTTCATGTTATGTTTTTGCAAACACTGACATAAAAATCCTTTTGAGAACTGTTTTCTTTTTACATTTTTAATTGAAGGGGTTCTGCAAGATCAGGAAAAGTTATGGGAAGGAAGATACAGGAGATTAGATGAAAAGCTGAGTATGGCATTAAGCATGCTCAAAGAATTGAATCAGGAAATGAAGTCGAAACCTGTACTAAATGGAGACAGCATTTCAGCCAACCGGAAATTCCCACTAAAGAATTTGGGTGACGTAGAGGAGCTGGAGAGAGAACTGTCAGAGGATATATCTCTCCATAACAATTTGGTAATGCCTGAATCATTGGTATACTGATTCTTTTTTGATAATTTCAACCAGAATTTCATCGATTGCATAATATTTTTCTTTACAGGTCTCTGAACTTGTGCGTCACTGTGGCGATGAAGAGCAAAACTCAGTGTACAGACTGTTGTATTTGGTAATGGCGGATGAAGCAGCAAGGCACTTCTGCCTCACTGGAAAGTCTGGTGTCGAGGGGGCAAAGGAGAAAAAGTTCATGGGGACAAAAATATGCAATGTCATAACGGGTATGTGTCTTCCTGTATTTTTCAAGAATCTATTATGTTTCCATTTATAAATTTCTATTTAGGTACTTACTGACATTTTTATCCTTCGATTTGTTTCAGATGTATTCTCTAGAAAGCCAGCCCTCTCCCACATGAGCACAGTGAAAATAGAGAAGAAAATGGGGGAGTGGTTCCGGCAAACTGGAACTAGGATGAAGAGAGTTCAGTTAAGGGCTCCAACTGAACCTATACTTTAAAGACCGTCATCTAATGCTCATTCATGTAAATTTGTTTATTACTGATCATTAAAGTCATTTATTGATCAGTAGCAACCCTGTGTTCTCAATTCTTTGTTTATCCCTCTGACATACTTTTGTAGCGCTTTTGACGTTCACTAGTGGCGCATCAGGCATGCATTTGCAGCAATTCTGACATGCGTTTGAAGCGATCGTGACACGATTATGCAGCACCCCTGACGCGCTTGTGCAGCGCCCCTGACGCGCTTGTGCAGCACTGCTGACACCCATTTGCAGCGCATCTGACATTCAAAAAAGGGAAGTTTAGGAGTGCTAGATGCGCTGCAGCAGCGCCTTCGCGGCAGCTGCAGCGCTACCGCGCAGCGCATCAGATGCGCATCTGCAGCATTTTGTGTTTACTGGGTGGGTTGCGTTCGGGGATCTTATGGTGGCCCCGACGACAGCACGGTGCGGCAGCTTAGGAAGAGTACAGAGGGACGCGACCGAAATAAAAAAGCTTTCGGCAGGCTGAATGATTCTCTATAGCTGCAGGATGTTTTACTATACTACACTTAACGCTTAACATTCATTTATCATTATAACCTTTCGATACGTATATAAATTACCGTAAATGGATAAAAATATTTACATTTACTTAGTGAAGTTCTTTATGTATTTTAAAAATCCCCCCAAATTTTTATTCCCCCCAAAATTTATTTCTACGGCGCAACTTGCGCCATACATCCCCCCTGTGGGCGGCCCTGCTTGGAGTACGCCGCTAGTATATGGGACCCTAACGAAATAGAACTAGTTTCAGATATAGATCAAATACAGCGGAGGGCGGTAGATTTGTTAAAAATTGTTATGATAAACATAGTAGTGTTACAAAATTGTTGAAGGAATTAGGGCGGGAACCTCTATCTGATCGAAGGGAGAAATACAGGTTAAGTCTTCAGCGAAAGTTTGATTTAGAATATTTTTTGCCAGACGTTCATAATACTTTGCTAGAGCCACAGCAAGGTTTTCAATCTGCAGTGCAGCATTCTCCACGCCACGCCATTTGCCTCGTCATAAATTGCAAAATATTAAATAAAAAATTTTAAAGTTAATTTGTTCATATTAATTAGGAACCTAATCAGTGTACTATTTTACATATTGCAATGTGGATGATATTAGAAAAGATTATATTTCAGGATTCGCCTTATGGAATGATTTGCAGCCAATACAGGGTTAGTTCCTCCGTATATTGTCAGATAATGCGTGTACTGGCCAGAGGAGTAACAGCAGAGGTCGATCAAGTTTCCAGGTGGGGCAACTAATTATTTTAGCATGTAAACGTTGCTAGCAATTGCCTCGTGGCCCGAGAATACACCCTAACATTGTGTTAATGAAGAATATGGTACGCTTAAATAGCCGGAAAAGATGCCTGATCGCAGTTAGGATTCAATTTCTACGCAAATCCATAAAGGAAACTTTTTCTCCTCTTCTTCCTATATATGAAAGCTTTTAGCATTCCCATCGGGTTTCATTTTATCAGTCTATGTTCCTTTTGGGCGGCAAAAGATGCTTTTAGTGGCGTATTTATCATATTTAGTGACGTTACGTTTCTTCAAAAACTTTTACTTTGCTTTACTTATTAGGAATTGTATTCCTTGACGTCGCGAAATTAGGAGAGATGGGAAACCGAAGCAGCTTTCTGCCGGGCGAATGAATGGGTAGCGCTCGACGGCCAAAACTTGAACTAATCGGACAGTAAGGGAACCTGTTTCGGACTGCAGTCGCCGAGGGCTGACCATGGTCGAAGACGTATATGGACCATGGAACTTCTAAAAAGTAAGTAAACATTAAATTCTTGATGTGCCCTGCTACCTGGCGGCCGCCACGTAAACCATTTCTTGAAAAAATGCGTGTAGTTCGCCGGCATCAAAACCAGGTTCGCTAGCAGTAAAAATGCCATATCTTTTCTAAACACGATTGAAATTTTAAAGCATTGAGTTAACGCAAGTTAACGTGCCATGTTTCTTACCAACCTGCGGGCTAGTAGTGGACAGGGCATAACAACTGGGGAAAAGAAACCCTGTTACTGCCGCGTTAATCACACACTTGCCACGTGACCCATGACGTTTACCTGTTACGGATGGGTGCCCTTATCTGCCTATGCATTAAGTACTCATTAACAGTGTATGGTGAATCCGCGTTGTCTATACTAGTCTACTCATTACGCTCTTTCATTTACCAATGGTTCGTTAGCACATTGTGAAATTTAGGTAAATTTTGTGCTTCTAAATTTAAATTTTGTCTGGTTTAGTCCACTGACGGCTGGGGAAGTAGGAACTAGCGTGGAAACGCATACGCACGGGCTATCGGGGATATTCTTGCTCATTGTTATTTGTGGTACCGGGGTGCGGCAGTCATGTCCCAGGAATACAATTTTAAAGCGGTCAAAAAGGAACTTTCAAGGACATGGGCTCTTGATAGGTTGGTAAAGACTTCAGTTAATTCCGCTCAAAGTAATTCAACTTATCACAGTTATATTAAACTTTCTCATTACTAATCAGCTTGAGAAACGATGTCCTAGACATACTACCGGAAACTGTGTGGGGTCAGATCGTGGAAAGAAAGGAACTAAGGTTCCACGTTGAACAGGATCAAGAGCATCAAACGGCTCGAATAGGCCCTCCAGAGATGGACAAGCCACAGGGGTCGCATCAACGGCACGAGTGCAAGTGGGAAGATATTTTGAGTAAAACCGTCAAAATTGGTAAAGCTTTTATTGTAGGTACTGATTTTATTTTCAATCCAATTGACACTTATGATCAAGCAACAAATTTTTTTCAGAGGACATCCCAAAAAGCAAAAAGGATATCGTTTTCGGAAAGTGGGAACAAAGGATAAATGGAAAAAACAACTGACAGATACTTATGCAGGAGGAAATTTATTTTAAGAACTTTGTAATACAGTTGTACATTATAAATTGGCTTGCTGCACTAAGAAAGACTTAATCTTTTGCAAGAGTTCCTTCTTCACCGAGTCGGGCACCCATGCTGTGGAAAGAAGAGAATTTTTAAGAATCCATTTTGATTCAAAACCACTTAACAATATACACATATTCCAGCCTTTGTTGAACTGCTGGGTATTATTGTAAGCCAACATTTGCACCCTAAAGCCATATCAACTTTTAATGAATAATAAAAGAATGGGCCACTGGAAGAAAGTTGCTTCCATATCTGAACATTATGGATGGATTGCAGGAATAGAGTTTAAACCCCAGTTTGAACTACATTTCTTGCAGTCTACCCTAAATGTCAAGCAGGTATGCAGCTACGTTCCACCCGACTAGTGGCCTACACACACAAATTAAGGAGTATCAGGGCATGTGGTGTAAACATGTTCCTTGCACCCACTTAAATTACTGCCCAGAGTTGGAAGTAATGTTAATCAGTAACACCACTGGTTGAGTAAGGAGACTTTCCATCATTGAAAATGCAGAAAAAAGACAAATTTTCTAAACGAAATTCATCAGTCCACAGATGATGTTTTCTGGGTCCCAAAAATATCATTTTCCTCATTCTGTACCTATTTAACAGTGGGATACAAAATTACCCTATCCATCACAAGGCTGTCATCATTAAATATTTCAGTAAAATTAGCGGCTGTTTTTCTCTAAACATACACCTACATTAGAATTGTTTGTTTGTTCTATTACATTTGATTATAACATTAACTTCCTTCTAAAGTTTAAGTTGGCTCTTGAACAATGGGTAAACAAATAAGTCTGTGAGAACTCACTGACATGACAATTCCTGCCAAGTGTGCCAGAAACAGGTGACTAAGTAACCCTGGACCATTAGTTTTTGAGGAGCATGCATTTCTTTAAGGGCATATTGCAGCATGTATTAAATTATTGATAAAACTGGCAGGCAGTAGTAGAGACGAGACATGCAGTGTTTGCACAGTTGGGTCTCCATCATCACAACCATCAACAAACAACCAACGAAGAGCAACATAGGTGTAGATGGGTAAGTTTTCACTTGAGGTAAATTACCATGGAATAGGTATTATGGTAATTTTTTAAATTAACCATAATTTTCTGGTTCATAATTTTTTGCAATTCACCCATTTCCAAACAGAAAATTTTGTTTGCGATTTTGATGAATTTTCTAGTATTTTACACATATGGTCACCTAATGTACTCATGCAAAATATATTGGTGATGATGACCTTCAGCGATGCAGTGTTACTAAGTTTATTGTGGTAAAACTCGAAGTTCCTTCTACAGAGTGTCATACACTCGGCGCTTCAGAGTGTAGCCATACGGCTACAGTGGGCGGAAATGGGTAAATAGCTACAAGAGGATTAAATAGGAAAGCCAGTTTGCAATGAAAAGGGTTTAATGGCATTTAAACAATTATAACTACCACATTTATGTACCAGAAATAAAACATTTAAAAACAAACATGGCAGCTCACAAGCAATTTGGTGTTCTTTGGTTATTATGAAAAATTTTTGTCACTGAAAACAATAGTCCCACAAATAGGTTGTACATGCCTTGATATATGATTAAGATTGCATTACATGTATATGGACTTGACTTAAAATTATGTCTGTATGAAAAATATATGAGACGGGTGAATGTTACTGAAAATTATGGTATTTTTCAGAATAGCCCCCCTCTAACCATAGAGTTAGAGAGTGGAAATTCACAATTATGGTTCAAATCATGGTACATGTATTTGCCTACTGCCTAGTTTGGACCCCTCCTCACTAAACTGAAGAGCGTGATAGAAGATATCATTAGTGATCAACTACTTCCTAATTCATTTGCATTGTTGATTTTGCCAGAAATGTAAATCTGAAAGAGCTTCCTGCTTCGGCTGTGTCTTTGTTTATGTCTCTTTCCTGAAATGGTAGCAAAAGCTGGCGAATTACAAAACAAAGATGCAGCAGATCCCAGTGGCTCTTTCAGAATAGTTGAATTCATACAAACTACACAGTTCTCGTGCATTTTCCAGGGCATTAATGTCAACTAACCAATCACAATATTTATCAGTAAGGCAGAGGCAAAACTGATACCCAGCTGGACAGGGAAAAGAAATGAGAAAATCACCACAAAGAACTGCACCAAGATTTAAAAAACCACATCTAATCGAGTAAATGCCTCTCAAATATGAACACTGTAGATCACAATTTATATCCCCACACTCCCACCAAGAAATGCTAATAAGTTGATTTCTTTGCCATTAGTTGGCCAAATTTATTCCTTCTGTCATGTATCACACCATATTTTTGTGTTCAATATTAAGTACCAAGAGCTAGCCAACTATTCCAGATAGATGGAAGGGTAGGAACCAGACAATAGGTAGTTCACGTGATGGAATCGAGATAAAAACACCATTAGGGAGTGGGGTGCTAGCCCTACCGCCTATCAACTACCGCAATTATGAATGCCATTCACAGAAAATTAAATCCTTGCATCTGCGGGACATTGCCTACTAGGGTGGGTCACATGCCCAGAAGCAAGGAGGCAGATGCAGTCCTCTTGCTGTGGGGCCCATTCCTGCCCAAATCTACAATGCATATGAATTAGAAAATAGTTGAGTGTTAAGCAGAGAGTATTAATCTATCTTTTGAGTGCCATTCATTGGTTATGTCGAGAAGTCGTAGCAGGCAAATCATCACATGAAATCCTTGCATAACGACATCATCACAGGATATAAGGACCTCGAGAGACAAGAAGAAAGAGGTGGGACGTACTTTAAGAATATGAACTTAAAACATGAGCAGATTTAAAGCTATCCGGTACTAGCCACGGAGTTACACTTTTACGGAGTCACCTGCAATGCACAATTGTGCGAAATTCCACAGAGAAAAAATCATCTGCTTTGACTGGGATCCCGGTTTGGTGGTGTGGTCTCGATGGGGTGGAAGCCTGACATCCCTGTCGTAAGGCGGATGATTTTTTCTCTGTGGAATTTTGCACAATTGAAACATGAGGACAGTGGTGAGGGCTAGCAAACTAGACAACATGAAATGGGAAACAGGTGCTTAGGGGCTGTGCAATGGACATGAGATGGAAGAGCAGCATGGACTGCAGGAGTGGTAACCATCAGGTAGGTAACAGTGAGGGAGATTAGGGTCAACATGGGGTGGCTAAGGTTATGTATTGAACACTACGGTAAGAGGTGGATGGGGTGCTTGACAGACACCTGCAACAAAGGCCCGATAGTTAAAGAAAGCCCGACCCGAAGAAGGATGAGCCCGATAGACCTGGGGCCTGATTTAACCCGATGGGGTGGAAGCCTGACATGTGGTCCCGACACTCCACCACCCACCGGACTGTCCTCTCTGGCTGGACTTCGCCCAAAGCCCAGCCAGAGTTTGCCAGATCCCCAAACCCAGGGATATGAACTGGAGAGAAACTCTATAGAGTTTCACTTAACTCCACAAAGGTTTTCCTCTCCCATCTGGAGCAAATGAATCAAGCCAAAATTATGATTGGATATGGATCTCAAAGATTATGGCTCATGTATATTCAAGATATAAGCTTAGTATCTGCCTAAACAATGGGGTTTCATATCATATATCCTACAGAGTAAGCTTTAAAAGAGAGCAATAATGGACTCCTGAATAACTTAATAGCAAAAATCTTACGTATTGTAATAATATACACCTTACTAACCTAGCAAGAAGAACATAAAACAATGCAAAATATAAATATTACTCTTAAGGCAACCAGAATAATATTTGAAATAAGTTTCAAATGAACAAATCAATTAAGGAAATTCTAGGAAAACACCAGATCTCAGTGATCAGTTATAATGAGAATGGTGTTAAATGAAAGGACTAGAAATGTAGATAGCCTTTGCTTAGATTTAAATGCTTCTGAAATTTGAATTATATAATTATTTTTGACGACGGTAACAATTAAATCTCATAAACTGATATGATAGTAATGGTAAACATACCTGTAATTCAGTACTTTTCATTCGATGAGAGTAATAAGCAAAAGCCATTATTATTGACATCAGTATCTTTTACAGCTGCAGTATATTCATCTCTTTATTTATACTTATTTATATTTATTTATTCTCACAACCCCGAAAACAGCACAACAAAGGCCTTTTACATTGGGTGTTTTTAACATTAACAAGAGACGAACACACACACCCATGTCCTGGGCAGATAATATTCTACCCAGGCAGGATTCGAACCCGCGGGTTAGCAGGCAAGGACTTTACCCCACCACCACCGGGCCAGACAAGGACATCTCTTTCCCAGATGGTGAGCCTCAAAGTTAAATCAACAATTTCATCCTATTTCAGATGTGGAAATTGAAATTTCTCATTAGATATGTAATTAAAAAATAAATTTCAGTCAACATTTCTGCAAGGATTGGAACCAAATTTGGTGCTGGAGATAAGGATGAATGCTTTTAGTCGGTAAAAACCTGACACTGCCAACAGGGGGCTGGTTGGTGACTTATGAAGATAAAGCTCCTCCTCGCAAAAAAAATCATGAATGCAAGCAGCTGAGAGAAAATAAAAGCATTTTCAACAACAAAAATGAGTGATTATGGCAGCAGGCTTCTTGAGTTTATCAGTTGAATCAGGCCAATATTTCCTCGCTGCTGTGCATCACTTTTAAAGTTACTCATAACTCTTGAGAGAATCTTATTCATCTTAAGCTATGTCAACACTGGGTGACGAATGTGTCAGTTGATGTGTCACTCTCCTGCTGAAAACATCAACTCTTTCATCACTCCATTGGAAGCAATGGGTAGTACTTAATGCAGCAGTATAACCATACATCATATAATAAATATCTGACATCAAATCTAAGAACCAGAATGTAAGAATACTTGGCCAATGATTGCGAAGAAGCAAGTTTGCAAGCAAGCAAGGGGATAAATATGGTACCTACTCCAAGGAGAGATTCTCTGCAAACTTTTCATGCCAATGCTGAGCATTACAATGAATTATCTATGACAATTTTTAATATATAACAGCTTTTGAGATTTGTAATGATCATAAACATCCAAGATCACCATGCTAGAAAACCATCTAAGCAGGATTGGAGCCATTGACCACAGATTTGGCAGCCTCCAAATGTACAGCAGTTTGAGCAAGGATAATAGCAGTACCATGGTCACTCTGGGCAAGGCACAGATGCCAGCACTAGGCAAAGTGCTACTGGAGGCAGAGGCCAGTTCCTAATTCTCCCATCGAAAGTTTCCACCTCATTTGCATACCATTACAGCCCCTCCACCAATCGCCTCTATCCTAGACTCATCTCTAGCAGCAACGCATATTTTGTAAATGTTTGGCTGGCCCTTGAATGTTTGTTAGGTGTCACTAGATACACAAACTGGCTAATTTCAGTTTTAGGTAAAAAATATTTGCTTAATGCTGAATTCTCATGTCTCACACAAGATTGGAAATAGTAGGTGTTCTAGAAGAGTGTTATCAGTGTCTGAATCAAATCCATTCTCCCTTCAAGCCCTGAGGTTAAATAAGTGAACACAAGGAAGCTTCACATAATCTAGAAGGCAGCTTGGGATCATTTTACCCAGAAAGTTTTCTTTCTCATTTATGTTTTAACAGCTAAGGTCCATCTCAAGTACTCCATCCATCAATGAATGAACTAAATGCTCAGGCAAACTCAACAGCCACCTGAGAGGTGGGTAGGATTCAAGCTGCGACCTTAATGCTTCAATGTCGCCTTGTTTCTGCTTTTTGCAACCAAATTGGCCAGTCACCTGAAGCACTAATTTTTTACCATAATGGCTTAGTTTTTTTCCCATTATTTCCTGCTTTCATTTTGAATATTGAATATTTTTTCAGCCTTTGGCAGCATTAGTGTCAAAGGTAAGCCCTCTGCATTCTCCCATACAAACATGAGGCTTCTTGATGTCCATTTAATTCAAGCATTGGGTGTCAAGGGCTAGTAGTGCTTTTGCTTGACTCCTGTCAAGTAACCATAAGTAAATGTCTCAATTTCAATTGCTACAGAGCTCATAAAAATAATAAATAGGGTTAAATTGCTGTTCACATGGAAGAAAACCCATTTTTGGTCAATCAAACACCAGAATACATAATACCAAATTCTGGAGATTCCTCGTCCAAATTGCCATGTGGCCCATCAACAAGGCCAAAATTTGATTGACTACTATTTATACTTCCCATGATTCAACTCATTGGATATTATGGCTATTGGTGTGCACATAATCAATTGTCACAAAATTACTTTGTGGTTAACACTCATCATAAGGTAAACAGTACTTAGCAACTGTCTATGAATTCCTAACAGAGTTGACGAGGGTGATGTTGGTTTTTTTACATCATTTGCATAACCTCTGGAAATCATGAAATATATAGAAACAACTTGAGCAGGCAACAATAAAAAATGTAGTTGCTTAACATTTATAATTTTTAAATCATAACTGCATGAAACAAGCTATTTTTTGGAAGAGGGAATTTTAGGAGGAGGGCAAACAGGAAGAGGGAATTTGTTTGGTCAGCTTACGCAGACCAAAAAAATTCCCTCTTCCTGTTAAAAAATTGCAATTGAAATTCTGGTATTGGGAATCAATGACATATTATTTCCCAAGAGTACCATGTGATCCCTGCTTACATTTCCTCTCATAAACCCTGTTTGGTATATGTTGCACTCAAAGAAATATTGGACACTTTAAGGTCTTCTTACAACACTTGGTCAGAACATTTGGCAATTTTTTTGACAAATTTTATTTTTATTTACTGTGTTAAAGATTCACTCTTTAACATCTTTACAGAGATTTTAATTTTTTTAAATTGCTGCACATGAATTCCCCTTTTTTCTGCGGCCTCCAACCTTTATGTGGTGGTAGGGCTTGCGCGTTCCAACGACCCCTTGAGCTGGACTGGCGGGGGCAATTTATATTGCTTCCCGTAGGTCGAAGGGTAAGATCCAGGCAAAAGGTAGTCCCGTGATAGTGTCACGAGAAACACACTGTTGGGAATTGGGGGTGAAGGTCCCCTCTCAACTATTATACCTCCCAAAAATATGAATGTCGCACAAAGAGAAATGAATCCTGCCAACTACAAGATGCCGCCCAATGGGGTGGGTGTCGAGCCCGGCATCGGGGGAGCCAAGGCCCCCGAGGTCGTCACCACACAAAATCCTTGCACAACAGAGTCATCACAGGATACAAGGACCAAGGAAGACAAGAAGAAAAGGAATGTACCGACAAAAATAGGGACCTGGAACGTTAGGACAATGATGAGGGCTGGGAAGCTGGAAAATATTAAATGCGAATTTCGTATTGGTCCAGGTGCACATGCTGACAAGCAATCATAGGGAGGAAGAGGTGAATGGGGTGTATGAACAGATGAGGAGATAATCAGAGAAGTGCCGGGCAAGAAGGATCTAATAGTAATGGGTGAGTGGAATGCAGTACTTTGGGGAAGGGAGGGATGGGTATGAAGTGGGAGGGTTTGGATTATGAACGAGAAATGATTGCGGAGAGAAGGCAGTTGCATTTTGTAGGAGAAATAATTTATTAGTTACAAACACTTCATTTAAACACCATCGCAGGAGGAGGTACACATGGAAAATGCCGGGAGACACTGGGAGATACCAAATTAATTATATCATGGTTAGACAAAGATTTAGGAACAGTGTGAAGAACTAATGGAGCTATCCTGGGGCTGATGCAAATTCGGATCATAATTTGGTTATGATGAATTGCGAAGTTAGATTCAAAAAGCTTAATAAAAGTAAGAGAATTAAGAGGTGAAACATGGAAGCATTGAAAGGGGGAAAGGAGGTAACACCAAGAGATAAAGGAAAGGTCTATAGGCAAAGCCAAGGAAATAGGTACAATCGAGGAAAAGTGGGAGAATATAAAAACAAGCATTGTAAGAGCGGCCGAGAAAACAATAGGAGCAGTGGAAATGAGGAGGGTAGAGAAGCAGTGGGTTACGCAAGGAATGATTAGGAAAATGGAGGAGAGAAGGAATGGGAAAAATGTCAAAACCGCCATAGGTAAGGTCAAATCCAAGGAGCTTAATAATCAACTTTGGCGAATAACCAATCGGGTGAAGGAAAATTGGTGGAAAAGGCAATGCGAGGAAATGGAGGAACTGCAAAAGGAAGGGGAAGTGGGTGTGTTATACGCTAGGGTAAAATTGCTTTTGAGAGGTAAGTGAGGGCAAACAGTACCAAAGATTAAGGACAAGAGAGGTAGAGTATTAATTGAGCAGGACGATATCCAAGAAAGATGGCAAGAATATGTGGAGGAGCAATATGACAGTGATAGTAGACCAACTAATTCAGATATAGAGGATGAGGGAACCCTAAATGAAGATGACCTCAGGCAAAGGATTCTCGACAGTGAACTAGAGAGAGCATTGAAAGAGATGAAGGCAAGAAAAGCTGTAGGAGTAGATAACATACCCTCGGAGTAGCTAAAAAGTTTAGGAAGTAAAGGTAGGCAAAACAGTATTGATTTCTATCCCAAAAAAAAGCATCAGAATGCGATGACTATAGAACAATAAGTTTGATCTCACTCGCAGCCAAGTTTTACTTTGAATAATCAACAGAAGGTTGGACAGTAAGGCCAAGAACTATTTGGGCGATGACCAGTTTGGGTTCCGGAAGGGAAGGTCAACTCGGGATGCAACAGGGGTGATGAAAACACTTATAAAGAGAAACATAGAGTATAACAGGGACATTTTCACATGCTTCATTTACTTTGAAAAAGCCTTTGACAGGGTAAATTGGAATAAACTAACAGAAATACTCGAGAAAATGGGAACAGACTGGTGAGACAGGAGATTAATCCATAACTTATATATGACTCAAAGGGCACAGGTGAGGGTGGCTGATGGTGAATCTGGATGGGTAATTATAGGTTGAGGAGTAAGGCACGGGTGCCTGTTGTTGCCATTGCTTTTATGCTGAGAAAATGGCAAAACAGGCATGAGAAGAACTTGAGGTCGGAATCAAAGTAGCAGGGCATCTGATAAAATCAGATAGATTCGCAGACAATCAAGCGTTGGTTAGTGAATCTTCGAAGGGTCTGCAAGCCTTGGTAGATGCTTTAGAAATGCAGTGCAGGATATTTGGAAGTAAGATAAATCATAAGAAAACAAAAGTAATGAGATTCTCTTGGGCAAATAAAGCAAAGCTTGTGATTAAAGTTGGAGGACACAAACTCGAGCAAGTAGAGGTTTAATTACTTAGATAACTCACTAGATGTAAACAGGCATAGTAGCAAAGACATATGGAAGAGAATAGTGCTAGCTACGGAGGCATTTAGTAATAGAAGGGAGTTGATGACAGGGACATTGGGTAAGGATGTAAAGAAGAGGTTGGTGAAGAGCTTAATATGGAGCATAGTGTTACATGGGGCAGAAATGTGGACTCTCAGTAAGGAGGACGAGAATAGGCTGCAGGTGTTTGAGATGTGGGTGGGTAGAAGGAAGGAGGTGAGGTGGATGGAAGGGAAGACTAATGAGGAAATGCTAGAGGTGGTGGGCGAGGAAGGGAAACTTTTGAATGAAATCTGGGATAGGCAGGGTAGATGGCTGAAGGATGTAATAAAGGGTGATGGGTTGCTGAAGAATGTGATAGGGGGAAGGATGTTGGACAAGCGGGGAAGGGGAAGAAAGAGAATAATAGGTTCCGTGGATGAGATGAAGATTGGTAGGTCGTTTGTAGAGGCGAAATAGGATAAAGTAGAGATAGATAGGCCCCGGAAAGTATAGAAAACCGGGAGGAGATTCTCTGACATTCAACAAAACCTACCTTTACCGGTAGAATACATTTAAAAAAAAACATGAATTTCCTTTCTCTAGTACTACAATCTTGATGTCATGGAAAGGCTTGCAGGTTCCAATGACCCCTGGAGCAGGGCTGTCAGGAGCAATTACTATGTACCACCCTCAGTAGCCATGCCACGTAGGCTGAAGGATAAAAGGCAGTTCACCAGATGGTGTCAAATTGAAGACACCATTGGGAAGGATGGGAAAGGAACCTCCTCACCTTCCATTTACCTGGAAGGAGGAGGTCAAACAATAGAGAAATGAAGAGTGGCAAACACAGGACGCAGCACACTGGGGTGAGTGTTGTGCCCGGAAGTAGGAGAGGCAAGGAGGTCACTTCATGGAATCCATACACCAAAAACATCATCAGTGGATACAAGGACCGTGAAGGAGAAGGAAAATAATAAGAAAAGGAAAGATGCAGTATGAATAGGGTCTAGGAATGGGACACCTACTAAGACTGGGAAGCTAGAAAAACTTATCAAGAGATTTAACAAGATTTCCAGTGCATCAGAGTTATTGCTTCTTGTGGGAGACTATATGGACATCTGATAAAAGAGAGATTGGAGCATGAAGTTGGCATCAGGGTAGAGCAAAGCAGATTTACATCTGGAAGATCCTGTATAGATAATACATTTTTGTTGAAACAACTAACAGAAAAAATTAGAACAAGAAATGTATAGAAACATCAGGTATTTACAGACCTTGAAAGAGCCTATGATACAGTATATACAGATATACAGTAACAATCAATAATCTCTACCGCATTCTACAGGAAAATAACATAAACGGAAATACATTGCAGCAATAAAAAAATCAAAATAAAAATTTGAAAACAAAAATGAAAGTGGGAAAGATTTTATCATCTTCAATAAAACCGAATAAGGGATTAAGACAAGAGTGTTCCCTACCACCTACTCTTTTTAAAATTCACTGAAACAGCATTCTGAAAGAATAGCATATTCAACGCACTAGAATGGGGAAATTGACATAAATGGTAAATCACTTCAGACATTACTTTTTGCTGATGATCAGATTTAACAGCCGGGGATAAGCATGATGCAGAGTGTATGATAAGGAAACTGGTAGAAGTATATGAAAAGGCAGGTTTGAGCATAAATTTTATTACACCTAAGTACATGGTAATCAATGAGGATGTCACCAGCTTGGATATAGAAAAGGGAAAGCCATTGCAGTCTGCAGTGAGCATAAATACTTAGGAGTAATAATTGGAAGCAAGGGACAAAGTAAGACAGAAATAACAAAGAGAATAAATCAAACAAAATTAGCAATCTACAGACTGTGCATTATACTACGGTTTAAAAGATATTAGAATGAAGAGAGAGTACAGACTATATCCCACAGTTATTCAGAGCATACTTCTCTATGGATTAGAAACGTTGGACCCAAAGATAAAGACAGAGACTGGAGGCTGTAGAAATGGACTTTTTTTAGGAGAAGCTGCGAAATATCAGGGTTAGAATGGATTACCAATGAAAACATACTGACTAGTATTATTATACAAAAAAGTCACTGAAGAAATAGAGTGACATATGAAATTGTACGGGCACCTAAAAAGAATGGAGGGTAAACGATCGCCTAAAAAGATACAGAACTGGCAGCCACTAGGTAGGAGATAAAGGGGACGACCACCAGAAGATTGGTTGAAGCAGGCTAGGAACAACAAATGACTATGGTGGCGAGGAACTTTGTTAGATAAATAAATTAGTAGCAACAAAAAATGGTTTAAGCATCACCTCATACATAGGTAAACATGAAATATGCCTGGGGACATAGAAAAACATCAAATTGTTTTTATTATGGTCAAGCTAAGGTTTTGGAAAAATCAAAAACTTGCGCATCTTTCCAGGGATGGATTCTGACTCTGCTCAGAACTTAGTTCTAAAGATCCCGGAAATTGGTGATCTTAAGGATAATGACTGTGACATAGTTTAGTTCTTGAAGAATCACAGTACAAAAAAAAAGTTACAGCAAAGTTGTTAAGCCACAGGTTTTTGAGATATTCACGTTAGAAAATGACCAATTTTCGTCTTTTTTCCGACTTTTTCGACGCCATTTTCTCAGTTTCGCGAAAGCTCCGACAGAGGGATATTTCTAACTTCACCTCTACAATATACGCAGTATACGTCTCTACACGCCTACACCACCTATTTCCACCCTTCTAATCACCAACCGTCTCGAGGGAGATTTTTTTCTAAAAAATATACGTCTCTACATGCCCACACCTCATAATTCACCCTTCTAATCACCAACCGTCTCGAGGGAGATTTTTTCTAGAAAATATACGTCTCTACATGTCTACACCTCATATTTCCAACCTTGTAATCACCAACCGTCTCGAGGGAGATTTTTTTCTAGAAAATATACGTCTCTACATGCCTACACCTCATATTTTCACCCTTCTAATCACCAACCGTCTCGAGGGAGATTTTTTTCTAGAAAATATACGTCTCTACATGCCTACACCTCATATTTTCACCCTTCTAATCACCAACCGTCTCGAGGGAGATTTTTTTCTAGAAAATATACGTAAATAACGTGGAACGGGATATTTTAGTAGGTAAACGCAACTCAGCGACTGTCGCGCCACGCTGCGATCAAAAGTGGAAACAAAGCAATGGCGGCCGGGAAAAACGTCACCTCAAGCTTTAAAAATTTCCTACTTATCGTACATTACTTATTCCCCCAAAATAATATTATCACTAGATACCGGCATCTTTCTTGTTTTTGTCACATTAATTTCGCGGCGATACGCTATGTGAAAAGGGTCGAAAACAATTTTTGAAAGGTGTGTGACGGAAGCGGACATTTACCGAAATGTGATTTCGGCCTAGGTCAAAGCTATTTGATGAAGAAGCCGAATGCAGAAGCATATAATGGGCAAAGGAGATATTACCTGGATACTGTGGACAGGAAAAGACGAGAAGATAAGATGGTGTGTGACGGAAGCGGACATATACCCATTTACTCTTTGCACTTTTTATATAAATGGTGTTTAACGCAAAAAATTCTTGATCCTTGAAATGTCCCAAAGTACGCTGATCGGCTAAGATATTTGAAGTAAATACAGTTAACAAATATTATTAGTGGAACGAACAAATACCGTACACGCCATTTTCTTTCCATATAAAAGATAAAACTCCGTACCACAAAAACTTAAAAGCAAATTCCGTAAAGTACGACAAAAACAACCTTTAGAGATAAGAAAGGATTCCTACTCTGGTTCAGTTCATTGCGACAATTCATGACAATGTGACTGCGTTTCCAATGATCCGAGTATCACAGGAGATAAACCGTAATATGTACTGAACTAAAGACGTACCTCTTCCTTTGGGCGTGACATCATTAACTAAATCGTCTACAGTTACACCCTCCACACCTCTTTGTTTCACAATTTCTCTGCAATGCATTTTTACTTGGTCCCTCCAACCACATTCGATCAACCGGGTTCGCAGGAGATCCTTCAGCCTACGTTAAATGAAAAAATTTTAAATGTACCTATACATGACAAATGAGTAGAGCACAGAGCCCTTTTCATGAACAAACCTCTCTTTCTCTCCAGTCTCAATCAACTTTTGATTGATGGCGGTTTTCATACTCTCAAATAATGTAGGTAATATCACCAGTAGGAAACTGTTTAAAAAAATAAACACTACAATTCTTCCTAGCGTCACGGGGTAAAAATGACCACCATAAACTTCAGCGAAGTATTGGCATCACAATTGCCACTCACGTCGGGAAATTGTCCAATGGATAACTACAACAACATCAGGTAAAAGGATATTAATTTCCGCGCCGTACGCGCGACCAAAGAAAAGCACGCTGCGACTAATTATCAAAGCATATTTCTTCAGATTGACAAGAATGCGAAACACATGAGTATCAGATTTACCTCAAAACCAAAACAAACGCGTTGTAAGCCGTCAACTGTCAAATGGTCAGTCCCAGGCCACAGACAATAGAGACCTGGACGAACAACTGGCCGCCTGAAAGTGATTCCAAACACTTCCGCGGAAAGAAGCTGCCGGTAGATGGTACTAATAAGCAATTCGGGTCTATCGCTGGGAATTTACATTGAGTTAAGTGGAGATAAAATCGGTCCTACTATGCAATTTAAATGATTGAATTAGGACGTGGCCAGCCAGAATTAAATTTTGAACGTCAAATATCAAAAAAACCTCGCGATGAAGCTTCCCGGGGTAAATTTTTCCATAGAACGACAGGCAAACCGTACTACGTCGCTCCGATTATCGTCTGCAAAGTGAAATTTTTAATTGCTACTACCACGCAATTTCTAAGAATTATTCGCGTTGTGGCCATCAGATATGATCAACCAAACACTATTATTCATTATGACCACGCGAGTAAAACCTCTAGAGAGCGCACGTCCCCGACAGTCATGCTGTAGATGTAGGTACCCATGTCTGCTTGACAACGTACGCTTTCGAGCAAAGGAACGTTATAGCGCCGGCTGAGAGCAATTGTTAATACCCTTTGGACTAGAATAGGCAATTAAAATTTCATCCATTGAGCATTTAGGAATGGATTACCGTAGCAAAAATATGGCAGCGAGACATGTACCACATGTACTATGGGACAGGAGGTCTCTCTTCATACCGTTGGCTGTCGCCAACCAATCCTCATGGATTGACAACTTAAAAAGAAGACTGTTGCAAACAGGTAATCCAAAGCAATGGGGAAAGGACGAGCTGATGGAAATAAAAGTTGATAATTATCAATTTATTTATTATATTCAAACACCATTCAGGCTACATTGAGTGCACTTAAAAAAACTGGAGGATCACCCTGTCCATGGAAGTCATGATAAAATAAAAAAGGGAAAAATATAAATTTACAAACATGCAAGGAAAATATCTACTCAAAGGATTGAAAATCACTTGACGTCAGTAAATGATGTCACCCTGTCCACACAGTAAAAAAATGCCAAATGCAATTAATAATCTAATCATGGGGAACAAAATTGATTACATGAATAGCCAAACAGAAGCCACGAACTCAAATGTCTTGCAATTCATGTATGCACTGTCTTAGCATTAGGAAAAAACAAAACTAACTGTAACACACACACACAATCAAATCAAAACGCGTGCATCACCCTCAGTATCAAGTTCACAAGAATATATATAATTTCAAAATATTATCGGGCCCAATCCACTCACCACTACATACACAAGCACACACACACAACCCAAGGTCAAATCCAACACTCCCTCAGCGTGCACCAGGCCTCATGCAATCCCACACCGTCCAAGGTCAGTCTCCCCCAGGCTCGCGGCACCCCGGCCCAATAGCTCTCCCTTACTCTCGCACACGCACCGCGCCCGTCCACTCGCCACCCCAGGTTCCTTCCTACTCCCCATTCCTATTGTTAACCTCCTTTTTCCTCGGCGTCCCTAGCGACGGCCCCCCACGACGATATTGTTGTCGATATTGTTGTGATCTGGAGTTGTTGACCTTGGGTCTATGTTTACAATGTTACATTAGCCCCACGAAAGAAATAATGCCGTCAACAAGTTATTTCTTTCGGAGCCTTCAAATAATATCCCCCCTATTTCATGTTGACTAACATCAGATTCCTTTGTCAACATATGATTGGAGCACGCTCGTGGCCCCAACGCCTTCAAAAGATTGACCCCACATACGTGGAATTTCTATTTGGATATATATCTATTTTAGAGTGATATGCAAAATTCTCTCTTAAATTACAAATATAAACCGTCACCAAACATTCAAATTTCACCCAACTAATTATAGATGTGAACACTTAACAATCAGATCACATTGCAGAACGTAACATCAGAACTCCCGAAATAAATATTCAAAACAATAATAAATGCTCAAATCAATAACCTCTGACATGTTTATAGAATCATTGAAACATTAAAGCACTTGTAAACTCTTCGTGTCATTACCGTAGATTTATTCAGCAAGTTTATACCCATGGTCTATTGATGACACTACTCCGCATCACACGCCCTTTGTTTGTAAACACTGCGCGACACTCCCCCCACACAACACAACAAATTCACACGTTGTATCTTGACCACAATGTCTCACCGTCCTCCCAGTACACTATGTATCTTGTGTTCTTCCGCCGCCACTTAGTCCAGTCCACCGCTGCCAATGACACATTCGGTACATATATATACATAATGAAAAATAACCCTTGACATATCCATACACAAGACACATGACATTTTATGACCTTTAAGCTACCTTGTAACATTTGTAGTCACTCTTTTAATCGTTACTCATATTACATTTCATGAGCGCCTCGCGCCGCAGTCTGCTACATTGTATTTGTTTACGATATGATTTCGCGCTACTTTTTCCTTGTCAGTCTTAGATCTAGTCTACCTTTGAAATTGGTTCAAAACGGATGTGGTGTTTGCGTGTGTCGTGACCCAGTGTTTTGTGTTTTAAACAGTGTTTACGTCGTCTCCTTCCTGGTTAAACCTTTTTAAGTTAGATACGTGGAATACACCCCTCACGTTCCCTGTGTTTGGATGGACAAGTAAGCAAGTGGCTGCGCCTCGAAACTCACGGATTACGAACGGCCCTTCGAACAACGGCAGAAATCCGTGATATACACCCTTTTCCTTGTCTGAGACGGGACATGTACGTACTAATACCATCTCTCCTTCCCTCAGTGGTACAGACCTGCGCCCTTTCTTGTCGCGGTGTCGCTTTGCATTTCTTTCTCCCTGCTTAACCATTCTCTCCTTAATTTTTTCTATCATGCGTGGGATATCTGCTCCCACCTCCTCTTTCTCTACCGCTAGCCATTCGTCCCAAGCCCTTTCTGGCTTTCGGCCTGTATGTGCCTCAGTCGGCGTCACTCCCGTTGTCGTGTTGTGAGTGTCGTTCATGCAAGTTTCAGCGACAACCAACCATTTTACCCACGCATTATGCCTTTGGTGGCAAAATATCCTAAGTAATGTTTTTAACGTTCGATGGTACCTCTCCACCAAGTTACCCTGCGGGTGCCTTATGCTGCAGAATACGGGTTTCACGCCAGCTTCCTCCAGTCCTTTTGCCCATACTGAACTTGTGAATTGCCTACCCCTGTCGCTTAAGATTCTCTTGCATTTCCCTACCATGGGAATGTGGCGTTCGACTATAATTTGGAGAATATTCCTCGTATTCGCCCTTCTGAGGGGGTATAATTTTATATATTTTGAAAAGGCGTCTATCACCGTTAGGACGTATTGATGCCCATATTGTCCCTTGACCAGCGGACCCACAATGTCTACACACACCAAGTCGTTGGTTCCCTCAGGCACTGTGTTCTGCATCTCTGCAAATGTACTGTTGTTAGGCGCTTTCATTAATTGGCATTGTTCGCAAGTTGCCGTGATCTTTCTTATTTCATGATGAAGCTTCGGATATGCGATCTGCTCGTCTGGCATTTGGAACAGTTTTTTCGCACCAATGTGCCCATAATACATTTGATGGGTTTCCTTTATCAGACGTGTTATCATTGATTGTGGGATGCAAAAGCTACGTCGATCACCCGCAATTCTCACCAGTCCCTTGGGTGTGAGTTGGTATCTCGGATTATTTTCTACTCCTCCCTCCAGCTGTTCGATTATTCTATTCCACCTCGGGTCATCGCGTTGATGTCTTCCTAAATCTCTTAACCCATCTCTCAACTCTCTTGATGGTTGATTTGCTAGGATCATTGCTATCACCGTCTCCTCTTGCGGAAATTGACCCTTTTCTTCGGAGTCATACGGATAGCGGCTAAGTACATCCGCCACTACGTTCTTCTTCCCTTCACAGAATCTGACCTCGAAATTGTACTCTTGTATCAGCAGAATCCAACGTGATATGGTTGTATTGAGTAGACGGCAATTAAGTATAAATGATAGTGCTTTGTGATCGGTGACGACTATTATTTTTGACCCTAAAACAAAGCTGCGATATTTCTTGAGTGCATGAATAATTGCTATAAACTCTTTTAATGTTGTGCTGTATGTTAGCTCTGCACCTCTCAGACTTCGACTGGCGAAATATACAACTCGTTCTTCCCCGTTTTCCGCCAGCTGATACAAACGACTTGATATTGCGTATCCGCTCGCGTCCGTTTGTATATAGTATTCCTTCGCTGGGTCCGGGTGGTGCAGCATAACGGTTTTACAAAACTCCTCCTTCGTGCGCCTGAACGCCTCCTCATGTTCGTCTCTCCATTCCCAGGCGCGATCCTTTCGAGTCAGGTCGTTTAATATCGCCGTCAACCCTGCGTGAGCTTGGTGAAATTTTGAGTAATAGTTAATTAAACCTAAGAATGCTTTCATCTGTTTCTTATTGCGAGGCCTTGCATATTCTCGAATTGGTGCGAACTTCTCTTCCGCTATGGTAATCCCTTCCGTCGATATTTCATGGCCCAGGAATTGTATCCTTTGGCGACAAAATTCCGATTTCTTGAAGTTAATCGTAATGCCCGAATCCTGTAATTTCTTCATAATGGTCTCCAAATGTCGTAGATGCTCCGTGAAGGATCTAGAAACAATCAGCAAGTCGTCTACAAGGTTCAAGCAATAATCTTCCACTTCGTCGCCTAGTACATGGCTAAGTGCTCTTACTAACGCACTGCTACTGATGCTGCATCCGAATGGGACGCGTTTAAACTGGTAGATTTTACCCTCGAAAGAAAATGCACAGTATTGTCTTGAATCCTTATGTAGCTGGATTTGATAAAAACTCTGCGTTAAGTCGATGGAGGTCATGAATCTTGCGCCATCACACTGCTGAAACAATTCCTCTTCTGTTCTGGAGGTTGCGTAATCTTGTTTTATCAATTTATTTATCGATCTCGCGTCCATGCAGAGTCTGATAGCTCCATCCTTCTTTATAACACATACTAACGGCGAGATATACCGGGATGTGCTTCCCTCAATTATCCCTTCCTGCAGCATCTCTCGGATCACATGCCTCGCTAGTTGACTCCGAAAATTCAATGGAATTCCATACCCTCGTTGACAAAATTCTCCCTCCTTAATTAAAATTTTATAATCGTACCCTTTTATCAATCCGGGCGTACCTCTGAAAATATCTCTGTATTGCGCGATCATCCTCGCCAAATCCTCCTTATCATTTGTGGGTATTCCCTCTATTTCCATGACAGCTTCTCTGATGCTTTCTCCGAGGGTTCGTTCTCGCTCTTCTTCCTCGCTTTCCATCTCTCTCAGCTCCTGGACTCTCCTTATGTGCATCGCGCTATTGTGCAAATCTGCTCGCAACTCTCTGAAGGTGCAGGTAAATTTCTCTTCTCCCTCGCTTAACGTTATAACTCTGGTCTCGTATTCAATCTTCGCGGATAGTTGAGCCAACGTGTCCGTCCCAATTATGCAGGGTTTAATCAATTCCGGTACTACCGTACAGGCCATACTTATATTTAATTTCCCTATCTCGACGATTGAGCAAACCTGTTTTCTAATACGTCCACTCCTCTTCCCAATAGCTCCTGTTATTTGGATCCCTTTCAATGGTAACTCCAAAGCGTTCCTTAGTGCGTTTGGATTCTCCCGATAAAATTCTTCGCTGATGCATGTTAACTCTGATCCCGTGTCTATCAACGCGTTTACGGGGACTCCTTCTATTTTGACCTCAATTTCTGGGCATTTGAGGACTTTCGGGGCTTCCTTTCCTCTCTCCATCAATTAGTCTCGGGGCGATTCAAAAACATTGCAAATTGCTTCTTCTCCTGTGCCCTTTTCATTCTTTTCCTGCGATACCGTTATTTGTGTCCTCTCCTTCAGTCGTCTTATCCGTTGTTCCTTTGGTATGTCCCAAAATTCGCTTCCATTTTCGGCCTTTGACATGGTGGGACCTTCGTCATGTCTTGCCGCAATCAGTTTTCCGTCTCCCTGGTGCCTTCACTGTTCTCCACGACGATGGAATTCACGGGTCTGTCGCGTCCTTGTCGGTAATTTTCGTCCCCCGCTGTGCCTCGGTTTGGCCGGCCATCGACTTGTCGTTCGCCCTGCCTTTCCCCTCGCTCATAGCCGGGGAAGTGAAGTGACCGGCTCCGCGGTCCCCACTCGCTTGACGGTTGCCATTCGCGGGAGCGCTGTCTGGTCATTTCCCATCTTCCATTCTCATTTCGCCGGTAACCATTCTCTGGTGCTCTTCTGGTCCATGGGCGCCCCTCAGTGGCCCTGGGATGCTGGTGCTCTGATCTTCCTTGTCCGGGTGCCCTACGATGGTTATCTTCCCGATGAATACCGTCGTATCTATCAAGCAATGTTAAAAATTCTGGGAGCGTGTTTACGTTGTGCGCTATCATTCCCATATTAACTTCCACCCCGAAATGTTGCCTTAAGAGATAAATCAAGTTTCTATCCTCGATCGGCGGTGTTAGTTCTCTGGCTGCTTTTTTTTTGCGGTTGCGTATTCCACGCGAGTTTGACTCCCGTTACTTTGGAATCTCCCGGTGTCTAGGGCTCTTCTCACTCCCATCTGTCGCTCTTCCCCCCAATACTGCTTCTGGAATATCGTCTGGAATGTCGTGAGGTCCTCATACAAATGCTGCGTGGCGGCAAACCATTCTCCAGCATTCCCGATCATTCCTTGTCTGATCACGCGTAGGGCGTCGTCTTCTGACAAGCGGTATATTTCCCGGTACTCTCGCAGCTCCTGAAGGTATCTCATGGGTCTCGAGTTCGGTCTTCCATCGAATGTTGGGATCTTCATCTGTACAGCCCCTGCCGCTGGTGGTACAGCGGTTAGCCGGGCGCAATCCTCCTTAATACGCCTAGTGATGTCCCGTATTACGCCCTCGTCGAGATCAGCCCCTCTGCTGATGGATTGTTGATTTAATCTCGATGCTATCTGCTTTATCTGCTCCTCGTTTTCTTCCATCTTCTCCTTCATTTTATTTACACCGTTTTTTAGACTGCTGTGGCTCGAACCTAGCTCTCCTAACTTAACGCACGTCTCGCCTAATTTAGCTCCTACCTCAGCGACTACCTCTCCTACCTGGTCGCGTACTTCTTCGATCTTCTTCTCTTGTTCGGCTATCTTCCCACCGTACTCTTGTTGCAACGCTGTCCAACCTTCCTGTATCTTCTTCTGCCTCTCCATTAACTCTTCATCCCTTCTCTTCAGTTCTTCCCTTAACTGCTCGTCTCTTTCTTCCTGCCCCTTTTTCAAACCTTGCATTTCTTTTAACAATCCATTTATCATTGCCTGCATAACATTCTCCCCAGGTATTTCTGTCTGCAATTCAAACTCATAGGTTTCTATATCCAAGCCTTCCTTTTTCCAATAGCAATTTCAACCGTTCCTGCAATTCGAATTTCGCACCCTGTATTGTTGATCCTCTATCCCTCAATAGGTTTTGTAAATCTGTCTTTTTCAGTTCGTAAAACTTTTTAATTACGCCAGCCATTTTGAAATTTCCTATCTCAGGTCTCCCGTGGTCTCTATTTGCTACAAGTAGTCGTGCCCCGCGTTGGGCGCCAAAATGTAACACACACACACAATCAAATCAAAACGCGTGCATCACCCTCAGTATCAAGTTCACAAGAATATATATAATTTCAAATATTATCGGGCCCAATCCACTCACCACTACATACACAAGCACACACACACAACCCAAGGTCAAATCCAACACTCCCTCAGCGTGCACCAGGCCTCATGCAATCCCACACCGTCCAAGGTCAGTCTCCCCCAGGCTCGCGGCACCCCGGCCCAATAGCTCTCCCTTACTCTCGCACACGCACCGCGCCCGTCCACTCGCCACCCCAGGTTCCTTCTTACTCCCCATTCCTATTGTTAACCTCCTTTTTCCTCGGCGTCCCTAGCGACGGCCCCCCACGACGATATTGTTGTCGATATTGTTGTGATCTGGAGTTGTTGACCTTGGGTCTATGTTTACAATGCTACATAACATCACTATGAATATCACTACACCAGACAGGACAACAACAACGAGTCACATCCTCGTTCATCACACATGACAAAAACAACGACCAGTCACTTTCTTGGATACCACACATGACAAAAACAACCATGAGTCACTCTCTCATATTCCACAAATCACAAAAACAACCACGAGTCACTATCTCGTACACTACACACGACAAAAAAATCACGAGTCACTTTCTCGGTGACTTTTCACTACTTCTTGGATTCCAAATAGCCAATCCACTTACTAGAAAAGAAAAAAATCCTTATCAATATAGCATACTTAAATAATAAGACAATGACATCATCAAAACTAACCCAATCCTTGCAGCTTCCCTTTTTTTCTCTGCAGTTTTGTATACTCCTGTTGGATGTTTGCTGCAGCATTAGCTTGCCTACAAGCAAAATTCACCCGAGTAAACAATTTAAATTAAAATCTATGCGATCGAAAGCACAACTGAGAAATATTAAAATAAAATTTGTTATCCTACTCGTGGACACTTAAAAACAAAAACAGTTGTGCTAGGTAAATGCATCTACCCGTTGTAAGTGCTGGACCAAGACCGAAAAAAATTTAATGATTAAAATATATTTTGATGATGACACTAAAAATAACAGGGTTTAATAGCATATAATTTTAAAAAATGAGGGGAAAATATTTAACAAGATTAGGAGAAATTTCAGTCAATCCGACTTAAGACGTAACCACGTGGTGTACCTAGTAATAGCGAAATGGCGATCCCAGGGTACTAACTTATCTACGGAGTAATTTATCATTCCAGAGGCTAATAAAAACATCAATCCGCCTGCGTCAAAATATCCGTCTATGAAACAAACATAAGAAATTCGTGGCATTACCACATTCCACATAACATGGATGCGGTAGCACTTCCTGCAGCAAGATTTCTCCACGAATAGAAGAAATTTTCAGTTGGAATGTAAGATTTTACAGCCAGAATCATAAATAAATATTGCGAGGAAAAATAGGGAAACAATGACTTGAAAATACCTCAACATTGTCAATAAAGCCAAGTAGTACAGTTTTCGTACTTACCACTGCCTTAAATAAACTCTTATTCCGCACTCCCAACTTCGCGTTCAATTTCTTTGTCTCGTTGTAACCCGTACAACAATTGAGCACAAAACAACTACGCGCAGGGCGAACCATCTTGACAATTATTAGGAGAACTTGTGAATATTAACTTATTTCCCTGTTGTAGTTACCTCAACGCCATATGCTGAAATGAATGAGTTTCTTCCACGATGGACCTTAAACTGTACCAGCGCCACCTATTCGATGCTCAAAACAAACGAATAACGGTGGAAGGGGTTGGAATCAAAAATTCTTGCTATTGAGCGCCCAGTTGACAATCCTGTTTCTATTATCCTTGGCCACAGAGTAGGCAGCCCAGTTCATGGTTGCCGGGAAAAATTCGACTGCGTTCTATTTTGCGGCCACCTATATACTTTTGTACCCGGTACCCCCGGTACTACCATGGTACTTCTTCCATGGTACTCAACGTCATTCGCCGGGTGTTCAGATTCAAATTTCCCGTTTCCGTTAGTCAGAATCGTTCTTCGGGGGGGAAGAGGAGGTCATTGCGTTTGTGTCATACAGGTGAGATATACTGTATAGTTATTTTAGAATCTTTATTGGGCTATTACCTCGTGACATATAAATCGTCAATGTCTTCTGTTGCGGTTTAGTTTCCTGTCAGCGGCCTAGTATCAGTTTACAAGTCGGTACATATCCGTCCATTTTTGTACAAGACTCCCATCCACCTAAAAGACCGGCATGAAGTCATTGTTATCGTGCTGTTGAAGGTTGAATCAGTTGAATACCGTCTAGATAATCATTCTTTGGTAAATCTTCGCTTCCGTCACTCACCTTTAAAACACTTATTCTGAGAAATTGGTGGATTTCAGGATTCGGACAGTGACATAGATTTGTTCTTGAAGAATCACAGTAACAAACACAGCTTACAGGTAACTGGTTTTTGAGATATTCTCCTTAGAAAATGACAATTTTTCGTCATTTTTCCGACTTTTTCGAAGCCATTTTCCCAGTTTCGCCAAAGCTCCGATAGAGGAATCAGTCTAAATTCACCTCCACAATGAGCCCTACATTTCCCCAACCATGGCCTCATTCAGATTAAAGCTGTGTCCCAATTCGTTAGGCATCATGGGGGAGCGGATTTAGGTGCCTTTCTCGGGGGTGTAATTTAGGGTCGATGGAGTTTATCCTAAATCCGCCTCCATATTGAATTTCCCATCATGCAAAGCATCATGCGTCGTACAAGGAAAATCGTACACAAGGAAGTAGTCGAAAAGTGGCAAACATGGCCGGCAAGTATTTTGTCTGTAAGTGAAATAATTCTCTAATATTTCGCAACCCAACACCAGACTCCAAAAGAAAAATTCTACTTAGTACACTTAAAAAAAACGAATTTAAATCCCAGAACACCTACACAAACTTATATACCCCGAAAACTAAAAACTAACGAATCTCCAAAAAACGCAATGGATGATAATAATGTTATTCCACTTTCCAAATCTCACAACGCATACGAAGGTAGCCAAAGGCGCCAAAAATGTCTTAATTTCAGGTTTCATTTGTTTCATTCAGTCCTTTATTAACAACTCAAATGTTTTTCATTCGTTTCCAGCTCGGTAGACGGCAACACTAGCGAAGGATGTCCCAAATCAAGCTCCCTTAGCGAAAGGCCTCTAAATATTTAGGTAGCTAACCGCATCCTCCCTAATGCCTAACGAATTGGGACATGGCATAAGGAGGCCATGGCCAAGCCAACAAGGTTACGGAAACGCAGCTCTAGCCTCGCGAGCTAACCCACAGTTTAATCACTCAATTCTGCCTTCTCGTTTGATTTATCGCGCTGAAAACTCATTACGAATCTTAAGTTCTATATAAAGAACGTCACAGCGCGAGAAACTTACCTGATATGCATACTCCTGTCCAAATAAACTTACCACCTCGGAGCCAAAAATTTTGAAGTCCAGAGTTGACGCCGATGTGACCAGATGTGACAACGCCAAACCACGCCCCCTTGCGCGGGAAAGCAATAAACGCACGGGACGGAAAAGAAGCCTTCGGAACGTACTCGACGAAAGGGAACACCCCTCCACAAAAATTTTTGATCTGCAAAAGGTTATTGCTGGGGTGGGATGAGGGTGGGTTGGGTCTATTGTGTCGGTCCTAAGTAGAGGAACTTTTATCGTCCGAAAACATTTAATAGGTATGCAAAAAATTAATATTCCAATCACGCTACACCTGGCGACACTCGCGCGCGTTCTATTAGTTCCGTATACGTCATCTAACGCTCACTCAATACCCCACTCACTATCAATGCGGAAATTCCACTCGTCAAGGCAACCTCGTACGTAAACATCTTCTAGGTTGCATGATACATCCTTCTGAGACGCCTTCCACACCACATTCTGGCTGTAACCCGTTGCCATGCGGAAACACGTGCGGTGATGAAACATTGCAGCGTGATGTCCCGCACCCCAAAGCACGTGCGGAGATCAACCCAAGGACGTCATCATAGAGCATAGACATGTTCTAACACGTTCATGGTTGGAGGGGGTATAAAAGAACAAACGAGTACATCTTTTAGTCATATATGCAAGTATTGCAGGATGGGACAGGTTATGTCTCCTATTATATCCAGGCCTCTGATCCACGACGGGAGAGAGAACGAGGTACACGAGCTAGTCTTCCCCATATTGCTTTTAGAAGACATCGATGATACTTATTAGAATGGAGTCATCAAATACCGACGTGGAAAGAAAAGTTAGCCACGCCCCCGAGATTTCTCTACGAATCATTGTGGAGGACAAGGAGATTGAATTCATTCCAACGGTCGAACCATTATAAAGAGAATCACGGCGATATTTGTACATCAGACCTCATCGATTAACTATTGTGTAAGGATGCAGGACATACTTCTATCTATAACTGCAGAGCTGGGCGGTGTGCATCAGCTCCGCGTCAGCAAAGCGAATGAGAACGTGAGAAATGTCTACAAAGTGTGTCTCCCCTCACCGCTGCTGGAGAACAACGACCGAAAAACGATCTTATCCTACATATGAAGTTCGATAATAGAAGTGAAGGTGAAATACGGTGAAGTGAAACACATGGATAAGGTAATTGCTATCGTGGGACGCAGTATTAACTTTTCAGGTTTCCGGAATCCATCTACTAAAGTTATCGAGCGATTCAATGTCTCCACCGTAAAACAGTTGAAACTCACAGGTGAAGTGTTGGAGAAAGCCATGAATCAAGAAACATCTATCGTATGCAATGTGTACGAAATTTATCGTGATAACGTCATAGCGTGTGATTGTGATTTCACGCTATCTTTACCAAAAGGATTGCAAATAGTGGAACGTGATGGTGTTGCTAGTGCATAAAAAAAAGACCCTCAGGATTGACCTGTGACGAACCAGATTGTGTGCGCCCAGTGACATTTACTACGGGACAAAAGTCAAGAATAAACTATGGGCAAACAAACGAGGAAAGAGGAGAATTTATAAAATCCTACACTTTTGTACTCAATGTTGTACCTGATGATATTACTTTGTTCTAAATAAAAAAGAATTATACCTTACTATGCTCTTTTTCGTTGATTACCTTACCTATAATGCAAAGGTATCATAGAAATAAAAGAGAGAAAATATAGGTTTACAAAAAAATTTTATTTTTCACAAAAATATTTACAATATTATAAATACATCAATCACACATGGAGGTGTTGGTTATATTGTTTACGAAATATATCGTCTCATAGTTCAATTCACTATCTCCACTAATATTATATTGTTCTTGCAATAAACGCACTGCACTTCTGATCGCATATAATTGTACCTCCATACTCATACCACTTTTGTTCAAGTACCCATTCTCGAGTAAACAACTATCAATACAATTATAACCATTTAATTGAACGGTATAATAAATGAACAAAGAAAACATGGTAATGTTACATAACAGAAAAAGACTACTTACAAAAAAATCTAATCTATCCATTGCAAGAAGATTTTTTAATGGTAATCACGTAAACAAATTTTGTTTTGTAGGCACCAATTTGCCAACTTGTGACAGTTTTTTCTCGCACATTATAAATTACCATTCATATGAGCTTCAATTAAACATCCCTCATTCGTAGTCAATTTCTTGAGCGAGGGACAACCATACAATTCTAGATTAGCCACGCAAATTTCCTTGGGAAGAAGACTAGTTAAGAAAGATGCCTTTTGTGCACCCTTGGTGAATAGATATTTAAATTGCTTTGTATAATTATAAATTATGCTATCCAAATCGGAATAATCTACATCTCCATAATATTCAGACAAACCGTGATAATTATTTCTCAGCCAAGTCGTCTCTTTTGCATACAGCAATCTCTCTGGTGATTTAAAGAGCCACGTATTGCAGCATTTGTTTTGAACATCAAAAATAGCCAATTCCTTGACTATGTAACTATTGGCGGTAAACCCTTGAAATTCGATAATGGCACTCATCGCGATGTATATCCAACTTGCAAGGTTTCTACGCCCAATGCCAGGGGTTGAACACACATCAAACACCTTTTGACTTACAGAATTTTACTTCGTGCCAGAGGTCAAAAAGCCTTTCACTCACACGCACTGGAAAAATCAGAGCATAACCAAGTCATACTTTTTGATTACCAGGCAAATCATACGTTATGAGTACCATCTCCAATTCAAATCTTTCAAAATCACATCATCTGTGATATGTTTTGCTAATTTAGTGGCGAGAAAATGCCTCACTTTATCACGACTAGCCAAAAGTCTTCGAAGAAATAGATTTATCAACTTGGAGAGCTTCACCAATGCCACCCATTCGTCACCGTTCAAGTTAAACGAGCTTATGTTCTTAATAACCAAATGTCTCTTCCCAAAGTAATTTTCATAGGCTAAGCAGGATGAAGATAACTGTTATTTTTCACCTTTATAAAAAAACAAATCCACAGTATTTTCCAAATTTAGAATATTAGTCCAATCAGCTTGCGAAACAATTACACTCTTTTTTCCAACTTGATTAAATTGCACGACCGATTCAGTCTCTACCAGGATCGTAACCAACAAACACAATCTTCGACTTAGTACTGTTTAAATAATACACTGACTGAAGTAGCAGATTGTTCGAGTTATGGAATGAAGAGTGACTTAGATGTCCAGCCGGTCTCTTCCTCTTGACGGGTGGAGACTGCAGGACTGCTTCCTCCGACGGTAGCATGACGACTGACGTACGGTGAGAATTTATATAGCTTAAGAGGATGACGATGTTGTAAGAGGGGTGGGGAAACAATCATCATCCGGACATGGATCAACTTCTGCCTTGAGACGGTTATATTGAAACCATTGCGCCAATGAATGAGCGTCTCTCAGTGCGCACGTGCTATTGCGTAATTTGTGACAGGGATTGAGGCAGGAAAATGCAATAAAGCTGCATTTTTCAGGAGGGGGCAATTTAATTCCTTTTGAAGAGAGATGAAAGTACGCTGCGTGAGATTGGAGAGAAATTCGCACTCTTTCTCGCTAAATGCGAAGAGATCGGTCGCTCCCTCAATGATGGCCTCCAAAGTGGTGGGAAGCTCGGCGTAAGAGAGGAATCCACTGTTTAAGGAAGTCTCATCGCAGTGCAGGGGGTCTTGAAACCGAAGCTTCTTTCCCCCAGTAACAAGTTTCCCATGTTTCTTGAAACTTCCCCAAAAAAGGCGGTTGGAATCGACGTCGACGGCTGCAAGCTCCGTCACGCCGCTTTGGTTGAAACTCACGGATTCCACGATCTGCATTCTGCGACTGATTCTTCTCTAATAATAACCTCCTCTCTCCGTGCGCTATTTATTCTGGAACAGCAACGCTGGGCTCGGGGATGACATCTCACGCCGCTCCTCATCTCACCAAAGGTGAGTCGAAACAGCTCCAGGGTGCGGCAGTCGTTGAGGTGTGGGTTAGTGTGATTGAATTTGATGAGGAATTTGTGTAGCGAGTAACCTAAAGATTTACTAACTGCATACAAGCAACAATATTCCCCACAAATGTCGGAATGTAAGCTTTGTATCTGAATGCGATTGTGAGTGCATTTGAAAGGCATTAAAAAATCCAAAATTTTAGGAACAAAGGGGCTTAATCCGTACGAGTCGAAGTATTCTGCAAATGGAATATATATGTAAATAGCTACCCAACCCAACCCAACGAGATGGCTGCGGTAGCGATCCGCTACCGCAGCCATCTCGTTGCTTAATGACGAACTAATCGAAATTACTTCTTTTTAAAAAAATGTAACACCACTATTGATGATTGTATCCCACTATGGAAAGGAATAGGTTCACCGAGTTTATCGGTCATTAAAATCTCAACGCTTTTAATGCTGTTCTTCTCGACGGGGGGATAGAAAATCGGATTGAATACTTAATATCCCCCAACGCTAGTGTTGATTATACGTTAACAGCGGCTCAATGAATCGCCCACGAATTGAGGTTTAATTACGTCGGTGTAAAGGGAAACGTTTTTCGGAGCAGGAGTTATACTTCTCCTCCCTCGTTTACCACTCGATTTTTAGAAAGTTGCTTTAGCATTCCTGAATATGCTTTTTACGTCTGCATCATCAACGTCATCCGTCAGCTGAATGAGGAACAACGATAATAATCCCCATTCCTCTCTTATCTTTTTTGTCCTGCACTAGAAAAACCCTCCACAGATATTTTGCTTAAGTCTCCGGAAGAGTCATAGACTCCTGGTGGTAGTGAATATGTGACATCCTTTGCTCTTATTATGACTGAGTTTGGTAAAATTCGTTCATTTACACCTACCTCACCATCTCGTATTGCTAATTCATCTAAAGAATGAATGATATTGTTTACTATTTTTCCCTTATACTGCGGGGGGTGGCAGTAAATGTCGAAGCAAAAGCAAAACATACGCTTCCGTACGTTCCCTGCGGAATCTCGAAGAAAAGACCTTTTTCTATCGCAATTTTGACTCGACCATCCCCGGGTCCACCTTCTTCTCCTCTAACCCTTCCTCTATTCGTGTTCTGTTATATTTACGAGTTAAAGCTTCCTCTTCCCCTCCAATTAAATGGGTTGGAGGATTAGCAGGACCTATCTTTTCTACTACACTATCTTCATCTTTGCGATTTGAAGCTCCCTCTTCTAATTCAATCAAATCGGTTGGAGGATGAGCTGGGGCTATATCTTCTAAATCGATTGACGGAATCGAAATCTCAGCCAAACCCACAAGCCATTCATCATTTTCTAAATGAATGCGATGACTCAGTTTTGTTCGATAATGAGCTATTGTTTTTTGGGGAAAGAATTCGCGAGAGCTATCGCTTGGTAACGTCAAGTAAAACTCGCTCATAATTTACGCACGGAGGAAGCCGCAACCCAAGAGTTAAATGATTTCGGGTATCCTTTCCACTTTACAAAATATTCGAGATTGGGTCCGCATCCTCTACGCCTCAAAATCTTCTCCATCCTATATTCCGTCTCTGCGGAAACATTCACCTTAACTAACCCTTGCGCGTAAAAACTTCCGCTTATGTTCTCCCCATTCATATCCTGCAACTTGTAAGTTGGTATTTCTCTTGTAATATCTATGCCTACTACTCTAAATATTTCTCTGGTGTAATTAGCAGTGTAACCTATAGCGAACGGAAGCCGCTCTTTACTAATCCTCACGTGATCGCCGATTTTAAATTTTGTATAGTTTTTCACATCATTTCTTCTCCGGCTGGCGATCGCAAACGCATTCTTTGCATTCACCTTGGAGGGTGCGATGCCTATACTCGAATGAATGGTATTGTTGTAACTACTCACGAGTTTTTGAAGCACATCGATTAAATTGTAAGTGTCGCATTTTGTTAAATACTTGTACAATTTAGTTTTTAGAGTGCGATTGAATCGTTCCACGAGGCTGGCTTTTATGTCCGGATTATTTGTGGTGTAAAATTTCACTCCACGACGAGAGAGAAAATCTCTAAATTTGACGTTCACAAATTCACTTCCCTTATCGGTCTGAATTTTCAACGGCTTTCTCTCGCGAAATATATCCTTGAAAGCGTTTACTATTTCATCCGCTCGTTTACTCCGTATAGCTCTCGCCCAGGCGTACCTAGAAAACAAGTCTATCACAGTCAAAATGTAACAATATCCTCTGTTGAACTTCTTCAAACTTTGCAAATCATTCAAATCACATTGCCAGCACTCGTCAATGTAGGTCACGTCGTAGCGATTTCGGGGAAATCTTTTCCTCGCCTATCTATGGAGAGTATACGCCTCCTGAGAATCTAGCCACTCGCGCAATGTGTTTCTCGGAATTCTAGTCGCTTTGTGTAATTTATCGAGTGAAGAAAAACTCGCAGGATGAGCGGGATCGTTGTACACTCTATCGATTACGTCGTCACCCACTCTGGTCTGAACGATTTCTTTTTTATTTTGCGCTTGCTTCTTGGTAAATCTATGGGTGAGTGTAACTTTGGTGACTTTTTCCTTCCACCGACCGCTTTCTTTTTCGCGTCTTTTTTACGTTGGGTGTTCGTGACAGACTTTCCATCGATCCTAGTCTTTCGTTTATGCGTCCCCATGTCGATTCTAAATCGGCGTTTACTTTTTTCACTTCAGCTAAGGATTTCTTCAATGCATGAACTCTCTCGTCCCGTCCCTTCCCCGACCTTGTATGTGGTATGTTCTGAGTCAAAGGTTTTACTATCGGGACATGTATGGGATAGTTGATGTCGGATAGCGTGCTCATATATTTATCGAGTATTCTTTTGTATGTATGCCAATTGTCTACGTCCTTGATTTCTTTCTTGGCCAACACTCCTTTCATTTCCTTTCCTTCCTAGTTTTCGTTTTAACCTATGATCTATCTTATGCTTCCCGTTTATGGTGTTCAAACATCAGTCGCATATGGCTTTAATTAATTCGTTGCCTGAATATTTCAATATCGCAGAGCGTAATTTAGGCCTTGCACACTTTAACGCATGGAGCAAATGTTTATTACTCTTCAACCTGTCCACCGTCCACTGGCATGTAGACTACGGTCACGATGACTTCGTCGTCGTAGTCGTAGGGGAATATGCTCCTTCTAAAACGAAATCTATCGTCAGTGCCCTGCCCGAGGTCCAGGACCAAATAACCGAATGGATCTTCAGTCGATTCCTTATATACCCTTTCCAACTCGTGCGATTTTTCCGGGTATACTTGTCTAGCCAAATGACCAAATTGCAACCTATCTCTAGGGTTTTTAAAAGCGACGATATACTTGGAATTCAATGAAATATTTCTCGATTGCGGGCTTTGATAGAAAATATTCTGTGTGATTAAAACACTGAAATGTTAAAATGGTGACTCCCTCTGGTGAACAGTTTGCACACGTCTTTGCTATAAGCCCCTTTGCTCATTAAATCATCGATAACGCACAAGATTGGTGCACCCCCAAATTCCTCAAAATATGGTATTTCGTAGTGTATGCTCAGTAGTTCATGTTCTATATCTGGCTCGCTTCCTGGGCTGCAACACCATACTATTTCATCTATGTCGTGATCTATCATAGAATGTAAATTTTCAATGAATTTCGCTACAAAGATCGTCTTTCCCGATCCTGATGGACCTGCGGAGATGCAGGTAAACGGATGTTTCCAGGCTAACGTCATGATTAACACTGGAAGTATGTTTTATCAAACCATGTTTTTATGAATTTCAAGTTTCCTCATCACTAAATGCCTCGTCGTGCGTTCGTTTTCTAGTAATTTTATAATGCCCTCACGCGAGTGTTTATACCATCCTCGCAAATGTATCGTTCATCATCAGATGCGTTCAATGTGACCCTATTCATTTCCATAGTGTAAATTTGATGCGATTTTTTCGAATGACTCTCATTGTAGAAAACGTACATAATCTTATAATACGTAATAATCATAATGGATACTTTTTGCAATAACAGCTCTGGTTATCCCTTTCGCTTTCTTTTTTTCTTTAAGACCAAGAACCTTGTATGAATAGAGTTTACTCCGCAGTCCGACGAAATGAGTCATTACTCGTCCATCGCACTCGTCTTTGAATTTACCTATAACTTTTTTATTTTTACCAGAATAACATGGGTGGTCTTTTGGATAGTTTGATGTATCAAACGCGTCGAGATTTTTGAGCATGTCTCATTAATTAGTATGCGAGATATTCGCGATTGTTTATAAGTCACGTGACTGTGCCAGAACGATATTTTCTCAACTACTGCGAGCATTTGGGACCCTGGTCATAAAGATTTAACCAAAAACATTAATAAATTACAAAGGAAAGCAGCGTGCTTCGTTTAAAACTGCTACGAGCGTACATATAGCGTCTCACAACTTTTATAGGAATTAAGGTGGGAGCCCCTAGAGACTCGGAGGCTTCACGCTAGGCTTAATTTGCTTGAACTCCAAAAACTTACACCTTTACATGGCTGGTGACCTAACACCCCTTGCCACACGCCCATGCGGTGGCTTGTAGGGTATTATGTAGATGTAGATTAATACAGAGGCCATAGCGAAAGAATCATTGCATCAAAGCTTGAGATCCAAAAACCAAAAATACGCTTCCGAGGAGTAAGTGAAACAAGGGCATAATTTTTTTTCACAAAAAAATTAAGTGATTTCCGAATAAGATGTGATACGGTTTAGTTCGGATGAAGATATTAAGGCGTCGTCATACCCAGACGAAACGCCGAAGAGATAGACCAGATTTACCTGAAAGAAAGAAGGTTGATGACACCTAGAGTAAATGCATTTAAAATAGTGAAATAATAGAACAGCCTTGCGTCTCACTACAAGAGCTTGCGTGAGACAACGAAACGCACACCTTTTTCCAGTCCTGAATTTTTTTTCGCAGTAAACCAAAGCTTTACTTGCAATTTTCGCTATTTTCTCATCCTCAGGGGTTTTTGAATTAGAACTATATTATTTTAGTGGTGTATAAGTAAGGAAGGGAATTTGAGCCGTGGAAGTCTTTCCCTCTTGCTGCTCATCTGTGTCTTCTTTGAAATGTTCTACGAAAAAAAGTTAAATGTATCATTCCGGGCTCGCTTAAGCCATTAATCCGATTCTCTTGATTTTCCTCTTCCCCTCTCAAGTCTTTGATTTTTCCTAATTCGGAATGAACAGACTAGATCATCGTTACTTTTAAGTTTCACCGCGCTTCACACTCTACGTGGACTGTTATTTTCAGTCCAACTTCTTTTGAGTCACAGACCAAAGATTTGGTCGCATGAAACTGGTTGACAACTATTGGACCGCTGACCTCAAGCACCCAATGTCGCTCGTTAAAAGAGTTCCTAAGAACTGCGACAAGTCAGGGGACATTTTTGTTATTTTACAAAACTTTCACAATGTTTGCTTCCTCGTCTGACACGAAAATAATTTTATTGAAACGTTCTTTATGGATACCCAATCCGGTACATTGCCTCCTCAATTCATTCCAAATATTGGTCACCGTCTGTCGCATATTATCAGGAAATTCAAAGGTAGAAAGCACCGTACTAATATCCAGTTAAAAATGTTATGTACCGTGAGGGTTTGAAAGTGAAATTTCATCACGCAATTCGTCCACCCGTCAGTTGTTGCCGCACATGCCCCTCTTCCAAAGAAGACAGTAATCTAGGCTCTAGTAAAGAGCACCTTTTCGACAAAGCTCTCGATAGTAAAGGATCACAGCTAGCAGCGACATCCACTGCTTTGGTATGAAATTTGAAATAAATAGACTATCCGGTACATGAAAGGAACGGGTATCAAGGGAACTATTCGATAAATTCATGTATAAGCTATTCCTGTTTCCGATGTGCTCAGATATACAAAACAGTATAAAACAAAGAATTAGTTTCAGATCAGAACAATATTTTGCTGCGAGAAATACCGTGCATAAATCCTTAACTTATTCTTCAGCTTCAGTTGGTGACAATGTTTTTAGGCTGTGTACCACTAAATTTTTCTTGACTTCACCCAGTAGATTCCGACGAGATCGTTTTTTTAAAATTCACAGGTAGCTTATTCTCAGTGATAGAGCTAACGATGTCACTTGGTGAAAAGTAAATATTTAATTTGGTAATGATTTAATTCAGGGTTAAGTTGGCGAGAGACAAAACAAAATTGTTCCGGAATATATCGGCGGATTGTGACCCGAAACAATGCATTGCGACTCGTAACACTGCTGTCCACTAATCGTAGGATGAAAATAAGGCCAGTCGAACTGTACAAACTAAATTTTCTCTTACTCTGAGGAAACGGGTAATATTATAACCAATAGATGATTCTTGAAAACTTCGGACTATATAGGCATACATAGTTGATAATCATCCCTTTTGAAAAGAGCAAGCGACCTTCATTTCAGTTTATACAGCATATGTTAATGTTGGACTTACACTTTTATTGACATGGTCCTCGGGTGAATTCTATCAAAATTACATTCTCTCACAACCGTCTTAATAGCGATTTTATTCAATATCGCTTTGCGCAGTAGATCGTGGACAGACTTGACCGATAGTTTGTCGAATCCCAAGGAAAGTTTTCGTGATATACCGTTTGACCGTTCACATCCGAATCGGCCGGCGCGGGACCTTACTCTAACTCCGAGGTAGCTTAGCATCCGAAGTACTCCTGAGCTTTGCTAGGCAAAGCGTCAGGCAGGTTCAGAGATGATTTTCAGGCGTTTTTCAGGACTCAGAACCCTCGGAACAGCCATCCGAAAGCCCTCCCCTACCCCTCCCATTCCACCAATTTCCCCTCTCGCGCGCATGTTTGCCGCGCACGGGTAGGGGTGGGGGGGGGGGGAAGTGCGCTTGTCCTTGACAGAACCAGTGGAAACCTTTTAAGAACATCACTGACATCTAGCGGAGAATAGCAGAGAGAAAAAAAGCCATATCATAACTCCCATAAGGGCGTGCCCTCTGTATACTCTGTGGTAAAAGATTTACATTTTTATTTATCCCTTCGATCACATACGAGATTCCCATTCTAAATCTCTCAAAAGTTTACTATAACTGCTAAGTTTTTCACAAATCTTGCTGCCCTCCGCTGTATTCGACCTATAGGTCTGATACTAGTCCCACTTCGTAAGGGTCACATACACTAGCGGCGTGCTCCGAGTGAGGTCTCAAGAGAGAAAAATAGCATCGCTCTTTTACCCGCAGTTTCATTAATCTCTTGACTCAACCCAGAGGCATTTTAAGTACAAGAAGGATGTATTTAACATTGCCCTGCACTAAGGATAAGGCAATTAGATAGAAAATTCCAAACTCGCAGGGGCTAAATATCTCTTTTTCTCGCGCCATCACTGATTATTGCGTAAGCATCTTGACACAAACACATGACACATCTTAAACACGTAATTCATTTCTGTGTCATTTCCCCAATTGACGGCATCTCTTTCTCTGTTTCCACACCCACACGCGTCTCTTCCCGCGGCTCGCAAGGCTAGTGTCATCGTCATTGGTCGTTCAATTCTACGATTGGTTGACTGCAGCCCTCCACCCATCCCTGTATAATGCCTTTTCCCACTCATTTTCCCTTTTCTAATAGCGTTTAATGCAGTACTTTCCCAACAAATGTATTTTAAAGGTGGTTCGCCTGTGATGACGCATAGGGCGTCGCAGCTTACGGTGGTGTAACTGTTACACATAGCTATTAAACATGAACGCTGGGCAGCTTAGCCTTGTGGCTCCAAATTTCGCAGCCGTAAGTTACCATTGGAATGGCGACTCCATCGTATATGGACTTAATTGACCTTAATCCGTAGGTGCTACGACTAAGTCTTCTTACCGTGTTGAACACCGCTTTAACGTTCCCAAAAACGTAGTTAATGTGGGGTTGAAAGGTTAATTTCTCATCTATGAAAATCCCGAGGTATTTAAATGCGTCAGTTCTTCTTAGCTTTCTCCCAACGAGTTTACAGGTGGGGTTTCTCTTGATAGTCTCGCCGAACACCATGAATTCACTTTTTTCTGTTGATAGCTATAGCTTGTTGCTATGAGCCCATGACTCAACTTTTGCTAAACCAAGTCGAGCTCTTTCTCCCATCTCCACACGATTATTACTGGACTACTCCTACCACCCTCGTGTACTTTGTTCCTTATTCGTCTTCTTAGTTCCACGAAGTGAATTACATTCTATAAATTTCTCGCGCCGAAAGAGTGCGCAGCGATACGCATGTCGATAGTTCAATTCACAGAATATCCCTAAGAGATAACAACCATCAACCATGGAATAGGGTGAAACTACGATGAAATTGCCACGAGAAAAATTCGGAGAATCTAACCACGGACCGTTGGTTTGCCGGACCAATACGCACACAAATACGCTATCCAGGATTCTTAATTCTTGAAGCAATTTTGGTGTATACAATACGGAAATAGCACCCGAAGGTATACATGCTGCCAGCGAGAGGTCATCAGAAGTGTTCCCTTCATATCTCTCGTTCCATTGATTTGAGAAAACATCGCTCTCGCTTATTTTTCTTCTTAAGTTTATTGGAAGTGATGTTTAAATGACAACTCTCACGTAAAAAAGTGTTGACTTCTATCGATTTCTTAGTTAATCGCATACAAACAGTTGAGCAACGATGAATGGATCATAAAAGGATTTTGATGGCTTCACGATTATATATTGTACTTATGAGTAAAGTTTTACTTATCTTTATTTCAACCACTGTTGTTCCACAACATTGTAAACATAACCAAGTCGTGAAGTTGGGCGATTTTACCTTGCTTTAATTCGTTTTTTTTTAAGACTAACACCCAGCAGGCAAATAAGATCACTCCAAAATATACTTATTTAGAGATAAATAAATGTTCTTTCCAAAGATTTATTATATGCCCAATCAATCGTGCTCTATAGAAAAAATATACACACACGAAAGAAAAAACACAAAAAAGCTCCTGGTATTACGACGATGAAGCACTCGTCTTTTTCAGAGTAGAGTTAAGGAGTGAGAGGAAAGGAAGTACGGGGGCAGATGGAAAGGAAAGAGAGGCGGGGAAGAGGGGAAGGGAGGAAAGTAAGGGGAGGGCGGGAAAGCAGGAAGAAAAGAGAATTTAAAAGAGAAAGAGAGGTAGGTAATATTGGAGGTGATGGAGGAGGTTAGTGTGATTTATTGAGTCCCGGCGGAAAGCAGGATTGAAAAAAGTAAATACATGAGGACTCAAGATCTTTAAGTTGGAGGGGAGAGGAGGAGGGGGAAGTGAAGCGAAAATACCGACTTTAAAAGAATGGTTGAATTCAACGTACGAGCCTGTACACGATGAAAAGGATGAAAAGCAATAACTCCACGAGTTGAAATGACACAATCGAGGTTGCGCAGAGCAACCGTGAACTTCCGTGAGAGATTCCGACGAACCGAGAAAGCTTCCGATGACTCACTTGTTTTATAACGCAAAAGGTCGCTGCCTGTGCAAATGGGCGGCTTTCAGCTAATATTACTGGGCTCGATTCTAAGTGGCGTGATCGGTAATCGAATAGGGAAATGACACGGCGCAAATTGTCGATCGTTGAGTCCCAAGACTTTCGAACGGGAACAAGAGAAAGGATGAATGCGAGCTTTGGATGCAGAAATGAGGACGATATTGAGAAAGAAGGGTGTGAAGGATACCGACAAGTCGCACATGCATAGAAGGCATCTTGGATAATTACTTACTTGAATACGCTTTACGAGCTAAAAGCACCAATATACACTCAGATAGTTGGAGCAGTGAGATCGTTGGATTGCAGTTAGACGCTTAGACTGAAATTTAAAACCTTCACAAAGCGTTGAGAGAAAGGGTAGTGAGCTAAAAAAAAATCCCTGGCTAAACAACCGAAAAAACACTGAATAGGACGGAGCATGGGAACGCGAAAAAAGTGGGAGCGACAGAAAACGCATCACGGTAGGCTCTTCAAACGCCAAACACCACCAGCGCTGATAAGAAAAAGAATTCCGACGGAAGGAAAATATCTCTCAACACCTCAGCCAAGCCGAAGCAGACGCGAGAGAAAATAGAACAGCTTGCTTGGACGCCTTTTGTGTGATCGAACCAGGGTACAATGATCCAGGACATCCGGCAGGAATTTCTATCGAGGATAAGTTACATAAAGCGACAGGTATCTCGTAATGCGCAATACGGGAATGATTGGAGGCGTATACCCACCACAAACCTTTGAGGAAAGCGTTTCCACGTAATTATTACGACGTATTATACATTGACGACTGCTGGCAGTACGATTTGCAATATATGCATTTCCAAAAATATTCAATCGTAGTTTCGCTTACATATTGACGGCGATTGACTTATTTTAGAGGCATGCGTGGGCTAGACCTTTAAGGAGCACGAAGGCCGGTGAGATCGTGGAGGTCTTTAAGGATATTTTAAATGAAAGAACACTTTTTTAAAATTCAAAGTGATAAGGGTAATGAATTGGTCTATATCAAATTTAAACAATTTCTCTCTAAGAGAGGAGAAAAATTTTACACAATAAATAATCCGTATATTAAGGGAAGTATCGTACAAAGCTTCAATTGTATACTAAAAACGAAAACACATAAATACTTAACAAACTATTCCACGTATAATTATCTAGACTTACTCCCCGAACTGGTTCAAAGTTGTAATATTGGCGTACATTCTGCAATGGGCGTCAAAACCGAGCGAGGTGAATGATAAAAATGCGTCCTCATCGCTACCCAACGCTCGAAAATTTCGTAAAAATGGCAAAGACACCCTGAATCGTTTAACTCTTGGATTTCCGCGACCTCAGTGCGTAAATTATGCACGAATTAAACGCGACACTTTCCAGCAATGACTCTTGCGCATTCGTCCCCCATAACATAATTTGACACTTTCGCACAAAACTATCGAATCCTATGGATATGGAGAATAAGGAGTGATATGTAGGGCTGTTGCTGAGAAATTGTATCCTTCGATTCAGGACACAAGCATTCGGAGTAGAAAGGAATTATCCATGCCCATCTTGCAACCCGTATCCTCCCCTCAACATGTATCAATTTCTCCTCAATCCAAACGATCTCCTCTACCCCCGATAAAATCTCTCGAAGTAGTCGTGTAAGTAAATGATGCCTCATCACTTGTAATACCGAAGGGAGGGTATGATAGCATAGCATAGTTCGCGCATTTGTGATTCCATTTTTCAGTCTCGAGGAAGGACAGAGAAGAAGCGTTCTCAGCGATATGGAAAATTACGATACAGATTAAGAGAATGACAGAGAAACGGATGATTTCTCTTTGTTAAATATAGTTTAAAAAAAAACAAAGGGTGTATCTTAGGGATTAAGGTATCAAGTCTTCATTTATTAATCCTGGAGCTGTTGTGCACGTGTTTTACTGCCATTCATAGACCTGCTGGGCTAATTATTGTAATTGATGATTCAAAATTTTCACAATGTAAATTATGCCCCTATTTATATTTCATAGAGTGTTTTAATGTTAGTGGAAATAGTATTCCTCCATTCATTGTTTTTCCCAGGGTGAAATTTCAGCCTCATCTCATTCGTGATGGCTCTTTTGGTTGTGAAGGAGACGCTGACCCATCTGGTTGGATGGTTGAGATGAATTTATATAAATTCGCGCAACATTTTGTATCGTATATTCGTAGCTCACTTGAAAAGCCTTGCCTGCTTCTCCAGGACAACCATGATTCCCATTTACCTGCTCAAGTTTTGGACAATTTTAAGGACAAAGAAAGCGGTTACTCCGCTATCTTTTCCGCCTCATACAAGCCACAAGCTCCAGCCCTTCGATGGAGTATTGTGTATGGCCCATTAAAAAAACAAATGAACACGGCTTGTGATGCATGGATGTCGACAAATAATCGTCCAATGACTATTTACGACATCCCAGCCCTGTTATGTAAAGCTATTCCCTTAGCTGTGACACCAGTCAACATTTTGTCTGGGTTTAGGAATCCAGGAATTTTTCCTTTTAACAGAAATGTTTACTGATGCTGATTTTATGACAGCATACGTGACAGACTGGCCTGCTCCATTGTCACAATTAGACCCATGCCATGTTTCCTTAAACACTTCACCAAGCAACACACAAACTGCGCCTGATAATAGGCCTGAGTCGTCTCATTCGAGATTAACAACGGATATTAATGTTGTAACATCAGACCCTTATACGCCAAGAAAAGTAGACCAATATCATTTTCCTACTCCTGGACCAAGTAGGTCTATGACAACCCATTCGACACCTGAGGACGTGAGACCTTTGCAAAAAGCAGAACCCAGAAAAGAAAGTTCTAACAAAATAAGTGAAAAAAGGGAATTTCTATCTTACACTCGTTAAGAAAGCTTCACAAGAAGATCAAGAAATATCAAAGCAGAGAAAGATGGCTCGTAAAATAAATCCGAAACAGAAAAAAAACCCCAGCCTAAAAATCTGTTACCCAGTGACAAACCGATAAAAAAGGAGAATAAGAGGCGTCCAACCAAACAAACAAAAATAAAAGATCAACAATATCGTGCGGAAGTTAGTGATTCCGAAGAATATGACGAGAACTGTGTATGTATTTACTGTCAGGAACCTTACAAGACATCTAAACCTGGAGAAGAATGGATTTGTCGCACAAGGTGCAAGAGATGGACCCGTATGGAGATTGTATTCCGGGAGACAAAATGTTCTTTGTTTGTAAAAACTGTGACGACATCAATGATGTTGATTGTCATATCATTGATAATAATGATGAATCCGATTCCTCTTCTTAATTAAATATTTTATTATAAACTTAAAGTTGTTTTCCAAGCTGAAACCTTGCTTTATTTCTTTAATCGGCTCATTCAGATACATGTGTAAACGTGCCCCACCCTTGGTGTAAGCTTGCCACAGTCAAGGGGCACGTTTACACAAGTGACGAAAAGATTTTATATTATTATTTTGTTATTAAATGTTGTTATTGAACAATAGCTACTAACACCAAATTATAGTATGATAGCCACTGTTTACGCTTAAGGAGCCATCTACTGAAATAATGGGTGGTTGTCACACTCGAAATAAGGTTATTCAAAGTTAGAAGAATGAATTTATCCATCGAAGTTGGAAGTATCCGTTCCGCTTGTACTCACACACTTTCGTCTGGAGGACTACGTTCAAGTCTTCTTTTCTGGCACTCAAAAAACATTCGAAGACTTGGAAATTACGTAAAAGTTCAGAAGAATTCAAATGCGATATGGTTCTTTTTTCACAGTTTTTATTTCAGGTCGACCGGTTTCGTCACATAGGCGACATCACCTGATGATGTCACCTGATGATGTCGCCTATGTGACGAAACCGGTCGACCTGAAATATAATAAAACTGTGAAAAAAGAACCATATCGCATTTGAATTCTTTAGAATGGATTTTCACAAAGTTAATCCAGAATTAATCGAGTTTATGTAAAAGTTCAGGCTTGGTCCATCTGTAGTATGTACAGTTAGTTCAGTGAGGCAGTCTTGTATCTGGTAGTCTGGTAGTTGAGCTAGTTGAAAATGTATCCAGAATTTCAAGTCTCTGTAATAATTCTCTAGAAGTATAATTTTTCCAGACTCATCATAATCTTACTATGGAATCATGGGAATAAGAGACTAGTACAGAGTGGTTAGAAATCTTTTTTTGACAATACTTGAGATTGTTAGATGAAATCCCAGTCTTCCATTAGATGAGGTGACAAGCTGTAGTCACCAATCCACCCTCCACTTCTATCAGGATTTAGCTGACACTGGCTCTCACTACCCTTTCTCTATTCCCTCAATACCCCACCTATGACCAAGGAAACCACCTTTCAAGGGTATAAATTATGGAGCAGGGGCTGGCTCCCTGAAATCCATCCCTCTGCTCAGGTCTGAATTTGTGTACGAGACTTCTATGAACCTTAATGTTACTTCCTCGCACATATCAAGCGAGCAACGCTGTGCACAGACCAAAAGAAACAGAATTCGGTGGGAAACCCATCCACGGGCCTGATCCCTCTTGCTTCTCTCGGGAAATTGGAGGAAACAGCGTAAGTAAAGAGGAAGGGTTAACCTGTCGAGAGAGGACGAAGAGTGGAGCGAAACCTCTCGAATGTCCCAGCGTTGGCCGCGTCGAATCCCACGAGAAAACATTACTCGCAACCACTCTCCAGGAGAACATGCGTCTCTTATGAACATAACCAAGCTGAGGATTACCGCAGAGCCAAAGAAACACTTGTCGTCACAAAAATCATTGATATATTGAGATAAAACGCCGCCTAGGATTACAATAACTTAAAAAAGAATGACATTGCAACTCCGCAGCAGTGATTCGGTACAACAGAGAGAGAGAGAGAGAGAGTGTGTGTGATTGGCCGACGGCATCCTCCGCGGTCTCGTCGCTACGGGGAACCAGATAGGGTTCTCGTTGAGGGGGTCGCAGATCATCGGCGGTTGGCGCGCGGTGGGCTCCACCGATGGCGTGGCGCTCGCCCCTCGAAGAGATGGCCGTCGCCCAGCGGTCGGTGGTCCGGCCTCCCGGCGGCTGTCCCTCGCTCCGGGCGCCAGCCAGGGAGTCGGTCGTCCTCCTCCCGCCAGCGCCACCGCCCCCCCATTGTAGCCTCCTCTTCCGGCCGGTGACGCGGATGGGGCGGCTCCCATCTCGACCGCCAGCTCCGTTGCTCGTCCTCCTCGTCCCGGGAGGCGCCCCTGCGCGACGGCAACCACGGCTGGGGGGGCGGTGGACGGTGGCGGTCGAAGGTGGGCAGGGGGTGGGAGGGGGAAGGAGGGAGGCGGGACACGACGTCCCCCACTGGCGGCGGCGGCCTCCGGTGATCACGTCTACAGAGAGAGAGAGATGGAGAGGAGATGATTAGTCACCCAGAGCAAGAGAATAGCGGAGTCCCCACAATAATAAAGCCTGAATCACACGGTCATTTTTTCCGTCCCTTTTAAGGGATAGCTCCAATGATAGCTTTTCAGGGACCGAGACAATGATAGCTCGAGCTATCATTTTCTGAATCAAACGGTCGTTTTGGCCATCCATTTTCGCATCATTTCTATTTGTTTACTGGTCTCATTCCGTTGAAAGCCGAACGTGGCGTTAGAGTCGCTCTTTGCGGCTGTGCGCTCTGATTGGCTAAATGGTGGAGTCAGCGATGCCTCCAGGGACGGAAAAAGGGACGTGGCCAGTGATGGAAAAAGCTATAGGGATCTCTATCGCTGGAGCCATCCCTGACTTTGTTTGCGTCACACGATCATTTTCGAGCGATCATTTGAGCAATCGTTGGAGCTATCCCTTAAAAGGGACGGAAAAAATAATCGTGTGATTCAGGCATTAGAAAAATCCCTCTGTCGGAGCTTTGGCGAAACTGAGAAAATGGCGTCGGAAAAATGACGAAAATTGGTCATTTTCTAATGTGAATATTTCAAAAACCTGTGGCCTAACAACTTTCCTGTAACATTTATTTCGTAATGTGATTCTTCAAGAACTAAACGATGTCACAGTCATTATCCTGAAAATCACCAATTTCCGGGAATAAGTGTTTGAATGGTGTGTGACGTAACCGGACATTTACCCGGAAAGCATTATTACGAAATGGTCGCACTATTTTTATGTCGTGTACATGGACTATAAAAATATTATCTATTATCCTTGGCCGTGTATGTCCTGATTGATCATTGTATGTAACGTAAATTGTTCACTTTGGTGTCTTAAAAGTGATAATTCTTGAAGAGGTGCACAGAATGTGCTGATTTAACTTTCGAAATATTGATTTTAAATCACAATTCAGTTAAACATTTGAGTGAGTTTATCGAGTGAGTTTCATATGTTAGCGATCTTCTCTCACAATTGTCAATGATGTGGAACGTTGGTAATCAAAGGAATTTACTAGCGAGTAAGTCGAAGACCAAAAACCGAAGAAACTTATATAACGGTGAACATTTTATAATCGTGAATTAAGAACCAGCCTCTGTTTTTCCGTATCTTGTTCGGGCCGGAAATGAAATGTTAAAATGTGAAAGAACTTTCATTTATATGTTTGCTATTTCCCTGCCATTTCACAGGATTGGTTTTATTGTGAGCTCATTGCTTGTTTATTCGTAAAAGTCAATATGAATTAGATTAAAATATTGAGTTGAGCTGTGAAATGAAGCCAACTCTTATTCCAGCATGATTATCTTCTGTTGTATGGCATTCACATGTATATCCATGGGTATTTTCCTCTCTGAATCAATAGAGCTCGTTTACCTTGATTTTACCGTTATGTAGCCTTCGTAGGCTCATTTCATCAAGTCGGTTTAGTCAGTCTCCACCCAGGCTATCATAGGTCAGTGTCGTGGTTTGAGAAGTAATAGGTATGCATTTCATCAAACGGATGTAAAGCATACGTGATTGTTTACTCGCAAGCAGTTTTAAAAGCTAAATTTGTTCCCAGGCTCAATATTTTTGCGGAGTATTTAGGTGCAGTAAAAGTTTTTATACGGGTTTTTCTTCCTTAGATTGATGTAAATAGATCTGTACCCGTTTTGATTGAAAGCCCTGCCAATAGAAATGGAAGTAATAACTTTCCTAGATTTGAAGTGAATATACTAGGATGAGTTGGCATGGGATGACTTGAGTGTTGTAATTCACAATATTTTCACAATTAAAAATGGTATCCGTTAAATAGTGGTCGTGTAAAGCAATGATAATCGATATAAATTGACTTGGCTTATTATGATATTTTTCAGGTTTGTGAACTCCACTTTTTGCCTACTGACATACGCAGGGAGACAGCAGCATTTGATGAGAGGACGGGGAAGACCATCAGAGTGCAGCTGAAAGTGGCACAGCTTATAGATTGTTCCATCCCTTCCCAGTTACCAAGCTGCCCTTCGTATTTGTCAGGGTCGACATTTTCCAGGCCCAATCCTGAGGCCAGGAGGATTGAAAAGGAGGATTCAGCCATCGCTGCTGCTTTGGCTAATAGCCTCATCACTGAGGAAGCCTACCTCGAGGAAAGAACCTTTACCAACTTGGTAGAGTTGAGTGAGAAATTGAAAGTGGATTCCTCGCTTCCACCCTTAGGGTAAATACAGACCTGTGCGCAGCCGCGCCGCCGATCCCCCACGTCGGCGCGGCGGCTCGCGCCGTCATATGCGGCCATGTACGAATCATTCCCTCTAGAGCATGGCTTCTGTATTTGTAGATTTTTACAATGAAAATGATCTATTGTGTGAAGCAGATATTCTTATCTCTATAATTTTTTATTGTGTGATATACTTTGAAACATTCACCCAAGTGAAGACCTCGCATTCTCAATTCTCGCATTTATAAATAGCCTCTCTTCTTCCTCCTTTCTGAGAGAAGGTGATGGGTAAATCCCTTCCTGCCTATCAAGTTTCGTCTGAATCCGATACGCCGTAATTCGATGCTTCCTTCGCGAGAATGGTGATGAAGGAAACACCATGACTCATCACACAACCCTCTTTCTGAAGATGTTGACTACGCAAAAGACAAGAAATATAGACAGCTGACTGAAGTGAAAAAGCGCTAACAAGACAGTAAACAGATACAGGCCATTATCTTCATTGGTGGCGGTATCGATGCACATAATTTATTTATAAAAATCCATGTATGATCCTTATAATTTATGACTTATCCTTTCATGGTAATGGCAATAAGAGAACTCATAGAAAAAAAACGCCGTATCCTCCGTATCCCCCAAGCGGCGACACTCCGTGTCGAGTATGGCTCGACAAACGAGCTGTTACCGGTGTTGGCCATGTCGAGTCACACTCGACACCCGAGTACTTCTCCGCTAGTTTGTTACTCTCCATGTTTTAAAGTATAGCGCCACTTGATTTCAGCCAAAGTTGAGGCTTGAGGGTACCGAGTGGGGACCGCAGAAACTCTTATATCTGCTACGTGCTCATTAAGGGCCATGCGCCAGCGTGGGCCCTCATTTTGAATGTCTCCGAAATCAAGTTTTGGGCCTTATGTCGCCCTCAGAACCTCTAGTTCGATCCCACCCATCAGGTGGATGAAGGTGTGGAACTTTTAAAAGTAATTTCTTTTAAGTATTCTACCGGTAAAAGATAGGTTTAGGTGACAGCCAGAGAATCTCCTCCTGGTTTTCTACACATTTAGGGTTCGATCTCCCTCTAGTACTACCACTATTGCCTCAGCATATGATATACCGTTCTCCAGTTACTTTTGTTCTCTTATGATGACTTCATTTCGAATTTCCGTACTGAATTTCTAAAGCATCTACTAAAGTTTGCAATCGCTTTGAAGGTTGACTAATCAGCGCCTGGTCGTCCGCGATCATAACTAACTTTATTAGCTGCCTTCCTACCTCGATTCCCACATCTACGAAGTTTTTCACTTGCCTGTCAGACCATTTCCTCAGCATACATGTTACAAAACAAAGGGAAGCCTTGGTCTACCCCACGACCAATAGTTGCCTTCATTCTGTCAAAAACCTTTTATAGATCCACAAAACATGAGGAAACATCCTGGTTTTACTCTGTTTCATTCAATAATTGTTCTCATCACCGCAATTCCATCCCGAGTTGACCTTCCTTTCCGGTACCCAAACTGGTCATCACCAAAGTGGAAATTTGCCTAACTCTCCAACCTTTTGTTGATTATTCTAAGAGCAACTTAACCTGCATACGAAATCCAACTGATTGTTCCATATTCCTCGCATTCTGTCGCTTTCTTAATTTTCGGGATAGGAATAAGCACTCTGGCAATACTCCTTCCTCGTAGATAAATCAAATTAGTTTAGAAAAAGCTTGCCTAACATTTTTACTTAAATTAATTAGCAACTCCGAAGGTATGTTCTCCACTCCTACAGCTTATCTTGCCTTCATATCTTTCAATGCTTACTCTTTTTCACCGTAGAGTATCATTGGACCGAGGTTATCCTCATCTAATGTTCCTTGATCCTTCACATCTAAATTAGTTTATCTACTATCGCTGTCTACTATTGCTCTTCCACGTATTCTCTCTACCTACCTTGAATATCTTCTTGCTCGATTAATATCCTACCTGCTCTGCTCTTAATATTTGGTACCGTTTTCTCTCTTTCCCCGCCCGATAGCGATTTTATTTTATCGCAAAACGCACCCTATTCCCCATCTTATTTCAGCTTATCCATCTCCTCGCAGTGCCTTTCCCACCAGTTTTCCTTCGCCCGATTGGTTATTCACTGGAGTTGATGATTGTACTCATTGTGATTCGTCTTACCTAGTTCAGTGTTGGCATTTTTTCACCTCCTTCTCTCCTCTATTTTCCCAATCATTTCTTACGTAACCCACTGCTCCTTCGTTTCCACTTATCCTTTCGTTTTTTCCGCCAATCTTAATATGCCTGTATGTATATTCTCCCATGTTTTCTCCATTTCCTTTGCTTCACTTATGTTCCATTCCACTTGCTCTTGGTATTTATTCTCTTCTTTTTTCCCCTACCAAAGCTTCAAAAGTTCCATCTGTTTATCCACCTACTTTTTTAAATCTGCGATCACATATTATCATAACTAAGTTAAGATTCAAGCCTGCATTCAATAAAAAATTCAACTGCCTTCTCGTCGCGATCATTTCTCGTTCCTAATCCATACCGTCCCACTTCATACCCATCTCTCCCTTCCCCCACTACTGCGTTCCAGACGCCCATTACTATTAGGTTTCTCTTGTCCGGGAACTCTCTGATTATCTCCCCTAGCTGTTTGTAAAGCCCATCCACCTCTTAATGCACATGGTTGCATGTGGGAATGTACACCTGGGCTATAACGAAAGTTGTTGAGCGTACTTTTATTTCAACCACTAGTATGCTGTCCCTCTGTTCAATGTTTACTACCCTCCTCCCCAATTTTGCGTTCAATAAAATAGCTACCCCATCCTCTCATCCCCACTACTATAGATCACCCTGTAACGATCACTGCAATAGTCTCCGCTGTCCTTCCATCACTCCTCGCACAGCTCCAAGACATCCACGTCCTCTAGGACAATCCGGCCAACCGTTTTGGCGCAGGGACCGTTTTAGCCGAGAAGGCCGTTAGGGCACGGTTTTAGCCGATAAGGCCGGTAGGTTTCGGTTATCACGCGGCTAGTAGCGATTCTTTTATGATTTATAACTATAGGCAGTTTTTATAAATGTGTCAAATAAAATTGTAACTATTGTAAATAATTTGGTGTTGCTTACATAGATAAAGCCCTTAGCATGATTTTTCTCATCATCGTCCAGATATGCTTTGGCCAGTGTTCGGTGTTTTAGATGACAGATAAAATGGTTCCTTATAGTACTGGAAAAAAATCTCCCCGCAAAGAAAAAAATCATACATTGTTTCACAGTATTGGTAGCACACCCACAGTGCAGTACGTAGTTCATTACTCACCCTTTCCCGCCAACATTGAGATGGCTATCACTAGTCATAAATTATAAAAGCATCGATACCAGCCGAGTGGTAACCAAAATGCCCCTGCGGCGAAACGCCCCTGATCTCAAATGGCATCGCCTAATCATCCCTGCGCCAAAACAGCTTCGCCCAATCATACCTGTGCCCAAATGACCTGCGCAAAAAGGGCTCGCGCCAAAACGACCGCGCCCAAACCGGCGCGCTCCCGCCCACCGGAATGTCCCAATCCCCTGCGTTCCCCTCTCTATTTCCTGATCGATATTTTCCTGATAACTATTAAAAACGAGCAGCTCTTCCGTCTGAATTTGACGTACTGATGAAAATGGTCTTCAGTCAATCTGTGCGATAGGAAATAGCAAGGTCACCATTCCTGTTGGACCATGGGCCACGTGTTCAGTGTTCACCCTTCGTTGGCGTGGATTTCACTCGGCTCGAGCCTCTAATGCAGCATGATTGGCTTATATTCAGTTTCCCACTTGATGCCGTCTTAATCAATATTGTATAATAAGAGATTATAATGATGATATAAAAGGCCATATAACCGAAAAAGGTATCGAATATACTTCATCCTACTGTTCTTGAAACTATGCGTAATAAGGACGTGTAATATCGATAGATTTCCCTTCCTCGCTGAACAACCTCACCAAATTTTCATGTCTCTCCGTCTACGGCAGTTTCTCCTTCCTTCTCCACATCCGCATCTCATAGACTTCTCTCTCTTCTTTCTTTTCTTTGCAAGGTTCACTGACTTTCAGCCTTACCACGCAATGTATTGGAAAACGGGAAGTAGTTAACCAAAGGGTTTATGTACATGCTGAAGGGTCTCTAATACTTCTAAATTCAAAATAAAAACATTTGGAGAATATTTGAACGATATTTCTTTTGTATTTGATCATTGGTTATGGTAAGTGAAGTCCAAGGAAGTGAATCTACGGTGCGGTCTGAGAGTATCTAAGAGGATCTTAAGGACCTCGCCTCGAATGAGGATAGGAAAAGGAATCGGAATAGGAGAAGGAATGAATTTCATAGGAAGTTTTTATATCCCACGGCATTGATGGGGCATAATTTTCCATCAAATACTATTTAAATGACGCAAATAGTGTCCATAGCTCATCCTATTATCCGTTAAATAATAAACCGAAAGCCATAGGAATTTTCCTCTGCGGGTGAACAGAGTGCTTAAGTACATGTGATGGACCCAACTGGAAAAGTTTAGACGGGTGAATTATGACAGAGTTTATTGGGGAGAGTTTAAACTACGTTTCTTTGACCACCTGGGAGGGAGAGTGATCCCAGCCCTGATGCGAAGAGGCACAATGGGAACGAATGTTGTTGAGGGGTAGAGGTCTCTTTCGAAACATAGAGGGGGAAGGAAGAGGCCCTGACAAGTAGTTACATGTTGATCCGATATGCGGAACCCAAGGAGGAGGACAAGGGGGGCCAACAGATTCCAGGCCAGGCTTTCAAGCAATGATGGGAAAACTATAATTCCCTTTTCCCTTTACTCTGATACCCCCCTCCCTCTTCCACTCTCATGTGACACCGTGAAATGCAAATGACTGGAGCAGATACGAAGTATTCAAACATGATCGCGGCAGCCCACTTTCATCATATTTTAAAAATTATTAATAAAAGTTTATGTTTTTATTAACATAAGTTTATATGACTTGAACACAATCGTTCACCGCAATATGTATTAGCTTAAGCTGCCACCTTCGGTTTGCGCTCTTGTATTTTAATCTCAAATAAAGGTTCGCTTTCTTTTCCCTTTTCATTACTTCTTCAATTTTGAATAACATGATTGCAAGTTGCTAATTGAAACAGTTGCCCAATTTATATCTTCCGTCAACATAATTCAGCAAGCACTTTGAGCTTTACCACTAACATTCTTTTCCTAATAGCCTTTATGCCATATCTTCATTTAAACACCAGAGAGCTTATTGAATTGAATTGAATTTATTGAGTTTAACGTTCACCCAACTTATAAATATAATTACAGGCTGAACAATAACAAATACAAATGTTTACAATTTCTATAAAGACAAGGAGTCATGCTGGCCAATAAAATACATACATATACATTATCATTTACAATTTAACAATTTGTGCCAACAGCTTATTACAGGATTTTCTGTAGTAGGTTTTCTTATCTTCAAATAAATCCATGTCATTACACAGTGTATTAAATGTAGCACACATTCAATTTAGTCATTCAGTTAAATAGTTCTATTCAGTCGTTCGGTCTCCACTTTTCAAAACTTCGCACCCCGCGTAACAACAATTACAGGCTGTAAAATGGTGTTTACATAACAGCTTACGCAACAAATAAATCACTAATCAATCAAAATCAGGTCTCAAAAAAACTCATCAACTCTTAAACTCATCTAGGCATGGATATATCACCAAGGTTAAAAACTAACTGAAACAATTTTTATGACATTTCTGATCTTGCACGTAACTCACAATCAACCAATGCAGGAGTATATCTCATTAAATAAAGCTTCACGTCATCCTCACGTCCGATATTCTTGCTATCACCTATTCTCAACGTTGTCAACAACCTAAAAAGCGGGATAAGCGTCAAAACTCACCTGACCAGTCCTCGTCTTAACTCCGCACTCACAATCTCGCAAGAACTGTCCTAAACCCTCGCAAACACGCAAAACAAGTGTTTAACATGAATCGGCCACAAAACTCAAAGAGAAACGCGACATTCTCATTGAAATTCTAAGACGTATTTTCACCTTTTTAAAGCAAAACGAAAGTTAAAACAAACCACAAAGGAAATGGTTCCAGGCTTGACTTTGTGGAAGTAATTCATAGTAACTTAAATAAAACTTTGTATACTCCACTATAGGTTTAATAACACGACCCGGGATTCGACACTTCGTGTCATCTTCAGGTCACCTTCACCTAAAGATGACACGAAGTGTCGAAACCCATGTCGTGTTATTAAATATAGAGTAGAGTATACATAGTTTTATTTAAGTTACTTAAAACAAACCGCTAATCGCCTTTATTTAAACGAATAGTTTGTAAAAAGTCAAATTTCCTCGTTCGAACGTCTAAAAATGCTCGACTCCTAAAACTCGATGCATAAATCAGGTGTTGCTAGATCTCGTTCACCTGCAAATTTGTACGTGAAATTCCAAAAATCGTACACCCTACGACTCAAAACTAACACATCTATATAAAAATTACTATAAGCATTGACTCTTTCGCTACATCTCAAGTCAGCGCACAGCCAACGCCCAAATATTATAACGTGTATTTCGCTCGCATTTGAGATAAAGACGCGGGTATTGAGATAGTTTTCATGAAAGCTATTAAATACGTCATTTGTCTAAACCCTTAAAATTGTGAGACATTTCTTGTCGCATATGTATGTAGGAATTTGATTATATAAGTTTTTACGACATTTTACAAATGAATATATTTATTAATGAGAAAAAATGAATACTTTTTCCTATAATTTGCTTAAGTGCTACAATACTGGTGAACATATTAAGGCTAATATTACGCCGCCGGTCACGCCGCCGCCGCCGGTAAAAACCATCGGATCGGCGCGCCACCGGCCGCCGACCCGTTTTCAGTCAGCGTCCGCCGCCGATAGTTTTTTCATCGGCGCACAGGTCTAGGTAAATATAAGTAGAGGGCGGGTGACGTCACTACCCGTGTTCCAACATACACCCAGGCTCTCAGGCCGGCTTCATAGGTCGGCGGCGGAAGTGGTAGTACTCAGCCAATGAGGACACTTCTTTAGAAATCATGACGTCAGACCGATGAGCGGTGCTATGATGGCTAGCGGGGGCCGCAAATATTCACACTGACTGAATTCTGTGGCGGCGGAAGGTGGCCAAGAAGCGGGAGAACCCACTGCCTTTCAAAAATGAATCCTCCTTGGATGATTAGCGAGCCCTTATGTTTCAGTAAAAGATTCTTTAAGCGATGCGTATAATGCTTACGATATGTTTAAGATGTTAAGACTTTTAATTTATAATGGCTTTAGAAAATATGGTCTGGTATCCAACGAAAATAGCCGTCCTTAAGGTTAAACAGCATCATTAATCTATTAGCGTCAACCAGAGAGTGGCTTAAATCAGCCATTTGGCAAATAATAAGGCAAAATATTAGTTATCCATTCTTGATGCTGCAACCACGGGGAGAAAATTCACAGGTTGTGGCTATTGTTTTATGCATGTTCGGACAGTGGAGCTGATCACGCATAAATGCTGTCATGGCATTGCCTAACGAGTTAAACAACAACAGAATTATTTCACTCGCTCGAATATAAGGATCAATGCACAATATAATTCTTGACTGAGTGGCAAGGCTTTTTCTCAACTCATTTCAATAAACATGTATTTCAGATTGATGCGTTGCACTTTAGCTTGACGAATATGGTTATAGTGAAACTACTGTCATCAAATAAGCATTAATTAATAATTACTTACTTATCTTTAACCAATTCATTCATTAAATCGCACGAATCATTCTCATGAGTCAAAAAATGTTGGTTTTTTCGATGACATGTTAATACTGCAGTGTCAGCGTTATTGTACGCCTACCACCTTTCATTTGTTTTCTCGCCGCCGACCTATGAAGGGTCCACCGCTACCGTCCGCGGCGAAATCCATCGTGATCCCCGCTGCCGCCGACCGATGAAGCCGGCCTTAGTGGTCACGTGGTTTCGCGTCACGTGACTTGCGGAGCGTTGGCAAAATGGTGCATTATTGCTGTGCTCTTTGGTGCCAATGGCACCAGTTTTGTTCTAATCCAAAAGATGGATCCTGCCGTGGCTCTTAGGATTGGATTCACAACCAAGACTTAAGTCTCAAGTCTCTATTTTGAATTTCTCCCATAAACTGCGTTTATTCAACGATTTAACATTAATTCGCTGCTAATTTCCTCTGCAACAAATTACAGAATGCAGGAGGGAATAGTGAGTGGAATCCCAGAAAAAAATTTAAAATAATGATTAAGTAGTAATGGCATTGAAAAGACTAATTTATTACAATAACGGTGTTTCCGTTCACCAATAGCAAAACTTCTGGTAGAGTCCAAAAATTATGTAGCAATAAAATTAGGTGGTTACAAGGTTGGAATAATGAGAAGGAACAAGGGCAGTGAAAGTTTGATGATTACTTAGGATGCTTTCCATTTTGTACGGAAAGATAAAAGTTATTCCTTGCAATATTTAGAGTACTCTTTTCGCTTGCACACGAAAGCAATTCATTTCAATCCTCCGTCCAGCACTTTGAACTGGCGCGTTAATCTTCCAACGTGGTAACGTGGTATCTATGTTGGGTACGCGTTTTTACTGAAGGAGGTGTTGCCCCCCGCCCTTTACTGATATTTACTCAAACCTTCCATCACGCCAGTTAGACTCGAGGTTGGACCCAGTTGAAAGTTGACGAACGAACAGAGTTTGTAAAGTTTGAGTCTCAAATTCAAAAGAAACCCTTCAGGCAATTGGGAGGTTGCATAGTAAACCAGCGGACCGGTATCTCAGTTTAAATTGGTTGCGCCAAAGAGTCTCGGAAGAGTAAAGGTGTTTTAGGTCCATTCTGTGTAGTGACGCAGTACACTTCAGAATGATTCTCAAGACGTGTTTTAAGTTTTCTTTATAAAACAAGTGTTTACAACAATTAAGTAAACGTCCTCCATCCGTTTCTTCGGCCTCCTCCGAACCTCCGCCGCAAGATTCCTATTTTGACTTCCATCTCCAAAGAGAGGAAAGAGGATTGAAGAGGGAGAGCGATGGAGAGGGAGGGCAAAATGGGGAATAGGATAGGAATTCTGGACGAAGTATGAAGAGGGACAAGATGAGAGGAATTTTAAAGAGGAATCTAACTGAGGGACATCGATGGGAGAGAATGAGGGACGATTTAAACACCAGAGATTGGTACATCAGGGCAAGGGATGTCCAAAAATCCACCAATCGACTGGTCGAATACTCAAAGAGTCAAGAAAAGAGATATCTCACCTTGTCCTTGTCCCGTCACACGGATGAGCATCGGTGAGGCAACGCAACCGCCGCTGTTCTTCCTTCATGAGAAAATCTGCTTGCATCTGGGAGGAAAATGGAACAAAAGACATCTCAGTTCAATGACAGCCTCTATATATATTCAATTTTTGTAGAAATTTGGGATTGGGAAAGTGGAAGGGTAACAGGCTTTTCCTTAAAAAATGTGGTTTTTGACTTGTCTTATACTGAATTGCACGATAACTTTTCTTTGCAGGACTGCAAGTTTTATTCGAGCATTGCGCTTTTCAGATCATAAGTGAAGATCAATAAGATAAATCAAAGTAAGATTATAATGAAATTAGAGATGGAACTTATGCAATAACTTCAATGGTATAATTCGACGCACCCGGAACTAATTATGTAGGCATATTAAAATGTTATTAATGAAATCATTAAAGTTAAAAATATATACCTCTTATGCTTTTTATTTAATATTTTATTGCATCCCCTCCTGCATCTAGCACTTCCTGAAGGCGGGTTCTCATTGAGCCAATCAATTTTTTCGAATAGTCGAGGACGACGACCACGGGAATTCCATATCTCCGTTACGTGGGCATCCAGTTCTTCGACTGTCGTGATGTTGTCATCCACCCTCTCCTGTTCCATTATTCCCCAAACATTTTCAATGCGGTGACCGAGCTGGCCAGTTGACAACACCTATATTTTGATGCTGGGCGAAGAAATTCCGGGCCGCATTGTCTGTGTGAACCGGTGAAATGTCGTGCACGAATGCCACCGCCTCTCCTTCGGGCACTATCTCCGCTCCGTATGGCAACGAATATTCCTCTAAAATGCGCGCATAGTTTAGCGGTATCATCATGGTCTGGGTCCTCACCAATGTCCCTGGACCAGCGGCGGTTATTGCTCCCCAGAAACTTACGGAGATGCGCCTGTTTTTATTGCTTCAAAGGTTAAATTAGAGTTAACCTAAAACATTTCGTCTTCTGAGAGGCTTCTGGGTTATAGGATTACCCCTTGACCAATTCAATAAATATCGTTCAATATGCGGCAGTCCACCTTGCTAGGGGTGGGCGCCAATGGTGTACCATTCCATCTTCGTCCGAACGGAACATTTTCTCATCGGAGAAAATGACAAGATCCCAATGTACTTGGGGCATGTCCAAATGCGCAGCTGCGAAATGCATACGTCGAGCTTTGTGCTCCTCGGTAAACAGTGGCTTCCTTGGCGGCTGTCGGTGGAAGAGTCTATCCAAGGCGACGCCTTACAGTGTCATTGCTGCAGCCTATTTGCAGCTCCCTTGCAACCGAAGCGGCGCCTCCAGCTCACAGTGGCTCCTCCAGAAGGGCCTTTTGTCGTCATCCTCGATAGTTGTGCAGCGAGGTCTTCCACTTCTTGCTCGACTGCTGGGGTCCTACGCATTTTCTCTTGCTCGCTGCACCCATTTAGAAACGGTATTTGGATGAACTCCAACATTTCTGACAACATCTGATATGGAATGGCTGGCTGTTACCACCCCAACTATTAGCCACCTTAAAGATACCGAGGTTTCGCTCTGAATTCCTCTCGGCATTTTCGTGGGCTAAACCGACAAATCGGCGAAGAGGTCGCCAGGTGCTGGTTGCAATCCAAAAAGCAGTGTTCAAAGTGGTGCGATGGTAAATCAGGATCGTAGAGAAGCCAGACGGTGCGTACTCAAGACAGTAAAAATCCGGAAACAGCCGAAGGAAGATGCAAGTGAACACGCCAAGAGAATCTACACGGCACTAATGAAGGTTACGATTCTTCCAGCATTATATAGGAAATATATGAGCTTAAAAGCTCAAACTGCGTCGCCTTTCCAAAATACCAGCTCATCTTGTAGTAACTAACGTCTTGTTGAGAATAAGAATTTTTTAAAATAACAAGGCTTAAGGGAGGTACTGGTCCAATTGCTCATCTCTGAGGTCGAGGGCAAATAATAGGACCGTCGAATACTACCATTTAAGTTATTCATCATTCTCATTAAAATATTGCATAAGTTCCATCACTATTTTCGTTATAATCTTAATTTGATTTATCTTACTGATCTTCACTTATAATCTGAAAGGCGCAATGCTCGGATAAAACTTACAGTCCAGCAAAGAAAACTTATCGTGCAATTCAGTGTAAGACAAGTCAAAAACCACATTTTTTAAGGAAGAGCCTGTCACCCTTCCTCACGTTCTTTAACTTACTCACATGAGAACAAACCTCTCCAAATAGTTTTCTTTATCAATCATACGGCTGTAGCATATTTTATCTATAAGTATTCACTCTGCTAAAAGGATGAATATAATATGCTTGATTTCTCTCGAAAGGAAAGTAACAATGAGGAGGATCACGGTACTATCAAGTAGCAAAAATCAATAAAACCTTCACATAAAGGAAGCTTTATTTATCGCAATGAAGTAAAGAAAATACCACCATATCTACATTCATTTAAGGAACAGCAGTAAAAGTATGATGACGAGAAAAAGTCACGCAAAAAAGTGACCCATTAAAGTAAGATTAATAGCAACCAAGAGTTCTGCGTGAACTTAAAAATCATTAAATTGAAACCCCTGACAGCATTTCACAATCACAATCGATTCCAATGTTCTGCTTTTTCGGAGATGATTTCTCAAATGTATACAAAACTTTTACTGCGTTCGTCTGATCGCGGTAACACAGAATTAGTTTATTAATTACAAAATGAGAACTGTTAGGCTCACAGCGGTATCGATTCATAAGGATAAACACCACGAAATCGCTCATTTCTTTTCAGCGCTTCTTTCTTTGCGCATTTGGCGATTCGTGTTTGCTGGTTTAAGAGTCGTATTCCGTCTTCCTCGGCCCCTGTCCTCGAAAGAATTATTGTCGTGGTTCACACAGTTTGGAAGGCCGCAGTCCCATTCAATTCGCTCTCTGGGACGAATCTCTCTCGCGTCCGTCACTCCCCCCCCCCTTTCCTCTGCCGTCTTACGCCCAACACCCGATCACCATGGCTACGACGTGATTCCTTCACGGAGGGCCAACGCAAGATAAATTTTCCCGTGATTCTAGCTCCGACCGTGTCGCGGCGCAGCGGAGGCATCCACATTTACTTTTGCGGCTAGATTTACACATGTGTGGCATTTTTTTTAGCATAGTCCACGCCCAATTTCGTTCACTTTCCCCGTCTTCGGACAGTTACCCCCTGCGGACTGTTTACCCTCCGAACTTAGCCAAACGATATCTGTGAGCCAACGATATCGAGACATCGATATCCTGACTCAGCGTCTCCTGCCGGCAACTTCTGCCGCAAACCTTCGTGCCGCAACCGTTACCTCACCAGATCATCTCTCATTTAAATAGCAGTTGGCGGCGGAAGACTACGAAGACGTGCTAAGGCAGAAAAGCATGGCGCAAAGGCAAAATCCTGAATTCCGCGATTGGAGACGAAAAACAGTTCCCTGAGCTCCAATTGAAATCCTACACAGCATGTGTGTGTACTCATTCCACTACATTCCTCCCCTCCAAGGCTACCAATCGCCTGTATTCAATTCACCCCCTCGCTAAATTCCACTCGTTGACTTTGCAGAAACGTCCGCTCCGAGGCTACCAATCGCCTCTACTCCCTAGTTCACCCATTCCACATTCCAATTCGACGAAAAACCTCCCCTCTCTCTGGCGAAGCTGACTCCTCCTCGCTCTCTTTGCCTGGCGATCGCCGTGGTGTGAACATGCCGAACTACCCATACGGCACTTTGGTAAAATTGGTGATTGATTGTTGAGTGTTAAAATCTTCAGAACACAGGTGGGCTGACCCTTGCAATATTTTGTTTGTAATTCTTAAGCTGGTGAAATATATTTACTTTATTTGTGGTTTATTCAATATTACTTGTTTGTTTCCCGAGTACCTCCCGTTTCTCACTCGTACTTTTGGAGAGAATTTGTTTTGAGGGCATTTACGGAGAAAGACCTCTACCCCCTCTCCCGTTGATGCTTCACAAGATAAAAATCTTAAAAACGTGATGTTATTATTGGAATTTATAGTTTTCCAGACATTTATCGCGTAGTTAGACATAAAAACTAAGTAAAGCAGTGTAAGAGCTATAACGGTGCGGATATATACAGTGACCACAACCTAATACACGGCTGGTGACCTAACACCCCCTTCCACACGCCCATGCGGCGTCTTGCAGGGTAGTGTGTATATAACGCGAACTAAAGTGCACTGAGAGAACAGGTTTGGATGCTACACCCTAAACTCTTTTGGGCGGGGAGGTTTGGATGCGCCATCAAGAATGATACGACAGTAGTGTGGAGATGCCGGTTGTAAAACACTTAATATGCAAATTATTCATAACCCGCGGCCACTGCCGCCGCCAGACAGCCCTTAATATGCAAATTATTCATAACTCCACTAGAGATGACATTCCCAGACGAGTTCGATGTAGCGGCGTCTGATGCAACCTTCTAAGACGCAATACATCATCCCCTTTCAAGTAAATGCACGTATCAACCCAAGGATGTGGTCATAATGCTATCAAGTTTATGAGGACATCGCCCCGATGAAGCTCACATGACGTATGGCATGCGCATATTCACGTGATTCTACCCCACACCCAGACATCTCAGAGCAGCATTTAAGACGCGAGCGGTCTCGAGGGAATTGTCAACGGTTTAGGAACTAGTCCTGACCATCGATCCAACTGAATCGCCGTGTAGGCTTCTCACAACTGAACTCAGGAAGGAAACCGAAGGAACCTTCGGAGGAATCTGTGGCATATTATTATTAGAAAATTAGCATATTATTATTATTATTGGAAAAATTTGAAATAAACCGTCGGTAATAATCTACGAGGCCTAAATAACCACGAAGGGCTTTTAAAGTGGTTGGCAGAGGAAATGTCTGAATCGCTTCGGTTTTCTTTGGATCCGGCCCTAATGTCATTAGTTAGAAATGATATGCCCAAGATATTCAATTTCTGTATGGAAATAATGACATTTCCGCGGATTTAATTTTAACCCGGCACGTTTCAATCTTTGGAAAACCTCCTCTAAATTTTTAATATGGTCGTTTAAGTCACGACCCAAGACACAAATGTCATCGAGATAAACTTGAAATTTGGGACCTTTTAGACCAGAATGTACGGCATCCATAAGACGCTGAAAGGCAGAGAGGCTATTTTTCAATCCCATAGGCAATCTCAAATATTCATATTGACCATCAGGGGTTGAAAATCCTGTTAATTCCCTCGGAGCGGGATCAACGGTTAATTTTCAAAAGCCTTGCGCCATATCTAATGTGGAAATATATTTCCTAACTCCTCTAGTGTTTCCTGAATATTGGGAAGGGGGTAGTAATCTCTAAATGTTACCTTATTCAGAGCTCTAAAATGAGTACAGAACCGAAGTTTACTTTCTCCATCGCTCACTAACAAGACTGGGAAGGACCAAGGCGATGTTGTAATAATAATAAATAAATGTTAAGTAATAATTCCCTGATCAAGCATTTCCGTTATGTGCTCTCTTATAACACCGCGTTGTGTTTGTGGTACCCTGTAAGGTGGTCTAGCAATAGCAGTGACATCCTGAGTTTGAATCTTGTGAGAGACAAGGTTATTTCTACCCAATGGTTCCCCTTCTTTATGGAAAATCTCTGAGTATTTGTACAACAAATGTTTAAGGGGGTCTTACGCATCTGTGGGGATATCTGTCAATATTACTTCTAAATCATCAAAGGGGGATTGGAAAGTTCTCTTTACGACCCTTTCTATTGTTCGCGGAAATCGAGAATTTATCAGTTTAAGTTCCGATAATTGTCTTAGCGATAATGGCAAACTCCTGTTCGGACAAATTGACGAGTTTGACGGGTAATGTACAATTTATAGACCCTTTTATCAACCCGCGTCCCGACATTACCCCACTTAGCAAAATTTCTTCCAGTTCCATAACATATCCTTTCCCTAATTGTACGTTACAAATCCCGAGTGGGTAATTCTGCGCCCTGGCCAAATTACTTTGTCTCCGAGTCGCACCGCGCGTGTGAAATTTTCCCCCCCCTTCTCAAGTTTAGTCCGAAAAGATATCTACACGTCTTAAACAATATCAACACCAAAGTCACAATAAAACTGTAGTAGAAAAAAATTATTTTCTCTCAAATTTAGATCTCTAGCACGGAAGTAAAGCACTTCTCGTTTAGAGTCATCGATTGGCTAACAGATAATATTTTTTGTTATCTTCAAAGGAAAACTTGAATTGAAAGTATATTTATACTAAAAATTTATTTGCTCTCAAATTTAGATCTCTAGCACGGAAGTAAAGCACTTCTTGGAAAGGGTCATGAATTCGTTAACATCATATTTGGTTATCTTCTAAAGTTATTACTCAGCTAGATAAAAAATAGGAAAAAATTCGAATTTATTGTAAATGTATACAAAATAATTATTTTCTCTCAAATTTACAACTCGAGCGCAAAAGTAAAGCATTTCTTGGAAAGTCATTATTGGCTAACAGATCATATTTTTTTGTTATCTTCTGAAGTCATTACTCAGCCAGATAAAAAATAGGGAAAAGAAATAAACGACAAGGCAATATTAGTTTAAATATTTTATTTATAGAACAGTACTATAAGCAATACAGTGTTATGATTGAATAATTCTTTCAAAATATGGTCAATTTGTCCTAAGTGGCAAGCACAAATTTGATTACTCGCAAACGAGCCCCTTTGATTGCATCATCAGCGCTACAATGTCTCACTTGAGATTCTTTATGGTCCGTGTAGCACACTGGCTTCCTTCCGTCAACCTCCGCGATCTCACCTCCGCATTTTGATACACCTTTGCAAATAACCTTGGTTCTTGCATCGACTTCAGTTCTCTCTGGAACACTTCCTCCGTAGGGTCGTGGAGCTGGCTTGTAGGCTTCGTTCACATCCAGCCAGATGATAGGAAGCTGCTCCTCAGCCTTGCGTCGTTTTTCCGGATCGGTGATATCAGACGCCAGGGTAATGTTGAATTTCTCCACCGTCCCGTTTCCATCTGGGAAGCCGGAGAATGTAACATTCTGCCCGACCACCTCAAACTCTCGTTTTTGATGTCTAAACACGTAGTAGTGAGACGTGCTAAACATTACTGTCAACGTGAAATCCGTTTATTCCTCCTTCGTAAGGTCTTTGGGGAGAAATATTTTGTAGGTAGACCCATCGTCCTGTCTTTCCACTCGCAAATATGCATCACCCAAGTGTGCTCTTGGGATCTGTTGAAAACTGGTGATTTTAGAAGACATTTTTCTCAACCGCTCGGTGTGTGATGGTCAATTCGCTTTACTCCCGTATTTATACCAATCGCATTGGAGGGAGAGTAAGTAGGAGGGGAGGTCCGGAGGTCCTTTGAAGGAGTCTCGCATGTCGACCACGTCTGGGAATACCGCCGCTAGTGGGGTGGGATGACTTCGAACAAGTCCGGTCCTGTTCAAGGCTGTCTGGTCGCGGCTGTGGGTTATGAATAATTTGCATATTAAGGGCTGTCTGGCAGCGGCGGCCGCGGGGGGTTATGAACCTGAAAATTGATCAGATAAGTCAATGTCTTGTTGAATGCTGTCAACGGTGGCATCGCCGGTGTTAGAAATTTTAAACAAAATAATAGCGAATTTAAACAAATGATAAGAGCTAATTACATCATAAAATATGAAAAACTTGAAGGAAAGTATTGATTCATTTTTACACACGTTCAATGCACAACCATTACACACCGATACTTCGCTACGCTTCACTACACTTCGATGCAGGTTCTATACAGTTCTATACAGGGTCGATCCGTTTAGAGTCAGGTTCGATACGCTTCGATACAGGTTTTATAAGCTTCGATGCAGGTTCGATACGCTTCTATGCACTTCGATACAGGTTAGATTCTCTTTGATACAGGTTCGATACACTGTGCTACACTTAGATACCGGTTCGATACTCTTAGATACAGGTTCGATACACTTAGATATTCGTGATTAAGACAAGTAGGTGAACGGTACTGCTAATAGCCTCGGAACCTATCATCATTAAGGGTAATCATATACCCTGACGCTGAACCCTTACGTTATACCTTAAACATTCTTTCTGTATCAAATGCGTATTAAATAAATAAATATCTTGCCGTTTAAACCACATCCCTATCTCTTCAAACAGTGGAGTTATTTGCACATTTGGGACATCTTCCCAACGTGACGAAATTTTTAAGCGTGGAATTTATTTTTGATATTCTTTTCGAGGTGTTAGACCATGAATGTGGTGGTAAATGTTACAGATTAGTGTTTTAGAGACATAGGTTAACAATTTTGGTAATAACCTCCAAATCTGTATCATCAAAATTAAGGGTAATTATATACCCTGACCCTGAACCCTTACGTATTACCTTAAATATGATTCCTGCATCAGATGCGTAATAAATAAATAATCAACTTTGCAATTTAAACTATATCCCTATCTATTCAAACAGTGGAGTTATTAAAGATTTTCCTACAACGCCACCTTCTCGTATCTTATGCGGTCCTAATACCACGGCTGAAGTTTTTGGTCCCCCTAGCCCAAACTATTTGAGCTATGGAAATGTTGACAAAAGCACTAATATCCAACACTGTCCCCGGATCTTTTGGGGGTTTAGAGGGAGTCCTGACCGTGGTCTATACCGTGACCCTTAAGTACCCTAGGATATTAAAAAAGGGTTCCCAGATTTTTTACCGGGGTAGGCACTGTATATGACCCAATCGTCAATTATTTCGGTTCTAGAACTAATAGAAAAAAATACAAAAAATTCCGAAAGACTCAGAGAGTCAACGGACCATATTTACCTTCCTGCCACAGATTCCTCCGAAGGTTCCTTCGGTTTCCTTCCTGAGTTCAGTTGTGAGAAGCCTACACGGTGATTCAGTTGGATCGATGGTCAGGACTAGTTCCTAAACCGTTGACAATTCCCTCGCGCTTCATTGGGGCGATGTCCTCATAACCTTGATAGCATTATGGCCACATCCTTGGGTTTATACGTGCATTTACTTGAAAGGGGATGATGTATTACGTCTTATTACCTTATATGTAGTTGCATCAGACGCCGGTACATCGAACTCGTCTGAGAATGTCACCGCTAGTGGAGTTATGAATAATTTGTTAATTTTAATGTTTTAATTTGTAATAATATAATGTTAATTTTAATGTTTGCGTTAATTTGTAATCTTTTGTGATATGTTGACGAACTATGTGATAATAGATATCATAACAACCACAGAGTCCAGTTTTCTCATTTTTCTAGTTGCACCATCCTACTGCCCTATTTTAAAAGGGGTTGAAAAATATCAGGTTAGTGGGTTTAACAGGGGGGAGGAAAGGGTAGGGGCACATGCCTTTGGGCTGGTCATCTAAAGTCTTCATTTGGTATCCTAACGTTGTTCTGATGAGCCACCCAACACTTTGGTTCTCACACCCAAAGTACTCGTCCATCTTCAATTGGGTGCAGCACCCAAAGGAGTAGGTGGCACATCCAACTCCTCATCACCAATTCCGTTTGGATGACACATCCAAATGTATGGGCGAGTCCTTTCCTTCGCCTCAGCTTTGGGTGTGACATTCAAACCTACGATAATCATATCCAAAGTGCTTCCTCAGTGTGGGACACGAAAATACTGGCCGAAGGAGGAAATATAGAGAGATTCGCCTCAGCCGTCGACAGGAAACTATAAAATGAGGCAGAAATGGGCATCCAAGAAAAATGGGATGAGCTGAAGAGGACAACTGCAGAAGTAGGAGAGGAGCAACTGTTGAGTAAGACGGCCAACACAAGGAAGCCATTGATAACGATGGAGATCATAAAACTAATAGAAGAAAGAAGAAAATTCAAGAACCCCAGAAACGAAGGTGAGGCAATCTCTCAACAAGACGCTAAGGAATCAAGTCAACCAAGAATTCAAGAAGTCTAGGGAGGATTGGATCGAAAGCTGCTGCCAGGAAATCAACGAGAACATGAAGATGGAGAAAACCGAAACAGCATACAAGCTGGAGAAGAAACACTTCGGAGAGATAAAACGAGAAGTAACAACATCAAGGATGCAAACAGGAATACATTGATAAGAGGATGAAGACATTGAGAATAGATGGAAGAAATACATCGAAGAACTCTACCGAGGGTCGACGCCGCAGATAGAATACCTACTAAATGACGAGAGCAAAGTCGATGAGGAAGATCGGGGCCCAATCATACTGAGGAGTGAATTCGATAGAGCAGTAAGAAGAAGACCTCAAGCGAAACGAAGCACCTGGAGCAGACGTCAACAGCAGAGAAATCATCAAAGCGCTCGGAAGTAAAGCCAAGGATAACCTGTGTGAGATAATGAAAAATGGCTACCAAAGCGGAACACTTCCAGAGGGACTTACTGCAAGTATTTGGGAATGGTAATTGGGTTAAATATATTTAAATTTCAAGCTCAAAGAAACAAAAACAAAAATTTTAATAATCAGCGAACTATTGGTGAGTGGTCTCCGCTACTGTGCAGAAGATTTCACTCACGAGAGCAGAAAGCTTTCTTCAGAGAAAGACAAAAATCTGGAACTTCAGACTCGATCCCACAGTAAAGTGCATTGTGCGTTTGGAAAAAAAATGCAGTAGTATGGATTGTTTCAGATGAAGATATTTTTATAATTACCACCGATAATGATACAGTAATGGCTGAAGTTGGTAAGTAAACATCAGCAAATTATCGACTTTGTTCTTATGATGGCGTCAAATGGGTGGTTAGGTAAAAATTTGGGCATATAGACGTAAAAGTTGAAGAAAGTGATGACGCGAAACATGAAATCGACCAAATAGGATTTGATTTGGAGGCTTTCGTGATAAGTAGAACCTGAGGGCTGAATTCTCTGGCGATCAGGGCTCTTGAGCCAACACACACGACAAAAGCAGATAATGAAGTCCGAGTGCAGCAGACTGCAAGACGAAGCCTTTAGTTCCTTGAATGATAAAAGGGGCGGAGATGATTCGTTTGAAGGTCGCACATACAGTAAGCCAAAAACATTTATTTATCATAGATTCAAAACTACGGAAACTCTCTTTTCATCTTCTCACAATCACCACAAGATAAACGAGAAATTCCTTCCAGTGCGAGGGATGGAACAAGAAGGTGGAGAAGAAGCAGTTGTCATCGATACTAACTGCCACATTGCAGCTGACGTTTCGTATAACGTCTCCTCGACCTTCATTTTAAGGTATTTAAGAGTCCTTCCTGTTATTAAAAGCCTGTTCTTCGAAACGTTCACCAGAGGGCTGATATTTAGTTAACCCTTTGAGTGCGGCACGACGTGATTTCACGTCATGGCTGTCTTTACACTGGTGCTGATGACGTGATATCACGTCAAGGGTAGCGTGAGTGTTCCAGCTTTCATTAGGGAAATTTCACTATTAGGCCCCTTAGTGAAAACTGGAACACTCACGGTACCCATGACGTGATATAACGTCAAGGCGCACTCAAAGGGTTAAAGAAAAACGTTCGCCCTCATTTGTCTCTGAATTTTCCAAAGTCAAACTGATCAAGAACATGTTTTTGTTTAGTTGAAGAATAAAAAATGCAACTACCAAATATAAAAATTTCTTACCGATAAGGTACCATAATCAATACGTGTTTTATGTTATCTTTGCGCCTTTTTTGCGACAAAAAGGCGGTGACTTATCCCAAATATGCAGTAAAATTGAAATTTAGACATTTAGGTAAGGAGATGATCACACACGAGATACCCCGAGATCCTCTGAAGCGTGATCCCAAAGAAGATACCGCGGCATACTTTAGCGACCCCAAACATAAATTCGACTTTTCCAAAGTGCGGTGGAAGTCCGAATCTGGCTAGCGGGAGCAGCACGGCGAGCAACGAAGCGACAACCCCCACTATCAGCAACGGGCAAACACCTCCCCCCGGAGCAATGTGGAAACCGAGGGGTAAGCAACTTTAAAAACAAGCGTACAACGCATTTCTATCCACTGCTGTCCATTTCTATTCATTTCCGTCCATTTCTATCCATTCTCAACAAGCGTACACCATTTCTCAGAGTTGCATACCCCTCGGTGGAAACTATATAAGTTGAACTGGACCTTTGTAGACATTTAAATGCAAACATTTCGGAGAAAAGAGGTAAATGTACGCAGTCGGGCAGCCCAGTTTGCAGCGAGGCTGTTACCTTCGGAGGTACTTACCGACGAGGGGTTCCGGAAGCCCGGCAGCAACTTCCGCAGGTCGCTCAAGTAATTGGAACGCTCTATTCCGTGGCCGCGGCTCTCTGCAAACACTGAAACACGACGTGAGACAGTCATGAGCGGATGCAAAGCCAAAGATAAAAAAGGTGGACTAGGGTGGCTACCCTCGGGTCGCCACCACTTGTCGACTGAACATGACCTCGTCCGATTGGCGATCAGCCAATCGAAAGAGGGAAAGGCACGTGCTGCAGCCATCACATGCGTGAATTCAATGGTTCCTAAGGGGATACTGCCATCACGGTTGCTCTTCGATGTATGTTTAAACAGAATACCGTACTTCACCGTATAATCGTCGCTCGCTACTTTTTCAGTCCAAAAATTGGTTCACAACTTTTCATCGCATAATCGTCGCATGTTAATTCTGTTCGTCACGACACTTGCTGTAAAAGGAAAAATTTACCATAAATTTACAAAAAATATTTACCATGATGTATCGGTACTAATAATGAGTTAACTTTTCATTTCAGGCCGGAAAAAGTACGGTACACGCTAAACAGGAAGAAAATTGTATCAATTTGTAGTCTTAAATTTTAATGCATTGTATTTAATGTATGCCTACTATTCGTGAGATCCTAGCTTTGCAATAAAGGCAGTTAAGTACGTAATAAATGACCTATGTATAACTAATACCGGCGCAATTTTATTTTTTATTTCCCCTCAAAATGGTCGCACCTTACTTTTTGGCGAAAAAAATTGGCATACAATCTGCGACGATTATGCGGTGAAATACGGTAATTTAAATCTTGCAACGCAATAGACACTATAAATGTTCTCATTAATGTCAAATTTGCGAAAAATATAATTCATGACAACTTCATCCATAAACATTTGCAAATAAAGACCCTTCACCGAGGCATTTCCTTCATTTGAGCGAAGTTCCTCTCGATGTGCGGGACGTCCACAATGGAAACACTCGAGCCCGGTTCATAAGCTATTGGTGAATTTTTCCCTTCGTCTTCCCAATTTATACAATTCATATTGCTCTATAAGTACGTGAGATGTTGAAAAAATACTGGACATTAACAGGTAATACTTGCGTTATTTTTCGTTTGTCGGTTGGATGCGGGGGATCGGGGTGGTGTGGTATGGCTAGAGTACTGGCTAACCATAAGGGCGGCCAGGGTTCAAATCCCTGCAGAGGAGTATGTTTTTCAGAGGATCCCTACTTGAGTGTCTTGTGGAGGGCACTTCATGCACAGTACTCCGTCTGTCGGATGAGACGATAAACCGTGATCCTCTTGGCACCTTTCGTTAAAAGTAGGCCAATGCCGACGCCGGGTTTCTATCCACCCTTCCTCCCTTACCCGTCCCCTATGGCGCAAATGACCTTAGCCGTCGGTCGCCTCCCCAAACATCCGATCCAATCGGTTGGATGCGTTAACATATGTGTAAATTATTCTCGAAATTTCCACAGAGTGTGTGGCCGACGGCTTCAGACGTTTCGATGGCTCACACCACGGCCATCGTTCTAATGGCGTTGACACTCAACACAAACTATCTTTCGTCCGGCTCCAAACGCTCTGGCGTGGGTGGTCAGAGCAATGATGATTCCAGCCATTCCAGCTCTCGGGATCACCGGAACGCGCAAGCCGTTTCACTGCGTCACGGTTGTAGTCCAAGGGACGTGGTATAGTCCGGTTGAAAGTTCCTGGCACTTCAGAGGAAGATGTGGTGACTTTGGCGTCGATCGCAAGTGGTAAATTTAAATTCAGGAAATAAAATAATTCCTCTTATGTACCCCTTCTATCAGCCGTAATTTGTCAAAATAAGACACACCCAGGACATAAATTGGTTTCTGTGGAAGTGCCAGGGACTTTCAACCAAGCTATAATAATTTTCTAACGCATTTTAAAAAGGCTGCCCTCCACTGCGATCAACCGAAGCATTTATGACATCAATCCTAAATCATCACGGTACAAAATGTTGGCGGCATAACCCGAAAAAAGAGGTCTTGCGAGAAAAAAAATGTTTCTTTGACCTTCTCGTCACTTATTCCAAGTATTCTTGAGATAAATCATCAACTGTGAATAGCCAATCCACAGATTACCCGCAAGAGGAGTGCTATGTTGGCGATTATGGTAAAATGCAGAGCTAGAGCGGTCCAATAAATCTGAAATATTAAAATTTTCCACGCCGTTTTCCAATTCGATGCCAAGAACAGTACAACACTCTGGGAAAAATATCAACTCAATACGTTCAAAGGCTGCCGTGCGTCACGGGCATGGGGTCCCGTACATCCATGGAAGGCAACATGAACGAGATCCGTTGGTTTTTTGCATCTCTCAAAGATCCCAAACTGGGTTGGGACACGACGGAGAAATCGCGAATCCATTGGTTACTGGCCTAGATGACAAGAATCGTCCCTGAGTCAGTAAAGGAAACGTATGAAGTCATCGTTAACACTCGCATTATATATTCAAGTCCAGCGATTGAAGATGGCGCAGTGCTGGCCGATAAAAATTCTCGGACGACTTACATTTATTTATCGCCCTTGATGGCGTGGTTTTCCGATGTGATGATAAATTAACGGAAGTGATTAGATCATCCGCCAACGAGGGTGTCCAGCGAATACTAGGCCCTTCACGATACGCACTGCATCATCAGCGAGGACCGTCACTTGTTAGAATCTTCATTCGAGGTTCCATGAGTGAGAGGGTGAGGAGTCGGCGGAGCAATCGAGAAGATTCTTTCTAATAATTACTCGCCTCGGCCATGACAACATTATTCAATACCGGATGCGCATGATTTGTGTCACACACAAACAAATAAATGACTCATTACCCACGCGATCCACACAACTGGTCACAAAGTTCTTCAACACCAAGGGCTCGGTAATCTCGACATACAATTTCAAATTTTGAACCATCGAACGCACGGCCTTCTTCGAGAAGGGCTGTGGGCGTAGGCGAGATGGAAAGGGTTTAGAATGGAATTAGTATGAAAGGAATTTCCATTGATTCCAGGAGAAGAGAACGCTCGGAGTGGTCAGGCATACGCCTCAAATGTAGTCTCTAGAGAAAATATTAATAACCAACACACACTGTTCACAAAATAATCATTACCAGAAAATTGATTACATAATCTTGTTTACAAGCAATCACTGTCCATAGATATAATTACTAAGCTCACAACAGGTGGCACTTACATCTTATTGCATCTTCGGGATGGAAACCTCGACACTCAATCAGGTACCTGCAAACCAGAAAAAAAGATCAATAAATACTTCGGTGCCGTTCAATGCTTACTGCGATCGGTTTGATGGTATTAGCGGAGTTACCTATTCAATTATCGTCTGAAGTTATTTACCGATTTACGTGGATAGTGAAGGTGGTCCTAGCTCCTTGTTTGCCGAACTATGGCAACGCATACATTTTATAGAGCGCATTACGCATTCACCCATTAAACGCCAATAAGACGCAACGTTCACCAACAGAGATGGTGTGAGACATGCCTCATAGCGAGACGTGCACATAATATTTGCACCTTTCTCAAATCGCCGTAATTTTTGCTTCCAACTGTAAGATGGTAAATGAACAACCCAATAATTCACTTTTGCAGAACACTTTCTTTAAAAAAAAAACTATTTCACAAATTACGTAAAATGAAAAAATACTCAATTTAAACGCATTTTAATTGATGAGACGAAAATTTTTTACACATTTAATTTACTTTTTACTCTCGACAGCTGTATTTTCCTTTGTTAATTTTCAGCTAAAATGTGGCATCACGAGTGTAAATGTTAGGTGAGCCTATTGGTTAAATGGATCTCTCCTGCATCAGGAAATGGAATTTATTAACAAAAAAGGTTAATTAAGCTCACCTCTTGAAGATCGTGTATTTCTTTTTGGAGGTATTCCAAATACTATAATACTGAAACTGGAAAGAGGGGAGGGGGCCAATGTGGGCTAAAGAAGGCATGGGGAGTCAATGGAAAATGAAAAGAAGAATATGGATGAATCTTTGTCTCTCAGGCGTCAAAAAAGCTCTGGGAAATCCTTTTTACTTCGTTTCGGTTATACTAATCGGAGAAGTTAGCGAAAAAAGCGAAATGAAATGCAGGTGATCTTTTGCGAAGCAAACGTGGAAAGCTAAAGCGAGAAATTCAGGTGAAAAGATCCTGTCCCCGCCAGCCAGCCAGCCAGGCTGAGTGAGGCAGAGGGAAGGGGCGGCAGAAGTGAAGAGAGGGACAAGGGGGGTTTCGGAGGAGACACACGGAGCAATGAAGCATTGCTAAACCAATAAAATGCGTCCCAACTCATCCCACTCCACACAATAGCTCACGAAAATCAGTCAGGACCCGAGTCGTCGCTCGGCAAGCGTCGCTGTCCACGGCGGGTGGCAGACGTGAGAAAGGGGCCGACGCGACGCCACCACACTCCAGTGAGGAAAGACACACTTGACACTAAAGACCTCGCCATTTTTTTCACTCGAACCGGGTATTTTCTGACCATTATTTTTAGCAAATTTTCACTTCGCGTTTTCACCGGCCAATTTGTCGTTTTTCTTTGAGGCCGTCATGTTACATTTTATTACTGTTGAAAAATCACTTCGATCACTTTTTAAAAAGTGATCGTGCATTCTTTAAGAAAAGTTCATGTACAACACCTGATATACGCCAAAACTAAGCCGTGCCGGGATATATACGAGTGATTCAAAAATGATGACGAGAGAAGACAAAGGATCTGCGATTTTGGGGCACTCGAGGCGAGCGAAAAGAATCGCAAGTAAAGAGCAAGAATCAAACAAACTAACCAAAATTTGGATGAGTGAACTTCAACATCATATTATGGAAATAAAATGTATCGAATGAATAAGTTTGAAAGGGATACATCTTCCAGACAAATACTCTGTGCCAGCCATTTGGATGGAGCACCCGAAGGAACGTCGAAAGCCTCCGATTGCGCTCTCAGTGGCAAAGAAAGTAATTTCTCACCTGCACACGAGGTATCCAGTCCTGTTGATTCCATGAGTGCAGTGGACGCCAACCAATTTTCCTTGAATGAAAAGAGGATACATTTCAACAGAGTACAAAAAATCACGGACAGCTCCAGGACATACGCACGAGAACATACGAATGCGGGCAGCATTCCTTAGTTCTCTCGCGGCAGCCATTTTTCCAGAGATGACACGAGTGAAATTATGACAATGTACATGTTCACATCATCCGTAATATCTCAAGGACTAACAACGACAGGGGAGAGATGGTGAAAATACACTGTTTTCAACACAATTGAAAATATAAATTAATATTAGCTAGAAATTGAAATAAATCGTATGCTGGCACCACCACGGACATATATTGCAGAAATAGAGGGAAAAGCCCCCAGGGAAACACCTAGGAATAAGTTCACGGACCAAATGTAAGAGTAGTACGAGTAAGAAAGTACGTAGAAATGGAGAGCTACCAGGATATAATTAGTATTCGATAGGGAGGGAGGGTTCCGATCAAAACCCCTGAAAATGGAGAACAAGTCGTTCTCCATTTTCGTCGGGATTCATGGATCTGCTCACCAGGTGGAACACCCGAGAAACATTAATCCAACATAAAACGCCAGGAAAACCTAAGATCTTTCATCACTGATGAGACAAGTTTCCCAAACCACTATCCTTTATATAACCAAGAATTTCACTAAAGACTAAGTATTAAATGTTATGATCGAATTATTCCTGTTGTACACCTTACTCATAGTAACGTTTTAATGCAACTTTCAATGTGCATAATCCACATTTACTCGACTTCTTCGTATCCGATTTTCTTTTATTTTTGATTCTTCGGGTGAAGGTGGCTATAACTGCGGTACATAACGGAGAAGTAAATGAAAAGTAAGTGAAAGAGAGGTGCAGCTCAGCGCTGAGTGAGGCCGGCCACACCTAAAATACACCCGAGACCACTCGCCTGGACAGAAATATTTAACCAAAATATAAAAAATAAAACACAAAGTAAAGCTACGCGATTCGTTAAAAACTGCTACGGGCGAACATACATCTACGGTTAGGCAGGTCGTGGGAGGGATTAGGTTGGTAGACGTTCGAGACTCGGGAGCCTACACGCTACAATAGGCTTAGTTGGCTAGAGAATTTCAGAACAGGTGTGTTTCATTGCGACACAGAGAATATCATTCTGGGCCACAATACATCCCCATGCCCGATAGGAGCGACACACATAGAAAGATCCTTCGAATATCAGATTTTTCACAGTTTACATCTTTTTAAGTTATTCCAATATCTTGGGGTATTCTAATACCATATACATTGGGAAATACGATTATAGTTTCTTAGCTTTACAGGAGTCAAAGAGATTGATTACAATGAGATATGATTATATCCTTTCATTAGCAAAGTAGATTCTTAAAGAACTACAATATTGAGAAAATATGAACTAATTTCAGTTTTTTTGACCATTAAGCAAGTTATGCAACCAATTATAATGAGCAAATTTATTCACTCCGTTGGGAGTGATACGATTCCATCAGAGGTTGTGAGGGCATTGGGAAAAGGTGCAACCGAAACGATAGCACTTCTAGTTAACAAAATATATAATACAGGAAAATTGCCATATTTATTTCACAAGATAATTATTATGATGCCTACACAAAAGAATAATAATGCCAAAGAGTGCTAAGATTTCAAAACTATTAGCTTCATTACTCATGTTACTAAGGCTTGCCTAAGATAATAATAAGATATTAAAAATAATGGAAAATAAAATCGAAGAGAAACTGAAATAGAGCCAGTTTGGTATCAGGATAGGACAGGGGACAAGCGAAGCGATCGGCTGTCTTAGAACGCTGACAGATAGGTCCATAAGATTGATTAGCCCGGCAGTTGTGTTTTTGAATTTTTTGATGCCCTTAATGATGCTCTTATGTTGGCTACTTCTTTAAATCTACAGGGTATCTTATTATGCGGTGATGTTAATGTTGATCTGTTAAGCGTCTCCCATGATAAATGTGACTTGATAAATCTATTTCAAAGCTTTGGGCTTTCAGTGCTAAATTGTGATCCCACTAGAGTGACAACTCAATCTGCCACCCTTATTGATGTTCTTGCAACTACTCTACTGCCCTCTAGCTTGTCAATTAAAACTTTTAATACAGGCTTTTTTGACCATATGGCATTAACTTGCTCGATCAGTTTTCCCTTTGTTGTTTCCAAAAATAAGCCTAATTATGTAAACAAAAGAATCTTCAGTACTGCTCCCAGACATACCTTTTCACAACTAATACCTATCCAACGAATCTTGGTTGGATATTTATACAGCTTCTGGTGTTAATGAAAAGTTCAATCTCTTCTCAAATATCTTTGTCACCCATTTTAATGCTGCATTTCCAGTTAAACATATCAAGCAATGCAATGGCCCTCTTAACTTTAATTTCTACTCTGAGGAACTAATGGTAGAAAGTAAATCCCTGCGGAACATTTACTACCACTGCAAATTGACTGATCCAGACTGGAAGGAGTCATATAACTGGAGGCACTGAAAAGATTCAAACTTAAGGTTATTGAGCACAAGAGAGCAATCAATGAAAACTTCATCTCTATCTCTAACAATCGTCCCAAAGCAGCTTGGGATGTTATTGAGAGTAATACTAAGTCTTCTTCTCATAGTGTCAGCAACACATCTATCAATTTCAATCATCAATCTACCTCTGATCCCCATGTTATTGCTAATTGTTTCAATGAGTACTTTTGTAACTTTCCTAAAAGCCCCATCATTAATTCTGCCGCCTTCATATCTCAGACTCCTTCTTCCTGCTCAATGTATTTGCACCCCACTGACACACATGAAGTTATTAAGCTTGTTAACTCCTTCCCAAATAACTGGTCTTCTGGGATCGATGACATCCCTATGCCTATCATTAAAACTGTCATTCATTACATTGCCAGTCCTCTGGTTGATATCATTAATACCTCTTTCCTCAATGGTGAATTTCCCTCTCGCATGAAACTAGCTGTAGTACTACCTGTTCCTAAAAAAGGCTCACTTTCAGACCCCAACAATTACAGGCCTATCTCGGTCCTAACTGCCTTCTCAAAAATCTTTGAAAAGGTGTTCTATTCCCGTGTCATTTCTTATCTCGATTCGAAAGATATCTTACATGACTCACAGCATGGCTTCAGAAAAGCAAGATCAACAATCACTGCCGCATTCCAATTGTTGAACTCGATCTATAGTGCCCGTGATCAAAATTTACACTCGCTAGGAGTGTTTTATGACTTGTCAAAAGCCTTTGATAGAGTTAATCATGGTATTCTCTTACTTAAGCTTGCCAACATTGGAATAAGAGGAAAGGCTTTGGATTGGATAAGGTCGTATCTAACTGGTAGACGCCAAATTGTGAAATACTTGAGCCGGACACAGTATGGTACAGATGTCTCATTCTCTTCCCCTCTGGACATCACAACTGGGGTCCCCCAGGGTTCCATCCTTGGCCCCCTTCTGTTTATTATTTTTGTGAATGACCTACCAAACCTGTTTCCTCAAGGTGATGCTGTGTTATATGCTGATGACACTTCTTGCCTATCACATTCCAGTAATATTCCTGATCTGCTAAACACCGTTAATACCTCTATTTCTAGGATGACTGAGTGGTGCATTAACAACCATCCATCAATTAACACTAATAAAACTGTTTTCCTGGATTTTCACCCCAAGACTGGCACATCCTTGGCTAATCATCAACTTAAACTGATAAATGAGCCTATTTCCCGCAGTAATTGTGTTAAATTCTTGGTTTCGGATGACCTTAAATGGACACCTCATATCGAGGCCATCATGAATCGGGTTAGCACTGGTATTTTTATGCTCAGAAGGCTGGCCTCTTTTCTATCTCCTGCTACCCTCAAACTTATTTACCATGCCAATGTTCATGCTCATATATCTTATGGCATTATGTTCTGGGGAATCTCAAACCATGCTAAAAAACTATTTTCTCTACAGAAGCAGGCAATCAAAGCTATGGTTCAAGTCCCAAAAAGGACTCCTGGTAAACCTATCTTTTTGGCCCTAAAAATATTAACACTTCCTTCTGTATTCATCTTGAACTGTGCCACTTTTGTTAAACTGCATCCTCAGCATTTTCCAAGGAATGGAGAATGGCACGACCATCACACTCGCACAAAAGGTGATGTTCACCTCAAAAGTCACCATCTAACTCTAGCTCTCAAGGGACCTCATCATACTCCAGCCATTATTTTCAATAAACTACCAGTTGAGTTAAAAAATTTTCCCCCTTCCTTATTCAAGGTCAAATTACAAAACTTTTTGGCATGTAAAGCCTATTATGATATCAGTGAATATTTAAATGAATGTATGTAAACCTATTTTACTGTAATTTATTTTGTCTTGATGTTTATTTTCATGTGACCCTTGACGAAACCATGCAATGTATATTGCCAATTCGGTGTGAATAAAATATTATTATTATTATTATAAGATGTTAAGCCTATGATTTAATCTACGCTGTGATAGCGATTCCCATCCCAATTCTTCTAACAATCCAGACACCCTAGTAAACTTATCGTAGCATCGTTTTACAAACCCAGCTCCTCTTCGCTGCACGCGATCTAATTCCGATATCAACCCCAACCAACTTATGTACCTGCTTATCCGGAGGAACACCCGAGAAACATTAATCCAGACAGAAGATTCGTTGAAGAGCTTTAGAAAGGGCTAAGAGCAGCGGCACGAGTGGATAAAGAAGAGACGAGAGGAAATCAGGATGGGGAGGGGAATAAGACAAGTCTGTTGGATGTCTCCAGCTCTATTCAACATACTCAGTGAAGAATTGAATGATGAAGCCACAGGTGATGTAGATGGAATCCTTGTGGAAGGAGAAAGAGTGAACATTATAAAATATGCAGGTGATAAGGCGGTAATAGCAGAAAGTGAGAAACAGTTACAGAAAATGGTGGATAAAATCGAGAGAGTAGGAAAACATTTGGAAATGAAGGTTAACATTGGGAAAACTAATGTTATGAAGGCAAATAATGAGGAAGGAGTTTTAAACGTCATCATTGATGGAAAAAGGCTAGAACAAATACCATCCTTTAATTGCCTCTGAAGTGCTATAACATGGAATGGAAGTTGTGCGGAGGAAATAAGACGAGGAATATCGCAGGGAAAGGCATCCTTCAATATAGTCAACCAACTACATTCGACAAAAACAATAAGCTTAGGCTTACGGAAAAGATTTACCAAGTGTTTTATTCAGTGCATTGTGCTTTATGGAGCAGAAACATGGACAGCGCGGAGGAAGGAGGAGAAATGTGTAGAGGGTTTGGAACGTGGCAATGGAGAAGAACTGAAAGATTAAAATGGAGTGACAGTGTGAGAAACGAGGAAGTGATGATGCAAGGATGAATGAGAAAAGGTGTATTTTGAGATAAATTAGAAAGAGGAAGGAGAACTGGCGGGGAAACGTCCATGGGAAAACATGCCCGCTGAAAAGACTATTAAAATGAAAGAAAGAGAGAAAGGGGCTAATAAATCAACAACAATAATAAATAGGTCCAAGCTGTTATTTCGGTTGAATATCTTATTCGTTCACATTTAAATGAAAATATATGCAACAAGTTCAACGATGGCGTGAAACCTAGGACGGCACCAATCATACGACCTCCTCCGCCCGCCGACCATTCCGTCCTCCACATCTAGTACCGGCAAAAATGCGAGGCCTTGGTTTGGATCATGCATGGCCTGAAACAGGCTTCAATTACAAACACAAATGAAATACCAACTAAATACATTTAATGGCATTACCTCCGGCGGATTCGGCTGCGCCCCACATCTTCTGCATTGACTTTTGGAAACTGCAATGGAAAACAAAGAGAAGAGTATCAGAGACAACTACCAGGCATCCACCAAACGAGTCGATGACTCCAAAACACGTGACTGACGGCAAGGAAGGCGTCTTTCAATTCGCTACTCGAACCACTCGCTCGTTGAGCAGCTCAACAGCGCAGTCGCTTTTACATGTGTCGTTTCTGATCCTCTGCCGCACCGACACAAAACAAAAGTTGTACGAAAGGGCGATCGACGTAAGAGAAGAAACTTCGATGACCACAACTGTTTGAATGATCGCAGTGTGTTTTATTTCTGCGAATAGGTCGAATGAAGACTCTTTAATTAATGGCCAACGTTCGGACGAACGGGGTTCCATTTTCTCTCGTTTTACGGCCCACGTCTAACCTTACTAGGAATATTTACAGTATTTTTAAGACGTAAAATAAAATGTTTTGTCCTTCCCATTGTTTCCCAAGCCCCGCTTCCCGCTTTTCCCGCTTCGGGATCAAAAATCTTTTCTGGACTCAAACAGTCTACTTTTCTATGATTTCAGAGTTTTATAAGTTGTTGTAGTTGTTGGTCTAAATATTCCTACTCTGAATATTTCCGAATTTCAAGTCCGAGGGCCAACATGAAGCGCTTATTCATACATACACATTGGCGCCAGGGATTGATTGTGAAGCCAGATGCATACTTTACACAGAGCACCACAATCGCCCAGTAAATGCGCGCTTGCAGTTAGTTCTCTAGTGGTTATAGAGGTTATATTTGCGCCGATGCGCGTTCTGGCCGGTGAGTTTCATTCCCATTCCCTATTCTTCACTCTCTCCTTTTTCTTTTATTATTATTTTAGTTAATTCTTGTGTGTCACGCGTCACGGCTTTTCCCAGCCACGCGTGCCTACAGGTTATGAGTATCATACAATTCATTGTAAATCGAGAAAAGTGTACGAATTTCACACGTTACATCCAAGAAGTTTTCAAGGAATTTCTAACCAGGAATTCCTGAATCCATGAGGCGTAAGTTCTGCCCCCGACCTTGACGCATCTCTCTTCCTCCTCCTACAATGAAAATACTAATCAACCAAATCGATCGCACATATTTCAGTCCGAATATTATTGTGACTTTTGGACGGTTGAACAACTCGAATAATTACCAACCATAATGAATGTAACGTATCTTTATTTCCTTTAATTGAATCATGATATGAAATAATGGCCTTAACATTAACCTTTAAAACAGATGGTGAACAACTCGTATTCATAATTATTCAAAGTGAGGTGGAATTACGCATTTTTTTCCAAAAATGACCTTTAACATTAATCCGTCAATAACTCAAAAGTATCATCATGCTTTCTATCGACGAATACCCTTTACTCTTCTTTCATTGCAACAAAGGCAATCTTCATATCAACCTAACTCACAGACGCACAATGGATTTTCCTATTTCCAATCTCTCTCCCTCTCTATTCGCCGTGTCCTTCTCATCAAAGATCAAGATATCTCAAGATCAAAGCCATACCAATCTGATTGATATTCAGTATTCGAGGGATTTTTTCCCCTACGAAATAAATTTCAACCCAACATCAAGCAGAATTCGGTCACACACATGAATTTGCTAATCATAACTTTCTTCACGTTGAACGACGAATGCATTGGTCACGAATCGAGCAGTCATGACACTGACAATCACATTGGTCTATATTGACGAGAGAATTGTACCCATCACCCGGACGCAGAGGACTTCATTCATTTGCATCGAATGTTGTTCTTGTCCGTTCTACTCTCTACAACAAAACACACAAAGCTGCAAAGACACCCATTCACTGCCGCTCCAGCCCAAGTGGTTTTCGAGATGCGACGCGTCAAGCTCTAGTTACACAATTTAGAAACGGACGGCTGGCACTTACAGCATACAAGTATGAAATCGGAGTGAGAATCGGAGTAATATTCACCACCACAATCACTAAGAAAAATGGCAAATTCCACAGAGCATAATCCGCCTCGAGCCCAGAAAATAATTTCGCTCCGAGACCAATACACTCGAGGTCTCCACGCTTGATCCATGCGGTGTGACTCTATTGCCACTGGGAAACTTCACTGGGATCCGCTGAAGGATCAGAGGGGAAATATATTGACCTCAACTGTGAGTGTGTGAGTTTTACACCAATTCGGGCTTAGTGAAGGAATCAGAGCGGTCAACTTGATCGTCAAATGAGGTCCTCCCATTCGCGAGTACTTGGCCCCTCTTGATTTTTACGCCTTGCCCGTCCTGCAGTCTGTCTGATGCTCCTTATCCACTCACTCGCTCATTCAGCGATCTCTACATGAACTATCTATGAACCGCTGTCCATGAATCAGGAAAATGACCACATCTATCATGAGTGGACTCATATGAGGCTATTTTCAAATTTTACTTACGTGGAAATGAATAGCGAAGCTCCGACGCGTGGGGGAGGTTTCAAATACCTGCCGCCCCAGAGAGAGAGACAGAAGGCTCGTCTGGCAAATGAGGAGGAACCCGCCAAATAGTTGCGAGTGGGTGTAAGAAGTCAAACGCCACTTATTGCCACTGAGCTAAACGAATGGCCTCCGAATCTTGATCTTCGGTAGACAAGGTATCGCTCGCAACATAAGGGGAATGCATAATGCGTCCCAAATCAATATCATGCGCCCTTCGTACATTCAGAGTTAGAATGGATTAGTATTGGAAGAGATTTGTATCGATACAGGGAAACCTTTTGGGACCCTCAACAGTCTCGCATGATCACTCGCAGCTTTAACTCGGACTTAAGTCAGGTGGCCTTAAAACCCATGCACGATGGGAACCAATGGCGTTTGATTGGAATGGTCTGGGCTGATGAGGTGAAATCCGAGAACTACTGCTTTCTGTCTGTATGCGAGTGGGAGTAGTATGCTTTTCACTTGTCTTATAGTTCCATTAAACGTTCGCGGACAATATCACCACGCATTGTAAAAGCAACTATGATCACAGTAACGTCTGCGGACGCAAATAGGGAAAGGATACGCAACTCCGTCTGAAATTCGGCTTGAAATAAGAGAGCTCGGTAGTTGTAACTGGGTGACAAACCGGAATCGCGATTTCGGTTCTTCATTGTGCGCATGTTATTGCTATTTTTATCAATTGCCCTCATGATAGCAACAAAGTGATCGTAATTAATAAAGAAAAATCAAGTGCTTCATAGGAAAGTGGAGTTCTTACAACAGGAGAACGATGAGAGTCGCTCTTCCAAAGCAGCTGGCCCTGTGGATGACGCTAACGATCGCGAGAAGGAAAGAACCGAGATTCCAACCCTGGTCGAGACTCGATTTAGATGCGGATTCGAATCCAGGTCGAATAAAATGATTTTTAATTAAAAAGGAGTATGACACACGCTCCTAACTGCATTCTTAACCAATACGACTTATTTGGGCTTATGAAAATAAATCTGTTTGGGGTAATTTCCTCGCAGAATAATAGCACGTAGTTTAATAGCTTATACTAGCTGTGCCTCGCATGCGTTGCATTGCCTCTTTTTTTCTAAGTAGGCACCCACATATATATATACAAATCAAACGCATTTACATGTACAAAATAAATGAAAGACAGTGACTTTTTGCGTATTACATTGAATTTGATAACAATTATTCAAACGCTCTGGGACAGTCAATATTTTTAGTCTTACAGCCCTCTGCAAAAACAAATTAATTTTTCGGCTGTCCCATTCGTGAGCATACAACATATACTTGACTATGTGAAAAGGAAGGATTCCCTAACCAAATTTGAGACCTAGCCCAATGAATTCCTCGAACCTGAACAGGAATTCGTAACGTACAAATGATGGCATTCCATCCCTACGCAGCGGTTTCCAAGTAAATAAAATATTCAATTGTTGAAGGGGTGCAAAAATTTAATATTTTTGAGCATAAAAATAATTTTTAGGAAAAAACGAAGCGTTTACGACAATCGAATGCATGAATTTAAAAAAAAAGCAAAAAAGAGACAACTGCACCGTATCTTATTCTACTTACGGATACATTGCGTACCTTTTAACACATATTATGTCTCACTGATGTGATTCTGAAGCACGCGACATTATGTCTCACTGATACGATTCTGATGCACGTGATTGAGCAACTCGTAAACGACCAGCTTCGTTGCTTACTTGTCGTTCCTCGCCTGTTTGAGAAGCTCGCGTGCCAACACTCATTTGTTGACAACGACTCATACAGCATTGATTGTATATACCACAGGGGTAACCACGGATTGTACAGAGAGGATGACCGACTCGGCCAATGAAAGTGCTGCCAGGGCCCACGCATTTCATTAGTTTCACCTAAGTCGCCACTCACGGCGCTCTTTCCCTAAGCGATCCGAGAATCTTACGGAACTGTATGCCAGCAGTTCATGAAAAATGTAATATCATTTAATTAACCGTCGAAGTTGGGAATTTCCCAAGGTTAATAAGCATGTACATGTATTTAAAGATAGCATACGACTTTCTAAAGACGTGCGTAATTCTAATTAAACAAGGAAACGATTTTTAAATCAGACCTGCCCTCGAAGGCATCACCTTCGTATTCACATACCAGCTATCTACTCCAGACAAAAATAAATGAAAAATTCGTGCAAGTGAACCAGAAGGTCGACCTTCTAGTTATCATTCAACTCGTAATTATAGCGGCTTCGAAAACCCTACGACAGATATAGGTGTCTTACCGGCGCGCCCCCACACATCATGCACCTCAGAATGACAGCTAACCTTCGATTCGCGGTCGAATAACGAAGCGTACACCATTAACACTTGTACAATGCGTTAGGGTAGAACAAAAAACCTTGAACCTGATAATGGTTCAGAATAGTTATAGATACTAAAGATAGGGCACGTCGTTTGAAAATTGTATGAAAGACAGCTATATACACTACACCATGCAAACTCAAAATTGCACTCGATGGTGGTACAACGTTATATTTATTGTGTACGTGACATCTTTAGAAAAAAGCCACAATGCCAGGTAGGCAAAATGGCGCGCCTTGACCGGGATATGAAATTAACCAAAATTTGTTCAGACAAAATAACAGGGTTCAACAGAATATAATTTTTAAAATGAGGGGAAATATTTAACGAGATTAGGAGAAATTTCAGTCCATCTGACTTTAGACTTAACCACGTGGTGTATCTAGTAAGAGCGAAATGGCAATCCCAGGATACTAACTTATCTACGGAGTAATTGATCATTCCAGAGGCACATAAAAATATCAATTCGGCCGCGTAAAAATATCCGAATAATGAAACAAACAAGAAAATAAATTCATGGCATTACCACATTCCACATAACATGGATGCGGTAGCACTTCCTGCAGCAAGATTTCTCCACGAATAGAAGAAATTTTCAGTTGGAATATCAGATTTCACAGCCAGAATCATAAATCAATATTGCGAGGAAAAATAGGGAAACAATGACTTGAAAACACCTCAACATTGTCATTAAAGCCAACTAGTATAGTTTTCGTACTTACCACTGCCTTAAATGAACTCTTATTCCGCACTCCCAACTTCGCGTTCAATTTCTTTGTCTTCTAGAAACCCGTACAACAATTGGGCACAAAACAATTACGCGCAGGGCGAACCATCTTGATAATTATTAGGAGATCTTGCGAATAGTAACTTAGTTCCCTGTTGTAGTCACCTCAAAGCCATATGCTGATATGAATGAGTTTCCTCCACGATGGACCCTAAACTGTACCAGCGCCACCTTTTCGATGCTCAAAACAAACGAATAACGGTGGAAGGGGTAGGAATCATAAATTCTGGATTTTGAGCGCCATGCTGACAATCCTATTTCTATTATCCTTGGCAAAAGCATTGAAATCTGGTGACTTTCGTGGCCGTGTTGCGGCTCAGTTGTGGATGTATCGAGTCCATCGAGGATATTAGCGAATAAAACGTGCTTGTGGCTGCCTCCAAAATCAACACAAATGCCGTAGTATTGCGTTTAATATCGTAAATTGGGGAAATAAGGCGAGTTCCGCGAGCGACCATCAGTGCGTGCAAAATGGCATCGTGCTCTGCGTTTGTCTGCCAAATCAGAATAAATAAGACATCTGAACAGTTACTAATATTATTGTCTTTCCCAAAGTTCCTTGGTGTTGAAGGTGTGCTAATAACAAAATGTTGTCCATTTGCCGTAGAGTTCTTTTCGCAGGGAGTACACTACATGTTTTGGGCAGGTTTTGCATTTCATTATTACATTCATCATCTGTAATCCACAGGTACAAACAGTTACTTGTGATGAAATATGATCCAATGTGATGGCTAACAACTTGCCATCCGTGTCCTCGGCCTCTTTTCGTCAGGCCATGCTCACAATTAGTATTGGAGAAGACGGAAGTTGTATGCATTTGTTATATCAATTATTAAGTACATATGTATAAAATGAGGACTATTGAAAAAAAAGAAAAAAACATTTGCACCCAGCCAATTCTATGACGACGATTGAAACTACTTGGAATGCGTAATGGACACGATCAGTGGGTATTCGGTTTTATTCGACATCGGAGCAGACGATATTTAAGGCATTCCTGATATACGTCAATTTGTGATAAACGGAGGCAAACATAAGCTTTGGAACTGTCATTCATACACAAAAGTTTCCCCAACGACACTTGCATGTAGTATTCATGGGATATTTTCAGTGAGTATTAGGTTTCCAATGGCATCGTAGCAGACGATGTTGTAGGCATATGTTATTTTCTCTATTGCTACGAATTATCGCGAATTGAAGAATCAAAGCAAGCATTATTTTAAGGTACGAAGGTTAATATTAATACATAAATACATTTCACGTGTTATATCAGCACTTATGTCCCGTGTTCGATAATAATTGCACCGCTAAAATACACGGAGGTAAAAGGAAGGAGGCAATGTTTTCAAAGTCGGAACATGGCCAAAGCGCAAGGCTGGTGGCTTCATTAATTTCCAGTAGAGGGAACTTTACCGTCTTAGCGCAGCGTGACCTTGAAAATTTAAGATAAACAATCACGAATGTCTCGCATACTAATTAACTTAGATAAAATATTACGACACCTTCTGATAGCCCTAATTAACCCGCATCAAATGACACCCTCATCTTTGCGACGAAGCGAATAATTGACTCACAACAGTCGAAAAACATTCGTTATAAACAATATCAAATATATCGCATACTAATTAGCGCAGAGAAAATATATTGACACCGTTGGATAGCCTTCATTAACTCACATCAAATGACATCCTCACCTTTGCGACAAAGTGATCAATACACTCGCAACAGCCGAAAACATTCGATAATCTGGCGCTCACTCAATACCCCACTCACCATCAATGCGGAAATTCCACCCGTCAAGACAACCTACAATTCATCGTATGTAAACATCTTCGAGAACGCATGATGCATCCTTCTGAGACGTAATACATCATCCCCTTTCAAGTAAAAGCACGTGTCAACCCAAGGATGTGATCATAATGCTTAGACATGTTCTAACACGCTCATGGCTGGGGGGTATAAAAGAACAAACGAGTACATATTTTCAGGCTACGACACCGGAAGAAATCTTTGGTAGGAAGGTAAATATGATCCGTTAACTCTCTTATGCCCGGTTTCACCATCGACGATCAGCCCTTGACCAAGGATCATTCTTGAGTTGACTGGTGATTGCGTTTCACCAACGAAAATCAGCGATGATCGGTGATCAAAATCGTCGGTCAAGTTGATCGTAGATTTTGGCCGATCAAATCCACAATCAATCAACATGGCGGAAATATTGACTTCACCTCAGGAAAAAACAGAAGTCATTCTTAATTATTTGAAATGGTGAGAAAACCACAAGCTAGTCGAATCAAACCCGCACGATGTGTACGAAAATAATGAAGGTTTATATCTTTTATTATCCTGCCGGCTACTTATACCGAGCAATAGAAATTTTACGATATCAACACTGAAATAGCATTTTATATAATTCATGCATTGTGCAATGAGAATTGTTCAGGTAAATTGTACTACGTTCTCGCAAGATTCGTTTAAATTTAGCGGGTTCTCAACATGAGAATCACGAAAATCGCAACCTTCGCAAAGGAGTTGTGACCGCCGTTGTCGAGAAAGGGCCTTTTTGTGGAGAAGTTTTTCACTTGTTGGTGGCTTTTATCACATTATTATAGTTGCATACAAGCGGAGAAGTAATCTTTGATACGATAATTACGTTTCTCTTGCTGTTATTGATATACAAGCCAAGAATGATAAGTGAGTCCCTAAAAGATATTAGCCGACAACCTCGATTGAATGTAAATGAATGTAAATATGATCCGTTAACTCTCTTAGTCTTTCGGAATTTTTATATTTTTTCTAATAGTCTTAGAACCGAAATAGTTAACGATTGGGTCATATATGTACAGTGCCTACCTTCGAACCCCGGTAAAAAAACCTAGGGACCCTTTTTTGAATATCCTAGGGTACTTAAGGGTCACGGTATAGACCACGGTCAGGACGACCTCTAAACCCCCAAAAGATCCGGGGACAGTGTTGGATATTAGTGCTTTTGTCAAAAATTTCGATAGCTCAAATAGTTTGGGCTAGTGGGACCAAAACTTCAGCCGTGGTATTAGGACCGCATAAGATACGAGAAGGTGGCGTTGTAGGAAAATCTTTAATAACTCCACTGTTTGAATAGATAGGGATCTAGTTCAAATTGCAAAGTTGATTATTTATTTATTACGCATCTGATGCAAAAATAGAATTTAAGATGATACGTAAGGGTTCAGGGTCAGGGTATATAATTACCCTTAATTGTGATGATACAGATTTGGAGGTTATTACCAAAATTGTTAATCAATATCTCTAAAACTCTAATCTATAGCATTTACTACCACATTCATATATCGCTATCTCGGAATCTATCTTTTATAACCTCACTTGAAATGAATAGCACTTCACAAGATAACACACGAGAGTAATAATTTTAGGCGCACTTCCATCAAAGCACACTTGTATATATATATAATTCACTCTCATTAACCGCAGAGCACGAAGTAACACATAAAGCACTCAAATTTAACTTTTTTATTGCTCTTCAATTCCTCATATAATTATGAATAACTGCTTTGGTTTACTTACATGCATTAACAGTCAGTTGGATGTACGTATTACTCGAAATGATGCGTTGCATGATGATTTTAGAGTTCATTCACGTAATAACACAACGCGGGCCTCCATATTCTTTTCCCACCGCGTGGGAGAAATAACAATTAAACACCCACCATGTTTAACTTTTCGCGGTGAAACAATAGGGAAACGGAGGGCAGAGCCAAAGCCGACGATGAAGAATTGGGGAAGGGGACGAATAGAAAAGCACGAGCAGATTGACAGCAGAGTTCTTGAAGGGAACGGACGTGTGGTGGGGGTTCTGTGCCATATTCCGGAGGAAGCGGACATTCAGCCGCGATACTGGGGCCAGAGAGAGAGAGAGACCCTGATAGAGGACTACCATTCGTGCAGATGCTGTGATCACATTACGCCAGGACTACGGGTTCCGGAGGCTGTAAAGCTGACACCAGCCACGTATCAACCTGTATTGTCAACAAGAGCGTAAATATGGACTTTAATTCTGTATTTTAAATAAGCCATACAACCCAGTTGGGTACAACCCGGATGAGAGGTTGATGCTAGTTTTGTTTTATTTACATTGGAGTAATGAATGTTTAAAGAAGATATATGGCTTAATTCAAAGAAGTTGATTATCATAAAATGTTTAAAGATAAGTAAATCATTTGAAGTAACTGTATGAGGTGCAGAATATTACAATTGTCTGGGTCATGACCTTAAGTTAAAGGTAAAAATATTATATACTTTGTTTTTGTGTGTCTTGATTCAATGATATGATTTTGTCTGATCAATTAAATTGCTAGTTATCACGTATCGCATGTTGTTTTGTGTTTCTCATGTTATCTACCGCAGAGAAGGCTGCGGCAATTGAAAAAGGTAGGAGACCGTGGTTAATTTATCTCACATTTATTTTCCATTTTTGATACTCACCACGTGGGCATTTTGAGTTAACGATAATAGAGATTGTTTCCATTTCTGACCCACAACGTGGGGCTGTCGGGTTGCATTGTTAATATTTTACAACGTGTATTCCTTCACTGCCCTGTTTCCAATAACAAAAATATATATCGTATAATTTAATATAATAACGGTATTTCAAATTGAAATTAGGTATTTATTTAAGTTTTTAAGCTTGAAAACTTACCTCAGAAACACTCCGAGAGTTTTCGCGACGTGGACGTGAATTATCGTGAAAACTATTATCGCGACGTGTACGTGAATCATCGTGAAAACTCTTATCGCGACGTGGACGTGAATTAACTTCTGTAATTTGTGCAGAATTAACCATGCATTGTCATTTTAATGTTGGCTCTCATAAATTGGATGTATTCGGGCTTGAAGTAATGGAAGTGAACGATATCTATTCCGGATAGTGGTTATTATTATCTTTTCATTCTATACTCGTAAAGGAAACCAGTTTCACATCGATAAGACGTTTTTTACGAAGCAGGAAGAGAGAAAGTATTGCAGCCGACATCAATTTAATTATTGGATGTAGTCGCTCAATTATTTTCACAATCAGGGCTGATATTTTAAGCTGGTCATTTCCAGAGGTCTATCCAGAACGAAATATATGGAGAATGTTTCTTTAACCTACATATAGTCGCATTCGGTGTTTATGTCGTGCAAAAAATACCTTAAATTGGTCAAATTTACTTACGGAAGGAACCTCATAGGTGTTTTGGTTGTGATATAATAATAATAATAATCCTTTATTACGGGCAGGTGCCCAATTTCCAGAGCATGAGTAGTACATGTAACTTTTAATAAGTGTGATTCTAATAATGAATAATATGTTAATACACAACAGAAAGGAAAAAATATTTACACAATATAAAATAGATACACAGTATAAAAATAGATATCAAATATATAAAAAAAACGTAATAAAATTCAGAAACACTCAGAACAAGTAATAATTAACCTTAAAGGAAGTAATTAAAAAAAATAGATACAATATCAAGTAGATACAGAGAAAACAAATAGACATCCAATATGAAAGTAATAAGAAAAAAGTCAAACACTTTGGTGCACAATATAAAATAAATATCCATGTAAAAATTAATAATTAAAAAGAAAGTCCTAAGCTTTCTAAACAAGTCATAAGTAGACTTACAGGAAGTAAAATATGTACCAAAAAAATTAACAAACTTATGAAATTCTTTAGCATCATAATTGACTAGACATATTCAGATAGACCTTGTAGACACCTTCTCCTATAGACAACCGGGGAATCATGGTGTATATCAATGTATGAAATGAGTGAATTATACAGTCTTAATATGCGAACAATAGGTTCGTTAAAAGAATAATTTCTTCGACAATATTTAATATGATATAGTTTAGATCTCCTGGTGCTCGTGAATGATGCATCGAAATGCAATAATGCAAGTAAAGGCGAGCACTTGACAATATTATTACATAAATTGTACAAATACAACAACCCTGCAAGTTTTCTTCTTACTGATAAAGTATGCAGATTTAATATAACCATTGTTTCAATGTAAGGTGCGTGTGGAGTATAGAATCCGGCATAGAAGTTGATTAATCTCAGGAATTTTCTTTGAACACGTTCCAATGCATCAAAATGGCAATTGTAATAAGGAGACCAGATGACAGAATTGTACTCCAAAATGGGACGGACTAGGGAGGTGTAAAGGCATCTTAATGTGTAAATATCTCTTAAGTCCTTATTAAGTCTGGTACAAAAACCCAGCATACGTAGGGCTTTAGGTACGATGTTTGATATATGCTGGTCAAAAGTCAGAGACTTATCAAACAGTACACCAAGATCTTTAATCATGGAAGCACGAGGAATATATGCTCATCACCAATAGAATATTTGAAGTTAATGGTTAATTTTTTCCGATAAAAGGAAATACAGTTACATTTCTTAGTATTAATGACCATCAGGTTTTTTCTACACCACTCTGAGATCTTTTTCAGACAATTATTGATTAGCTGGCAGTCATTAATGTTGTTTATAGCATTGAAAACTTTTAGGTCATCTGCATACATCAAATGTGGCAGTGGAGAGATTAGATAACTAAGGTCATTGATAAAGATGAGAAATAGTATGGGCCCGAGATGCGACCCCTGTGGAACTCCAGAGTTGACCGGAAAAGGATTTGAGAAGGTGTGCTCAATTTTTACTTGAAGATGTCGGCCCATGAGATACCAAGAGATTTCATTTTATGTAACAGAATAATATGATTAACCTTATCAAAAGCTTTGGAGAAGTCTGTGTAGACCACATCAATTTGACGACCTTCCTCAAGGCCATTAATTAAGTAGTTAGTAAAAACCAATAGGTTAGACAAAGTAGACATACCCTGTCTGAATCCATGCTGCTCAGGTACAATGACATTTCTAAGCAAGGGTTCAAGTTTGTTAACAACAATGCTTTCCATCACTTTGGCTATAACAGATTGAATTATAATGGGACGATAGTTTGATATGTCACATTTGTCATTAGACTTATGAATAGGAATGACATAACTTGTTTTCAAAACATCAGGGAAAATACCACATTTAAAGGATAAATTAAAGAGGATGAAAAGCGGGTAAGAAAGAGCTGAATAACAAGATTTGAGAATGATAGGCTGGATTCTATCTGTGCCACTGCTTTTACTTGTATTCAAACCTTTTAGCTTGGTTATTATTTCATTAACTGTAACTGAAATAGAATTAAAGGTAATATTAACAGGAAAGGTACAAGAAGGAAGTACGTCGACTTGGTCAGTAGAAAAGACCCCAGAGAAATATTTAGCAAAAAGCTCAGCAATTGAGTGGTGGCTATCAGCAACAGCATCGTCAAGGTACATATTTTGAGGAAATGAAGTATCATTTCGCATGGTTTTCACATGATTCCAAAATGGTTTAATATTACTGGAGAGATTGGAAGACAAATTATTCATGTAAGAGCGGTAACAGTCGTTAGCAAGTTTTTTGCATTCTGCTCTAGTCTTGGAAAAGCAAGTGTCATCCTCAGCAGAGCCTGTAGCCTTGTAAACAGAGTGATTAAATCGCTTTTGATTAATTAATGTCTTAAGCTGCTTAGAGTACCATTTCGGATAGGAGGAGACATGAAAATATGATTTAGGTGTGCACTGATCAATAGCATCATAGAGAGCAGAGTAAAAAGTGTCAAAGGCTTCATTTACAGATTTATTTCTCAGCAGCCCAGGCCAGTTAATGTTCTCAAGTATGGCACTAATAGATGTAAAATCGCACTTACTGAAGTCGTAATCAATATGACCTGTGTTTTCAGGGTGAGAAAAATTCTTTCGAGGAATGAAGAAATGTAGTGCTGGATGATAAACATCCGGGGGTACAAGAGAGTCGGTAACAATACAAGGGGTAACATTCATTTTATCACAAAAGGCTAAGTCCAGTCTCCTATGGATGGAGTTAAGAGAGTTGTTAACTTGAAATAATTCAAGAAAGTTGATGGTCTCAAGTAATAATTTACCTTGGGGAGAGCTTAGTTGACTAGTATGACTAGAGTTAGAAAAATCACAGTTAAAATCAGGAACATTAAAATCACCAAGCAATAGTACATCGGTGTATTGCGTAGTAGTCATGATACCTTCAACTGTATTGCAATAATCCTCAAAAACAGCAGTATTTGAATTCGGGGGGAGATAAACAGCACCAATTAGTAATACAGTTTTATCTAGCGAAATTTGCACAAACAAATGCTCGACGACTTGAGATGGGGTAACCAGACGCTTATAGTACAATGATGAACGAATGGCGATCAAGACACCACCCCCTCTTGATTTACTGCTCGTCAAGCTAGATCTATCTGATCTAATAATAATGAAGCCTTTTAACCCCAACTCCGAAGATACAATGTCCGGCGAGAGCCACGTTTCGGTTAAGACTAATACATCATACAATTGGTACGTAGAGCGCATTATTAGGTTGAATTTCGTCCTCAGACCTCTCACATTTTGGTAATATATATTGAGACCAGAGGACGAGATTACCTGTTTTTTGGCGTAATTTTGACGATCGAAGGAACAGAGTTGAAATATTTTATAACAATGTCCGTTTCGCCATTCTTTTTCCTTTCTTCAAGTTCTTCTGATAACTTGCTATAGAATTGCCGTTCCCGGGGGGTTTTGTCATTCCTGGCAAAGACACCGTCTTTCAAGTTCTTCTTGTTTTTCAAGACTAATAGCGCGTCGCGTGGACTCTGCAAGATTAATTTCACTGGACGCGGTTTGTTTGATTGCCTTCTGCCAAGACGATGAACGTGTACAACCTCGGTAGATAGAGAAGGGACATCCTTGAGAATATCCACAACTCGCCTACGATCACTATCGTGCGCAGCACTTTCATTAGCACAGTCATCCTCTGGAACATTGAACAGAATAACATTGGAAGACCTCCTCTGTCTATCGTTAAATTCACCAATCAGTGATTCAAAAATCACGTCTGGTATGGAGTTTTTATTCTTGCACAGGTCCGCTAGCGTGGCTTTGATCTCTTGTAGTTCTGATTTGAAAATTTCAAGAATGGATTTCAACTCGTTTAGGCCAGTCAGGCTGTTACCGGAAGATTGATCAGCCTTAGCACAGCACACACATAAATATCTCAGCTGTTGTTTGCTTCCAAGAGATTGCAATTCACTTCTTGTTAGACCGGAGCAGGCCGTAGTTTTGTGCACTCGTAGGCCACAACGCGAACAAGAGATCGATGAGTCTTCCGTTGCACTATTACCACATGCGGTGCAAACATTTACACTTACTAATGGCATCGTAGTATATCAAAAAAAGACCGGTAATGACGTCAACTGAATATAGGGAAATTTATATAGGGAAATATAAAAGCGTGTCACAAAACTCTGGCAGCCATGTATAACAAAACACAATCGAAAAAAGCCCATATCAATATATATTAAAATCTATTAGGACGCAAACTTTACGCTGAACGTACAAGTTTATCAATACTGACATTGAGAAGTAGAGTTTTGCGATTTGAAGTGCAATTTTGAAATCAGTGTACGGAAGAATAAAGATTCGAGAGAAATTTAAGATGGACTGTAGCGAGTATCCTGGTGGTCTGCGTATAGAACGCCGAAATTTAGTCATATGGGAAACAACGAGGTGGTTTAATTTTTTCTGGATTCAGGATAAGCGATTTTTTTCAAGAATAAACGCCTGTAAATCCAAAATAACTTACTATTGAACACGATTTTTAAAGCGATTATTCTACTGGCTACTTACCTCGCCCATGAAGGCATTTCATATCTATAATAAAACTCTTAATGATGAAATTCGAGCATGGAGCTTTCGGCTATCTGCCTCCCGAATATTGGAACTTCCTGGTTCTGTTGAATATATTTTACTACTTTACAATGGAGGAGACGAATGTTTGGAGCTTAAAACCAGGAACCCATGAGGAGGAGGTGGTGGGCGGGAGGCGGGCGGACAGGACAGGGGGTGGGGAGTGCCGCCTAGTGATGAAAGACGGAAGTTCAAATGTAAATACAGTCGACAGATTGTAAATAAACACGTCTCACCGGTTTTGCCATGAATATACGTGGGTTTTACATGCAAGTAATCATAATGCAGTGGATGAAAAATGTAGTACTACACGCAGGACTTGATTATACACCTTTTAATATCGTCCGGTCTACAGATATATTTAATTCCTCTCTACATTTAACTACACAAATGTAAAATGAACTTCTTAGCACTTCGTGAATTGGGACATCTTCGCTATACGGAAATTTAATAATAATGCGAGGTGACTTCATGAGTATTCCCAATGGCCATCGTTGCAGTGCATTTAAAAAGGAATGCATCAACCGCCGTCTTGAACAGATTCTTATATTTCAATCCAAGTCTCCAATTTTGAGTCCTCGTAGACGCATACCCTGTTTGCAGCCTTGTACGAAGCAAGTACTGTTTGAACAAGACATTCTAAATTCTTTATTTAAACCGAACGGGCTTAATGCATTCAAATTAGAATCGGAGTCTGGCAAACATCGTCATCGGCACACGATGGACGTTTCATAAACCTCTTACACATTTTCTATTATAGATATCTCCTCTCTAGCATTTAAAAAGTAACTTTACAATAACAACTGAAAAGACTAATCGAAGTGGCGCTAAGGACTGGGCAAACTAAAAGTGGAAATTTAAACAACACGTAGCCTAGGCAACAATGCCAAACATCCAAATCCATAATATATATTCATGGAACTAAATGTGGAAATTGAGGTAACACGTTACCTAGGCAACGATTCCAAAAGTTTAAATCCATAATATTTATTCATGGCCATACCTTTGACTTGTGACTTCCCTATCTAAGTTATGATACTTCTGAGATTTCCAAAGCACTTAAAATTTAGTTAGTAACTGCATTCACCACAAAAAAATAAACACAACATCCTTCAGCAAGTCTAAATTACACTTAGAACATGCTATTAATGATACGATCGTTATTCACTGACCACTTGAAAAACTAAATAACACAAAGAGCCAAAAAAAGTACCTAATTGAATATATACTCAATTACAAAAATTACGAAGGTTGCCAACTATAACTAAGTGCTAATTGGTCAATATTAGTGTTATAATAATAGAATAATAACTAATTCTAGAATAGTAAAAATTTATATCACATTCACGATTGTGGGGACATTTTCTTTAGGGAACGAGATTCTTTTGATTCCTTATAATGCGGTTGTAATAAAGAATTTTGAGAAATTAGGAAACATTTTAAAAATTACTTTGATATTTATTTACTATTTATATTTATTTTTTTCACATATTTAGTGGAATAATTAGGGACCTCAACATAAGAATCTTTGAAAAAAACCTGTTTAAAAGTTAAAATAAGGAATTAGTATAGATAACTTTGTTTAATAAGATGCAAAGATAAAATATGATAATCACCGCTTCACTATTGACTTAATTAAAGAAAATATCGGAAACGTATGATGGAAAAAACATTTCTCCTTTAATTCGGTTAATATATCTGAAAATTGATCAGATAAGTTAATGTTTCATTGAACGATGTCGTTGGTAGCGCGACCGTTGTCAGAAATTGTACACAAATTAATATCGAATTTAAACAAATGATAAACGCTAAATACGTCATTAAATATGAATAACTTGATGGAAAGTATCAATTCTTTTAATATATGCGTTCGATACATATCCTATACACATCGATACATGTTCGATACACTTCAATTAACTTCGATATTTGTGATTAAAACAAGTAGGTGAACGATTTTGCTAATAGCCTCCAAACCTGTATCATCAATATTAAGGGTAATTATATACCCTGACCCTGAACCCTGACGTATTACCTTAAATATGATTCCAGCATTAGATGTGTATTAAAGAACTAAGTAACTGTGCAATTTAAACTATATCATTATGTCTTCAAACAGTGGTGTTATTAGCACATTTAGGACATCTTCCCAACTTGATGAAATGTTTAAGTGTGGAATTTATTTTTGATATTTTTTTCTAGGTGTTAGGCTATGAATGTGGTGGTAAATGGTATAGATTAGGGTTTTAGAGACATAGATTAACAATTTTGGTAATAACCTCCAAATCTGTATGATCAAAATTAAGGGTAATTATATACCCTGACCCTTCAGAGGGTGCTGGACTGGGTTAAAATTTTTGAGCGGCGGTGACGACTAAACTTTGTAATCTATCAACATGAAACTTGGTATGAATGTAGATTAAACAGTTGTTTAGTCACTGACAATATTTACTTGTTTATCACTTCAAAATTGTTAATAACTTTTATTTTTCAATTTTATTTAAACAAAATTAATCCAAAAATTTTAAAACCACTATTGTCAGCACCTTGGGAATGTTGTCAAATATTTATTTAAGAAAAAATTAACGTCATACCTCATAAAGTTTTGGTGCCATCGAAGCTCAAAAATTGAGTTAAACACCGGCCTCGAGCTGCTGCGCCCTGGCGGCAAAAAGAGAACCACTACGCCAAGGGTGACGGCTGACCCCGCCTCATTCTCAGGCAACGCCCCTTTTCGTTTTCGTCTGGTGGCTGGTGACTTGCGGTAGGGGCCGATGAATTTTCGTTGTTAGCAACAGTCTACTAGAGGAATGCAATGATTCTCTCCCTTATCCCTCGTCTCGGGAGACGCGCGGCTTCTCGCTCTCTGGAGCCTTCCCTCTCGGTAGTCCAGTCGCGGGAGCGAGTGGGACTGGTCACTCTCGGTGTATTGCATAGGCGATGGGACATCTAACTGCTGCAATATGCGCACGAGGAACGCACGTTTAACAGCGGGCAGTTGATGAAATTGCAGCGTCTTGCTTATAGGGAGTAAGTTGCTATCTTACCGTTCGCTCTTCTCGAAGTCCAAAATTCAAATGAAGCTCGCGACTGCACGCTCGGCTCGGGAGTGATTAGAATGTTTCGCCACTGGCGAGAGCGGACGAGGGTTCACGCCTTCTTCATCTCTTTCACAGTGTCCAATGCAACGCTGGTCTTTGCCCAGCCGGATCCCACGACCGCTCGGGAGTAGAGGAAGAGTGAACCGGGTTTTTGCACCTGTCAACGGTCGACCCTTTCTCGCCCAGTCGAGGGAGGCTTTTATGACGAAAGTTTTTGATTCTTGTTCTGCGCTTTGATAGTCTTGCACCCACTTTGCGAGTATCGTCTTCTATCATGCACGTATTATCCTCTTGCCAGGCAAATATCGCGGTTACCTCACGAGGCCGTCTTGCGATACCTCTCTCGTAAAGTTAACACACATGGTAGCCTCGCATGAGTGTACGGCTGCCTCATCGGCATGCCAACCCAAGCCGGTTTTAGGTGCAATCAAAGGTTCCCCGCGTTGATTAGTGCGCAGTGTGTACAGTTTGTGCATTCCGTGAGGATATGCCAACCCGTTTAGGCCCTCACGATACACCGCAATGATGTTTAATATGGTAATAATTTTTTTATTATTATTTCCGTTTAGCACTCTTTTAAAATACATTTTGGGCAGTAAAAAAAATCTCCTTCGATGTCTCACTTAACGTTTGGGTCCGAAAATACTTTGTGACTTTTCAGCTTATACCTAAATTTACCAAAAATCAGGCCCAGTGCTGTTTTTTAGTTTCGCTGTTTGTATCTTTAAGTACCCGAGTCATTTTTAGGTCCCTAAATAATCACGAAAAATCAGGATGAAATTTTACCCACTTCTATTCAAACCTACCTCAACCAGTAGATAACTGTAATAATAATAATAATAATAATAATAATAAATCACGATAAAGACGTAAGAAAAGTTTCGTTGCCCTAACTTGCAGAACTTGATTTGCACCCTCGCCTCGCAATCTGAGGATAGAACAGCCGAACCATTGTAGGCGGCATGGCACGGTAGTCTCACTTTGTGTATACGCGGATGAATATTTTTATTTGTGTTCTACTCTACTCGATGCTTTTTCACCCCTATATTTGAATGCTTTTTCCACCCCGAGGTCTAATATTCCTTGGCTCAGATTTCGCCACGAATTATTTTTTTGCCCATAATCTGAATCTTATCTGCTTCTAATATTTCCTATCTCACCTTTATTATTTGCAATCTTTTTATCTTTCTTAGTTCCTGGAAACACATTACCATTTCCTCTATCATTTCGTAGTTTTTCCATTTCTTCTCATTGTTCTTTACACCTCACCTCCTTTGTTTTACTTTTTTCTTGACTATTTTCTTGACTTTTTTATTTGCCTATTCTAGTCCAAAGGGAATAACAATTGATCTCAGCCGGCGCTGTAACGTTCCTTTACTTGGAAGCATAAGTTGTCAAGCAGACATCTACAGCATGACTGTCTTTCGGTGACGTGCTTTCTCTAAAGATTTTACTCGCGTGGTCTTTATGAATAATAGTGTTTGTATGCTCATATTTGACGGCCACAACGCGAATAATTCTTAGCTATTGCGTGGTAGTAGCAATTAAAAATTTCAATTTGCAGGAGATGAACGGAGCGGCGCAGTACGGTTTGCCTGTCGTTCTGGGGGAAAGTTTTCCCCCGGGGAGGCTTAATCGCGAGGTTTTTTGTTGGTATTCGACGTTCAAAATTTAATTCTGGTTGGCCACGTCCTAATTCAATCATTTTAATAGCATAGAAATAGCGATTTCATCTCCCCTTGACTCAAATGTAAATTCCCAGCGATAAACTTGCTTATTAGCACCATCTACCGGCAGTTTCTTCCGCGGAAGTGTTTGGAATCACTTTCAGGCGGCAAGTTGTACGTCCATATCTTTATAGTCCGTGGCTTTTGCATAGGATCACCCAATGTTTTCATAATCACAACATGGCTAAATGCGCAAAATTCGGCTTCAACTCTCCCCAAAGAGAGCTTCAAGGCTACCCCTGTGGTATATACGAAGGATTTAACAATTCAGAAACCTTCGCGGGAGCGCGCACAAAAAAACTCATCAAAGTTTCATCGCAATCTGATGTAGGGTATTGGAACGCATTGAAGACGAACAAACAAACATTCATTTTTTATATAGGCTATAATTAGTTTTATTTGTTGCTAAGTTGAATGTCACATGGGGTAATTTAGAAGTTTGTAACGCTAACATACCACATCGACTACCTCTTCGTAATAACATCCTCAATAGAACGGCACTGTGCTGCTAATTATGAGCAAATTTGTCGTAAAATTTATTTACTTGAACACTCCTTTTTCCTCGCTAAAAATTATGAAGAAACAGATCTTCATGCTAAGGAGAACGTACTGTGTTGGGTAAGAGCTGGTTTTCTGTTGGCCCTGCATATTTCGACCGTTACAGTAGGCGATGGCAAATATTAATTTGCATGAAAAGATAAAATGCATCAATTGACCATGGCATAATTGAATGCTTCATTTATTTCCGGTCCTATTCTTTGTCTGGGTTAAAATTCATAATCGGTTCCACATAAGGAGGAAGCAGAAGTCCCAAAAAGTCTTAAGGATTAGTTTTTTTTTCCTTCTGATGCAGTTTGCGCAGGTTGAATAGAAGCGGATCTGAAGACTGAAGACGGATGTGGAGGAGGTATTCGGTTATCAGTTTACTGTTCATTTTTCGGTTGTGAAGCTCTCTGTGCCTTTTGCAGTCCTTACTCCTGGATTCTTACGATTCCTCGGAAAAGGAAGAGGACATGGACATTTATTATGTCAGCACCGAATGAGGATTTTATGTACTGTAACTAGCATTGGATACCTAGGATAAAGGTTTATAAATATCGCTGCTGTATTATTGCCGTATTCAGTAAAAGCATTGGCATTCGCAGCTTAATTTGATGACAAAGCACAGAGTAGAACGCTCATGCGGTGAATGAGTCGCTCTCTACTCCGGTTACTTCAGTCGATTTCTCAGGCTCTTGAATAAACGTGCGAGCAGTGTTGCTATCATACATATGTATTTCCAAACCCTTGCGTCGGACAGGTGGTCCGGGTCTCCCCGCGGGCTAAAAACCTACCTCCCAGTCTACGAGCTTATTACCGGGATTGGTAAGTAGTAGGAAGGAAGGGTTCATGTATGGGAAGGAAGGGAAAAAAAGGATAGGAAGGGTAGCGAAAACGCAGCCACTAGGAGGCGGACACCATGAGGCGGATTGCCGTCAAAAGGACGACAACGGGCCCCCGCCTCCCCCTAGTCCTCGTAGCTGTCGGGGTTCCCCCAACAACGCCAGACGAGTCTCCGCCAGTGTCGCTTACACGAAGACTTACCACACATCTGTTGAGAACCAGCGAAGCCCATTGCCTAAATTCTTGGGATGGGTGTCCACCGGCTCCCTTTATGGGTAGACGTCGTGTGGTCTGCCGGAGTACGCCATCGGATCGGGGCCCCGCCGGACCAATGGATGGTCGATTGGACCAATTATGGTCAGAAGTGTGGGTCCCGTCACCTCAATACCCATCCTTGCTTTGGACAATCGACCATTAAACCCGTGCATTGTTTAAACGCCCTTTTCCATTTTTTGCTGCATTCCCCGATCTTTTTTTAAATTAGCATTCCCCGAGATCTTTTTTTAAATTAGCAATGCGCTTTTTTAAATTAGCAACTTTCCTATCACTCTCACGTTTCATGATTCTTCTAAGCATTTCATCAATATTAAACATTTGATGATGCGTGCTTCCACATACTTAGCACCTCTGTAATGATGCAGTATTTGTTAACTTGTCTATGAACTTGCAATCTGCCACTTGAAAATGGAGTTCATACCACATTGGTACCAGCAACAGCAAATTATCTGCGTGTCCTCGTCTATGAGACTGATAAATTCCTTCGTTTTTTAATTATATTTTTATCCACCTTAACAAACTCTAATTTAAGCGGTCGACATAAACATGGTAGAGAGGACGATTTGTTTTCATAAAACTCTCTCGTTCTCGAGTGAATAAAGGCGCATGAAAAGTGTTAAACACAATCTAATCGGAGCCCACCGAGCCACCTCGATAATGAGCCTCCGATCACCTTCCAATAGGATTTGAAGGGAAAAAATAACCGTCAGAAGACGGCGAGGGCAAAAATTAAGGCACTTACCACTGCACAACGGTGGCTGGAGGAACCACGTGGCCAGGGCAAAGTATTTTCTCGTGAAGTATTCCATTACCTAAGAAGACCTGGCATTAAGAAAAGAGATTCCACATTAGAATTAGTCTTTCAAGGGTGATATTGAGGGAATTAATAGATTAACTTCTCATAATACATAAATATACAATCGACGATTAGAACAGTCTTTTGGACTCCAGGGTCAACATAAGCAAGTAATCTTAAAGGTTCCAAATGGCAATGTCATTCACACCTTAATTATCTCAATTATTATTCCGAGAATAGATTATGAAAGATGAAGACAAGTGATTATACTTGATAGGGTGTATTTCGGCAAAAATAAACAGTTGTTCCCCACAAATATCAGCCATTTTAATTTTCAACCGCTTCCGCATTACAATAGTTCCCTTGAGGTGAACGTTCACGGACTAATAAAAGTCCACTAATTATTGCGAAGGAGAGCAAAAGACAAAGGAGGATTCATGGGGGTTATTTTTTTAAGGTTCGGAATTTACAAATATTTACGGTTGCTAACGAATACAATTCCTGAAGTTCGGTCGGAAAAAAAGAAAATTGACCGGTAGAAGTAAAAAAAAAAAAATAGAACAGTAATTCGGAGCACAGGTAAAAATAATCCCTTGAGATTTGTGTTTTCGCGAGACGAGACGATGCGAGACTTGGAGGCCGAGTATTGTATTTCAAAGCGGGTATCGTCTCGTGAACCTCGGCTTCGTCTCGTACTCTTATAGAGAGAAAGAAATCTCTCTTTCAAAAGAAAATTTAATGAATACTTTTGTACAGACCGCTACTATTTGCGCTGGCAGTAGTGACTGGCATGGCAAAAAGCCATTCGAAATCACTACATGGCCAGAGCTTTTACGTAAAATGAAAATGTTCAGAACGTTGGAATTATAATAGGAGAACTAATAAATCCATTAAGATTCGATTGAAATACGGAAATAGAATTAAGTGTACTCCAAACTTAAAGGTGCTGAAACCATGAAAAATAAAAGGGAGAAGGAAATATTTTGTCACCATTTGGTGATTCAAAGATAAAAAAGGAGGATTGAGAGTCAAATTTTCATATTTTTTACATTTGTTACGGCTTCACAGGCACACCCACTAAAGCATTAAATTCGACTTTAATTTACGTTGGCTTACGAGTTTATGTAAGGCAAACGTCCTGTATCGCCCTCATCTAATCATTATGGACGCTATCCGAGAAAGGCATCTCTGCAAGACTGGACATGGTTGGTGCGGAGACACTATTCTATCACGTATTTCAAAATCTGGAAATTCGTTCAAACTTCCCGTTCAACACAGCAATATCTTGAATCACCACCGATCACAAATATCAAAAATCGACGTGTCTTGCCCACCCCGGGCTATCAATGTTATTGCGTAAATAAGAATGTACTCCCAAGCGGCTGATTCGGCGGAAGTACGTTTGGGCGCGAGACCGGTTAAATATTACTGATATATGTAACTGCTTTCCGACGTTTCATGGAAAAATTTTAGCTGCAAACTAAATTTATTTTCCGGTGCTAATCTAAACAAAAAATGCCTAAAACTTTCAAATGCACTCATAAACAATAGACATATCACGCTAATAATCCCTAATCGTGAAGGTGGTCAAAAAACTATCTCGCGAATTCAAGTTATATTTTTTAAAATATAAAATGAAAGAAGAAAAAAGTTCACGAAATTTTCATTCTGCAATGAAAAAAGTGAACGTGAGAGGACATACAAAAGAAAAATAGTTCAAAAGGCACATTTGCATTACCGTGTCAAAGGCCTTTATGATAATCTCATAAGTGTCATTGACCCTTGGGAAAACTGGGCAGGGAATCGCTTTCGAAGCGTCCATAAAAAACTAGGCTTAGTCTTTTATGTAAATTCAAAACCAATATATTTTCTCAGGATATTATTCATATGTAACGAACTCCATCAAAAAACGAGATCCGATCACGAGGGTAAATTAGGGAAACAGACAGCAGAGAAGACATGTTTAAAATGTCATTTTTCCGCCATCTATTAGGGAGCAAAACGGCATCATGCATGAGGCCAGCTAACACGATCATTTCCAACATTTCTCTACAATATTTCCAAAACTATATAGTAGTACTATATATACAAAAATATATCGAATAAGTTTGTCTCACATTTTTGTACTCTCTTTGTGGTTCTTAATGTTTGTTTTATTGTGTATTGTTTCCAGGGCCAAAATATCTCATCAACTGCTTGCGAAGTAGTTCCGAACTTGTTACTTTGGATTTCTCACTGTTAATATCGAATAAGTTGTCTCATATTTTTGTACACTCTTCGTGGTTCTTAATGCTTTTTTTATTGTATATTGTTTTTGATAATTTTTGTAATGCTCTTGGGGGCGATGTACCCAGAGCAAATAAAGCATTCTTATTCTTCTTAAAAAACTGGCGGAGATTTTAGGGCTTAAATGGAAGAAATGGAAGGGGCAAGGAAACGACCCTCGACGTATTGGCGACTCCAACTTAGCAAGACACCGACACAGCAGCGGACGGCTGCTGTGACGTCATTTCATCCATCCCTTCGTGCGGCGACCGGCCGAACCAAGCGAGCGATCGCAAGGCAAATATTGCCATTGGGCTGCGGTTGTGACGAAGCAACTGCGAACTGTACGCACGGCTTATTTCTAGTTTTGTAGGTCAAAATAGAACACAAAGTACTCCTACAAAAACATTAGGTACAAAATAGAACCAAAAGCTCGAGAGGTTTCGTTTTTTTCACGATTTACGAGGATCCATCTCATGAATGGGAACGAGACATTTTTTTGCTACCGATGAATAATAATATGAGCATGTGCAGTACCCAGTAATTTTTAATTCTCTTCATAGAACTGAATAAATAATAATGCCTAGTGTAAGATAATAACTCCACACAAAACGAGTCGATTTTCACTAACGTTATATTTTATGATCGACTCCCGAGATTCCGCACGCCATTAGGTTGATAGATACCGGCAGCAGGTTTTCAGTCATGAGAGGGTGTTAGCATTTTCGTCGGTGATATTTATTCGAGTCTTTATTTATAATCCATCGATTTAAATCAAACGAAAATTAAATTCGCTTCAATTGAATCATCTACCCTGGTGATTTGGCGATTTAGATGAGTTCGTACTATCTCGTCCGGGAGTATAGGTCGGTGGGAATAATGTCGGATCGAGGAGGCTGCTTCGGCTTGTTCCGATGCTACAGGAGTTCCACAAATGGACGTACAGAGGCACCTATACACATCTCGAATGCGCGGCTTTTTTCACTACATTCTGTGACTGGCACGAGCGTAAATGCTCCGACCGCTTGAGCCCAGAGGTCTCACGTAACGTTATGTCGCCAGTCTTGCATGATACTGCCAGATATGCCAAGCGAAAAGTTACGTGAGGACGGCAAGTCGGACGTTGCGCATGAACTGAGCGAAAAATCGCAAAAGATGACGGATGGGCTGGAGGTTTGTGTACGAACATGACGGCGGCGGACAAGACTGCGTATCGACGAAATTTCGAAAGAAAATGGCGTCAGACTTTCGGCACTTGTCTCACTACTTCTTCGCGAGGTTCAATACACTTGTATATAAGTTTTCCTTGACTCTGGCCGTATTGTAAGGATTACAGCCACCGAGACAAGAAAATCCGAGCGCACACCTCTTTGGTTGGGGGGAAAGAAGTGGATCGTGATGCAACTAAAGAGTCGTCGGTGACATACAGGATCCACTCATTCCGATCAGTTCACCGCAAACCGCGTGCGAAAATAAAATCTAAAACCAATGAGGCTTAAGCTAGTTTCGAAATTATAGTCGTCAATTCAAGGTCGCTGTAGTTCCTCAGTGAGTCTCTAGCGGAGGCTGATGGCCTCGTCCTCATGGCAGCTTCTTCTGGTCCATTTTTCTGGGGTTACATACGCTAATAATTTACAGCAGAAGTCTACGCCCATGAGTTAATTATTGCGCCAATCTTCTGGTTCCTACAGTACTTCACGAAGATGATTCACACGGGAGAATACCTATCCCTCTCTCCGTTAACCTCCATGAACGACGAGCAGACTTCCTTTTTTTCTTAAATACGGTAAACCGACTCACTACTGCATACTTTTTGCTGGGTTAAATTTTGAGCCCTAAAACACACTTTATTATCACCAAACTTTGCCAAATCTTGAAAAACCTATTAGTTACAATTTTATATAAATAAAACATTTAATATACCTACATACGTAAAAGTAAAATTTTTTCCTAAAATTATGTTTTTTGACTTTCCAAAAAAAAACGTCCTAGATCGAATTGGGGCTATGTCTAATATCGGATAGAAGTTTAACAGGTGAATTTGAAGACGGATAGAAAAATTAGAAAAACGTGTTCACCAACATCTACTTAGCCTATGAAAATCCAAAAAGCTAACAGAGATTATGATGACGATAACTTATAACTTCGTTTTTCCACGCGTTGCCAATTTCAGAGCGTCCCGGGCAGGACCGTCCGACAGGTATAGCAGAACCCTCTCCGAGCGCCAGTAACTCCACCTATAAATGTAGTAAATTTGACTTTGGTGTTATGTAGATACTTAAATGAATTTCTATGAAAAAAGCCCTCCTAATTATTTAATTATAGTGTTCTGCGTTTTCAGGAGTGCCTTTCTCACTAAAACTATTAGTTAACCACAATTATAACGAAAAACAGTTGACTAAGTCAGGCGCAGCAGATGCTGTTCCAGCACTAGCTTGAAGCAACCAATTTCCAAGTTATGTTTAACGTGATAGAAATTCTTTAAAGGGTGAGGAGTTGAACTTCACAGGGTATCAAAAGAATTCCTTCAAAATGCGCAATTCACGTGCCGTTTTCGGATGTCAGTCCAAAGGGTGTAGGTTTTTTCCGATTTCCGCGAACTGTCGCCAGGTAAGGTGTTGTGGTTAATTTTTGTTATTTATAAATTACCCTACCATTATGTGTTGTCAAGTTTTCTACCCCACATATTAAATCTTTTACGGAATTGATACACTACAGTGGCAGCATCTGACACAGTATTAAGTTGAAATAATAACCTGGTGTTCATCTTAGCATTTCTCCGTCGGAAAAAGACAAACTCAGTGGTATATTAAACATTTGTCCTCTTGTTATCTTCGAATAATTGCAGAACATGATTAAAAAAATAGTTTTCCTTAGCGAAAACCTTCCACAGAGAATTGAGGTTTTCATTTTGTTGTGATTTTTTCTCCACATTTCATTACTCGCCGGAAATTTTGCAGATCGTGTGCCAAGTGGTAAATGAAAAAGAAAAGACTCAGCGGTGACAGTGGAAATGGTGGGAGCAGGAAGAGAGGAAATTCGTGAAAAGGGCGTATGGAAGTTGTGCAAGAACAACATATACATATTCTACTATCTTTAATCACATTATTTTCATCAATGTTGCAACATGGTGGATGTTAAGGTTAACTACGAGAGACTTATGTATTGCTTCAAGGGTAAGGTGGTTTGGGATGTCGAGCCTTGATTTAGTTTCCTATTAGCTACGATATTGATATTCCTGGAGATTATTTTGCTCTGGTGGTCCGGATCATTATTCATTCAATCTTTTCTATGCTTCTTTAGCAATGACATAAGTTGCATACCCATACATATAATTCGCTTTTTCCTTTAAATGAACCTTTATATTAGTGAGTGTAATTTTTATGTGCAAAGCATGTTTTGTTGAGAGTATATGAAATGAGTTTTCTTAAGTTTTGGTGACTGAAGTTATTTTCATTTCATGCCAGGTTTTTGGTTGGGTGGTATTATTTTCCAATGGCTGTGGCTTGTGCTTTTCATTGGCTGGGGAGATGTGACCTTTCATTGTCATACCCTGGTGAAAATAAAATGTGAAAAAAGTGTGCAGAAAATGTTCACGCTGGTCTTTGCACACTTTTTGCACTCTTTCTGTACACTTTTTCTGAATATTACCATGCACAATATTTACACACTTCTTGCACATTTTTCATGCACACCTCTTGCATTTTTTGTCACTGTTTATCTATAATAACTCTTTATTCATTGCCACAATGATGTTTAACTAAAAATTACCTATGATGATTATTGATAAACCTTTCTTTTCTTTTGTTTCTTAAATAATAATTAAAGATAAATCTTTTCATTTGTAAGTGGGATAACAATTCTTGGTAAACACAGTTTACTATTTTTTAAAATAATAGTAATTATGTACACAATTGTAGACCTTCGTTACCATTTCTATTTTCTATTTGTATTCTTTAATTTCAACAAATGTTCCATACCACACATGCACATTTGAGTCACACTTTAGGAATGCTATTCACACTTTTTGCACATTTACATGCACTCCATTCGCCCACTTTCAGCACACTTACTTCTCACTTTAGGTGTTACAAATCACACTTTTGTCACTGTTTTCATGCTTTTAGTACACTTCATGCACACTTTTGTCACTTCATTCACATTTTATTTTCACCTGTGCATAAACTCTTGTGTATGTAGCGAATTGAGCAGCTTATGTTGGCTATTGCCATGGTTGAGTTGGCACATACACTGTGGCATTGGCTCCACTTCAGGGATTCATGGCACTAATTCTTTTTTTTGCATGATATGCTGGATGACACCAGAGCTGAACAATGGTGAGAGTTCTGCGGCGATCCAAAATTGAATCAGTGAGATGTGGCAAAGCTATTTGATAATTTTTGCATTTGTGTGAAGCAGTCCAAACAGAGTCAATTCACCAACATCACCTTGACTCGCTTAAATATTAATACCCTGCCAACCCTTTTCTTGCCTCTTGGCAAACCAATACCGTCTGGTGCTTCTCAGCTAGCCTTTTCTGTGAATGTGTATACCCTAATGGATGAAGATGCTTCTACTTCCACCTCTGACATTCCAGCTTCTTTGCGAGTTGCAGGCTAGCTGTGAAATTACATTTGAAGACTGTTGCTCACCAGTCTCAGGTGTCCTCCTTATACATACCCATTGCCCACTAAGTGATCAATTTTGACTTGCTAGCTTGTGACGAGCATCGGAGAGATGTAAAAGAAAAAGTTGCCTTATCCATTGCACAAGTTGCAATTAAGCAATTTTGTTTAACAGATTGAGGAATTCATGTAGACATCCTAAAATGCTTTGATCCTTCATAATAAGAGGACGTCTTTCGGAAGGGACGTAAAACTTTGGGTCCCTTTGGCATTATTCGTTAAGAGCAGGCTATTGCCAGTGCCAGGTTTCTCTCTTATCTTCCACCTTCCCCTCCTCTATGATACTCTACTTCTTCCTGTAACAGTCACTTCCCTATATTCCCTTCCCGGGTCTAAACTTTATGTGGTGGAAGGGCTTGTGACTTCCCATGACCCCATGAGCTGAACTGGCTGGAGCTACTAGTAATTCCTTAAGTAGACAGCAAAACCGGGAATCTTATCAGGGTACGAATCCAACCAAAGGTAGCCCACAGTGTCTGCTCCTCAGTGATCTGGCTGAAAACAGGAATTTGACCCCTATGCATGACCGATCTGCATGCGTATGTATATTTGTGCATGTCTTATTTCTTCTGATCAATTGTTCTGCACATCAGAGTAGATGTATGTCATATTTATTTGTCAATAATTATGTTTGCCATGATGATTTTGCAAGACAACTACAAAAAATTATTTTCAATTATCTGTTTCCCAGATACATACATTCCAATAACACCATTCATTTCCGGAGTAGGCAGAGTCAACAAGTTTCACTCGTAAATACATATTTGTACACCTAACTCTGCTTCAATAATTTCCTCCATACTGACCTAGCCTCACAAACCTCTTTTGCTTCTTTTACTACCATACACTGCTGCATACATGTACATACTGTTATTGTAGTAAGCAGTTAGCCCCCCAATCAAAGAAATATAACGTTAAGTGGGCACTCCCTGGTCCTGGGTTTCGACGCTCAACGTCATCTTAAGGTAAAGATTCACACACAAACATCACTAAACGTACCCACACAGTCCGGTGGGGAGGGTGGGTTATTGGAAGAGGGTCAGAGAGGATATTCAAGGAGTCGAAGGGTCGGGAAGGGTCCAAGGGGTTGAGGGAGACCCTTAAGATGGGTTAACACGATACGTCGCCACTGCTGCCGTCGCAAAGTGTCCACACCACCAGCTTCTACGACTATCGCACAATATCGCCATCGGTCAGCACTTCAAAATCGCTACTATTGCGCAGGTATGGCGACGAGCTCATCTCAGAATCCCCTTTAAACCTTAAATTCTTAATAAAACCAGAAGGTAATTTTACATATTCCTTAGAGAAGACAAAAGATAAATTTCAGTTAACAAGGGTAAAGGTGAACAAGACAGTAAAAATAACTAACCCCCATGTCTATTACCCCACACTTAGGTAAATATTAGAATGTGCAATGTAGAACGCACTACCTGCCATGAGAAAAAAATCAGCCACCGAGAATGGAACCATAGCCACATTGTGAATGCCACGCCAATATGAGCGCCACTGTCAGTGTTCCCTATGCTCCCCCTTCTCAAGCAATTTTTGAGGAACCAAGCAACCTAAATGCACCTTTCTTGGTACTGACAAAGGTTTATTGGATAATTGAGTAAACCCTTGCTACCTGTTCGCCAGTTTGGCTTCCTAAAGGACATATTAATAGAACAGGCTTTTTCTGAAGCTGTTGTCTATATAATCGAAGAAATTAACCAGATAATGTGCATGTTTGCCATATGAATCGAGCCTTTGATGAAGTGGACCATAAAAATACAACCTATTTACAACCTGATGTGTTCTTTGTCCACAATAAAATACAAGAACCATGAGTAAACCTCATGCAAGAGCAAATACCGTCAACTATTTAATACGCAGATTATATTAACTGTGCTGAGTATCTATACATATCTGTACATCAGTCCGTGATATTTGACTTATAATTAGAAAGGATTTCTTCTCTTCCTGTAGGTTGACCTCACGCAAGAAATTTTCTTCACAACCTCCGGCGCCAGGCCAAACTCCCTCGCCCTGCGAAAAATGGCCGCAAATCTGGTATTAAAATTTTATATTCCCCACTCCTCAAATTCTATGAAATTCGCGCTCCAAAAATTCTTCCATAAATCTGACGATGTCTCCCGGCAGAAATATTGTCGCCAACTTCTTAATACCCCCGGGTTTTTCTATAGCAATCGTAGCGATTATCTGCACCTCGCAACAATGAAAAGCACGAGTCCTCCTACTTTGATAATAGCTCGAATCCAAGGTCGATCACGTTCGACCGAGTCCTCTATCGACTTCCTCGCATCGCAGTACTGAGCCATAGCTGTAATACAGCCGCTGTAGTTTACACACATGTTCTTCTAAAAACTGCATGATAACATATGAGAGATTATTGGCAACTGAAATAACATAATAACTTAATCATAAAAATAAAAACTAAAACAGAAATGTTAAAGAGAACTACTCCTATAAAAATACTTACCAGAGGAATGGAATGAAATTCTACATGAAAAAACACAAAGAGTTCTGTAAATATTTCTTTCTTTTAACGGTCTTTACAGTGATCACATGTGAAAGATTCCCAATTGCCACTGTCTGCCCAAAGTTCATGAGCCAATTGAAGACATTTTGTACAGCGAATCCACTGTTCACCTCGGGAATCAAGTTCATAAGGCTGTCCGCAATATGAACAATCGCATTCATCAGCACTATCTTCCATCATCCGTTGAAATTAGCCGAACGTTGCATTTGAGTCTTCAGAATCAGAGCTTTCCTGTATGAATTTTTTGTTGGGTTGTTTTTTGCCGGGAAAAATATATTTTACAGCTTTAAGAGGCTTATCAGCCTTAACAACTTCATCACCTGGATTTTTCTGAGGGGCTCGAGAGTTTTTTTCTTCCAGTCGCATTTCATGAATTGCTTTCCCCACTTTCGGCTCATACTTTTTTCCCACTAAATATTTTCCTTTGCCCTGATTTGGTGGAGACCATCTTTCGATTCAGAAGAGATATTCGCAGTCGTTAACATTTTAGCTTAGTGCGTATATTTTGTCTCCAGTGACTATAAACTCGGCTTTTACGGAGAAGATGTTACCACAACAACCTTACAACGCATGCTCTTGGCTTTTGACACCTGCAGGGCTGAAAGACTGGCAAAGGACGAATATCTGTGAATAAAACAATCGTTGAAGAGTGGGATACAACAGGTGCTGTCATCGGAGATGGCAACGCAGGAGCAGATGCGGATGGTGACGGGTGGCATTGAGACATCAGTTGAGCGTCCTTCTGCTATGATATCGGCAGGCCCGAATCTAAGAATGCATCCACTTTTTCTGGTGGAAAGCTTTTTCCCTAGATAATGACAAGGCGCGGGCAGTGCAAACAGCTAGGCTACGATGGCACTTTAGAAAACCTTTCAACCATCTTTCTTCAGTCATTCCCTCAGACTGCGCGAAATCGCTAAGCATTTCTCATTTTTTTATCGCAAGTCGGTCGGCCAAATGACGAATGTCTCCACGTCGACTTAAGCCATTGGTCTAAGTCGATCTCTTACTCTTCGCAGTATTTCACTCTCAGCTCTTCCTCTAAATTTTCTAGAGTGGGCCTTCGTCCCAAAGGACCTGCCACAAGATCTTCTTATGTCTTTGTGTGGTGATCGACATGATTTTTCCAAATAAGAGTGTGGGGCATGAAACACCTTGGGTGCTTTGAGGATTTCCCCATTTCTTCGTTTTTGACAGCGTAGACTGCCTTTATCATGTCTCCTTAGTTCCACTTCTTTCTAGGCGCCGCCTGTAACAATTGTATATAAAACCCAAGTAAACACCACATGATATTAATCGTGCCCAATTATCCGACATTAGGACGGAGGCATCCTCACTGCAGATGTGAACCTAACCTAAAAAACCAATTCAAAAATGCGTCATTCTTCTGAAGATTACTGATCTACACTATACCATATCTACGCAATGTATAGCATGAGTATTCACCCACTAGTTCTTAATGAAAAAACAAGGCACAAGGCGGAAGAAATTAACGCAAAAATTTTCGCGCATTAGAATGCGGCATTCTTGGGAATTTCTAGGAGCACCACACACTTCGAAAGACAGGCAACACTGAGGAAGACATCGTCTACTGCAAATATTTGAAATCAGCAATGGAAATCACATTTGCCGGAGCCCAGAACTTAGTCATCAAGCGTCTCTTTGTCGAGCTTTCTTCTTATATTATTTGCGCACTCAGTCGCGGTGTATCGCTGTGTGTATTTCAGCATGTATATTAAGTCGAATGATATCATTTTTACAGTAAGACTAGTTATAAAAAATACTCACAATCCCATCCAAATCGGAATATATGCTGAAAACTTCATCTGCTACCACCAACGAATATTTATTGTGGTCGACTTTCTGAGGATCTTTTTGAATTATGTGTCCTGTGTATCTTTCACCGAAATAATATAAATCGAGATTTATTCGCACCAAGTGTAGATGCAAAAAATATTTAATTAAAATAAGTATCGTCTACGTGATGTAATTTTTCTCGATTTATCATTTTGTAGATTGATCAAGTTCCGATCCCAAAACGAATATTTATTAATGAATCGTTCATGGTCCAATATAAATCCATCCTTAGTTCGCCAGAATTGGATCCAACTATGAAAACATACGTAAATATATAATTTCACGAATTATAAATAAATGTGCTTGCATCGATACCGAATAATCTAGGCATATTTTTCTGACGTTTCTTTCATCCTATCACACGAAGCTTGGAGACGAGCTGTTCACTGTAAAGCTTTATCTAGTAAATGCAGAACATATGAATAAATATTCACAACAATTTTACCAGAGTTAGGTATAGTTATGGATAAACAACTCTTTTGCGTCTGACAGCACACTTTATTTTTCTAAGTATTTGATAAAAATTCGCCGCACATTGTAGCATTTTTTTAGCATACCCCCCATTTATTTCCTCTTTGGACAATTTATCCTCTGCGGACTAATTATCCTCCGGACTTGACTGCCCGAGCCGAAGGACTTGACTGCCCGAGGCACGTCCCACCAGTGACGCGCGAACGACATCTGTCGCGCCAACGACGATCGCGAACTCCAGCCATCTCCGCGACTCAGCATCTCCTGCCAGCAAGTCCTGCCTGCAACGTCCTTCCCGCCACGTCCTGTCCGCCGCGTCCCCTCACCAGATCCTCTCTCGTTTATATAGCAGTTGGAGACGGAAGACTACGAGGATGTGCTAAGGCAGAAGTGCTGGGTACAAAGGCAAAAAACCAGAAATCCGCGATCGGAGATGAAAAGTAGTTCCTAATCTCCAATTGCAATTTTACACCGCATGGGTTCCCATTCCACAAAATTTCCTCCCCTTTAAGGCTGCCAATCACCTGTTCCCCCTTACTCCCCCTCGCAACTTTCACTTTTGACCTTGCCGAAAACTTCCCCTCCGAGGTAACAAATCGACTCTTTTCCTCTGCTCACCCTTTCCACTTTCCCACCGTCTGAACTTCCCCTCCTACGACGGAAACCGCTAATCGGTCTCTTTTGATATATTCCGTGGTCTTGAGAGGTTCTACTCTTGCTGTCTCGTATAGTTGGTGATTGATTTTGAAACTTAGACGTCAGAACCCAGGTTGACTGACCCTTACTTTGTGTGTACGTGTTAAGTTGCTGAAATATATTATCTTTCATTTGGTGGTAATTTTATATACTTGATTGTTCCCGACTTCCTCCTGTTTCTCTCACTCGTATTTTGGGAAGAATTTGTTTTTAGGGCATTCTCGGAGAGAGACATCTACGACTCTCCCCTCGACTGCTTCAAAATATAACATTAATAAAACATCCTTTAAAAAGACTTCATTTTGGAGTAAAATGTTATGAATGAAGTAATAGGTAACGGCTAATGTTGCCGCTGTCAGACGTATTTGGCCGGCAAAAGAGTAGTCCGTATTCGATTTTCAATGAACGCAAATGAATTTATTCATATTGGCGTTATGAATGAATGTAATATGTGGTTGCAATGACTGACTGATGATATAAACATTTTATGAATACATAAGAGATAAAATTTGCTTCATAAAAATCATTTTACTTGATCAAAAATGTAATTCAAAACTCAAAAATGTCTCGACCAGGGGTGGGATCACGGTTCTTTCCTTCTCGTGGTCGTTATCGTCATCCATAAGGAAGCCGCATTGGTAGGGCAATGCTTGAAGTCCTCGGAGCGCACTCCATTGCTATGAAGCACCTGATATTTCTTGATGACGATCACGTTCCCGAAAACATGAGCGCAATTGAACAATAGCATTATGAGGAACCATGATAGCGATTCAGCTTTGTTACCATTTACAACTACCCAGATTTCTAATTTCAAGCCGATTTTCAGATGGAGTTGAGAAACCTTTCCCTGTTTGTTTCCGTAGACGTTACTGTGAACCAAGTTACTTTTACAATGCGTGACGATATTGTCTGCGAACGTTTTATGTAACTATAAGACAAGTGAAAAGCATACTGCTCTCACTGGTATACAAACAGAAAGTGGTAGTTCTCGGATTTCACCTCATCAGCCCAGACCATTCCAATCAAACGCCATTAGTTCCCATCGTGCATGGGTTTTAAGGCCACCTGACTTAAGTCCGAGTTAAAGCAGCGAGTGATCATGCGAGACTGTTGAGGGTCCCAAAAAGTCTTCCAATACTAATCCATTCTAACTCGGAATGTATGAAGGGCGCATGATATTGATTTGGGACGCAGTATGCCTTAAATAAGACCTTATGTAGCGGGCGATGCCTTTTCTGCCAAAGATCATGTTTCGGACGCCTGTAGTTTCACCCACTGGAAAGAAGTGGTACTTGAATTCTTTTTCCCCCTCAAATTTATTCGACGGGTGCCTCCGAATTTTTCGAAGCGCGGCCAGCCTTATCTTTCTTTCTGGTGCAGCAAGTATTTGAAACCTGTGCGTCATTCACAACAACAAACCCCCCCGACCACCACCACCCGAAACTTCGCTAAGGTTTGCTGATGACTACTTTATTGAGACGAGCGTCGATAGACGGACAAGCAGAGCAGACAACGCAAGCAGAGATATTTTTCAACGTTCATAGCGGCCTCAGCTTAAATTCTTGGAGGAAAACCATCTTATTAGCTTTTAAGTATGCCTCATCTTTCTCCCAAGAAGAAGAATCGGGTAAGTAGGTTTCTTGAAGGAAAATATATCTGTAGAAAAATTACCCGAATAGGTGCTGCGCCTTCGACTCTCACCCACAGAACTTTTATTTGGTGTTAAAATTTAAAAAAATCCTATTTCTCACTGCCATTGAACGAAATTCATCAGACTGTCCACTATAATGTGATCTATGTTTATTCAAATGTTTATCAATATTCATTTTCGTCCGCAACTAGGAATATTTGCGAGTTCACAAATGTCTAAATTCTAGGAGTTGGTTAAAAACAAACCATGTGACACAGATGAAGCGGGCTGCACGGAGTCTAGACCTCAACACCATACAAAGTATTTGGGCGTTCATTATGGGGAAAATGCGAGAAACAAACGTTTTTCGACCCCCTCAAACGAAACGACCGCAAATTTAGATACAATTAGGAAAATGGTTGAGGAAGAATGGGAAATGAACCCAGTTAAATGATGCCAAAATGTGGACAACTCCATGTCACAGAGACTTGGTCAGTAAATCGAGAGTGAATGGGGATGAATTTACTATTAGGCTAATAAACATCGTCATCAGAATGAAACACACTCTCTAGTAACTTCTAGTAAGTTATTTCAATAAATCCATTAAACATCGTCATCCTTTATGTAAATACGAGCTAATTGTCGATGATCAGTTACTGTGGTCGATGATCAGTTACCTATGCACACATGACTCAAGTTCAGGGAATTACGCATACATTTTAACCTCATCCAATCTTTCTAAATAGAGCTTTACAATGTCCTAATGATAAATTCACCCCCTTTCATTCGAAAAATCTAGCGGATTCGAGTTTAATCAACTCCGAGTCGATTTATAGGATTCGCACGACATGCTCATGGTCGTTTGAATAATTTCATTTCATACTCAATTCATGCGTATGATAAATTTTAAATCATACTCCAGGCTTGTTTTTGATGGTGTTATTATTTTTAAATCCCATTTTTGTGTGCTACGACGACATGCGTAACTTGTACGTCTAATGACAGGAAATGCTACAACTTCGACAACGCGTGATTTTTCAGAAATAATTAATATCACATGAACTCGGGAGCTTATTCAGGGTGTCCAGCAGCCGGGTATTTGAAGATTCCCTGAGATTTTCAGGTTTTCCAGACATAACCTTTGTTTTTCCAAAGGGAATATTGATTTTTTCTCGTTAATTATAAGAGAATATTCGGTATGTTTCTTGGGCGATTAAACGTAAGGATTATTTTTAAACTTGCGTATTTGGAGGAAAATAAACACAAAACTTAAAAATAGTTTGAGAGAAAATCACATCACCACCCTTTCTTAGATTTAAAAATTTTCATGCTAGTTCTCAGAAACAAGGTTATATTACAGCTAGACTTAGCTATGAAGCGCACTGATATAAAATGATCAAACACTTATATTACTGAAGGAATTGACTTTTTTCCTTTTCGATAAAGGCATGTTCTGTACGCCATTGACTTCCAGACTATGACCAATAAGAACAAAATGTATCTATATAGAAAACATTGTACCTACTTTCGGTGATTACAGGAATGCAAAATGCGACAACGCAAAGGAAATTTGACTCAGCTTTACTTGCCGAAAAAGGCACACTGCTTCCGTTGCTGTATTATACATTGGCACAACAGAAAATTCCAGAGTCAATACGATATTTCACTGAGATTTCCCTGAGATTTCCAGTGAAAATAAAATTCCCTGAGATTTCCCGGTCCTCCCAGTTTTCCAGAGTGCTGGACACCCTGTTATTCCAGCAAAATGATGATGCCTAAATCGCTCTGGAATTTTAAGAGGAAACTCCTGACTCCATGATAAGTAGTTGCCGAGAAAAGTAGGAGCAAAAATAGAACATCATGCCAATAATTACTTAAGTTAAAAATTTGGCGGGCGTAATTAAAAGCTATAAGTCACATTGTACAAAAATTTCGTTTTTTCGAACGCTCTGATATGCAGTTATTCGACGTAAAATTATCGAAGGTCGCAGTAGGACCAAACAAAAGGGACATTTTTTGATAATCTAATGCCAAAAACAAGTTCAAAATTTGCTTTCAAAGTACTTCTACGCATGAATTGAATCGAGAACAATAATCTCGAAATGATGAGGTGCATACAGTGGAAATTCAAAGAAACGCCGCCGCCTGGGAGGAATCAAGGTTTCAACTCGAATCCACAGGATTTTGGCGTGAACAGTTGAGCCTTGCAGAGGCGTGAGCATACGACGAAGGGTGAAATGTTGTCACGGCCAATCAGAGAACGTTTCGCGGAAGCAGACGACTGTTGACTATTATTTAATTGATTTCCTCGACAGTTAGGCTAAATTGTTACATAATAAATGCAGAACTCAAACAGGTACCCGTGTACCTTCGATTTCAAAGATAAAACTCAAGAAGAGAAAAGAGTCATCTGCTAGCCAACTCAAAGCCAAAGTGAAAACATTCTTCGGAACGGGAAATGTCAACTCTTTCCTGCGACCAGAAAAACTCAATTAAATTAGGAAATACACTCAATGAACAAACAAAACAAATCCAACTTTTAGCACTCCTAGAGAAAAGGCTGATGGATGAAAATACCTTGGATGTTGGCAACTACAGACGTTTTGAAGGAAAACATATAAAATGATTTTTAAAAACACACTTCAGCTGGGAGTCGCATATGAAATTCCCAAAAACATCCTAAACTCAATAATTGAGGTCAAACCAGTGAATAATACTCCAATTTCTTGAGTCTTGCCTGAGGATGACTGCTAGTCAGTCGAAACACGTGTAGCATGAGGTGAAATAAAAATTAGTAGACAGTACGAAATCGTTTGAGCTTTTACTCAGTGAATAATAGGTTAACGACACTTTTTCTTAAATGCACTGACAAAAAAATACTAGATGATTAATACACACGTGCCAGTCAACGAAGAAGACAAATCTAACCCCAAAATAATCAACAAATCATGGGAAACTCAAGAAGATGTACTCGCTAAAGCTCCTCAAAATCACGTAAAAATTCTAATGCGTGACTTCAACGCACAATTGGAAAAAACAAATGCGTGGAAACAGGTTCAATGAAGCGTGACATAATCAAGGCCTTACTTAATACATTTTCACATACTCTCTTACTCAAGTAGTAAACAAACCTACGAGAGGTAATATAATGTTAAGACCTTTTAGCAGTAAGTCACCCTACAATGATTAAACGCGTCGATATCCTCAAAGGCGTAAGTGATCATAAAGTAATTTTAACGACTTTGAAAACAACAGTAGCTTCCACTGTAAAACCCAAACATAAAGTCTACTTATTTGAAAAATACGATTACATAAAATTGGGAGAAATTTTAGAAGCTTCATTCACTAAATTCGTTGCCACAATGAAAAATGAGAGCACCGAAGTATCATGGAGATATTTTGTGGAAATACTACGTAAAGGAATCGATGGATATATTCCATACAAATTCAAACGGGAGAGTAAAGAACCTCGTTGGTACAACCACGAAATAAGGCGGGAGCAGAAGAGACAAAGGCAATTACACAATCTATATAAAAATTCTATTGAGTTAAATAACAAAAAAACGGAGCTTGCGGCGAGAGAAATATACGTTGCTCAACGCTCAAAAACGAAGAAAATAACTCGCGCTCTGCAAAACTTCAAGAAAAAAATCCTCGGTGAATTATTAGATGAAAACCCCAAGTCACTCTGGTGTTACGCGAGAGAGCTCCAGGGCGAATCTTAGGCAGTAGTCTTTACTGGATACAAAAGGCAAATTGGTCACCAACAGTATCGACAAAGCCAATTTATTAAACCACTACTTCGAAAGTGTATTCACTAAGGATGACACAATACATAATTTAGACATTCTTGACTTTAACGAGCCGATGGCTGACGTAACAATTCAACGTGATGGGATAATTAAACAACTGCGTCCGATTAAAAGTAACAAGTCCCCTGGTCCAGAGAGAATACCTGCACGCGTGCTCGAGGAGTTAGCGCCACAGATTGCGCCATTCTTAGAAACTGTATTTTGCAAATCATTATCCGAAGGCAAGGTGCCCCAAGACTGGAAAATAGCCAATGTCACCCAGATATTTAAAAAAGGAAATAGAAGTGACCCAGGAGATTACCGGCCTATATCGTTAACATCACTTCTATGCAAGATCCTCGAACACATAGTCGTTAGAAATATTATGGCATTCCTGGATAATCGTAACTTCTTACATAGCAGTCAGCACGGCTTCCGTAAGAGCGGGTCCTGTGAAACACAGCTTCCGCTCTTCGTTCATGATATCCTAAAATCAGGTGCATCGAAAAAACAAGTCGACGCGATATTCCTTGATTTTAAGAAGGCATTCGACAAGGTTCCTCACAAAAAACTCATTTATTAATTGCAATCATGCAGAGCTAATAGAAAAATAGTGAATTAGATAAGGGACTTCGTGAGTGATCGAAAACAAAAAGTAGTTATAGATGGTTTTAGCTCTGATATTGCAACATTTAAATCACAGAGTATGAAATTAATTAATTTCCTACTATGTGGTTCAAATGTTGGCGCTCGGGAGCGTCCACAGCTTCTCTTCTTTTCTGTTTGCGCGGAGACAGCTGTTGATGGAGAGGGGAGGAAGGTGTGTGGCTGGGCAGTGTGTCGGGTTCGCGCTCCCTTTTGGAGCCGTGTTTCCTTCCTTGCGAGCCTTGTTAGCATTTAGTATTCTAGGTTTTGATACATACCATTCGATTGGGTTTCGTTAGTATCTAGGCTCGATGATAGCCTTAGTAGACTTGTATTTTCCGTTTCCTTTAATTTGTGTCTTTTCTTTCCCTCCACCGTCTTTTTTTCCTACCCGTTCCCATCCTCGATGATGAACAGGTGCTCGAGTCAACGAATGGATGACCGACACTACCTCCTCTGAGAGAAAATACTAAATTTTTATTTAAATTATTTCCTCCCTCAACATTTCCCCTTCCGACTGCGGAAAGAATCCTTTGTTCACATCGGCGCCCAGCATATCACCGATAGCGTCTGAGCTCTCCAGGGAGGAACGTGACAATATGGTTTGAGTCACATCCGGTGTTCCTCAAGGAAACGTGGTCTACCCTCTTTCATTCATTTTTTATATTGATCACCTATGCTCTGGTGTTAGCAGTAAATTAAGATTTGCAGACGATGCAGTTATCTACCATGAAATAAGCGAATGCGCGCACTTGCAAGGAGACATCGCGTAACGGATGTTAAGAATGCAGACGAAACAATTTATGCCTGAAACTGGGAGGTTATTACGGAACTCTGGGCGTTAAATAACGACCGCGTTAAATAGCGACTTTCCTCGGCTAAAAACAGCGACCCCAGCGATTACGGAACTCAGGGTGGAAATGTTAAAGGTGGTCGTTATCCAAACAAGGACGGTGTATGGCAAATTCTTCGTTCAAGTCCGTACAAATCCCTCGGAATCTGGATCGGCCGATGAAAATCTCAATGTTCTTTTGCGGAATAGTGGACCAAAGAATGAAACAAGGATTCTACAGTACAGATCGCTCAGCTCACTAGCGCCAAGGTTCGGGAAGTCTTGGAAACCATTAAAAAGCGCGCGAGATGACAGCAGAAATCTGCATTTTCAGCCATCTTGAGGAACGTCCTATTTACAGTGTCCTTGGAATGAAACTTCATTATCAACGAAAAATAAACAACACTAAAAAAATGAGTATCACTTAGCGACGGCCGTCGTGAATGTAAACAAACCCTGACTTTAATCTAACGAAGGTTGATTAATACGTTTATCAATAATTATCTCCTGAGTAAAGTATTGTATCATTTTTATAATATCGTAATAGCGACTTTCGTGAGTTACGCTAGCGAGAAAGAGTGTGACAAAGCTGTGAAAGAGTATCTGCTTCACGCAGTCGAGAAATTACAAGAGGTCGAATCATGGAAGGAGGAGGTCGTATCCTCCTCCTTCCATGGTCGTATCTCTTGTGTACAGAAAATGTGCTGTCGGCGCAGAAATTATGTGCACTCGAGTTTGGGTACAAATAAAAAGTTAACGAAAAGACTTACAGAGAAACTAATGACACCATCATTTTTCTCATTCATTTATACGTTATTTAATAGTAAATTTTAATTTTTTTGATGAATTTTTATATTTTTAACTACAGTTATAACGTAAAAAGTACCGGTTATTTACGGCGCGCGGGAAAAGCTCCGACTTTGATACTTTGTAACTCATACACAAGATCTTCAATGTCAACTATATTTATGTAAATGGAGGATAGATATGTTTTCTATAGATTGTGCGAGTTGAAGCTATGTATGTTTCATAGAAATAAGGTTATTATTAATTTTTTAAAGTTATTGCATTTCAAAACTGGGGCATCGTAAGCTTTCGTTCTTGGTCTCGTTGCAATTCGCATGCCTTGAACGTTTCCAATATCTTATTGTCCAAAACATCGATAAGCGCGTTTAATTTAAATCGAGTGATATTTATAATGGACGAAGTGAGAGGTCCCATTAGGCGAAACGCCTAGCCGAATCGGTGCTGTGTTGCCGCGTATACCCGCTGAGGCCCCCAGCGCTCGGCGCCTGCCCAAGCCGGCCTGGAAGGCGGCCCTGGTTAACAATGTAATCGCATTCCTTACCCTTTCGCTCATTCACATTTGTAATTTATTTTTGGCGATAATTCACGTGAGGTATTTAGTAATGCGGTAGCGGTAATGTGGTGATAAAGGTTTGCATTAGAATAAAGCTCTGTGTACAAACAAAGTACGGAGAAATAAAATTACTTGTTAAATCCACCTGACATTTAATAACAAGACGCAAATTTCGACACAGATTCTGACAATGGCACGAGGTGTCAAAACCCGGGTCTTGCTAATGCATCTCAAGTGGATTCAAAAAATTCATTTCATTTCTCCGTTATGGATAACTTGCACAAATTAAAGCCTGCAAACCTTTCCTTTCCTAACACGGAGCTCGAGGCAACGCCGAGCGCAGGGGGCCCGAGCGGGTGTACGCGGCAACAGAGCACCGATTCGGCTAGGCGTTTCGCCTAATGGGACCTCTTCACTTCGTCCATTATAAATATCACTTGATTTAAATTAAACGCGCTTATCGATGTTTTGGACAATAAGATATTGGAAACGTTCAAGGCATGCGAATTGCAACGAGACCAAGAACGAAAGCTTACGATGCCCCAGTTTTGAAATGCAATAACTTTAAAAAATTAATAATAACCTTATTTCTATGAAACATACATAGCTTCAACTCGCACAATCTATAGAAAACATATCTATCCTCCATTTACATAAATATAGTTGACATTGAAGATCTTGTGTATGAGTTACAAAGTATCAAAGTCGGAGCTTTTCCCGCGCGCCGTAAATAACCGGTACTTTTTACGTTATAACTGTAGTAAAAAATATAAAAATTCATCAAAAAAATTAAAATTTACTATTACATAACGTATAAATGAATGAGAAAAATGATGGTGTCATTAGTTTCTCTGTAAGTCTTTTCGTTAACTTTTTATTTGTACCCAAACTCGAGTGCACATAATTTCTGCGCCGACACACTTTGCAGAGGATTGTCCCTTAAAATAGAGCAAAAGTTGTTTGAGCTTGATAATGCTATGTGCATTTGAGTGATAATCGACCGAGGAAACGAAGCATGTGTGTCCAAAAATTGTGCTTACAGGGGAGTGTCAGGTAGCCGGGTCTCAGATTTTGTTCAAACTCGGTAGTTGTACAGACCGTTGTATGTGGTTCATGAATCACCCCACATATAGGGTTATACAACCAATAGTTTAAACAAAAAAGGCCTTTAAACATTTTTATCTAGGGTAAGTACCCTTCCAATAAGCCCCCTCCCCAACCGACGAAGTGGCCGGGTGACTACCGTACTGGGCTACGGTGTATGAGATCACGGGTTCGATCCCTGCATGATGCAATTTTTTTTCCGCCGTTTTTTAAGTTTTTTCTCTTCGACATCTTACAACGCGCTCAAGCTTTTTTGATTTCTACTCGAAATATTATTTTTGTGCGAGGCAAATTTTTCATTTGCATACAGGCTTATCCTCTTTTTTTTCGGTCAAAGGCAGCCTTGTAATTATGTCACTTCCTTATCTTTACACGACTTATTTTCATTATTCTTTCATGCACATTATTTCCATTTATTATCATTATTTAATTAAATCGTCTCCATATTTTTACAATTCAAGGATTAAATCTTCAAATTTCTCGTGACCTTGTCATAAACGAATAGTATTTACTATATACCAACGTTTCGGAATTCAATCTTTCCATCATCAGGGCTGTTACAAAATATCAAATTACATTGAAGGTCAATAACATTGACGGTAAATAACAATGATGATTCTTAAATCGCACAGTCACCCGCGAGTCAGTCAGTCACCCAACCCCCCTCCCCCAAAAACGTCTTGCGTAATACTTGGATGGCCCCCTAGAAGTCAGGCAGGGGGTGTTAGGACACCAGCCGTGTAAATATCTAAGGTTTTGGGAGGTAAACTGGTGACGTCTATTATGGGAGTGTACCTAGTGGAGCTCAGTTTTTATTGTGGGCGCTTATTGTGCCGGGAAAAACGAGTTTTTGAACCTATCTGTTTGGCAATGTATCTCTCTTATTTTATAGCGTCTTTCAGACCTAGAGATGTAGTGAGGAGTGATGACAATATTGTGTGCCGCTCTGAAAAATATCAGTTCTGGATATATCAAGCAAACTAAGCCTAGCGTGTAGCCTCCGAGTCTCTAGGGGCTCCCACCTTAATCCCTCTTAAATTTGTGAGACATTATATGCACGCTCGTATTGCAGTTTTTAACGAAGAGCGCTGATAAAATTGAGTGAAAACCACCCTTAAAACCTTGAATATACACTTAAACGAATATTCTATGCGATTGTTCCACCACCTTGGAAAGAGAAACGCAGATGCGTATCAATCGCCTGTTTCAACGTGCGCTCGTGTGTTTCCATCGTGTGCGAGCGATGTGCACTGATCTGCGCAAAGCGTAATTGGAAAGTACGCAGAGGGGTGAGGTCACGAGGTACGCACATTTTACTTTCAATAAATATCGCGGGAGTTTTTCCCTTCCTTTTGACAGTTTTTCGTGATAGTTGCATTTACATTGGTTGGAAAAATACTACTACTTCCCCGTGCTACACCCATTTTCGCATAGTGCAACCCCGAATTCATTTCAAGTCAAATTCGCGAGACAAATAACGAGGAAAGGTGAGATTTTGTTGTACACCTGCGAAAGAGGGCAAATTTTTCCTAAAAATGGATAGAATACGATTGAGTTGACAGAAATAGGAGTCATTTCTACCGCCATCTCTCGTCAGGTGAAACGACCACTTTTCGCGCAAAATAATATATATTTTAAAGTCTCTTACCTCCTTGTTATAATAACGAGTTGTGTTCGTGACATCGATGATACCGGCAAGATTCGGAGCTTTACGCATAAGCATAGACGGCGTGAACCTGGAACACAATACAACAGTAAATTATATGACAACATTCAAGTAATTATTATGCAGAAAACAGTCATTGGGAGCGTGAAACCAACCTCTGCGCTTCTGGCACACCGCGGCTAATTTCCTGGAAAGAGAAAAAAAGTCGGTGAATCAATTGACTCCACTCAACACTCGAGCAACATCGTCGCGGGCATCCGCAGATGCACTCGCTGCCCGCGTCCAAAAGCACAGAGGGGTGGGAACTCCACGGGATGGAAAACACGCGATGACCCAGGCATAACTGTACTCTGCTGTGGAACTCCGAATATGACTGTCACCACTACTAGGTGAATAAGCACGCTATCCGTGTCATAGAAACAGAAAATGAAATAACCTTCAAATGTAATCGATAAATTTAAATTACAAATTCCAACCAAACCCTTGAAGCACTGGAACAGCAACGCCCTAATTACTTCAAAGTCAATTTTAAAAGAGTAAAGAGAGGCTCTCTAACACATTTAGAGCAGCGATGGTTAACGAATTACTTCAAAGAGTTACACCATCATTTATAATCATTCAGACACATAATTGAAAGTGAAAGAGGGGTTATTTTTAAAAATATCCTCCTCCTGAACATGTGCGCATGGGAGGTGCGCTGGCTTTGACGCTTCGAGTTGAGCAGGTTAAGCTCAGGCAGACACCTCTGGTAGGTAAAGCTTCACCTGGTACGGGACGGTATCTTCATGATATGAAGGAAGGGGATTCGACGGCGCGTAAAAGAGGAAGCATGCATTCATTCATTCATTCGAGAGCGGTTCTCTACCCTCTCCACGCCACTGAGAGCCGCACAATATAATAAGGTTGCATAGAGGGATGCATCATATCATCTCGTCCCGAGTCTTCAAAGCTTACATTGGCGATGAAATCATTTAGTTCCAATGCGCCAAAAAAAAGTCGTCCGCTACGAAAACAATTCTTCGTTATCGCGTAAAATCATCGGGTTTTTCGGTTTTGTTCGCTCGTTCTACCATGTACTACCTATTTACTAGCACAAATTTAAGCGACGATGCAATTGAGTTGTCCGACGTAAACTTTTTCGCCAAATTGCCACAAAGGGCGACAAGACGTCATGCCTTTCGGAGTTTCAAAAACTCGCCCGCAGAAGATTAAATATGACGAATCATTACTAATTGAAGGAAAACGGATATTAAAAAGAGAAAAGATGATCAGCACCCAGCAATGTTTAGGGAAAATTCTTGAAAAGAAAAAACATTAAAAGCAGTTGGTTCCGCGAGATTATGAGGCTGACCAAGAAACGAAACGATGCACCGATTTGGATTATTTTATTAAATAAAATTTAACACTTTCCAAGCATATTATTTATCTTGGGAGTCTCTAGGGGCTCCCATCTTCATCCCTCCATTGTTGTAAGACACTATATGTTCGCTCGTAGCAATTTTTAATGGAGCGTTCTGCTCGTCTTTGGACTTAATTAATTTTTTTTATGGTTAAATCTTTATGACCGGGGTCCCAAATCCTCGCAGCGTATTCAAGGTGTGGCCTAACCAGATCGAAGTATAGCATCTCTATTTCACTTTTTCATCCGAGTACCTTCCTATTAAACGATTAACAAAACCTAGTTTCTTTAATTCTGTGCCGCACGTTTTGTATGTGTGCTCCCCACGATATATCAGAAGTTAAGGTAATTCCAAGATACTTTACTGTATCTGAGGAATTTACAATTTTGTATGTTTACTCCACCCACAGCATAGGTGTGGCATTTTTGAGATGACTTTCGCAGGAAGTGAACTGTGGTGCATTTACCAATATTACCAAGGCACCACCTCAGCATCCACATTTCCATGACGTGGAGGGCTTGCTCGTGCTCGGTTGATGCAGGCCAACACTCCGATCCGTACAAGACGACGGGATGGACTACAGTCTTGTACACCTTGGCCTCGAGTCGAATAGGCATTCGACGATCGCAGAGGACGCCAGTGACTTCGCGCCACTTGGCCCACGCCGCGCTCACTTGCTCTTGGCATCTGGCGCGGTGGCCGCGGCGAAAGCTGCGCACTGCCATCGTCTGTATATGGATTTGGAAACGCCCGAAGGTGCGAATAAGATATATCGCCTGGCCAGCGTGCGGGTATCGTTCGACGCAAGATATCGGCCAAGTCAAGCAAATCAAGGACGACAACCACCAGGTCCTGCGAGACTCGCCCGCCATCCTCATGCATTGGAGCGACTATTTCTCGAGGATCTGCAACGAAGAATTTCCCCACCCACCGATCAACAGCCGCGTCATCAATATATTGTTCATACATGCAATATATTGGCTCATTTTTTGCTGTTGGCTCCATAAATTTAATGTTTCCGCAAGTAAGTTACAAAATATTCGCAAAAATATTGCAGAGATTGCTTTTATGGATGTTCTTTTTCTAATTACTTTGGACAGGAGTCCGATATTTGGCCTAAGTGGAAGTAGAAAATGCAGAATGATGCTTAAGGAAGTGGGTACAGGCTTCAACCTTATCCTGTGAAGAAAAGGCAATTGGAAGACGTATTAGTTGGGAAACGGAGTTGGTGTTGGGAGGCAATACTTCTCATTCTTTAACTTTCAGGGTTATATCAGTTCTTTTTGACTGACGAGGAAGAAATGAAGTTATGTTATTCCTCCACTGATAATCCAGAAGAAAAAAATAATAATTCAAATGTATTTGCCTAACATATACACATTAAGACTTCGCTGTGACAGGTACATATTATGTGGGCAAAAAATAGGAATTGGCGTTTTCTTTGGAAAATGGCTAAGGCTTTACAGAGCTTTCATGAAACCCATATAGTAATGAATAGAGCCACGAATTTTTCGCGGAATGACGCGAAATATCAAGATTATTTGGGATAACGCGAAATATATTCTCCTGAGCGAAAATAATGCGATTTTTAAAGAATTTTTACTGGATATTTTGCGAAAATGTTGAATATATAGCAAAACCTCTACCTATGGAACATCTTTTCATCGTAAAATCCTCATCTCCGGCCAAAACTCAAGCATGTAACAGAGGGAAACATCTTTGTATCGAACCACATTATTTTCGACAAACCTCCGCACTTATATAGTACTAAGAGTGAATCCCCCGAGACCGCGAAACTACCTCCACCGAATGAAATATTCCGTGATAAGTTTTGTTCTTGCTCCCACTTGTTTTCTCATTTCTGCAGGAAATATTACTGCTTCCGACTATTAAAATCTATCATTTTAACCGCTGACGGAAAATTTCCATTTGAATTCATTCAAATACCCGTACAATATTAATCATCAGACGCGTTCTACATGTACAAATCCAACAATTTTATACATCTTAGTGTTCTTTGACCTTTAATTGTGAATCAAACCATCAAATAAGTTATTTTAATCATAATCCCTCTTGTATTCTCATCTTTATTCGTCCGAGTATAGATGGGTAAATTCCGTAATTTTCAATTGAGGTAGTTGTCAAAAATTACCCTAATTTTCAGGGGCGCCGGTAATTAACGAAAAATACCTCGGTAATTTACGAAAATTACCGCGGTAATTTCCGATTTGCACGTCTCTACGTCCGAGCGCCAAAATTTCAAGCAGTCGCCAAGCGATATTCGTTTGTTTTGTTTTTCTCGTTTTTGCAGCGCGATTTCGAACTTGGTCCATGAAGCCGGCACGAATGTTACATTAGTGATTACATTGTAGTCCCCGCGGAAGCCGGGTTCACATGGGAGTGGAATAGACGGAATGGATTGTGATTGGCTAGATGCTTTTCCACTTGCTGCCTGTTCCGTATATTCCGCTCCCATGTGAACTCGGCTCGAGACATCCTATATTGCGTAAATTGACCTAAGGAAAATGCCGAAAGCAGTACCTAACAGTGTTTGACCGCGAAAATCAGTTTCGTAGTGAAGGTTTCTATGTTTTTGATAAACAGAAGAAAATATTAATGTGCAAATACTGCAACTGCCGAATTGAATGGGCACGTAAAGATACTTGTGCTAAACACTGTGAGGGTGCAGGACATAAGAAATTCAAAGAAGAAGCAAAGGAGAAGGGTCAATCAGTGAAACGGCAAGCTTCACTCCAAGAAACCTACCAAAGTTCTAAAATGGCAAGAGTAGAAAAAAATCAATTCGTCATGGCTACCTGTAAAGCATTTTTGGAAGCCAATATTCCAATAGAAAAACTAGATAACCTCAGTCTGCGATCATGGATGAGTGAATACATCCCAGGTGAGCAACTCTTTAATTTGTCTCTATATTTTTAGCTGGTAATACTGATCTTTTGCCATATAACCTTTGGATATGGCTTGCTTTATCTTCTTAACTGACATACTTAAAATTATGTATACTATCTTCAACTCTGGCAATATAGTGATTCTCTATTCAAAAGATACTACTGGGCTGGGCCAGATAACATGGAAATTTTGTGTTGCAGTTAATATTTCGTATTTTTTCAGGTGCTGGAGATTTGCCTTCAGCTGATATGATGCGGAAGACTTACATCCCTCAAGTCCGAGAAGAAGAGGAGGCATTTTTGAGACAAAAAGTAAAAGACCAACAAATTTCAATTCTCTGTGATGAGACGACAGATAGAAAAGGGCAGTGTGTTTTTCTAGTTTTAATTAAAATCTTAGAATGTAGTGACAGTTCCAAATTGTATGTCGGGGGTCAAAGATTTTATCCAATGCTGATGCTACTGAATGTGGTCGGGCAATAATGGATGTTGTTAACAAGTTGGAAATTTCTTTAACAAATGTTTCTTGTAACGTTACTGATTCTGCTGCATATATGAAAAAGTGTGTTGACAGCCTGAAAGTCCTGTTTGGTGAGTCCCTGGTGCACATACAATGCTGGGCACAAACTTAATTTAGTGAGCACTATCTTTCAGATTAATTTAAGAGTTAAATGAGTGTATACTGCAGGTGAAAAGTGCATTTCTGAATACAAGAAAAAGAAAACATGCATACCTTGCTTTCTTGCAGGAGAAGTATTCAGAGGGTGAAAAGAAAGCTAAGCTTTTTCCATCTCCTGTAGCTACTCGCTGGAATTCTTGGCACAAGGCTGCCATTTATGTTAATGAGTATCTCTCTTATATCCGAGAATTTTTCTCATTGATGGGGGAGGGAGGAAGTGCTGTACATAGGTTAAGTAGCCTGACCGAAGAAGAGGTTGCTATTATACAGTGCCAAGCAGCATTTGTTGTTGAACACTGTAAACCGACTGTGAAGTTGCTAGAATGCCTTGAGGGTGCATATCCTTATTCATACAAACTACAAAGTCAATTAATAGATATAGGAAATAGTCTAAAAATTGTAAGTGACGGTAGTTTTGGGAATGACACATCTGCTCTAATAAAAAATCTTCCAAAAAAACTTGCACCTGTGCTGACGGCAGCATTAACTAATGCAGCTACAAAGGCAAAAATCAAGCTTTCACAGTTAGAGCATGGAGATACTGCCAAGGGATTTCTGCATTCTATTGGCCAACATTTTGATGAAAGGTTCATGAGATCCACTACAAATAATGATATTATGAGGGCCTCAAAGCATTAATGGCAGCTCTATCTTCACAAGTGGTTCTCGAAGGTCATGCTGCTGTTAAAAGTGCGTACACAAAAGCACTCTCTAATGGATCTGAATTTGACCTCATGGCAGAATTACTCAACTTAAAAAAAGATCATGCTGAGTTTGTTCATGCAAGTGTCAAATCACTGTCGGTACCAGTGTCTAATGTGGACAGTGAACGTGGATTTTCAGCATATACAAATATTCTAAGTGACCGCAGAACAACTTTGACACCAGAAAATGCTGAACTGATGTTATCTTTGACATTTGGAGACTAATTGTACTGCAAAATATTCAATTTAATAATTAAATAGTGTATTTTTGTGTATGTGCCTCAAATATTGTAACCCTATCTCTACGTCCTTTCTCTATGTTATAGACGAAACCATGCATGTACATTCCAACAGTAAAATAAATATATTATTATTATTAACTGTTGTAAATACATTAAAATGAAAATAAATTTTCTCCAGAACAGCCATCAATATAGTAATTAAAGGTATCACCAAATGGCGGCTGAGAAATCTCGGATGAATCAATATTTTTTATACACCGAAATTTAGGGCCATTTCCCATTTTTTATCCCGAAATGGGTCATTCTTAATGACGAAATTTGAGAGTTTTATTCACCACAAATTCTTGCCTCTAGTAATGAATAATGTAGAGGACTTGAAACGAAGGCATATGTCATATTTTCCCTACTCTGCTCATCTAAAAATTCCACTCTGGTAGGCTGAGTGGAACGCAAGGAACCCCTACCCTCCTTTCCACACTGAGACCCCCCGCCACCCTCACAAAAAAGAGGCAGATCGACCATCAGACCACTCCTTCATCCCCTCCACTCCGAAAACAAGAGTCACTGCCCGCTTACAATTCTTTGGCAGGCCTCACAGAGAACATGGGTGAAAAAGGTGAGGAGAATTTATTTCATTTAGGAGTGTTTATGGCTCATATGGTTGTTAAGTTGGCGAATGTGTGATTTCAGCAAGTGATGGTTTTTCACCATCTAGGGAATAGTCATGTGTATCCATCTTATGTGAAACCAACAGAGTTCCCATTGAAATTCTGTAACGGAGGGATAAAATATTGAATATACAAACAGTATCCTCTCAATTTCCTGTCCAAAGCATAAGCAGGCATGAAGCAATGCAGAAGACATGGCGAGACTAATATTAATGGCAGATTAGGATGTGAGTGATAAATAAATAAATCAACTTGCATGCATACCAATCACGCCGTTCCCTTCCGGGGTAGGCAGTCACCAAGTTTCACTCATAAATACATATCTGTACACCTAACTGTGCTTTAATAATTTCCTCCATACTGACCTATCATTACAAACCTCATTTACCCCCATACACTGCTTCATACATGCCCTCCTGTTTTTAAGACTCCTAATATTCCTTCTCCAAAGAACTTCCTCAACCACATTCAACCACAACTTTCTCTGCCAACCTCTACCTCTCGCATCATTCATTTCACTCTTATATATGTTTCGTTGTTGGACTCTCATCCATTCTCTCAACATGGCCAAACCAATGAAGCACACTCCTTTCATATATGTCCATTACTGGAGCATCTAACCCACATTCATTTATTACCCACTCATTACTGACCCTATACATCCTACTTTTGCTGCAAACACTCTTCAGATAAACCATACCCACGGTGTTTAGTCCACTCTTATGTCTATCCTGATATAAACATGTTTCACTACCATACAACAAATTGGGGAGAAATACACTTTTGTACATGGCGATTTTCGCTTCCTTAGACAAGCACTCATTCCTTGATATGCTCCACATGCTACCAACCACTTTCCTTCCAGCATTCACACGTCTCTTTATCTCCTCATTTATCCATCCATTTTTTGTAATCATTTTACCCAAGTACAAAAAATCATCCATTTGTTCCATTACTTCAACATTCACCCTCATCATACAGTTATTCTCTCTATTCTCCTTATCAAAAACTACTACTTCAGTCTTGCATGCATTTACCCTAAATTCCATTCTCTGTTGATTCACAAAACTTATCTAGGAGCTTCCGTAATCCCTGTTGGCTCTCTGAGACCAAATAGCATCAACCACATGAATTCGCACTTTCAATTTTTTTTCAATTTCATTTCAAAATTTTTTTCAATTTTTCAGTTTACATTTCCAATCAAAACAGTCGTTTTCACTACATGCATCTCTAAAACATTTATCCTTAAATACATTAAAAGGCCATGGAGACATTATGCATCCTTTCTTTATTCCCTGTTTTATTTAAAACCAATCACTCAGAACCCCATTAACGCTCACACTTGCATTACTATTACGCATCATACTTCGCCATCATAACAATCAATAACTGCCCACTCACTCCATAGTCCTTCAAAACCTTCCACAATTTCTTTCCATTTACCCAATCATATGCCTTCTCTGAATCAACAAACACACAATACACTTTCTTTCGGATGCCTGCACATTTTTCTCTCACTTGCTGAAGCGCGAAAATCTGGTCACTACACCCTTTCCCAGGCATAAACCCACAATGCACACCCCATATTCTGTCAGACATAATATTCCTCACTCTTTAGATTTAAAATTTTCTGAACACTTTTCAGTGCAGGAATGCTCAATGAACTAATGGCCCGATAATTATTATACTCAGCCTTTCCCCCCTTCCCTTTGTACAATGGAACGATGATTGCATTCTTCTAATCCACTGGAACAACAGAAACCTGCAAGCATAAATTGTATAGTTCATGCAGTCTAAAAATTAGTAATTTACACCCACACTTCAACATTTCACTGGATATCCCATCTAAGCCTGCAGCCTTCCCATTTTTCAATACTCTCACAGCCGTTGTGACCTCATTCTCACAGATCTCCTTTTCCATCATCACATTCTCGCATACCACTTCGCAAGGCTCATCCTCAGCGCCTGCAACATTATTGTGTAATTCTTCAAAATACTCCCTCTAGCAGTTCCTGATATTGCTCTCATCACACACGATCTCTCCAATTTTGTTCCTTACCACATAGATACCCCTGCTATCACCAATCTTAGCCCTTTTTACCCACTTCCAAAACAGCTTTTTATTGCCTTCAACATCACTCTACATCCTGCTAGATTCACCCGTACACATTCAATCCTTGCTCTCTTTCACAACGATTTTGCATTCATTCTTTCTCTTTCTTTCTGTAAATCTCACATACCTTAGTATGCTCTTCCTCAGTTTTGGCAGCAATCATATTCTTGTATGCCTCTTTCTTTTCCCTGACTGCAATTTTCACTTCTTCATTCCACCAAGCATCACCTTTCATTCTTCCTACCACTCCTTGCCCACATACACTTTTACCACATTCTACAATCACTCCTTTTACACACTCCCACGCATCATTCACATTCTCATTTCTGATATAATCGTCCCGTTCTCTCTTCTTCAGGGATAGAGCATCCTCAAGCATGCAGCCATACTGTATTCTAAATTCATATTTGTGCCTATTTTATGCTACTTTCTTTAAATTTCCAATAAATTTGGCCCTGTGCGACGAAGAAAAACCTTCATACCATCAAAAGGATTTCGTTGAGGGTCATGTTTTGTGTCATACATATTTCTATTGCCTTACACATCACAGATGAATCACATTGTTGTGTGTTCATGTTTAAAATTGCCGCCGCACTTCTGCCGCTGTTCTGGAACTTTCCCGAACTTCCCCTTCCCTTCCCCGGGTGTAAAAGTGGGCGAGTCGCCGAGTATGGGATGTAGTGTATGCCACCCGCGGATGAATAAAGAAGGTTAGCAGAGAGAGAGTCGTTTCATTTCGAGCTAACGAGACATGGTGACAGCGGACTTTTCGGACTCAATTTGACCGCCGATCTACATGACGACTACCAGCGAGCAGCAGCAGCAGTCAAGGCCGCAGTGCTTCCAAGCGATCCAACTTCAGCCGCCAGACAAGTTCTCCTTTCGATCGGAGGAGTGGACGCGGTGGAGCACCAGATGGGAGCGGTATCGTCGCGGAAGCGGGCTCTTCGCACAGCCGGACGAGGAGCAGGTGAATCAACTCTTATACATCATGGGTGAGAAAGCGGAGGATCTTCTCCTGGCTTTTAATTTAACGGAGGAAGAAGCCAGAACTTACCGCACCCTGATGCAGAGATTCGACGAATATTTCGGTGTGCGAGTGAACGTCGTCCTTGAACGTGCCCGTTTCAACCAGCGTCAGCAGGGAGAGACTGAGACAATCGACGACTACTTGCGGGAGTTACATCGCCTAGCCGAAACCTGCAATTACGGGGCGATGAAGGAAGAATTGATACGTGATAGACTCGTCATCGGCATGAGGGACAGGAAACTTGCCGAAGCATTGCAACTCGACCCGGACCTGACTTTGGGCAAGGCGGCCACCAAAGCGCGGCAGCGCGAGGAGGTCAAGAGACAGCAGCAGCTGATCGGCCGGCCATCAGGGGCGAGCGGCGGTTCGGCAGAACCGGACGTGTATCGCGTTCAGCAAGGAGGAGCTCATCCCCGGACGAAAAGGACACAGAGAAAGAATAAGAAGGAGGCTACGGCACCGTCGTTTGACCAGCGGCAGGGCAGTAAGAGGTGCAGCCTGTGCGGTCGGTCGCCGCAACACGCTTATTCTGACTGCCCAGCGAAAAAATCTACCTGCAATGCCTGCAAGAAACGCGGCCATTGGGCAGTCGTATGCAAGTCCATCCGGACGGTGCAGTCGAGTATAAAAGAGTACACGGAAGGCGATGATGACTTCTTTCTTGGACGGGTGCAAGCTATCGGCGCGAGACGCGGGAGAAGACCGCCATGGGAGGTTACTGTACACGTCGAAGGACGAGATATACCATTTCAGCTGGATTGCGGCGCGGACGTGACGTTACTCTCATCAGAGGACTTCGGACGGTATTTCCGGGCGACAGCGATGCAACCGTCGGGCGAAACGCTGCGAGGCGTCGGCAATAGGCAGCTAAAAGTCATGGGAGAAGTGCCCATCACCGCAGAATGGGCTGGCAATAAAGCGGAAGATATTATCTACGTGGTGGAAGAAAAAACACCACCTCTTCTACGTCGACCAGCCATAGAAGATCTTCAAATTCTTAGGTGGAACCCAGGCGCTACCATCGCGGCAGCGGTGTCTAACGTCACGGCGTTGACCAAGCCAGAGGATGAATTTACGGAAATCTTCCGAGGCCTAGGTTGCATCAACAAGGATCGACCATATAAAATCCGTCTGAAGGCGGGAGCCGAGCCGTATGTTGTGACCGCGCCACGGCGCGTCCCTCTGCCGCTTCGAGATCGAGTCCGTCAGGAGTTAGAGCGAATGCAGCAGCATGGCGTCGTTTCCCTGGTGGAAGAGGCGTCCGATTGGTGTGCACCCATGGTGGTCGTCGCCAAACCTTCTGGGAATGTGCGCCTGTGCGTCGACTTCACGCAGCTAAATAGCAGTATCGTAAGGGAACGGTTCGTCATGACAACTGTCGAAGAGGCATTGGCCCAGCTGGCGGGGGCAGAATGGTTCTCTCTTCTCGACGCCAATAAGGGATATTACCAGGTGGCGCTGGACGAAGGATCAAGAACCTTAACAACTTTCATTACACCATTTGGAAGGTATGCCTTCAACCGCCTTCCAATGGGCCTGTCATCCGCTGGAGAGGTTTTCCAGAAGCGGGTGAGCGATATCCTTTCAGGATTGGAGGGGGTCGTCAACCTGGTAGACGACATTATGGTCCATGGCCCCACCATTGAAGAGCATGATGAGAGACTCCGTGCAGTGCTTAGGAGGCTAAGAGAGAGCGGAGTAACATTGAACCGGGGCAAATGCAGAATCCGACAACGAAGGGTTAAATTCTTGGGGTACATTGTGTCAGCAGACAAAGGAGTTGAGGCAGATCCTGACAAGGTAGCAGCCATCGTGAGAATGGAAAAACCAAGAACGGCGACGGAGGTAAAGAGGTTCCTTGGGATGGTTCACTACCAGTTGAAATTCGTGAACCATTTGTCGACCCTCACCCAGCCGCTGCGCGACCTTCTGAAGGTGTATACAGAATTTGCGTGGACTGCAGTGCATGACCGGGCCTGGGAGGATATTAAGAAGAGGCTCGTAACAGCACCAGCCCTGGCATTCTTCGATCCCGAACGGCGACTTAGGATTTCTGCGGATGCATCAGCTTATGGCCTGGGGGCTGTATTGGAGCAATTCTACGAGACTTGGGAAGGCGAAGCCGGCGTCTGGAGGCCAGTCTATTACGCATCTAGGGCGCTGACTCCGACCGAGCAGCGGTATGCCCAGATTGAGAAGGAGGCGTTGGCGCTCACATGGGCATGCGAAAAGTTTTCGCAATTCATCATGGGGGCACCTGATTTGAAGCTTCGGACGGACCACAAACCCCTAGTTGTACTGCTAGGAAATAAACCTATCAGCGAACTGTCTCCACGCTTACAACGGTTGCGCATGCGCTTAATGCAATTTTCTTATAAAATTGAACATGTTGCAGGAAAAAGCATGATGTCGGCGGACACCTTGTCAAGGGCCCCGTTGCAGACCGTATCATCTGGCGATGGAAAAGACGTCCTGCACGACAGTGAGGTGGAATTCTACGCCAGGTCGGTGGTCGAAGAGATTCCGGCATCCGACATCACTTTGGAGAGGATTCGAGATGCCCAGAGAGCGGACGAGACGACGCTTGCTTTGCTGCAGTTTGTCAGGCACGGATGGCCCCACTCGCGAGATATTACTGCAAGTCTTCGGCCATTCCACGACGAACGAGGCATTTTGGCGGAAGTCGATGGACTGCTTCTGCATGATTCCCGCATCTATGTTCCGGAGAGCATGCGGAAGGATATCCTGAGTCGACTACACCATGGACACCTGGGACAAACCAGATGCTTGGGAAGAGCTAAAACAAGCGTTTGGTGGCCGGGAGTAGAGAGCGACGTTAGGAATTTCTGCAGCAACTGCCAGGTGTGCAGCGAGCATCAGCCACGACCGGTGGAACCTTTGATGCCTGCCCTCCCGCCAGCACGCCCTTGGCAAAGGGTGGCTGCAGACCTCTGTGAGAGAAAAGGACTTCGCTACTTGGTGGTAATAGATGCCTTTTCCCGCTACCCAGAGGTTGCAAGATTAAACGACACCACTTCTTCTGCCGTTATCGAGGAGATGAAGAAAATATTTGCAAGACATGGGATCCCTGAAGAAGTAAGAAGCGATGGTGGTCCCCAATTTTCTGCTGCGGAGTTTCGTAGGTTTGCGACGGACTACGGATTCCGCCACATTATTAGCAGCCCAGGGTTTCCGCAGAGCAATGGCCAAGCTGAGGCGGGAGTAAAAATTGTGAAGACTATCATCGAGAAGGAGACAGATCCCTACCTCGGTTTGCTTGCTTACAGAACGGCACCACTCGAGACGGGAATCAGCCCTGCAGAGCTACTGATGGGTCGCAGACTACGCACCACGGTACCGTGTACATCGCAGTCATTGGAGCCCAAGTTGCCAGACTTGCAAAGCCATCGCCAGAAGCTATGGCGGAGGAAAATGCGGGACAAAGCCAACTTCGACAGACGTCACCGCGTCTGTACGTTGGATCCATTTCAACCCGGGGAATTAGTATGGATCCGGGATAAGAAGTCGTATGGCACGATCATCAAAAAGCGATCAGAGCCCCGATCATATGAAGTGCAATGGAGGGATGGAATTCTTCGCCGAAATCGGGCCTTCCTCATCCCCGCCAGGAGACAACGGATGGACATAGACTGGGATCCTTTGCTGGTGGACTGCATAAACCCTCCGAAGGAAGAGGTACCAAGGGACCCACCAGACGAAAACCTTGAGCCAGGCACCTCAGGACTGACAACCAGAAGCGGTCGTCTTGTGAGACCACCGAGAAGATTAGCATATGATTTATTTTAGTCTTTCCTCAGTTTTTTTTAGTATTGTTTGCATCCAAAAGATAAATGCCTTAATGTTCACATTTTTTTTTCTAACAAGGGGGGATGTTGTGTGTTCATGTTTAAAATTGCCGCCGCACTTCTGCCGCTGTTCTGGAACTTTCCCGAACTTCCCTTCCCCTCCCAGGGTATAAAAGTGGGCGAGTCGCCGAGTATGGGATGTAGTGTATGCCACCCGCGGATGAATAAAGAAGGTTAGCAGAGAGAGAGTCGTTTCATTTCGAGCTAACGAGACATTATAGAGAGAAAATATAACAAAATCATTGAAACAAACAAATTATTAGCAATCGATCTAGACCTAAAGCCTTATTGTGTGTTCTCATAATGGCTGAAGAAGATCTTACAAACATCTTATGTAATGACAGAGGAAGTTGTATTCCTTTCCTAAACAAATGCATTTCCTTACTGATCAATCCTTGGCTGCAGTTAATAAGCCACTATTACTTCCCTGTACTTTTGACGCATGTCAAGTGTATGAAGTGTATGACTCAATAATTACATGATAACGAAAAATAACTTTAAAGTAATTATTCATATATTTATCAAATAGTGAAATTGTTTTTTTTGTTGTTTTTTTTAGTGTGTTGTCTTCATTTTGGATTATCATAATGACAAAAAAGCTAAATAAAGGGTTGGTTAAGAAGGACACCTTGCAAGAAGCTTTATGTGTATGAATTAATATATAGAATTGGATATTAAAAGAGACAGAAAAATATAACATTCAAAGTGATTTAAGAAATTTCATTTAATCTCTTGGGCACGATAAATTGTCGACGTGACAGGACTTGAGAATAAGAAGATGAGCATAAGTAGATGCAAGAAGATGAAAGTATTCTTCAAGGATTTAACCATCGTTCAACTGAGGGAACAACTTGATCATTGTGGCCTCTCTACAAAGGGAACAAAAGCAGATTTGTCTCTGAGGCTGCAAGAGCAGCTGAGAAAAGAACATAGAGATCCAGACAACTTCTATGTTGAGGTGGAGCATCGGCCACCACCAGGAAATGAGGAGGTAGGTGTCAGGGATATGTTTGCTAGTGTAGTGAGCAAGGTACAAGACTTAGGTATCCAGATGTCCAATGTTCACCGAGACTTAGCAAGATCTTAATGATTACATCGCAGTTATCTGACCAAATAGCTACTATTACCTTAAACATGGAAGCAATTACAAAAATTGAAGGTAGGGTTAGCCAAATAGAACAGAATAGAGAAAAATCAGAAACTCGAATAATAACTGTGGAAACTGAATTGGACAAAGTAAAACAGACCATGGAAACTGTTAAGCAGGAAGTGGTCAAAATTTTTACAGTTGTGTGAACAAGTGAGCAGCCAAGTGGAGAGTGTAGGGTCTTCATCAGTCACTCTACCTTTCACTGGTTGGAATTTAGACCCAAAAGTGATTAAAGACTGCCTTCCAGAATTTCATGGGCGACTTGAAGAAAACCCAACAACCTTAATTAACGGGTCACTCAGTTTGTTAGGTCAAACTAACCTACCTACTGAAATCTAGACTCAACTGGTGACTCAACAGCTTAAGGGACAAGCTGCTACTTGGTGGCACAACTTGAAAGTCTTAAACGTGTGTTGGGGAGACTTCAAAAGTAAATTCATTGCACGATTTGATTCGGAAGGAGTGAAGATTGCAGTGAAGAAGTTATTCACGGACACCCAACCTACAGGCATGCGAGCGAGTGCTTTTATTATTCAGAAATATCAACTCTTCAAGAGACTGAACCCGGAAGAGTGTGAAGACAATGCAATGCATGAAGGCTGTTAGACAGTCAGGCTAGTAACTCCTTCGTAAATGAGACTATGGCTGAAAAGGGGCTGTCAGTAATGTAACCTACTCTGTAGAAGGACAAACACTCCTGGCAGCCAAGTGTATGGATGGAGATATTGCAATTGCCGTGGCTGTGATGAGGGACTTGCTTCCTGAGATTATATTGGGGCATGATTTCTTAGTTACCTAAGATGTTATCTTGGACTAAGCAGCGCAGGAAGTATTCCTATGGTAAAAGGACCTCTGGTTGGGCCTTGCCAATAGTCCGACCAAAAAAGAAAAATGGAGATTATAGACTATGTGTTGACTTTCACCAACTGAAAGAAATAACAGTTAGAGATGCTTACCCCATACCTGACCTGAAGACCTGTTGAAGCAAGTAAATGGAATTTTTTAACTTTCTTTTTCCAAAAATGAGGGGGGCCAAAAAGTTGTGTTTTGGTTAGCTATTCACAATTATATTGACAAGAAATGGCAATTACATTGGTTTGCTTGGTAAATAGCTACTTCAAATTCGTGATATTTTCATGTTTCATGCAAAATTCGCAGCAAACTGTCACAGTCCTGAACAAGATTGAAGAACACTGGAACAAGGCCAAATACATATCACTTGGCAGAGGAAAACTGGAGGCTTTCAAAGCAACGTTAGACAAGCTCTTTGACATCCTCAATTTCAAGTGTGAGATTGAGCCATGTTCAGAATTTGAGGGTCCATGTCCAGGTGGTGCTGACTGTAAACATGAAGTGCACATCTCCCACTCTTGTTCTAAGGATATGAAGTTCCCCATCAAAAAACTAGTGTTTATTAAGAGTCAAAGAGAGAAGGTTGGATCTGTTGGACAGTTTCAAATTGGATTACCAGACCTACCTGAGCACGGAAGACAAACTCAAAAGCAGAAGAGGAAAGAAGATGATTTAAGAAGAATTTCTGAATATAAGCAGAAAAGGAAGGAAGAGGTAACATTAAAACCAAATGAAGTACTTTTCTCTGACGAAAATGAAGAGCCAACTGCTGTTAGGGTTGAAGTATCTGAAGATCCTTTACAGATTCCATGTGATGATTCTGATGTACCTTCTACGTCAAGTACAAGTCATTACAATACATTACAATTGCGCAATGTTGCATTGCAAAGTATTAGGTATGGAGTCAGTCTACGTGCTGCAGCTGCCATTACAACAGCTGCATTTTTGGATGCTGGATTAATTACTGAAGGAGACAGGAGACTTGTGGTTGATCACAATAAAGTTAAAAGGGCACAAGAAAAAGTCATGAAATCGCTTGATGAAGAATTATGCCGGATATGCAATATTGAATGTATCTTCTATGATGGACGCAAAGATTCCACAGAAGTTCTGTCACAAGCAGATAACTCAAGTCATCAGTTTCCAAGTACTGTGAAAGAAGAGCATTTACTGTGTGCAGTGAGCCAGGTGGAAGGTATCTTTGCCATTTTACTCCAGAGAAAGACTTAACGAAAAGGAAACCTGCTGAAGTTATTGCTAACCATCTTGTGGATTTCTTAAAGAAAAACATCATTGATAATAGTTTGCAGGCTATCGGTGGTGACTCAACGAATGTTAACACTGGTTGGGAAGAAGTCGTGCATTGGGATGAGGCAAAGCTGAATCGTAAACTCATATGGTTGGTTTGTGCTCTTCATACTAATGAGCTACCTTTGCGGCACTAGATCACAGATTTGGATGGAAAAACTTAGTCTAACAACAAGTGGAGTGGTACAATTGGCAACATGCTTGATACTGCAACAGAACTTGAAATCAATGCCTCATTTGTCAGAATATCCTTTCCCGAGCCTTTGTTTCCATTTAGTGACTCTTTTTTCAAAGATCTCTCTAAGGATCAGGCTTATGGTTACAGAATACCTCAGGCCATAAGGACAGGTGTGCTTCCAACTGATCTGGCATTATTATAAATTGGTCCCGTAAGCCACTCTCGGTGGTTAACAACAGCAAATAGGATTTGTCGCATATAGGTTTCAAAACACGACCTTAAAGGCAACAACTTGAAGGCGATAAAACTGCTCGTGGAAAACATTGTTGGCGTTTACTATCCCTGCTGGTTTAAAATCAAACAGAAATTCTCTTTGGTGGAAGGACCTTGCCACATTCTTTATCAATTGAAGCTCCTAAAATCTAAGAAGAAGGCAGTAGCAGATATTGTTTTTCCAATAATTCAACATGCATCGTGGCTCGCATTTAGTGAAATGGTGCTTTAGACACTTTTATGCTCGGAAAGCCAAGATGAAAGGAAGCAGGGGTCCAGAAGATAATTGAATTAAGGAATGAATATGATGATACACCAGGAGACCTACCTGTTCGGCCTAGGATAACACCTGCACTACATCCAAATGCAACTTCCCTTTTGGAACTGATAGACTGGTCAGAAAAAGTATATGAACCTCCACTTACTTGTTAACTCAAAATATCAGAAATAAGAAAGTTTGTTGAAGAGCCAATGAAAGTTCCAAAGTGGCCATGTCATGGACAGTCCATAGAGAGATGTGCGAAACAAGTAACAGAGGCTTCTGGCAAAGTGTATACTCATGAGAAACGAGAAGGATTCATTAGAGGCCAGGAAGCAAGCAGAAGATCAATGTCTAGGAATGAATTGAAGCAAGATTTGATGAATATTGTTGGTTGAAACTTTTTTCATTTTGTTTCATGTGTTTTAGTGTTTAATAATAGAGACAAACACATATAAAAGTGTTGAGTTCATGAAACCACTTTTGAGCAAATTTTGTTGGAGTTTCTATTAAATTATCCCGTTTTTTCGGAAATTTCCATATAAATTATAATCAAGCACAAATTTACCAAGGTTAATGTTTATAAATAAGGAAAAATCTTTTCATTAGGATATTATACATCAAAAGGCAAAATTTTAGACCCCCTAATTCACAAAAATCACGAATTTTTATTTTTGCTCTCCAAATTGACACGCCCTAATGGTATAGCAACTTTGTGCCACATTGGATTCAAGAAAAAGGCGACACCACTAACGGACTTACTACACAAAGAGCGGCAATTTAAGTGGACATATAATGAAGAGACTGCATTCCAAGAGCTCAAGAAGGAAAGAGGAAATGCTCTCAGGTCAGCTGCTCCTGACCTCCAGAGGCAGATGTGTTTACAAACCAACGCCAGCAACTTAGGTTTAGGGGCAGTATGGTTCCAAGAGCGGGTTGGGGCGGATGAGATATTGTAGAATATGCAAGCAGCAAATTATCTTCCACTGAAAAACATTAGTGCAGTGCAGGAACCACGGACCTTTGGATCCAAAGGTCCATGGTTCGATTCCCGGTCCAGTCGAATTTTTTCTTAGGTTGGTGGAACAACCCCTTCATGTACCTGGTAGACCAGAATTTGTAGATAATGGTGTGGAACCAAGAAAACCAGATATGGAGCAATCCGATCATGCTAAGGAGGTGATAAACCATGTCAAGGAGGGGAAGCTGGATGATGTCCAAAGGATAGTATGTGAAGAACAACCACAATATCATTTAAGGCCTCGGAAAATTAAAAAAGTGTTTTAGGTTATTGGGGAGATAATTGACGCATGTCAAGTGTATGAAGTGGATGACTGGATAATTAAGTGGCAATGAAAAATCACTTTTATGTAATTATTTATTTATTCATTTATCAAATGGTGAAATAAATTTTGTTTTTTTAATTGTTGTTTGTTAACATGGGGTGCGTTCCATTACTCTCTCCAATCGCAATGATGCGGTCCCAGCCGTTCCGTTTCACACGCCGGTGCGCTTCAATGTGCTATCGATGGGGCCACGCATCGAGCATAATATGTACTCCAAACGCTCCACGGGAAAGCTGGCGGAGTTGATGCAGAGACGTAATTATGGCAGTTTATTTGTTATGGTAATGCATGCAAAATGTAGAAAATGAATGAAATGAGAGTATTCGCAGAAGAATTAAGCTAAAAATAATAATTGACTGTTTTCTGTTCCAGTTTCCACAGTGGTTGCGTTTTCTTTCCGAAATATCTCATCAACAACCCTTAGCAACGATTCGCCGTCGCTATTCAAATTTTCCACCCGCTCCAAAGACGTTCCGTTTCACTCTTCCACATCAAAAGCGTCAATGCGAGAATGAGAAACGGACCACCGGCCACTGATGCAAATAGGCGCATCAATGCGATTGGAGCGTGAAATGGTGCGCACCCTTGTTGTTTTCATTTTGGATTGTCATAATGATCTAAAAGATAAATAAGGAGGATTGCTAAGAAGGAAGGCATCTTGCAAGAAGCTTGATGTGTATGAATTGATACATAGAATTGTATATTTAAAAAGACAGAAAAAGATAAGGTGCAAGGTGATATTTAGAAATTTCATTTACTCGCTTGTGCACGATGCTTTCTAGCACTAAATGATCCTAAATGTAAAGTAACATTTTTTCTTCATGATGTTACAATCGGATCCTACATCAACACCCTAAGGTTTTCAAGGATTGTCAACTCTTGTTTGCTCAGCAGGTTGTCCGAGGATTGGACATCAGGGGATAGACAAGTGGAAATCAATGCATGAGAAAGGAGGGGACAAGAGCGAAAGAGGGACTGGTGTTTAGACGATTCTGCCGGCACTTGCAATAGGAGGTCACAGAATACACATCAATTTACAAAGGAATTGTACGTCACTTACAAAGTAAATGAAATGTAAATAAAAGCTGCACTCTTCATGAAAAATGGCTTCGAATGAACAGAAAGTTTCACACAGCTGATGTAGGGGATTGGGTAGGCAACCAATAGACACTCGGAGGCAAATTGCAATTATTAGATTACTTGAAAATACTGATCAATTAAGTTTTTTATGACATGGAGGACATTACTAATACTCTGAGCAATATCTCTAGAAGTGATGGGAGTGACAAAAAAAGAGAATGTAATCAACAGACCCCAGACAAAAATTCCCTCTTTCCAGGCACCATTAGTAATTGTAACAATAACAACAAGCCACTACCTTAAGAAACATTGCTAACAAATAATTTAACTCTGTCCTTGCCCCATCTCCTTTTTCCTATTTCTCCTAACTTCTTCTGTTCCAGGACTGGCATCCTAACACCCCATTCCACATGCCTTTGCAGTGGCTCACTGAGGAATTTTTAGATGCATATGTCGCATTTTGGGTTTCCCAAGGATTCTCTCTCCATAACGGAACCCGAGAGAACCAAGTGCCTCTTCAGAGACTCGTGAGAGGAAAGGAGAATCAGGCAGATGATAATATGGAGAAAGCAGAATGAGGGATAAAAAGAGCATAGGGGTCATTCCATATGAAATCAACCAAAATAAAATAATAATAATACAAAATAATATTTTTGTGACCTTCTCCTATTACTGTGAAATTTGACACATTCATTCATACCATAGTAAGTAAGCAATGTGATTTTTTTGGTATTTTTAGGATGATCGGATAGGGATTTATGAGGGGGTCAAAATTTGACCTTTCGGTGGCCTTTTCGCACATTACTTTAGTTTACTGGCAATAAGTCAGCTCCTATCACAGCCACAGAGTTGGGGTTGGCTCATTGAAAAGGTAATTAAATTTCCTATTAAAAGGATTGACTTTCAAATACTCATGATTTTAAATCGCATCACAGAGTGGACCTACATCTAGGTTTGGTCAAAGGTCAAATACACCATCTTCGATTTTTTAAAAACTTGGTATTATCAATCTACATATATGTAGTTACAAACACAGAGAATTTGGAGATGGCTTTTTTGCTAGATTTTTAGATATGTTATTTTTTATGCTAAGTAATTACTTCACAGATAGAGGTTGATTCCTTCTTTCGGGTTTTCCACCGCTTTGGTTCATGTTGAGGACAATATTTCGCCGGCTGTCGTGCTGGCTTCCTCAGGTCCATGTAACATGTCCACTGTTGGTTACATGGACCTGAGGAAGCCAGCACGACAGCCGGCGAAATATTGTCCTCAACATGAACCAAAGCGGCGGAAAACCCGAAAGAAGGAACCAACCTCCATCAAAGCCCCACGGAAGCCTTCATCAGAACTACTTCACAGATAAACTAGCACTATTGTAGCATGCTATTTTATACGGCCCCTCAGGAAGGAATGAATTCTGGAACTGAGAAACAAAATTGGTTTTATTTTCTGCTAGTATATCTGGCCTACATACCCTTACACAGACTTGCCCTATTATGCTTAACTTTACCTATCTCAGCTGCTGAGACTTCCCCAATGAAATTTGTGAAAAAAAAGAAACAGGATTTCCAATATATACATTGTGTACAAATTGTATGAAAATGTGTACATTGTACACAAATTTTGCTTTACACATTTGTGTACACTGTACACTTTGTATTCAGTATACACAACTGTACACTATAAAATGTGTACATTGAATACAATGTACACATCCTGTATGGAAATTGTGTACATTGTATACAATGTAAACAATGTATACATTTATATACAACTGTTTACAAATGTATATAAAATGTGTACATTGTACACATCCTGTATATAAATTGAGTACAAATTTTTCATATGGGTTGTTAAATCCTGTCTGGATATAACTGCTGAGACTTGTTCAATCCTGTCTGGACATGCAATGAATTGTGCTGTGCAGGACCTGCTGCCATCAGAGTATTTCAGTTCCCTTCTAGCATCAGAGCAAGTAGGTGGCTAAGTTCTTAGGCCTATATTCTTGAAGTGTGTGTCAAGGTATTTCTTTCCAATGTGTTCTATTGGAATTTTTTCAATCATGCTTAGTCAATCCTTTTAATAGGAAATTTAATTACCTATTCAATGAGCCCAACCCCAACTTTGTGTCTCTGATAGGAGAGGACTTATTGCCAGTAAACTAAAGTCATGCACAAAAAGGCCTAAGGTCGAAAAAAATGTGTTGGTTGATTTCATATGGAATGACCCAAAGGCAGTATATAAGGTCACTACGAAACCACTAATAATCGGCTTGAAATACACAAAAACTTAGTCCAAACTGAAAAATGAATCGTCGGCAATTCTACGAGCACAGCTCTCTTATCCCCTTTCTAATGCTGGCAACTTCTCTCAAGCCTCACAGACCAAAAAAAATACGAAAATGCAAAGCTGTAGAAACATCAAACCACCGACATTATGAGCAAATGAGTTCACTATGTGCAGTTGTTAAATACTTTTGAAAGTTTCGGAGAGATCTGAAAATACAATGAGATTTTTTATGGCAAATGATATTAGGACACCAAGTATCAATTCAGTAAATGAAAACAAGCAAAATGTAATATTTAGGCAAGTAATGCATTACCAGGCATGCCTGTTTTAGAGGAAGCGAAAGACGTAATCGCGATTAAGGTGCAAAAATTGGCTACTAATGTGATGTAAATCGCCAAAGCCCAAATGTCAAATATGTTTCACGACCAAACAAGAGGTGCATATGAAAAATATTTTCGTGAATAAATAGATTGAGATTTTAGTCTAAATAAAAGCTCTCCAAAGATAAAGTGATCTCAGTCACTACATATACCACAAACGCAACCACAGCCATCTGACAGCAAACGATGTGTAAGCGGTACCATCGGGGGCAACAGCACTGGATTAATAGCAATCTCTAACTGCAATTCCATCGAATATTCCAGATTGAATTTGCATAGGGTTTCCCGTACATCATCACAATTCAACCACTCCGTGGTCCCCACCCCATCAGCAAAAATGCTTAACACACACCAGGGGCGTCATAAATACCTCTTTTAGAGGCACTTTGAAACAAATTACGACGGTTCCTGGTATTTGTTTTCCAATTGGACAGTAATCCAGCCATCTGAGGAATAGATGAAAAATCAACCAAAACACAAAATGACTTCACAAATCAAAATCCTAGACATCCGACCAATGCAGCAGCATACACTCACCCCTCTGGAATATTCTTTTTACTACCCATTCAAATTTCTGTCAGTTCCGTATCTAAAAACACAGATATTTGACACATAAGACCGAAATAAACTAATTTAAAACCAGAATAAAGGAGACATTACACTGTTTCGAGTAATCATAAGTATTGAGTATCCCTGACCGAAATGAACGTAGTCCCACCAGTTCCACGTCTTCTATCCGTTCTCTCGCCTTTGAACTTGAACAATCGACGATCAAGAGGCCGTTCGAAACAGTGGGCTCACGAAAATCATTTCCAAAGTGGCACACAGTGGCACATTTATTCATAGTGGGATAGTGGCATACACGGGTGGCCACAGCTGGCACAGGTGGTAAGATTTGGAAGGGAACAGCATTTAATCTGGCTTTGGTGTATTTAATTCAAGGAAAGTGGAAGTAGGCTGGTCTGAGCTGATGAGTGTTTGTTGTAAACTCAGGATATAAGTATGTCTACTGCGAAGGAAAGTAAAATTACTTTTCTCTACAATGAACTGAACCGTTTAGGCCACAGCGGAGAATACGAGAGAGCAATTAAGACAGCTAACAAAAGTACTTTAATAGATTTTAATAATTTTTGGAATTGTTGTCATGTTTCTTTGGTTAAGGACGCTTTTTCCTTCGAGGTTAATGCTACCTATATTTTTCTCATTTCCAGTTCTACACGACAACCCTGATGAAGTGAAAGCATTTCATTGCAAGATAGTCAGTTTAATCCAGCTTTCCAAATTCCAGGAAGGCTTAAACTTCTTAGCGAAGAATGCAAAGTTATCGTCGTTAGTATCCCAAAAATTACGTTGACTTTACTTCTAATCTAAGCTTGAACTAAGCATGGGAATTTTATTCCAGGGGGCTCTGTTTTGAAAAGGCTTACTGTCAATACCGGTTGAATCAGCCCCAAGAAGCACTGAAAACTATTAATAGTCTCGCCACTTTAACCCCGAAATTGAAGGAATTGAAGTCTCAAATTCTGTATCGTCTTGAAAGGTAAAGAGTTTTTCTGATGAATTCATTGCGAGTGAGTGGCAATTCTCAAACTGTTTAAACCAATGCCTATACTAATATAGACGTGGCTTATGTTCATGAAGAGAAGTATCAGGCTTGGTGTGGTTTTTTTCCACTAAGGCAACTTTCTACTTACCAAAATTTCTTATTAGTAGAAGAGAATATGCATCTTCCTTTGGCATACATTTATGTTTTTTCTGGCATCTAAATTTGATCAATTTATTTGCCCAGTAAATACTAACATTTCAGAATGATCTCATTGAATAAATTGTTTTAATTATTTCATTCGCATTTTGTCATTCGATTCTTTTTTCAAATGGAACATAACGAACATAAGATATCGTTTGGGCTGTGGAATGTCTATGAGTTTCCCTGCCCTCTTTTTCTTTTAGCAATTGTTTTGATGCACTGCTGTATTGATTGGTATATCTAATCCTATAAATTCTTCTTCACATGTATCATTATCATCTGCTTGCAACACTTGCACAACACTCAATTGGCAAATTCCAATGAATTGCCCTGGACAAGGTATTGAATCTTTTCTAACATCAAAATAGTTGTGTCTTTTCTTTCCATCTAACCTGGGTACATTAGAAAACAGCAAATATGCTAAAACATTTTGATAGAATTAAAACATCATGAAAAGGATCTTACCAAGAAACACTATGTGACACTAATTTAAACTATAAGGTGTAAACACTTTCTGTATCACAATTTGAGATGGAATGAGTGAGGTCAAATGAGGGTCGTGAAATCACTTGCAATTATTTGCTCAAACCAGGACTGCTATAGGGTCTTTCCATGTCACATCAACCAATATTTTAACCTCATGAAACCCACCGACTCAGATTTCCATGAAATTTGCTGTGGACATACATATAGATTAGAAGAGTGACCAGATGAAATTTTTGGCTCCTACTATCAATAGTTTCCGGAATGTGGGCGATTGAAATTTGGGCATGGCCCCTATAGTGCTGACTCGGATTTTGAAACAATATTTAAGTATGCATCTTCACACCATAGTCAATGGTAATGGCTATCAGAGTAGCATGCCCATCAGCAATCATGTGAATGTGCACCCTCTTACTATTAATTTTATGCCATCAGGTGTAATTGAGCTGGAGTTTTGAGTACTAAAAGAGAATTACATGAACTATAGTACATTATTGTGCGAAAATTTCTTGTAATCTTTAGCTACAGACATGGCACATTTTAAGTCTAGATATTATACCACAGTAACATTAACTGGAGTGGAGTTTTTCAAATGTTCACGGGAATCATCATTAAATCCTTTGAATCTACAAAATGCTTGATGTACATCACACTAATCCACATTTCAATGCTTCATGTTGTTCTTGTCATACTCTGTATCATTTGAAACTTGGACAACTTCACTGAAATTTAATTCCATAGCTGAATATTGTGAGCAACAGTCACATTGGAAAATATAATGTCACAATAAAAATGACTCACCCAAATTGTTGATTTGAAAATGAGCCCTCTCCTTTCAACAGGTGACTCAAACTTATTGTATTAGAAGTTTTGATGCTTTCTATCTAAGTACTTTTTTTTAATGGTAGCCACTTCCTCCTTCAAGTAGTATTTACTCCCAGAGCTTGTTGTTGCTGGAGAATTCAGCACACACAGTTGTCCTAGTGGCACACAACGAACATCATCTCTCTCCGGCCAAGAGAAAGAAGGTGAGGGTCCTTGAGGTGTCATGAATTTTACAGAAATATCCCCCTCCTCATGATTTATTGCTTCCACCAGTTCAATGTACCACTGCTTGTTGTACACAAAAGGTACGTAGGAACTAATTGTCATATTTTCCAGAAACTTCATTGTTTCAGAGCACAAATCAAACAAAATGCTGTACTCACTGTCAAGACCTGTGGACTTAGCAGCGACTCTTCTTGTTGATAAAGACACAAAATGGTGAAAGTTCCTTGTACCTGGAATTGTTGTTTTTGCACTGGAGTGTCTTTCAAGGAGATTGATACGTGTCTTTGCCACATCACTTGACTTAATGAAATAAATGTTGATATTTTTCATAGAGGATACATAATTCGTATACCCCACTGCTGTTTGTTATCTGGTGTGCCAATGGGCATTGCAGGCTGGCTTTCCTCACCATTCGCTTGATAGTACCTCCAATACCATCACAAGAGGACTTGCCATGACTGGTGGAAAAAAGACCAAGTCACATTCATGCCAAAATCATTATGATGATGGCACATATTTATAAAAGATTTACAGTTTTTACATTTCCCTGGACATCCATCTGTAAAATACTGAACTTCTCGGATCAGAGGTGATGTTATTCTTAAAAATTTCATCAACTGATGTTGCACTTCCATTACAAAGGCCACATCATGGTTAAGGTTGTCAGATATAAAGCAATGAGATGAGGTTGTGAGAGTACCATCTGTCCTCAAGTAAATTCAACAAGAGTGAACAGTACATGATTGGTTTGTCCAGTGATAACTTTGAACTTCATCCTGAATTAAAAATGTAAAGTTTTCACTAAAATTCATGATGATAATTGCCTTCTCATGATCAAGGGTGTCTTTGCTCATTCTGAAAAATAAGGATTGTGCTTCAGTGACGTAATAATGTGGAATTAGTTTATTCATTTTGAGACATTGAATATCCAAGAGTTCATCCATTGATGTGGTGCATGATTGCAGTTCTGCTCTATCAGTAGAAACCCACTGCATGTATTTCACTGTATCAGAGGGGTCTTATTCACAAAATTTATCAATTAAGATATCCTTAAGCTTGGATGGATCCGGACAGTTGGAGCAAATTCTGAGCATACATTCTGCATTGTTTTTGTCACAAATGATTATATCCATTAACTCCTTGTATGTTTCCTTCAATTGCAGAGCACTAATTAGCAATTTTACGTTTTGATGTATGACACAAACACACACTGAATGAGTTCCAGAAGCACCAGCAATCACACACCATTTGGGTCTTAGGGAACAAAATTTTGAGAAACCAATTTTTTCCTCTGGATATTGCAGTTTGAAGAGTACATAAGTTCCTTAAAGTAACACAAAATTAGTCATTTCTGCTTGTACTCATTTTTACTCACACTGACTTCATCTTTTGCACCTGGCATCTGTCTAGAATTTTCATCAAGTTCGTAAAAAGTTTTCACTAGCTCTACAGTCGAGTTTGAAAGTTGTTTCCCAGCACAGGATGATGGCGTTGCAAATATTCCCTTCTCGTTAAGGAGCTTATTTGCCTGTCTCACTGAGTGGTCAGAAATATTAAATTCACTCTGTTTGCACGCTGGCCTTTTTTTTTAATATTCCCGCCCATCCCGCTTTCCTCACCCCCCTCACCAACCCGGGCTTATGGGAAACGAGTTCCTGACCGGGGCAGTATGGGATATGAGTACTGTGTGGAGTTTTTCCTCGTGTGTTAGCAGCAGTGTCGGTCCAGTAGGTCTCCCGTCGCTGGCCAGGAGCCTTGTCACCGCTACAGCCCGGAGAGAATGGTGAGTTTTCTCCCATAAATTCCTGATCACAGCTCTCCCACGTGAAGGCCAGCGGGTAAAACGTAAGGCCAGACGAGTAATCGTCATCACGGCCCCGTTTCCTCGCGACACACTCATCATTTTTTTTCCTTGACCAATATGAAGGGGCTAAGGTCAGCATTTGAATTTTAATTCATTTTGGAGGTCAAGTCATCCAAGTCGGCAGCCTTTTGTACAATCGCTTGACTGTCACTCTCATCTTCACCACTACTTTTACTCTCATAGGAAGGGTCTACCAATTTTAGTGCACCAGATACTTTTGAAATAAGGTGATGCTTTGCCTGTCTTATCTTTCTTTTCCCATAAGAGTGTCTACTATGGGAAGCCAAAGAATGTACTTTCAAAGGAGAACAGTCTTATGCCATCAAGCTCCTGTTTGCACCTTCTAACTTGTTATCACTTTCCACTATGGACTGAATTGATGGAAGTTCTCCATCACTTTCCTCACTGACATTGGAAAGAACAGCACTACTATAAGTTGTTGAAATCCTCTTGTCACACCGACAGCAAATGTTTGCTCCAGGCTTCACATGAATACCAGCTGCTTTTAGTGACTTACACTTTTTGAGAGATGTAGCTCTGAGAAATGACTTCACAGGAACTTTATGTATGGCAAATGGGTCACAGCATTTAACTTGGTAGCACTCAAATTTCTTTAAGTAGTAATAAAGGTGATGGGAGCCACGGTGAACAGTGATGAAGGGGGAATATTGCACCTCAGTGCAATTAATTCCCTGTCTACCTCGGGTAGTTCCTCAAAAGTAAAATTTTGGGCTGCATTTGTGTAGCTCTTTGTATGGCATTCAGATTTGAGTTCTTTGCCAATGCTGCACAATGCTAACTCTGCCATGGCTAGGATTACATTGAATAGCTGGAGAGGAAATGAAAAGGCAGCTGACTGCCATTTACAAAGTGTTCTATTTCAAACTCCTCCATATGATTCAGCCCGCATGTTACAATGCGAGATATTCTGACTGATTGAGTTTGGTGAAATTCACTGCTTACATAATTAGTCACATTTGGTGTCATTTCTCAGAGAGGACTGATAAAATCTGTTTTGCTATGATGTAGTTTTTTCAAGGCAGTCCTTGTTACATCAAGATATGTTACTATGTAAGCAGTGCCATAAGTGGCACCAACATGAGTTACTTAGTCTGAATAGTTAGGGGTTAGATGGAAGATGGGACTTTCTAGTCCCAATCTCGCCTAATAAAGACGTTTTATTATTATTATTATTATTAATAGTGGACATGGTAACACTCTGGCAGAATCATATAGATAAGAGTGAAATTAACTTTGACTGGAACTGGAAGCAGAAAAAAACTTGCTGGTAAGCTCTGATGCCTTTACATTTTCTATCATGGCATTCAGTTTACTATTGGCAATTGAGGAGATAGCATTATGCAAGATATGGCTATGATCTCATCTCTGATTACAGCAAAATGAGACTATGACCCAAGATTACAAGTTTACTGCATAATAATGTACTATAGTTCATGTAATTCTCTTTTAGTACTCGAAACTCCAGCTCAATTACACCTGATGGCATAAAATTAATAGTAAGAGGGTGCACATTCACATGATTGCTGATGGGCATGCTACTCTGATAGCCATTACCATTGACTATGGTGTGAAGATGCATACTTAAATATTGTTTCAAAATCCGAGTCAGCACTATAGGGGCCATGCCCAAATTTCAATCGCCCACATTCCGGAAACTATTGATAGTAGGAGCCAAAAATTTCATCTGGTCACTCTTCTAATCTATATGTATGTCCACAGCAAATTTCATGGAAATCTGAGTCTGTGGGTTTCATGAGGTTAAAATATTGGTTGATGTGACATGGAATGACCCTATATGCTCTGTATGTCTTAAGGATGAATTACTATAAAAACTTAACACCCATATAAAATAGCTGTATCACTTGAAAACTGGTATCGTAATTTACAATTTCATCTATATGTTGCTATTGGATACTCATAGTAATGAAAATTATGTTCTTGAAAATTGGTGGTCATTCTGCCACTGTAGGAAACCGCAGTGGTTTTATCACTTAAGATATTTTTGCTCATCTTCAATCATACCATGAACATCCCACACCATATCTATGTATCTGCCATCTCATAGAGTGATCACCTTGATTCTACTATGTACTGCCCGATTGAGATGCTTGAGCTGTGGGAACGGCGAGCGAATGAGTGCGTTGACTGTAGTGTGAGAGCCGATTATGCTGGTCATCATTATTTGAAGATGTACATCTCTAACCTGTATGTCAAGTAATTATCTTGTAGGGCTAGATAATTAATAGTGTGCATTAATTAACTCACAATTTTTATTTTTCTCTCTCACACTCTCGCAGATGTAACGTGTTACCAACCTAGGACACTGCATCCTTTTTCACCTTTCAGAGGTATTCTTGTCATTAAGGTATACAAATACAATGGTTTTAACAACAAAATATAAATCTGCATACATGGATACTATGTGATATATTTGTACACTGTTGAATTCAGACAGCCAAAAAGTATCTCTTCTATGTTTAAATTAACTGCAATTCCCTTTACAAAATGGACATATTTTAGATTATAAACAAACATTTAATGATCTACACAATATAATCCTGCAAATAACTTAGTTTTTTTATGTTCCCTCTTTGGCCTCCTCTCTTCCACTTGAGGCTCCAATGTTTGGTCCTCGTTCTTTCAAACTTTCCCAGACAAGATTGTAAATGTTTTCCTACTTCTAACACGTCCTCATTTGGTGTAGGATCATTATACTTCTCTCCCTTACCCCCAGTCTCTTAGTTCCTTTGTATATACATAGGGTTTAGCTTGTGAAGTATTTTTTCTGTAAGTTTTCCCATGATTATCATAAATCAACCCTGAATTTCCCTGGCATTCTAAGACAGTCAGAGGATCTTATCAAAATGGGGTGGATGGTTTATTTTCCTTGGCTTGTTGCACTTACACTGCATCTGGGGCTTCTAAAAGACTAGGCTTTGCATGATGTTATACTTCAGCATACAGTTTACCTTTATCTTTCAACATTTACTCTCTGTCTCTAATTTCTTCATCTAGCTTTAGATTCTCCCTCTTACACAACTGTAAATCTGGAATCTTTGACCTAATTCGGCATCCTAAAAACAACTCTGCTAATGGACTACCTCTCACTGAATGGGGAGTGGCTCAATATGCAATAGATATGTCATTAGTTCCTTTCTCCAATTTATTTTTGATGCTGTGGCATATTTCCACACGAAAGATTAAAAAGAAATATCATTCAAAAAACAACTTGAATATATTCTGAAAAATTCACAAACAGGAAATAAAGATAAAACAATAGACACTTGATAAGAGTCCGAAGGACCACCATTCATGGTACAATTCAAGGCAAAGTGAGTAGCAGCGTGCAGGCGAGGCGTGAGACAAGGCAGCTTAGGCGTGCAACGGGCGTGCAGGCAAGTAGAGGCATGGCTGCATACAAGCAGGTAGGCGTGGCGGCAGCAAAGGCGTGCAGAGGCATGCAAGAGTGTAGAGGAGTGGAGCAGGCATGCAAGCAAGTAGGCATGGCAGGTAGAAAGATGTGCAGCGGCGTGGCGTGGTGTGACGAGTCAAGCCGGTACAAGAGAGATGATTTCCACCGCTGTTCAGGATGCAGGAAAAGGAGAGAGATCTGCCACTGACCGTCGTTCAGGTGAGAGGGAGAGGCTCACCGTGTCTCCGTATCCTTCCAAGTGAGTGAAGGAGAAGAAAGAAATAAAAAAAGTCTACTCATGCTAGAGTAGCCAGTAACTCGGTTCCTAGTAAATCAATTCAACCCGATTATCTTAGTGGGGGAAAGGGAAAGGAGAGGGTATGGGCTGTGGTTAAGGACTGCTGGCACCCGACCGCAAATTACAGTAGTCGAGCACGCTTACAAAACCTGGAATTTACTCTCTCAAGGGATGATCAGTCAAACCTACAGAGTGAGTGACTATTTACCCCTTTGGGCTCGAAGCCAGAGCCCCTTAAGTCACCAGAAAAGCGGCTCCCTGATCCAGGCACGTTCCCTCAGGAATGTTACAAAGTACCAAAATTGTTCTCCGGAATCAAGAGTTTGCGCCACGTCAAGGAGGGGTTGGCCGTTGAAACGCGCTTACTTCATGAGGCTCCAACCATGCTCACAGCAGCAATCTTACCTGAAAAGGCAGTGAACGTTCCTTTAGCAAACTAGTGAGTGAAGAGGGAATTTTCCATACACCACCATACCATCTAAAAATTGACACACTCCTTTTCATTTTTGCAACACCTGTGGCATAATTTTATGGTACAATTCTGGAGTGCAATTTAGGCCAAACATTAATCTCTTATATCCAAACAGGCCAACACTGGTACAAAATGTAGTGATTACCGGAGAGTTTTCATAAATAATATATTTATTCTTCCTTACATGTATCATTACAGTTCTTTTTTTATTATTAATCGCTTTTATTTAACTTCACTTGTGTGTCAGGATCTTGTGTGTTAGGGTCAAATTTTGTAATCAATTTTTAACCACCTACCTGACTGGCTATAGATCTGAAATTTTGCTCATAGGTTCATTTTCGGTGACAATACAATATTCATTTCTGTATAAGGAAGTAAATATGCCTATAAGGCATTAAGCCTCCGTTTAGGCTAATTTCAGAATCATAAATGCGTGGAAAAGGACACATTGAACCAAAATTTACAAAATATGAAAATATGCAAACAAAAATTATGTGCAAATAAAACACACCACTGTGTTGGCTTGAAAAAATGCAAAAAGTAATGTAGTTTTACAACAAATGTGATTAACACTTAATTCAATATTCAAAATTCCAGTGTAAATATGCAAACAAAATTAAGTGTGCTAAAAAAAATTACCACTGTGCTGGCTTGAAAACACTTCAATTCACTGATCATTTACAATAAGGTTTCAATATTATCAAATGTGATTAGCCATTCATGAATCATTCTTTGATATCTTTTGAAATGAATAGATTCTTTGATAGCTTATGGCAGGAGGTTGTACAATTTATGTCCTATATACAAAAAACACCTTTTATACAATGTAAGATTCAATTAGGGTGTAGGGACTCGGAAACCTCTGCAAAGATGAAACATCATATTACTCCCAAATAATGGTGGACTATATCCACTACGCAAATTAAACATTTTCGACAAAATCAAGAGATTTTGTTGAAATTATAAATTGTACATCAAGAGATTTTGTCGAAAGGGATCATGGAGGGAAGCTCATGTAGGTCCAGTTTGCCCCTAGTGTACATGATCAAGAAGGATGGATCAGTACTGCTATGCATTGATGCAAGGTCAGTCAAAAAGTTGATAAAACCCGACTATGCAATGTTGAGAATTGCCGAGGAAATATTCCAGCAGTGCGCTGGTGCAAAACGTATGTGGTCATTAGACCTGACGCCAAGCTTTTACCAAATAAAATTGCATCAAGAATCTCAAAAATATTGTGCTTGCTCCTTTGGAGGACACACATACCAATTCATTCGCATTCCCTTTTGATACTGCATCATCAGCAGTAGCACGCTAGTGAGGGCACTTGCATATGTCCTTTGTAGCGAGGTGGAGGAATTTTGCCCAAATTTCGTAGATGATTTGTTAATCATCTCAAAATCTTTTGAACCAATCTTAGCATGGACCACCAGGGGGGCCCCTGAGGGGGGGCACTGATGGCTTTTTCATACAAATATACTGAGGGCTTTTTAATACATAATAGTCAATATTAACAATTATTTTGGCAAAATATATTATGAAGAGGTAAATATTACGAGTCAGGGCCAATCTTTCATCTCATTAATCGGGAGTTTTCATGAAGCAGGAGCTCGCCCATTAGAGGTATTTACTAATGCTTTTACATAGGGATTTGACAGGACCACTGGCATTTGTTCGTTCATCAGAATCTTTCGTTTAGTAGGAGTTCGTAAGGTAGAGGTTCTACTGTATAGCCTATGTTACAACCAGATATATTTTCTATCTACATGCCAAATTTCAGCTCAATTGGTTCTGTAGTTTTTGCTTGATGGAGCAACATACAGACAGACAGACACAATTACATTTTTATGTATTAGCAAGAATGTTGTGATCAATGAGATCAAAAGCTTTGGTTGAATAAAAAAATATGCCTGCAGTGAGAAGTTTACTGTTTAAACCATGCAGAGCATTGTTTACGAGCTCATAGGTTGTAGAGTTGGTTGATTTTCTGATTGGGAAGCCAGGCTGATTTTTGCTGTGAGTTTATGAAATTTCATGTAATTGAATACCCGATTATAAAACAGTTTCTCAAATATTTTGGAGAAGACAGATATTGGTCTATAGTTGTTTGCATTTTTGCGTGTCCCAGTTTTAGGCACAGGAGTCACACGAGAGTCTTAGAGGATTGATGGGAACTGTCCACTTAAAAAGAGGAATTTGCCACGTCAGCCAAAGTTATTGCAATATAGCGAGAGACTGCTTTTACGACGGGCATTGGGATGCCATCAATGCCTGAGGAAACATTGTTTTGAATTAATTATTTTTACAATTTTAGCTGGGCAGGTTGGGAATGGAAATATGGAGTAGTGAGGTGAATGAGCATGGTTAATGTTTGGTGGTGCTCTAGTTTGATTGATTTTGAAAGTAATTGAGCAGAAATGGTGATTAAACATATTAGCTGTTTCTTTGGGATAGACTTAGGCTGCGGTCTGAATCACTCTTAAGATACTTATACTGCTGAAAGCGCTTATCAGCGTTCCGAAATAGAATGAGCACCTTTAGCGCTTTCTTTTTGGAACGCTCTTCAGACGTCTTGAGTGTACTTCGGATGTTTGTTGTTATTTGCATGCCCGCATGTGCTATGAGTTCAAAAATAAAAACAATTTTCCCGATGTTGCTATGGAGTCGACGAAAGCGCTCTCGGAGCCCTACCTCAAACCTGTGAGCGTACCTAGCGAGGAGTTCATGACGTCATATGATAAAGTCTCTGCCCCCATGCGCTTTGAGCGCGATTCGGAACGACTGTAAGCTTGCTGTCAGTGCCAAAAGCTCAATTCGGACCGCAGCAACAGTGATTCCATTGAAAGTTATGGAGGTTGAGTTATAAGCTGGACTATAGGTTTTTGTTGAGTGGTTGATGATATTCCAAGTAGATTTGACAGCATTACTTGAGTAACTGATGTAGTTTTCAGTAATAGCCTTCCTGGTGTTGAATAAAAGTGATTGGAATTCTTCACGAGCTCTCCAATAGGACTGGTATGAAATTACATCACCAAGTTTACTTTTAAAATGAAGCTCATGAGCCTTTTTAGACAGAGCAATGAGTTCAGGAGAGTTTATCCTAAATCTGTCTCCTGGTTTTTTTAACGTGACCCTTTTCATAGGGAAAGCAGCATTGGATTGCATCAAATATGTTTTAGAAGGCACTTAACTTTTTATCACTATGTTCAGCATGAAACACTTCACCCCATGATTCTTGCATTATTATGGTGGTAAACTCCACGGTATATGTATTCACTGGAGAGCATTCTCTTATAAGTATACTCTGGATTGGAATTCACAGAGGCTGAAATTTATGGCCACATGAAGTCCAGAATGGTCAGATAGGCCTGTGCTAAAAATGTTACACTCAAAATCCATGATTGAGATATTGGAAACGACATAGTCTAAGAAGGAAACAGTTTGTAGGGTTATTCTAGTGGGATCAACATTACAATATGAAGGCCATAAGAAGTCAGCAGATTTAGGAGATCATGCTTCATTGGAGAATCCTTTGATCTGTGACTCATTGAATGTATTTGGAGTAAAGGAATCATTTAGTTGGGAGTTTGGCACCTTTTGCTTCAAGTTGCTGGTACATATTGGATCGCAAAGTCCTCTCCATGCTCATCGGTACACTCACAATTTCTTGTCCTTCCAATCTCGAATATTCAGACAATCCGATCACACCTGTTTCTTGGTCGTTCATTTCATTTTTTTGTTTAAAATAAAATTTGCTTATTTGCACACCATCTGGCCGAGTACCTTTTTTGTACAAGCCCCACATTAGCACATAATCAGCACAAAGTTTGAAAGAACAACCAATATCATTTCTTGACTGTAAGTAATTCACTATGAAATCACATGTGGTTCCTGCTTTGACCCATCTCAGTTAAAACCACACACTATGGGGTACACCAAAACACATTTCCTTTATTTGTGTTGTCCACATTGCCGCCTAACACGACAAAACTTGGCATCCAACAGACGCCATATGACCAACACAAGGTTAAGAGGAAATGTTTGCCTGACAGGATCCACACATTTTCCTTCATAACTTCCATTCCAGAAGACCTACAACTGCCAACAATGAGCAAGAACATCAAGCAGATCATTAATGTGGCCTGGAAGAAAAATCAAAGACTTTCAATGTGTCTGATTATTCTGTTTGTAAGGCTAAACTAACGTTCAAGATGATGGGTTTTTAGCATAACCAGATCATAGACTATGAAAACAGTTGAGTCCTGATACTATTGGATCGGTAAGAAGGTTTTGTGGGAATTATGAGCATGCCCGAAACTAGCCAGGGATGAAGGATGTGTTGGGTATAGGAAAAAAGTACACAAGAGAAAATGTCTGATTTTATATCATCATCGTTAGCTATACTCAAATTTTAAATGGAAATACCTTGACTTGAGATGAGCTCTTTCAAAATTTTGTTTCCTAAGGTTGAAGTAATGTGTTTTGGCCAGTGCCTGTGGTAAACCAAAAGCAAAAATCATTAGTGTGAAAAGAGACTTTTGAATTTGTTATGTTTCATCCACGAAGTTAAATGGGTGATTCTAGCATCAATGAGAAGTGAATGGGTGAATTGCCCTCATTGAAAGTTAATAGGCAGTCCATTTTGTGGAATTGATATTCTGACCCTGCATATTAAATCGTGTATGTGATGTGTGCTGACGCCTTCCCCCCCCCCCCCTGCTGTCAGAACATGCTCCCATTTTACCTGCTCAGGAAATTATCACTCTTGATTCTATCCATGCTTTTGATCATGCTCGTGGTGATGTCGGTCAAGTTGAAATGAAAGGAACACATGAATTTTTGTCTGCTGAGGATGTAAGTGACTCAGATTTTTAAGGACTTTAATTCGAGGTGAAACTGTATGGATTCGAGGAAAGAGGCAATATTAATGGGATTTGAAGATTTGAATGCCCCCTCCCTAATTCGAACCTTATTTAATTGACAATGTTATATATTTGATTACATGTATGTGCTCAAATCTGTGAGCAGATGAATACGTTATTGAAGTCTAAATCATGTAGTGTAAAGTCAAATAATTTAATGTGGGATGTATGATCATGCAAGAGATTGTATAATGATGATGCCAAAGTTGCTCAATAAAATGTATTTTTTTATGAATAGGTAATTTGTTTTAATGTTAACTATTCAGATTAAATTAAATGAATATGTATTAGATTAAATTAAGAATATATATAAAGGTTGTGGTCCAGACAATATTCCCCCTATTGTGATGAAACGCTGCCACTCTGCTCTCTCCTATCCCCTATTTTTACTACTTAATCTATCCTTTAGCTGTGGCTGTTTCCCAGATGTCCTGAAAACGAGTTGTTGTTGTTCTAATTCACAAATCCAATGATAAAAGCGATATCTCCAATTACCGTCCAATAGTTTTACAAAGTGTGATAACTAAATTAATGGAATGTTTAGTGGTAAATAAGCTTGCACCATTGTTAAAAAACTTACTTGTTCCTGAACAACATGGTTTTCGTCCAGGTCTCTCCACTTGCACCAATTTGTTATCGTTCACGAATTATATTGTTAATGGTCTAGAGAATGGTAACCAAACTGATGCCATATACATTGACTTCGCAAAAGCTTTTGATCAGGTTAATCATGACATCTTGCTGCACAAGCTTGTGCTCCTTGGGATTGATGGTCCTATGCTTAATTGGTTCCTAAGTTATTTGGTTGATCGAAAGCAATTAGTTAAATTTAAGGGCATCACTTCCCCTGCTTTCAAGGCAAGTTCAGGAGTACCACAAGGGGCCACTGTTGTTTTTGATATTTATCAATGATTTAAGCAATGTGATCTCCCCTTTACCACATCTATTGTACGCTGATGATGTAAAGATATTTCATACAGTACAAAACATCAATGATTGTCAGACTCTGAATGTTTCCCTACTGAATATATCTGATTGGTGTATCAATAACTTAATGTCAATTAACACCCAGAAATGTTACATCATCTCCTTTCACCATAAAAAATCACCTATTTTATTTAATTACTCTCTAAATGGTTCTACACTCACAAGAACACAGGTTCTTAAAGACTTAGGAGTTATTCTTGACCAGTCACTTACTTTTAACCATCATATAAGGGAAATTACATCCAAGTCTTATCGTATGCTTGGTTTTATTGTTCGTCTAACAAAAAAGACTAAGGATATTAGCATATTAAGGACCCTATATACTTCCTTAATACAACCTACCCTTGAATTTAACTCTACTATCTGGTCTCCCTATGTAAAAAACCAAATTAATCAGCTAGACAGAGTTCAAAAGAAGTTCCTAAGATTAGTCAATTTTTATGCTGGTCTTCCTACTGTAGATGTTCCATATAAGCAGACTCTGGAAATTTTAGACTTGCACCCATTAAGAGTCCGCCGCCAGCTTGCTGATCTACTATTTCTCTACAGGCTATGTAATAACAAAATCAATAGTCCTTTCCTTATACATCTTTTATCCTTTGATACTACTCTCAATTTCATGAGGAAAACCAAACTTTTCTATTTAAAATTTTGCGGTAGGAACTTCACCTTCAATGCACCCCTTATTAGACTTCTGCGCACATATAACTTAGTGGTACCATCAGTAGATATTCATTCTGACTCTGCTTTTATCTTCAAAAAAAAATGTCTGGCAAAATTGTTGCCTTTTTATTATGCAGATCCCATCCCTTTTAGTTGAACTATTTGAGAGTATGTCTTATCTATGTTTTTGATCATTTTTTTTGTATTGATATATTTTATATTTCTAAATGTGATATTAATCATATGATATGTTATAATTTTTTATTGATCACATGTTATCATTTGCTACCTCTTACTTTTCTTAAATGTGTTAAATACTGCTTATTAATGTTTGTATTCTTTTTATATGTATATTATTTTATGCCTTTTCGAAAATATGATCATATTGGTCACATGTCATCTTCTGCTATCTTTTAATTTTTTAAAGTATTAAATAATGCTTATTAATGTTTATATGCTTCTTATATGTGTATATGTTATTTTATAACTTTTTATTTTGATTACATGTTATCTCTTGCTACCCTATATATACTTATTTATGTGACACAATGTCTATATGCTTATTTATGTAACACTACTTTTGTACAATGGGTTAACACCCGTAGAATAAACAATTATTATATTATTATAGTCAGTATTATGTCTTGTTTATTTTTTCACAGGTATGAAGAGTGCCTCGATGTTTATGGAGACATAATCAAGAACAGCAGTGATGATTATGAAGATGAAAGAGAAACTAATTTGGCTGCTGTGGTTGCCAATATGTCTTTTGGAAAACCTGTGAGTTTTTTTTAACAATTCCCCCTTATTTGAAGAACTTTGTCGATATTGTGTGTGGATATTCTTATTGTGTTACGATGGTCACTACTCTATGACTCATTGGTCATTGAACCCTAAAGTGGAACCCTATCTAGCCCTGGAAGCAGCACACTGATATAATTTTCATAACCTGTCACTCTACCCTCTTTCCTGGGAAGCCATTAGTATGAGAGGGAAAACCTCTCCCTTTCGTCTCAATCGAGCGGTGCTACAGCCCGAGGTGGGCCTTCTGTCTGTCTCTGCTGTCATTCTCCCCCCATCGTCCCAGTTGGCAGTCCTGGCTCACCATCCTCCCACTGCCATCTCTTCACCTGCTCTCAACCATCTTATTCCTTGGCTGCCCCTGCCTTCTTACATTGAACAACCTTCCCCTCAGCATTAGCTTTGGGATTTCCTCTTCTGGCATTCTCTCCATATGGCCCCGGTGGCGGCGGGGTCAAGTCCTCGCTTGCTACACTGAGGGTCGCGGGTTCGAGTCCCGCCTGGGTGGGTTTTTCACCACCCAGGGCATGGATGTGTGTCAAGTTCTGTTGGTCCGGTCCCTGGAAAACCTGATGACAGGCTCAGCAGCCTATCGGGTTTCCAGGGACATACGGGCCAACAGAATCGTCCGGCAGCAAAAAAAAAATAAATCTCCCCACCAGCGAAATCTGTGGGACTTTATAAACCTCACTGTTTTTTCTTTTTGATCAGCCAAGTCAAGGGAAATACAAATGAATGTTTATTATAAATATACTTCAGTTCTTCTGTCGACAGAATCACTTATTTAACAAAAAAATCAGATATTTGTTTTTGCACTTTTCTCTGCTCTATAGTCCATTTTTCCAGTCCCGTTGACTTCGTAATTTTGAGTCCCTTCTGTAGTTTGTACAGATATCGTAAATTATAAAGAGGTCAGGTGTAATCCTCTTGCTCGGAAAGTCTCTGAGTGAAGCAATAAATGTATATGCTTAGCGAACAATTGACCCTTGCAAAATATCAAGAATGGAACCAATTAAATATATTAATGCATAAATCATCAATCTATGCCAAAGTAACCTCATATGAAGTTGTTTACAAAATACGAAGTGAGGGATTTTTCTCTCCTTGATAAAAAATATTTTATGGTTAATTTTGACCATAATATATATCGCCAAGTCTGACGCCTGCAGAGGAGATCTGAGAGGAAGATGGAGAAGTTAAAATGAAACTGTATTTGAAACTGTATCAGTACTGGTGAATAAAAATTGATTGCAGAAGAAAAGAAAAGTGCAGAGGGATATAAAAGGGAATTGCTTTGGCACGATAAGTCTACAAATACCTTTCTTAATTTAAGGCTAAACGGCAAGAGCATGTCAACAAGCACAGTTCCAACGTCAAACAATTACCCATTTATTAAAATAGTGTAATATTCAAGGTTCGAGATACTGTAAGAACATGATGGTAGTGGTTGAAGCGCATGAGCGTGGAAAAGTCAATCAGTGGCAGAGTTTCATGAAAAATTTACACAGTTTTCATATTTACAGAAATTTACTGAATATTGGCGTGCACATGCACAGTGTAACACAGAGAATACTCATGAATTATTCATGAATAAATTTACAAAAATATTTACCATGGAACAGCGGCTTTATAAGTAACTAGTGGAAGGTACTTGTTAAAATTCAACAGGTGTGAGAAACATCCAACTTATTTTACAAGTAAACCATAAAGTCTGAATAATACTGTCAGCGTGGTCATTTGATGAGTTCGTATCCTATCTTGTACGTTGTGTTTGTTGGAGTGGACATGCTGACCGTTTTTCAGGTGCATGGAGAGATGAGCGACTGTCGGTCCGTTTTTATGCACGGGAAACCCAATAATGGGCCACGCAGACTCATTACCACTTAAATAGCACCCAGGTTGATGGATTGGTCACCTCGTCCCTCTGGTTCTCTTGAGCCGTCTTCTGAGTGAATGGACGGCTTGATCGCTTCTCTTGTGTACACACATATATTTGCATTCAATGACTTAATTGAGTTGCACTATTCAATGTCGATATGTGCTTTGAGTATCTTAATCAGGATCGGAGAGTAGGGTACAATCCAGTGGCTGACAACATCAAAAGGAGCATTTACTGCTGCAGCCATGTTTATTTGACCTATGAATCATCCGACTGCGCATTTGGTGTGAAGGGTAGCCAGAATCATTGGTTTTGGTTACTAAATTAAAAATCTATGGTGATAATTAGTGGAATTGCAGACTTTAATTCACGGATGTCCTTCATTGAACAGAATTTCTCATTCCTCTTTTGGGTAAGAAACATGAAGTGATGTCATTTTAATTTTCAACATCTTAAAACAAATTGAAGTTTCAAAACAGATGGGTCTATATTTGAACAAGATTTATAGCTGGTTACCAGTCCGTAGGTTGGGTTAGGATGAAATTTGTGGAGTTCTTAGCTCAACCCGAGAAAAACCACGGGGAGGTGACCGAATTAGTTTCTCATTTTTCTTGATACATCCTTTTTTGTATTTTTATTTTATTTTTTGTTTGATGTTTATAAACTATAGTCATAATTAAAGTATCTTTATTAACTCATTAGAAAATGGACTTATACACTATATTTACAGCTTTTCCCTCAGGAGTGTTGATGAAAAGGTTTTTGCTAGTTGAAACGCGGGAGCAAACCACGTCAAGTTGTCCGTGCGTGAAGCAGTGACTTTCCAATTGAAGGCCAGCCTTTTGAAGGGTCTGCCCTTGTGTCTTATTTATTGTCATCGAAATGAGAAGTGTCAAGCCCGTAAACCAGAGAAATGGCACTGGGAAGTGTGTCTTGCAGCATCCTGCTCCCTTAGCGCATGCCACTCTTAAGGAGTTTCATTAGATCCCTAATGGTCATGTTTTAAAGCATCCAAGTCTATTCTTTGTCGTTTTTCTTATGAGGGCTCATTTTCTCACAAAAACGACATTCCTCTTGCTTTAGGAGATTTTTTCCAAAGGTTACACTTTTTTCTATTAGGCACGTTGATGGATATATTTTTAAGTCCCAATGAAGGTGAGTGAGTGAGCGGTGATTGAAAGTCTTGAATTCGGCACCTCAATGATTAAGTTCACTGCACTTTAACACTTTTAAACATATATAAATAACTGGTATGTTTATTATGTGGGAATTGGTGTAAATAACAGTTCGCAGTCGTAATGAGAGGTAGACGGTTACGTTACGTGTAATACATCTGAATATTTAATGATAATAAAACAATGCTGTGTTTGTTAGCAACAGAGGCATTATTACCATTAATATACTGTCCTCGCTTCTCTCCCACACACAGTAGCAGCAAAAATCATGGGCTCCCACAGACTAAGGGTTAAATGTACGCTTAAGGGCTCTGTGTAGGTGAGGTGTTATTCTTGGCTATTTCTTCTCTCGCTGCCACCTCATAGCTCTATGCAGAGTTGACATTTTCATGTCTCATTGTGGTTTTTGCATCAAACTACGGCTTGTGTTGATGAACTCATTTCCAGAAGGGGTCACAAGATTTACCGCTGCTGAGGGAGCACACTTATGAGTTGGCATACAACAGGGCATGCAGATTGTTGGGGGAGCGCAAGTGGTCTGAGACAGAGGCCAAGCTGCGCCAAGCAGAGAAGCTCTGCCGAGAGACCCTGGAGGAGGATGGTGCATCAGAGGAGGATGTGGATGAAGAGATCGCCATTATCAAGTGAGTGAGTGGTGAGAGGCGCTCGGTTGAGAATCAAAATCTTCTGTTGACTAGAAGCTGAATTGGTGAACTGGTGACCATGCTTTGCTACCCGTTGCAAATGGTTTGAAAGATCATTGATTTGTGAAGTTACAGCAATTGTATGTGCAAGAGGAGTGACATGGAAAATGGTAGGCGATAAGTGATGGATATTGTTTGCAGCCAGATCTTAAAAAGGGTGGAAGAAGGTACACCTGGGGTCTGTTTCTCAGAGCTGCAAGTCTACAAGTTATGTGACTATTTTCATGAGGGGGATGTGTTACGCTGATATACCAACCCAAACGCTAGTACTAGTCCAAAAAAATGGCAGATTTAATGAAGATATTACTCATATTTTGATGAGCATGATATATTTTGAGTGTGTACCTTGCGATATTTCCAATCGAAAAGTCGGTGCCACGTTTTTGGGTAAACTCAAATGATTGAATATGTGCTCAAATATATTTTAATTCCATAACTTTCCTTAAAGAGTCCCACGTGAAGTCGGGTTTTTGGGGAAACCTATAATCATATGAAAATATTTGCTAAATATCATGGAGGAAGAGCTCTAAATGATAGTTATTTATAAATCTCATAATAATAATAATAATAGCTTTATTTGCCCAAGAGATACATTGTAGACCAAGCTGCAAGTATATAAGGCACGTCAATACATTATTTAGAAAAACATATCAATACTAGCAAGACATATACAATCATTGCTGATGGTTTAGGTAGTCATTAACAGTATAAAAACAATGACACAGTAGATAATCATAAACTAAAGTCTTGAATACAGCCATTCTTTTTTCTTTTTTTATAAATTGTGGTAGGTGATTATACAACTTTATACACACATGGCGAGGTCCCCTAGAATATATGGCAAGAGCAGATGACAGCACATGCATATCATTACATCTTTTTGTCTCATAGGTATGATAATTCTTATTTGGGATAAAATCAGTTTCATGTTTTCTCACATAGAGTATGGAATAATAAATATACAATGAAGGCAAAGTTAAAATTTTCAGTGACTTAAAAAGAGGCCGACAGTGAGCACGAAAAGGTTTACGGCAAATAATTCTCAATAACTTCTTTTGTATTAAAAATACAGTATTCAATGCGGAAGGAGTTGCACCACAATATAATCCCGTATGAAATTCTGGAATAGAAAAGACCATAGTACAATGTTTTCAGTACATCATGGCTTACAGTATATTTTAAAACAGACAATAAATAAAATACTGAGTTCAATTTTTTACATAAATATGACACATGAACATCCCACTTTAGATTTTGTTCAATATATACTCCAAGAAACTTAAAATTATTCACAACATTAAAATTTTTTAGTTGAGACGAGTACCATTATTTACAAACTGATTACATTTTGCTGAGAAAAACATAGCTTGTGTTTTGTTACTATTCAATACGAGTTCATTGTGATTACACCAGTTAATCATTTGCTGTAACAACAGTTCACCAGCTGTGATTTAATTTCTTACAGATTTTTTAGATGTTACTACACTCACATCATCAGCATATATTACACATTTGTGTGAATTTACTGTTAGGTTATTTGGTAGGTCATTTATAGAAATCAAAAAGAGTATAGGCCCCAGAACAGATCCCTGAGGAACACCTTTAATTACTTCCAGTGGAGTGGACAAGTAAATATTACCTTCTTGTTGATAGGCTACTTTCTGATATCTATGATCTAGGTATGTTTTCAACCAATTTAATGCAACACCTCTAATGCCTAATGCCTGGCATTTGGAGAGCAGTCTATCATGATTGACTGTATCAAAAGCTTTACTAAGATCAAAGAAAATTCCTAGAACTTTACATTTCTCATTTATCTGATCCAGTATGCGATCAATAGTGTTAAAAAGGGCCTGTTCAGTAGACCTAGCTTTTCTGAAGCCAAATTGTTGTGCAGATAGCAGATTCTGACTATCCAAGAAGTCAATAAGTCTTTTTGAGTACACTCGTTCCAGAACTTTACCAAACGTGGGAATAATGGATATTGGCCGATAGCTATTCAAGTTACTTCTTATTCCTTTATTTTTGTACACAGGAACCACCTTGGACACCTTAAGTGCATCAGGATAAACACCTTCTAACAAAGACTGATTAACTAAAGATAGGAGAGGATCAAGAATAAGGTCCCCGCACTGACAAAGTAATTTCCCAGATAAACCATCAATATCCACAGTACTTTTACCTCCTACCTTTGTCAAATGTGGTTGTAGTTCTTTTTTATCACAAGGTTTTAAATAAAATGATTTACAATGCACTAAGCTTGGATTATATGAAATAGTGGGGCCAGCTGACAGAGAAGCAGGCATCTGTAAAAATGCTTCATTGAAAGCATTAGATATCATAACAGGATCTGTAATGACATTTCCATCATCATCTTTGATATGATCAAGAGTCTCCATTGGATTTGAGGTCGAACTCTGTTTAATAATTTTCCATGCCACTTTGGCATAGTTGGAAGCATTTTTTATTTGCTGATCATTGTACTCCCTTTTTGCTCTTTTTATACCGTACCTGTAATGTCTCTTTAAATCCAGGTACTGATCACGCACCTGATGTTCATCAGAATTCAAGATATCATGTGACATATTTCTCAAATAGTTTGACATCCTAACAATTTCTGGTGTGAGCCAGTTTATTTTACCAATTCCTTTATTTCTCACTGGCTCCAGAGGAAAAGCAACATCAAAGCAATGTCTAAAAATATTATAGAAACCATTAAAGTTATCATTTAGGCCATGTAACTCATACTCTTTCCAATTTTGCTGTGCCAACAAAAGACGAAAATAATTAACATTAGATTTGTTAATGAATCTCTGGTACTTAACTGGATTTAATATTGAATTATTACTATATGACTGTACAGTTAAAGTAGACATAATTGCAAGATGGTCAGAAAGAGCAGTATCAAAAACTTTAGTTCTAATTCTTGAATCACTATAATCTGTGAATATATTGTCCAACAATGTTTTAGAGCACTCAGTAATCCTGGTAGGTTCATTCACTAAAGATTTTAAATTATAACTCTGCATAACATAAAGTAACTGTTTTTGCTCTGGGCCTTCACTTAAAAGATTACAGTTGAAATCTACAGTTAGTATAATTGTAGGTCTGTCTAAGTTGTTAGTGAGAGAAAACAAGAGGATATCTAGCTTTTCAACAAAAGACTTAAAGCATCCCAGTGGCGATCTATACACAACTAACACAATAAAAGAACAATTTCCAAACAAATATTTCACAGCCGAGCACTCAAAAGTCAGTTCATCATTTAAGTCTTGCAAGTTGTATCCAATACTACTAAATTTTAATGTTCTCTTAATATATATAACAACCCCTCCATGGATACGATTTTTACGACAGAAAGCATCACCAACTACATACCCAGGTATTGTTACGGTAATGTCCTTTAGCCAATGCTCACAGATACATATAAAATCAGGATTATCACCCATTATTACAGCTTCAAGTTCATGAAGCTTAGAACTTAGGCTTTGCACGTTAAGGACAAAAACTTTAAATTGATTAGGAATCTTAGAGACTAAGAAGCTGGTTTCTGCATCTAGAGATGGATCATTATTTTCATTTGTTACATTAATATTACCCCCTTCCGGCGCGGGAATAAAAAACGCCGGACAGTTGCGTCGCAAGGCCACTTGTCACTGTATAAAATTTGATCACGCAGATGGAAAGGCACTCCTATCCTAAAACTGGCATTCAAACCTTTAGATTCTAGTTTACTCACTGAAGTTTGTACGCCAGGGAAATTCCTTTTCAGGAAACTGTCAACGTTTTCCTCTGTAGTTTTACCTGAAAGCTTGCCAAGATGTATCCAAGCTTTCTTCACTCCCATCAAATCTGTTTCGGACGTATTCCTCCCCACAATAGTGTTACGATGACGACGATTCAGCTTCTCTTTTTGGACATCCTGAGCACCGTCACTGATATTATCCTGCTTGTTCTTCCTAATTTTTCTTTCCTTCTTCTTGTCCACAACCGTAACCCAGTTGTTAGATTCCGTTTTTTCGATGTCCTCTTCAGCATCATCACGGTTCACCACATTCACAGCACGCACGTTTGTATCACCAATCACAGTATCACCTGTCGCTGATCCACTTATCACCGAATCATTCTCATAAGTAGTACTCGAGGAATCACTTAGGGAGAAACTTACAGTTTTTTTCACATAGTCATGTCTTATCCTTTCCGAGGAGGGTTTAGGATTAACCGCCATAAGTTGTTTCTCGGAGACAGTCTCATTAAGGCTAGTAGCACTATTTGCCAGATAATCTCGTCTTATCTTTTCTGAGAAGGATTGCGAGATGGTAGCCGTAGATTGAGCCATTTCTGCAGACGAATACTTCTCACTTGGTTTCATGACAGGATTGTTTACATCTGCTGTAGCGCGCGGCTGCGATTTAATTATGTCAAGATATCATGTTGAGTTGGTTTTATCCTTATTGAACCACAATTAATGACTTACTAACATATTATTATTATGAAAATTCATGGTAATATGCTGTACGATGACGTTCAGAATATATAGCGAAACTCACAGTGATCTAGTGCACAGTGACTTGAGGAGCATTGTGGTATTTCATTCTTCATTCATTCATTGGTGGTTCAATCCTGGGAATGGTTGACTGCAGCCCTCCATCCTTCCCTGTCTAATGCTAGGTCCATTACCTCCTTGTATCTCTTCCTATGTACCTTCCTCTTTATTTGGTCCACGGACTTATTCGTGGGTCTTCCTCTGGGGATTTTTCCCCCAATTTTTCAATTATGTACGTTCCTCACAAACCCATTGTGTCTCAGGGTGTGTCCAATCCATCTTTGTTCTTCTTTTCTCTGTGATGTTCCAAACGGTCCTTTCCTCCTCTACTCTTCTGTATGGATCAAAACATTTCTTATTTTATCCGTCCATTTTATCTTCAGCGTCGTCCTCCAGCACCAAGTTTCATAAGGCTGATAGTCTCTTCTGGTCAGCTTTCCAATGGTCTATGCTACCAATCCATAGAGTGCTACGCTACGCACATTACATTAATGCTATGCCATACACATTACACTAGCTATTTTTATTGTGTTTCACGAAGTGTGTGCTTCTGGTGTTTTTCATTTCTGGAAATAGTTTGAAAACTACCAGTTGAAAGAACCCCTCCTCCCACCCGAGTCCTTCCACCTCTAGCCCTAACACTGCCTGCAACATTCCATGTGGTGCTTGCTGTGTCATGTACACAAGGTGGTACAGCCGGCAATTTGAGTGATACTCTAAACTCGGCTCTCTTCTTACCATGGGTTAATGTGATATGTGCTGTCAAGAGCATTCATTTGTCACATTGCACTTGGTCCCTTTTGCAGGATCCAAATGGCTTACTGCCTGCAGGCACAGGGGCGGGGCAAGGAGGCTCAGGCACTGTACAACTCGGTGCTGCACAACACTCGTCAGCCTCGACGTGAGGGGGAGGTGGAAGGTGGCATTATTGGCTTGGACCCAAGCCTGGTTGCTGTGGCATCAAACAACCTGGTGGCATTCAACCGTGATGGCAATGTGTTTGACTCCAAGAAGAGGATGCGTGCTGCCACGGCTGATGGACTTGAGCATCGCTTGACTTCTCGGCAACGGGCTTGCATTGCTCTCAACAATTGTCTTCTGAATTTCTATACAAATCAGGTGATGGCCCAATTATTTAGTCTTTTTTCTTAATTCCTTCATCCAAACCATCTAATTTTGGATTAGCTTCAAAGATTCATTGGTCTTTACATGGGACATGGTTCCTAAGTTGATGCATAAAATTTTATACTAGCTGAATCCATATTTAAGTTCATGTTAAATTATTCATCAATGGACATATTTGTAATTATGGTATGAGATCACTTGCAGCAATTAAAAACCATCGCTTGTTATGAGGGAGTTAAGTCACAAAATGGTGAAATAGAAAGTCATCAACTATCTGCAAATTCATCATCATCATCAAAATTTTTGTGTGTTTCTCTGCAGAGCAGAAAGACGTTATTACTCTTGTTCTTCTCCCAATGACAAATCATTGCTGAAGAGACGTCATTCGTGCAATAATGGCTCATTCATGGCTTAGGAATGGTTAAGTATTGCAGTTTTCATTTGAGTGCTGAACGAGGATTAGTCAAGACTTAATATGAATTCAATTAACTGTGAATTCATTTGAATGTCCTTCACCAAAATAGAGATATTCTTAAGAGAAGTCGTCAAGGACTTAGTTAAGTCTTAGATTAAGTGACCTGCATTCTGACAATATGCAAATTCTTCTGGCCAACTGCTCAAGTCTTTCACAATCTGGGTATTCTGGGTCCAGTGGAGAAATCCTCGCCTCCAATTCAGTTGAAGTCTGGTGAGATATGAGGGCTTCATGGTTAAACAAGGAGGAAGGAGGAACAGTCTAAATGGTGTAGCATGTGGGACAGTGAGTGGAACAGAACTGCAGGTGTCTTCTTATTGCTATTGGGGGCTGAGAATTTTACCACCTCATCATCCTGCTGGGAGGGAGCCACCGGTACACTAATTATATTCAACTGAATATCTGAAGGGTCATAGGCTCCCCTGGTGGAATGATATTGATGAAGATCTCTTGGGAACGGGATACTCCTTTCTTTATAATAGGTATGGGGTACTCACTTCTTTGCCCCGAGAATGATGAGCAAGTGGCTCATCGAAATGTTGGCAATGGAAAGCCTAACCCAGTGCCATACCTGAGAAGTCTTTATCATCTGGAAATCTATTTAAATGCTGTACATGGCCTCTTGGAGTGACACTTGGGCAATTTTTATGCCTGAAAGAGTTTTTTTTTCATTAATGCATTTTCACTTTGTTAATGCGTTGTAAAACTGTGGATATCATGTAGAAAAGATGAGTAAGGTATTATTTGAATAATTCACGTAATTCAGCATTAATAATGAGAAAATGCATGCATTTATGGTACACAAAAAGTTAGTTTTATATTTTGGTGATATGTAGTGGGTTCCCGACTTCACTGTCATGCTTCCTTGGTCATAAGGGGTAAGAGTATTTAATAAAATCCAGCTGTGTGGTTTACTGTGGGAGTTTTGGAGGATGGACACATACATAATGACTAAACCCTACTTCTTATGCTTCAAGTCATTAGGGATAAGATTTTGAACTCCGCTGTGTGTCTTTTTTCACTGACCCATCAACCCTCACACCTCTCTTCCCGTAATACACCGAGCTCCTCCCTTTTTCAGTATATATATCACTGACCATGATTTTAAGGTTTGTACCAGAAGATGATGCAGTAGTGTTGAAACTAGTCGTGCCAATAAAGAACTCTGGATTTAAACATAGTTTGGTTTTGTCATTATTTATTCAGTGCAATATATATACCTTCTTTGTCATAAGAAAATCTAAGTGTACTTCTGGAGTATGACTTAACTTATTTAAGTGAGCTTTTTCTTTTATTATTCATGAAATTGCTACTATTTCCTTGGTCAGCCATGTGTACTCAACTGCACATGATTATGTAATCTTAATTGGTATTACATAATGTCTATCTATGTAATTGCTTTGATAATTTCACTGCTGGGCTGCACTGCTTGGCTGGTTGCCTGAGCAGAACAGAGCTAGGTCCATTGAAAGTGAGGGAGTTGAGAGCGACACACTGTCATAACCCTGGGGCCAGAAAGAACCTTGCCAATGACACTGTGTCGCAGTTAACAGGGAACGTGTGAAAAGGGTGCTGGATTTACTTGTTTTGAAATTGGATTTATTACATGCCTAATGGAACCAAAAAATGATAAATGAGATATTACTGTGCCGTCATTGAATTTAACTAAATTTTTCTGATAACATTTACTCAGTCACTTCCTTTCAATTGGGTGTTATAGATGATGTTTTAGGTTCAATACTGCCATTTGCTTTTTGTATTCCACCATGCAGACATGTTTCTTCATTTCCTTTCTCCATTTACTGATTGTTCTGGCGTTTAGGAATGTGGATGATATGACCTTAGAGCAATAGGAGTTTTGAGTGACCACAGTTGCGCACAACCATTGCCCTTTAAGACAGCGCTCCCTCGAACATCTTCTCAGCTTCAGTCTTTCTGACTCAGTCAATTTATGGCACTTCAGTGCCATCATCAATTAGTATCCCCCTCCATTATTTGCTTAATTTGTTTAAAGGCATTTGAAATTCCTGTTTCTTCTAAGATTTGTTCTCCTTAAACTCTCATAAAAAATAACTGAACACTGGCTAGATATCTAGATACATAGTTAACAATTTCAAATGATTTTTTTCTCCCAGTGTTTTTGCCTAAACTGGGAAGTATACAATGTTGGAACGACTTCTTCCTGACGCTTTATGTGACCAAAAGCATGTTTCAATTTTTGCTTCAGACGGACCAGTGCAAGCAACTATGTGAGAAACTTAAGAATGAGTGTTCAGAGTTTGCAGTGGAGGCTGTGCTGGTGCAGGCCTCCATGTTGGCGCGGGAGGGCAAAGCTGATGAAGGGGTGAAGCTGCTCAGCAGCCATAGCTCCAAGGGCGATGACGACAATGTCAAGTTGCTCATGAAGCTGGCGATGGCTCAGCTCTTGCTGTCAGAGGTGAGTGTGGGCTTAGCATTATTTTTCCTTCTCTCTGTTTTCCTTGCTGAAGGTGTCGTCACACGGCCAGTCCTCGTGTCTATCCCTTTCTTCTTCATCGGGTATGTCTTGTTGACTGGCTTTTTCTAACCACCCAGAGTTTCATTTTGCATGGAAGGAATGATGAGTCGGGTGTTTTAATCCTCTGATATTCTCCCCAACCATATTTCCCAAAATACGGTCTTCCATTTGCCCAAGTGCTTCCAGGAAAGTGAAATGGTGGGGCTTCACTCCTGCTTAGCCACCTCATGATGAATAATGTGCCCAGCTGTGAATTGTGTGGATGTTTCATTGTATTATTATGTACAAGAGCATACTTATATCCCTGTTAAGTCACTCTCGAGTTAATGGTGAAATCATTAACAATATATCGAGTCCCCTCTCTCTAAAGTTATGATGAATGCTCCTCCTCCTCCTCCCATGGCACTACAGCCCAAGGTTGGCCCTTGGCCTCCTATAACTTCTGCCTCCGTGCTTTCCTGTCTGTTGCTGCTCTCCTCCAGAGTCGTAGTCCTAGGAGATCCCGTGTGTCAGCCTGTACTTCATCTTCCCAGTGCTTATGTGGTCTTCCTAACGATCTTTTACGGTGCTTTGTTAGCCTTTTGTCGTCCATTCTTGTCACATGCCTGGCCCACTGCAGTTGCTGTAGTCGTATGAATTTTGACTGAGGGGCTCCTCTAAAAAGATGATATAATTTATTGTTGAATCTGATTTTCCAGATATTGTTTCCCCAAATAGGTCTTAAAATTTTTCTAAGCACTTTCCTTTCAAATCGATCAAGTATGCTTTTTTGTCTTCTCTGTCACGCTCCATGCTTCCCATCCATAGGTTGCATTGGGTCTTATAATTGTCTTGTATATTTTCAGCTTGCAATTACAAAGGGTATTTTTCGATCTAAATACATGTGAAATTGCAAAGTAGGCTTTATTGGCTAGTGTTATTCTTCTCTGGACTTCTCCCTCTTCTGTGCCATCTGCATTTAATTCCACCCCTAGGTATATAAATCTGTCCACTGACTCAATGGGGTCTTCTAGCACTCTCTCTGAGCCCCTGTTCCTCTGTTGTATAGTAGTATTTTTGTTTTTGATGGGTTTATCTCAAGGCCAATACTACTAGCATGGTTTTTTATTTGTAGATAGGTTTGTTGTGCTGCTACTGCTCTTCGGCTCATATTAGTATCGTCTGCATAGGCAGCCAGTTGTATTATTTTGCTGGTTAACAAGCTTTCTCTTCCCAACTCCATCTGCCTTATTATGTTCTCCAGAGCTATATTAAATAAGGTAGGTGCCAGTCCATGTCCTTGCTTCTGACCCTTTGAGATTTTGAATATATCTGTCAGTTGGTTTTGGATACGTACCACTGCTATTGTGTCCTCCATTATCGTTTTGATTAATCTTATTAATTTATATGGGATTTTTAGTTCGAACAGTATTAGATAGAGTTTGTTTCTGTTGAGTGAGTCATATGCCTGTTTGAAATTTATGAATACATTGTATACATCAATGTCTTATTCCCAGGCTTTGCGCAGGATTTCTTTTAGTGTGAAAATTTGGTCTATTGTTGACCTGCCTCTCCTAAATCCCGCTTGATATTCACCAATAATATCCTCTACTATGGGTATAAGTCGTTGGTTAATAATGTTTGTCCATATTTTATATGCTGTGCATTAATGAGAGATCCCTCGATAGTTGTCACATTTCGTCTCCCTTTTTGTGTACTGGGCATATAATACTCTTTCTCCAATCCTTAGGAATTGTCTCTTCCTCCCATATATTTGTAATCAGAGCATGTAATTGTTCACTGAGGTGTTCTCGTAGTGTCTAGTTCACTTCAGGCGTAGTTTCTACATTTCAGGTGGTATTTCGTCTATTCCTGGTGCCTTGTTATTCTTTTGGACCTTAATTGCGTCTCTCACCTCCTCTAATGTAGGGGATTTTATTCTTTCTTCCATATCAGCATATAGATTCATACCGTGTCCGTTTTCTTCTTCTTCTAGTGTTCCTAGTAGGGTTTGGAAATTACTCTTCCAGTTATATTTTATGTTTTGGGGATCACTCTCTATTTGTCCTACTTTGTCTTTGCAAAGACTAGTTTGGTGTTTATAGTCCTCTCTAATGCTTTTTAAGTATCTATATGCCCCTTTTGGATTTTTGTCCTGTAATCTTCTTCCATTTTACTTATAAGGTAATTTTCATGTTTTCTCTTCTTCCTTCAGCATAATTTATCTGCTCTTCTTCTCGCTGCTTCGAAATCCCTTCTTCTCTCTCTGGTTCTCTTTTCTATGTACTTCCTGTGTTTCTTGTTTCTTTCTTCTATTGCTTCATGGCACTCATCATCAAACCAGGTGGCTCTTTTTTTGGTCTTCATGCGGCCTATTGTTGTTGCTGCCGTTGCCTTGATTGTTGTCTTAATTATGTTCCTTTGGTCCTCTACTGATTGATCCAGTTGGTTTCTGTGAGATAGTTTTTGCTTTAATTCTTGTTCAAAGACCTTCCTTATTTCCGGTGACTTTAGCTTCTCAGCATCTAGCTTTTCGGCTTTCCCATGGCTTTCGTTCTTTCTAGATATTCTGCATCTGAATCTGACCTGAACTAAGCAGTAATCTGATGCACAGCATGCACCTCTTCTTGTCTCAACATCTAGTATGCTGCTGGCTCCTCTTTTGTCTATCAGGATGTGGTCTATTTGATTAGTTGTGATCCCGTCCGGTGACATCCAGGTTACTTTATGGATATTTCAATGAGGGAAGCATGTAGAGCTTATAATTATATCTTTGCTATTGGCAAAATCAATCAAGAATTCTCCATTTTCATTGGTTTCATCATGTAATGAATGCCTTCCTATTGTTCGCATGAACTGTTCTTCCTTTCCTAGTTTGCCATTCATGTCTCCCACAGTGATTTTTATATCATTTTTTGGTGAATTATCATAAGTTTCTTCCAAAAGCTGATAGAATGTCTCCTTCATCCCTTCTTCTTGTTCTTCTGTAGAAGCATGAACATTTAATATACCGTATTTCCCGGCCTATATGACGAACCGGCACATTAGACACACTGCGATTTATCAGATTAGAATTTACGAAAAATACGCCCTTAAGGAACACTGTGGTATATCAGGTTGGAATTTACTTAAAATACTTGGATCTGACAGAAGATGATCAAAGTTTTTTATGATAACAATTTATATTAAGAAAATAGAACTGTTACATGTAAAATAGCATGTATATAAATGTTTAATCATCGTAAAACCCCAAAAATTCATCATCACTGCTGCTAAAATCATTTATGCAGTCAATTTTGTTGGAGTTGTTACTCTCGTCATAGATAATGTCATCCTCACTCCCATCTAGCACATTGATTACTCCACACTTTTTAAACGATTTTATGATAGTCTCACTTTTAACTTTGTCCCAGGACACTTTCACCCACTCACAAATGCTTGAGATTGACGGCCATTTCATTCGTCCCATCGGTGTGACATTATGAGTTGGTGCCTCAATCCACTTATTCCATTCATCCTGCATGAATCCCTTGAATGGCTTCTTGACGGAAATGTCCAGAGGTTGCAATTAACAATTCAAACCTCCAGGTATCACAGCAAGATGCGTCTTCAGTTCAGTAGCAAGGAATTTTGCTGACTCCGTTATGTGAGCCGTAAACTGATTGCACACTAATAAAGAAGATTTCTTCAAAAGTCCACCCGGATGCCTGGACCACACCTTCTGTAACCACAACTTCTTATCATCTCCATCCATCCATCCTTTGGGATGAACATGAATATAAATTCCATGTGGAATTGAACGTTTTTCGTTTGAAGATTAACAAAGGAGGGAGTTTTGAACCGTCAGCACAACATGCAAGAACAACAGTATAGCAGGTCTTCTCGTTACAAGAAGTCTTTATCATAACTGTCTTAGCCCCTTTAACGTCCACTGTTCTATTTTATGGCACCTCAAATGTCAAGGGTACCTCATCCATGTTCCCTATTTGCCCTATCTCAAAACACATCCTTTTTCTCAAGTTTATGACGTATTTATGGAAATCCTTAATCTTTGTTTCGTATTCAAGTGGCAGTTTTTGGGCTATTGTGGTTCTGGTACGCATGCACAGACTGTTCCTCTTCATGAATCTCTCGCACCATGACGTTGTCATAGAAAAATCGGCAATAGACATATCTATCGCTAATTTTTTCGCTTCAATTAAAATTTTTTTTGAAACAGAAATCCCGTTCTTCCTGTGGTTTATTACCCAGTTCTTAACACGTTCCTCAAGCTTTGGCCATTTTGGAGCACATTTACCTTAAAGTTTTTTTATTCCTCTCTGCACTCACTAAATCCATCTTCTGCTCCCTCCTTTCTCGTATCATTTTCTCAGGCGGAGGTGGGCCAAAACGCCTTTCAGCTGCTCTGTTTACGTGTTTTGCAGCGTAATTCATGACTTCAAGTTTAAAATCAATGCTGTACGACATTCTTCTCTCTTTAGATGCCATGATGGTGTTTTACTTTTCTATGCAATACTTTGTTTATCTGTGTCCAAGCAGATATGCGCACGAAACAGGAAGGAAAGTAGTTCACATTGAACGTCACTCACACTAATGTTTGAGTGCCTCTAGACTCCGAGTACATCGAAAGGGATACAATGTATTGACAGAGGGACGACTTCCCCGTCAGCCCAATGCTTTTGCAGCGGAACCACGAGTGAGATGAAACTAAACCACATTGCGTTACATAGTATACATGCACACACGCTACATTGTATACATACACGATTTACCGGGGAATTCTTTTAGGAAGAATGGGAACTACTCTCTAATGATTTCTACTCGCTCAAAACGTGGTGTCACTATCAAAATCTGTAATAAAGGCAACCATTTTCTATGCCATATGCGGGAGAAAATATTTCAAAGTACCTTTCCCGGCAAATAAGCTCATGTCTTAGAGGACGAAGTTATACCCTCGGCGCATAAGACGCTGGCTGATTTTAGAGCACATTTTGGAGTAGAAAAAGTGCATCTTATGGGCTGGGAAATACGGTAGTTAAATTGAAGAAGTGAGTATGTAACCGAAGCTTGCACAGGCATTTGTTAATTGCTTGGAAGTCTTTAATATTGGTTTTGGTTTTATTGTCTACTATGAATGTGATGCCAAACTCTGTTACCTCTTTCTTTTAAGCTATATAGAATTGAGTGCGTTCTCGTGTCTCTTATCCCTTGACCTAACCATCTTGTTTCTTGTATTTCTGTCACCATTAGTTGGTAGTTTGTTTTATTTCCTTGAGTAATGCTGTTTGAGCACCTGGTTTATCTAGCATCCGTGCATTCCAAGTTCCGAAAGCATAGTCCTTATTTTTCCACATGAATCGTTTCCAAAAGATCCATCCGTTCCTCCGAGGCTTCTGACTAGGTTTTTGAACTGGATATTTTTTATGGTAATGGGTAGTTAGCCCAACCCTCCTCCTTTATCCGGGCTTGGGACCGGCAGTGCTGGATCCTGAGCTACTTCATCCTCCCATTCACCAGCACAGGCGGAGTTTATGATGAATGCTACATTGTATTTTTTTAGAGCTAACTCTATGAGAGAAATCCCAATGGCTCTCTACTATGCGATGTCTTCTTATAATGATTACCATTAAGCATCACACATAACATATTCGGGATGAGATTGTATTATGGAACTAATACAAAGGGTTATATGTACGTGTCATTATCACCTGAACTATACTGTGACACCCTTAGCGAAATTTTATTATGGGTGTAAAACATATTGTATGATCTACACGTGCAGTAGAAACTTGATGTAATGAAGTCAGCAGGATTATGGGCACTTAAACTAGGCATTTATTTCTAGCATCTTTTTAGAAACGATGGCAGCAGGCTCTACTGTGCTTTAAGTTGTTCTCTCTTAATTGTGCAGTAATAGGTTAAAAGATCGAGGGATTCGGCACATTTCCTAGAAAACCCTTCTCATATATCATATTATTTATGGTGACTTCCATGTCATCTGCCAAATATGCGAATTGGGAGTCTCTCACGGAGTAGACTTCCCGAATAGAACTCCTGAATATATCACACTGGGAAAGCCTCAAATGTTACCTTGCTAACATTATGGGTTATGACATCCGAAATAAAGGTACCCTAAGTTTGCAGAATGGATCTATCCATAGAATTTGAGTTAAGTGATGATGTTCAGCTTGTACACCCATTTTCTCTTGCAGGTTTGTTGGATTCCTTTCTTGGCACTCGAAAAACATTCGAAAAATAGGAAACAATGTTTTATGTTCCGGATTAGTTCATGTGTTGTAGGTACAGTTGCTTGAGTGAGTCTTGTATGTCCCTAGAAATGAAATACCAAATCAGTGTCTTCCATTGGATGGGAGCAAGGCTGCAGTCACCAATCCACCCTCCACGTACAACAGAATGTTGCTGACACTGGACCTCACTACCCTATCTCTACTCCTTGATACCTTACCTATGACCACAGACCCCATCATTCAAGGGTATACATTATGGAGGGGAGATGGCTCCATGAAATCCATGTCTATGCTCAGTATGCGATGGACATAATGCCCCTCCACCACTTCTTCACTCCAGTTGAGCTTACATCCCAGCTTTTTACATTGAGAAATATATTTTTAATTCATCACCTCAGCAATGATTCCTCTAGTATTATGTTCAAAATGTTTCCTCGGGGCCTACTTTGTTATGTTAGAGGGGTTCAACATAGCAACTACCATACTCTCTTTCCCTATTTTCTGAGTTGGACTATGCCCACCTGTGCAGTAGACTACTGAGTGTCGGCCAAGTTATTGGGAATGAACTGTACATATAAAGGCTTTTTAGTCACCCTTTTACAACATAACGGTACAAAATTAGCCAAACGCATCATATGGTATATCGGATAATTATACATGTAATTAGTCCTAGCATGTGGTACATCAGTTAGCATAGGATGATGTTGATGAAAAATTAAGCTATTTAAAGAAACTAAATTAAACAAATATTCTGATTCAATTTTGTGATTTGCTAAATTCTTGAGAAATTCAAGGTAACAGAGCTGTCTTCTTTGACCGAGAGTGCATATTGTAACCATAGAAATTTCATTTTTTGTTCTCGGCATTATGTAGCATGACTTGGAATGATATCATATAAGCATATGAAGCAATTATGCCTCCACAATAAGCACATTCAATAAAGTCATCACCAATTATTTTGCACCCATACAAATGCTGTTCCTCCCCGTGGTCAACAACTCACAACCATTTTGTATGTTGTCGAAGATTTAGCTCTTCCAGGTTTTCCCCTGCATTGGTTAATGGTGCAAGGAAAACAGTCCACGATCCAAGGATCCATGTTTTGCTTACGTAAAATACGCCATTTTAAATGAAGCTCTTCACAAATCTCTGCTCCTTCATACCCTGGCCACTTGTTATCATCTCTCTCCTGTCAGAAACCTCTTCTGTATGAGTGAACAATTAATAAGCAATATATTAGCATTTGAGTATAATAGCTAGGAAATTCAAAGTAAATACATTGCTTTGCGATAAAAATTTACATCTTTGTTTATTGTTAACATTATTCAAAAAGACTCACAACGGATCGGAGCTCTCTCTCCTCCCCAACAAGCATCCTCGGATTTCAAAATGTGATAATGCTCGACCAATGACTCATCTTCCACCTGTTAAGTGTCAATCCAGAAGAAGCATGGAATTCCAAAAATGGCCAATAGGTATAATGTCTCTCAAGGGTCAGTTAAAGATCCAGGTAATAGTTTGAAAGTTGTTTGAAAAAAAAGTCTGGAAATTTATTCACGTTACTCAACCTGCATCAAAAGTTGCGAGCTTGCCATCTCCTATGACGTGGAAACTTTGAATGACTGTTTATCTTCCACTGTTTCACCAATAATAGCCGTTGAAGAAATTTCGGTGGCTGATGAAATCCACGCGGTTGAGTAAGTGGTAGGGTCTAATTTGGTTGATATTTTAGAAGGCAGGTATCCCAGGAGGTAATTATCGTTGAGTGTTTGTGTAATATCTTCAGTCTGCTTCACATTTTGCTTCCTATTAGATTTGAAACTGAGCGACTCTACACAAACTCAACTGAGGCACTCGCTCGACAACCTCTGATTTTCACAGTTTGTGGCACAAAGGAAGACTATAATAAAGAGGGCCATTGGCCACATATTAACTTTCAGTGATTAGAAATGTCGAAGTTATGGTACTTCGAATGTCACAAGTTAGTCAAAATGGTGTGCCATGGTTCCAAACTTTAGCTCAAATAAATGTCAATCTAGTGGTCATATTTTAAATACAACGATATATTTGTCATAAAAAGACAACTAACTGTGTTTTCTATTAACTTTTGGTTTTTTTAGACAAACATTCTGAAGATGACTTGTTTCTTTTTAATTTTGGGCCATATTTAGAGCCTAATAAGTCCTAAAGTAATTCTTAGAAAGGGTGGAACTTAATTTTTCTGAACAGCAGTGACACAGGACTGTAAGCAGACAATATGAAATTTAAAATGTGGCCCACAACTATGGCACTGTGGAGCAACAAGAACAAATATGTGAAAATGTTGCTACTTATAGTGCTTAAGTTAAGCGATGTTTGACCTCTGACTTTATCTTGAAATATATACTTTACAACAGTTCAGTTTAAAATGTAGCTGTGTGACAATTTTTCAGATGAGTGCATAAAAACTTTCCTTTTGAAAAGAGTAAGGGATTTGACCTTTTTGATTCTTAGGTGTTACTGATTGTGTAGCTTGATGCACATTTGGCGAGGTCCTAATTTTAAAAGCAGAGATAATTATGGCTGAAAGGTGGTCTCTGAGCAAATGCCTGTCATCTATTTCATTCCATTGTGTGAAGGAGATGACATTGTGGAACTCAGTTCTCATTCTTGGTGGGAAAATGCATCCTTCTCTGCTTAGCCTTCATGTTTCACTTAACTATCTCTCTTACTTCCAGGGGAAACTATCTGAAGCTTGCAATGTTTTGCTCAGCTTAGGGGACACTACTTTCAAGCCTGGTGTTGTCAGTGCTCTAGTTGCACTGTGCTTGGCATCCGGGGACAGGAATGGAGCCTCAGATGTGTTGAAGCAAGCTGTGGAATGGTACAGGAAAAACAAGGTAAAAATTGGGTGTTTTTGAGTTTACTTAATGATGCATCAATGCGTAATGCTTGCAATGGGCAATTCACTAGTTTTTTATGTCCCGAGCCAAAATGTTACCTTTGATTTTCTGTTTAACTTTATCTTGGCTCAGGGGTCACAGTGTTTAGCTTTTGCCTCTTGTTTCTGTTCTCATTTCCAAATGTATGATACATGTGTATTTTGACTGGATTCACTCTTATGTTTTCAAAGGAAATGTCATGGTATGGCTAGAGGTTGTTAACATAAATAGTTCTTAATTATTAAATGTGAGTGATGGGGCTAGTCTCATTTATGAATTTAGCACAAAATGGTGCGAAGTAGTATCTATGACAGAATTTATGACCATGTAGTGGCAATATTTTGGAAGTATTGACCACTAATTGGTTAGAAGACAACAATCTGTCTGTTACTCTTTGGCTATATGTAGATGTATTCCTGTTTCTCACTGCAGTTTAAATTTTCCTATTTTTTATTTATCTATGTTTGAAAACATAATTACTCTGCTCAAAAGTGTCTGGGTCAACTTTGTGGAAGTTCATTTTCACTAATGAAAAAGAAAACTGATATTCCACCAATGTTTAATGCATTGAACCCACGTAGTTGTACCTACATAAAAATTGACAGAATAAAATAAAGTTCTCTTTTTCATTAGCGCCCTTATTAATCCTAATCATTTCTGATTAAAGACCAGGCTTTATTTTAGGGACAATCATGAACCAGAAATCTCACAGAATACATAATCTTTTATTTGCAGTGCAAAAACATGGAATGACAGAGCAGCAAAAATGGTTTGTGAAGTTTTTGCTGTTAGAAAAAGTGATGTCTCAGGAGTCATTCTAGGCTGGGTGCTTTCTTTTGTACAACTTAAAACTTAGATTATCAATAACATGAATAAAACCTTTGGATATATCAATTTAACATTAAAAAATGGTAACCATCAGTTTGTGTGATGGTGTGCCATGTAACGTGACTGGGAAACCTTGCTTTGCCCCATAATTTAAGATCTCTGTTGATTTGCTATGTTTTATTCTGGTCTCAACAGTTTTTTATTCCATTTTATGCAATCTTTTCCTGCTATTTACTCTTCCAAGATTTGAAATATCCTGCAAGTAACAATGGTTGACTATGAGCAAGATGGCAACCAGCACACTTAACATGTCTCAACTCATAACCTCTGTCGGGGCAAAAATTATGCGACCATGAGTTTGAGGCCAAATAGAAAGCGACAAACATGCTTGATCCAAAATTAACATCCTCAAGTAGCCTGTCTTATTTTCAATTAAATAGTTATAGTATTTTAATAGTAATAGTAAGTTTTTTTCATGGCACTGTCAAGGTTCTGTGTCTTGCGGGACAATGAAAAAAGACCCAATTTTTCGAGCCCTTAGCAGACTCCCCTAAATTGCCAGATTACTGCATAGTTACTTATGGCTCAAATGCAGTCAAAATTTAATATCACATTTTCCCTACCTATTAAAGCATTTTTGAAAGTTTTAATTTTGATTGGGTTTGTTTTAGAGCTGTGGTGAATTTTGCGCAACAACTTAATACCTTTAAATATAGGTCAAGGGACATGATTGTGACACAGTTGCCTTCATCTTGAAATCAGTATTTTGATCCCAATGCTTCTGAAAGTATGAACCCAACAATCAGCATCGGCAGTCTCTTTCTATTCGGCCTCATACTCATGGTCGCATAATTTTTGTGTTGACATGGGTTGTCAGTTGATATGCTTAAAGAGCACCGGCCACCATTTCTTTCCTAGTCAGTGTCGTAATTTGTGGGATATTTCAAAGTATGAAAGTGTAAGTAGCAGGATTAAATTGTATTACAATGATTCAAAAATGCTGGGGACTTGAAGAAGAGGTCGTAAATCAAGGGAAATTTTTAATTCCAGGGGTATAAAATCGAGGGTTCACTGTATTTGTTTCTCCTCAAATTGTGTACCAGTGATTATTCAAATATAGTAAATCCTAAAATTAAGGAATCTTGAGCTCTATGGCCCAGTAAAATAACAAAATTAGGTGAGAATATTTCTCCACTTGCCGTAATTATTGGTATTTTTCTGAGTGCTTGTGAGAGTCATTGCTCTGTGTTTGTCCCTGGCGTGGAATTTGTATTCCCATAAACGTTCACAGATTGTGGGTTTGTGGTCATAACCCATGCATCCTTAACGTCGGCCTCTCTTTCGCTCTGTGATGGACCCCATTTTGGGTTGAGAGTGTGTCTCTGTGAGTCTTCACTGACGGGGAATTAAAGTTCCCGTAAACCGCCACAGAGGGTCCTCTGGTTGAGGGACTGTGGTTGGTCACTGATGCTTCCATTAAACCAACACAGTAAATATCTTCTTTCTTTCATTTGAGGAGTGGTGCCGATAGTTACGGCCACTGGAGAGAAAATCTCATGTTATGACTTGTCATGGACTTAATATTCTCTTGCCTTGATAAAGTTGTCATCTTTGCTTACTGTTGCCATAGTAAACTTTTCAGTCTCTAGATTTTCCCGATCCACAATTTTTCCAGCAAACTTGCAGAAAGTTTGCTTGAAGCCTGCTGCGGCTAAATTATACATAAGGTGCGGAAATTTTGACAGCAGCAGACTATGGGACATAAATATAGCCAAAATAATAAGAGAGCGTAGATTTATACAGGACATAAATAGTAAGATAGAGTTTGTGCAGCATAAACTCTCGGTAACATTTAAAAAAAAAATGTTTGGCTAATTGATCAACTGCTCCAGATTTGTGAGAAATAACATATTGTATCATTTCTCTAAATTGAAGAAAATAATTTTAAGCGGAATAAAACCTTTTGTTCACAAATGAAGCCCATATGGAGCAGCAATCATCAACGATATTTACAAGCTTTCTTCAATTTATATTCAAGACAAGTGCACACTGGATTATTTTGGCATAATCATAATATTCTCTCACAATAGTTGTATGAAAGAATTAAGTAAGCAATGTGTCATTCACGAACAAAAATTCAAATAAATAAAAAGTGTTTTCAATGAAGAATGGTGTGTCTTTGTGGTTCTTCCGTAGCACTCAAAGCGATTAGTTTGTCAACTTGCCAAGCATGGCGCCACGGCGCTATATTAGAGGTATTCAAATTTTGCCCCTCGGTATAATTATTCAAAATTCAAGATCACGAATAACTTCCTGTATGCGAGTATTCCCGAATGGTATTCGCCCACCTCCAGAATAAAGTATAATTATTATTACATAAATTCTCTTAAGATCTCGTAGCTGTTATCAGCAAGTCTCTCTGAATACATTGAAAAAACAATATCCTGCAAATTGTTTCTCCTGTGCAATTTGATTTGTGGGAAGTCTCACATTCTTGGATGATGGAATACCGGCTATCAATGGCCCTCACTGGAATGTCTGTTGGTGAGAGGTGCCTCTTGGAGGAGGAGAGGCTCTTTCATCCCTGCTTCACACTCTCATGAACACTCACTCACATGAATTCTGCATGTTCTGCAGTCTGTCTGCTTGGTGTCTATGTGCACTGATAATTTGATTTGCTGTTGCAGGCTGAGGGAGGTGACTTGAGGATGCTTTGGCGGCACGCAGCAGACTTCCACTTGCGTGGAGGAGATGCAGCGGTGGCCGCACGAAGCTTGGAGGAGCTGTTGCGCCTCGACTCAAAGGATACAAAGACAATGGCACAGCTGGTCATTGCCTTCTCACAGGTTCGTGTGCTCATGTCATGTTACAGCATCACAATATCCTATTTCATTTTCTTGTATGTGTATTTGTTTCCTCAACCACCCTATTCTGAGTGTTTATTGTCCCACTAATAAACTCAGCTTGTGCTGATGCAAAATCTGCTAATTAACTTTTATCTGCTCCCCACCACTGCTTACTGTCCCTTCCCCTGACGGATGTTAAAGGAGGAGGGTGGTAAACTATGAGTATTTTTTTAATGGAGCCTTGATTGATCCCCAACAATGTACTTGTACTCTACATGCTACTGTAAGTATTTCATCGATAAATGTTCTACGTTGAGATAGAATGGACTTAATGTATTATTTACCCTGACTTCAAACCTCCTGTCAACACATGGTTGGTCAATTAGATTGCATCAGATTATTTTCCTCAAGACATTTTATTTCCTCTCAATTTACTTTTATAGCCATCTGAGAAAGCCATACATGTAATTATATGAGAGATCAGGCATTCTCAGCCCAGTTTTCTTGTACTCTGTCTGGTAGTGAAGACATTGTAGTTTTGTGAGCAAAATGCCAGCTAACATTTTCATTCTATTGTTGAAAACCTACGGTTAGGGAAGCAACTCATCTCTATTATCCTTAAATTATTATTCAGGAGCACTTCCACTGTGAATCTCATGGGAGGAGAACTTGCTCCTTAAAGCCCCCTTAATGAGATTCATACTGGAAAAGGACACCTGAGTAGCTTAATTGGTTAGAGCTCTCGTTGGGAAATCGAGGGACCTGGGTTCGATTCCCAGCCCAGGGGAATGAATTTTCCATGGTGAATTTCATACAATTAATGGTTGAAAAAGACAGTGCTTGTCTTTCCCAAGAAGGGTGGTGGATAAAAAAACACAGCAATTCAAATAGAGAAAACTCTTTATGTAGGCTTCTTATGTTTTGATGGCCATTGTCGTCAGAGGAGAGGGGTAAAGTGAGAAGAAGAAGGGAGTGGGGAAAAGGGAGGGGAAGGGAAAGAAAGAAAGGTACACATATCTGTCATAGTCTCAAACTTCACGTACGAGGAACAGAGAGGGAGGGCCAGGTGCTGCCATCAGAGTGGTGTAAGCACATTGACTCTGAGAGGAGTGGCAGATGAACTGATCTACAAAGAAAAAGGGTATAATTGGCAGAGGTATAAGGGTATAAACATCATTTTGGGAGGGGGGTGAGGGAACGGATGGGATAGGAAACTCTAGTAATTTGTTGGGTGGTTGAGGCTGGTTGATGAGGATGGATGAGGCTGGTTGATGTATGTACATGGTGGGCAATGCATGGGGTCTGAAGGACTTGAGCTGAGCACGCAGGTTTCAAATGGCAGTTGGCTCTGTTTCCCTCCCAGTGGCCGCCCACGTTTCCTCCCACAACTCCACTCTCAATCAGATGTTTAAGGTGAGTTTACTTGCTTCCATTCCCCCTCCTCCTCTCCCCTCCAGCTGAAGGATTTTGAATTATCCTGCATCTGCATCTTCCAGGCCTTCTCTCTGCCTGGGCTCAAAACAGCTCACTAAGCCGTCCTCTTTTCTCCTCATTCTGCCCTTTCTCTCCCCTTTCCCCTTCTTTCATTCTCTTTCTCCCCCCCTCCTTCTCCTTGTGAAATCCAAAAAGCCCCATGGAACTGAGTAAAAGCTGGTTGTTGGGAATGGTGTTGAACCTGTTTTATATAGGAATTTCCTCGACCTTTTTGAAGTGAAAGATTTAAGAATGATAATTCTAGATAACAGAAATTGACTGAGGTTATCTTTTTGGGTGATATTTTAACATACAAACAAGGTGTGCATTTCTGCTTTTGTCTTTTAATGTTTCAGTTTGACCCGAAGAAAGCCCAGGCACTGAGCCGAAAGCTTCCCCCGGTGAAAGGCGATTCAGCCATTGATGTAGATGCATTGGAGACCTCAAACTGGACAATGGGGTCCAAGGCCATCAAGAAGACAGCTGCTGTTGGTGGTAAAGACATTCCATCTCCTGGGAGTAAACCCACGTGAGTAGACAGCATCTTTATCTTACGTAGAGAGATTTTATTAACCTCTGTGGTGAAATGTATGAGGGAGGTCATTAAGTTTTGAGCATTCACTCATTTTGAGCAGACTTTGAAAGTTTGAAGGCCAAATGTCGAGTCTTCAACTGATCTCAAGGGCCCTCTATTAGGGAAAATTTTCAACTACAGCCACAAATGGCCTACCTTTCACTTTTCATTTGTTACGGTTCAAACCTACAATACAAAGTATGTCCAGTTTTTTTTGTTGTGTATGAATTAGTTTCAATACACCAGACTGTTTTAAGTTGAATTGATTTGAAATAGGACATAAAACTATCCATACCTGATGCTATTTCTGGAATTTAAAATATTGACTTCAGATATGGAGTGAAACTGTTGCATGCAATTCATGAACTCAACAAAATACTTTACACTGTTAGGAACACATGTGCTATTACAGGGTATAACAAACCTAACCGGGACATTTTTCACTTCATCTATGTTTCTAACTTCAAGAAATGGTGGTAAATGATGTCAGAGGGAACAACATTCGCATACTCATCACCGCTATGATTCTGTGCTAGTTCAAATCTTTGAGAACCCCTGCTCTTCACGACACTCCCCTTCCCTGGGAAATGCAAGTGTCTCCTCGTCTTCGAGGCTCCCCTGTCGCATATCCATAATCCTCATCCACCCCCTCTCCCCCATCCCTCTGTCTTCTCCTTATCCATGCGTGCCAATGCTGCTCATTAACAACATCAAAATGTCATGCCTGACACATGTGGGCAGTGGTCACTCCCCTCCCCCCCACACAAAGGGTGGCGCATCCAACTCCAAACATTCAGCGATTGAGGTGGTATTGCTACATACATTCATGAGTTACCTGAGATAACCGTGATATCATGCTTGTGCTCCTTTTCCAAAATTCATTGGCTTTTGATTTCCTTGAAACTCAAAAAGTCTATCTATTTCCTTGCTTGTGTTACTTGTATGATTTAACTGTCTTCCCATTTTCATTGACAAGTGTTGAATTCGAGGCACCATAGTGATGACTTAATGAGTATTATAACGGGCACTCACTAATTCTGATCACAGAGCCAACAATTCCTTTTGCTGAAATACTTTTTGCAGAATGACTTTACACATGTAATGGCATTACCTTTATGTGAGTTGCATGAGGGTGGGTGTTAGTTGAGTGGTGTCTTGTTTGCAGGACGCCCGGAGAGGAGCTACTGTTGAAGACGAGGTCAAAGAGGCCCCGTCGCAGGAAAGGCAAGCTGCCCAAGAGCTATGACCCCGAGTCCACTCCGGACCCAGAGCGGTGGCTGCCTCGCCACGAGCGCACGGGTTTCCGCAAGAAGAAGGACCGAAGGGCCAAGGAAGTGGGCAAGGGCACGCAAGGCGCTGCATCCGGGGCCAGTGACCTCTAGTGAGTGTTCCCAACTCGTCCCTTTAATGTATTTGGCATTGAGTGCCACCCTGAGTGTAATACAATATTAATGATAATATTATTAACACTTCACTGGTTAACTAGAGGACTACAATTGCCATAGAACTTGTCAAAAATTACAATTAATTGGAAAGCCCTCAACACAAGGCAACAGTGCTAGCCATCTTCATCACCAACTGATTCAGTTGCAGAGTCGCTCTCAGATCTGAAAGAGGATTAAGCATTAGCCCATCATCTTCATTTGAACCTCACCAAAGGTTCACTTTGAACTTCAATGGACAGTTGATCGTACAGCCCTGCTCCCATTAAGTTGCTTGTTAGGGTGGGCCAGAATTTCCATATTTTTAATTTATTTCGTTTGATGGTTCTTTAAGATTAAAGCTTTTCCTTTTGATCCTAATATAACTGTATAAAATGAAGATTCAGTCAACCCCCGGCAATCCTTACCGAAGGGGTGCCAAACTTTCAATTTTAAGGATGGGAATAAGATTTTTTCTGTATATCCCAACACATGGTAAATGTAATGGATGGGTCAGTTCAGTATTTTGGTTCTCAGTTCCACCGGTTCTTGAGCTTAGAACCAGAACTGTTACCAAAGCCAAAAAGAATCTGTACCGAAATAATTGGTGTGAAAACCAGTTTGAAATCTGTTTGCTCTCTGACAGTGGAGGCTTTATTTTAAAGCCTGGTGAAATATGGTTCATAAGTGCTTTAAATTTCTCACAAATTAATGAGATTCACTCCTAAAGTGGACTGTTTGATTTTATTGCCTTGAACTCTAGTATGTGATGAAAAACTACCATATTTAGTATTATCTAATGGGGATATGTCATTAGTTCCCTCTATCTTGTGTGGAAGTGATCGTTTTTATATTGATTTTGTGAATTATGGCACAAAATTATTCTGGAAATTTCGTTTGTGCCTTGAACATTGCTTGTGTCAATGCCACCTTGATGCTAATTACTCTTCATGTGTACTCAAGCACTAACTTTGCTCATGAAAGAGAAGCTTTCTTTCACGCTTAATAGGCTATAATCACATTTGCCTCACACTAGGCAGCTGGAAAGAGTCAGCTATTTTGAAAAATGGAAAGTACCTGAGAGCATATTAGCCACAAATGGAAGGCACCGACCGGTACTGATATCGGCTCTATGCTGTCTATTACAACTATCGTAATGTCAATTTTCTTTCCGTGATGCAAGGGCCATGCTCGGCTATGTTGATCATTTAGGGTTTGAGCAATGTTTGACATCCATTTAACAATTCGGCTTCCTTGATTATTTGACTGAAATAGGTGATCGTGGCAAAAACATTAATAGATTAACTAGTTATTTTTAATGCTAAAAATACTAGTGTATTGCTACCTGAAGAAAAACTGTTTTCACACTTAACAACTAACAAGCATGTGATGATCAAAAAGCCTGCAATTGGTGTTTTCTTCCAATCTGTGATGATAACTTTAAGTATAATAATAGGAGTGTGTAAGACTATGCGGCGGTAGTGGGTTCCTCGGAGGGGGGAAGGGAACGTTATATTACAACACCAACTGCTTTACATATCACTATATTTAGAACCAAACACAATACAAGTTACTCATCACAAGGTAAAACATTCACTGCTGCCCTCCTGGCGTCGTCTCCCCTCTCACCCTTCAGGCCGGGAGCAACCTCCTCCTTCCCATTGGCTCGCATGCCCTCGTATGTTACGAGTCCAAAGTACTTTTCTCCTTACTTGGGCATATGGCCGCTCGAGGCGACCGGCCGGAAATGCTGCGTGTGGGGGTTTAGAGTTGCTTAGGTTAAGGGGTGAGGGTGTGGGGGAAGGAACGTGCCGGCCGCCTCTTACAAGTGTATGGATTTATGCATTTGATTTTAAGAGAAATATATTGGTATTAGCCAAAATAAAACTGGTCTAAAGTTCAAACTCCAATTCTCCCACGTGGATTATACTGAACCTTAAGTAATGGATGACTATAATTTTGTAGAGAGAGTGAGTTCACATTGTCTAATGTTATGATTATATGATAACACGTAGGACTTCATGTTTGCATTCCCAATAACCAGTTAATTTGGCAGTCTCATTTTGTACCTGTATTTACTGATAAATGGCTTCAATCCTGCTCTTACTTATTTTTAATATTCAATCCAAAAAAACTAATGGTCCTATTAACGTAGATGAAAAATTAAAACCTGTGTTTTCTGGTAAAGAGCTGCATACCTGCTTTTTCTTTTGCTATTTGTTACATGGCATACAGAAACGGATTGTCTTATTAATATGGATGAATAATAAAAAGTGAACTGTTTTGTTTAACTTGTTTGTTTGTTTTGAAAAAGTGAACACCGGTTTTATTTATTCTTCCTTATTGTGGAATCTCAATCTGCCATCATTGACAGCAGACAACAGGCCATTGGAAATATTGGACGAGTTCCATAGTTAGGTTGGGCAGTAGAATCTTTTGAAAAATTGAGATAATGTTTGTAAACATATGGCAATGCATTCCACCAAGTTAAAAGATGGACAAACTTAGCTGTAAGTTATTAGTGAAGGAAATCAATCATGCTATGCTACTATCAAATGCCATGACAAATGAATTAATGCTTTGTATTTGGACAGCTAAATGCTGTGCCTTAGCTTATTGCTATTGACATTCGACATATTATCTTTATATTTTTACATTAGATTGATTATAGTAAATTTACGCCATACCTTTCTTGCTCAATTAAGTTCCCTTTCAATGTCTTCCAAGTTTGGAAATGCTTCATGGTAGATGTAGCGAATGAGTTTTAAGGGAAGTGAAATATTTGTCACTCCGTGATAGCCATGGATGCCATTGAATCCACTTCTAATCTAACAAAGCATGTACAAAAGACGCATAAAATAACTTTTCACGAGTATAATAGCATTTACAATGAAACAATACTTCACTAAAAGCGATGAAAATGTTAGGGTCCATCTATTCAGGGCCAAGTGCCATCATTGAGGAAGAGTGAAGTGAATGTGATTTTTATTGGACGCCAATTGGAGGCCAATTGTGCCTTCTCCCTTTTTTTGGACAGACATTGACCTTCCGGAGGTTTGTGAAAATCTGGAAATATTTACATTTTGCCGAAAACTCCGATTTTCACCCCTAAACTCACCCTAACACTAAATTAAGCAAATTATGTGCAATTTATTTGAAGTTGGGGCGGAATTTCAAAGAAATGCACACTTCCATGAGGGATGTCACCATAGATGAGAGTCTTTTGATGAAAGAATGGTAGAAGAAAGGTGCATTTGGACTACTGCCTAGAACTAATAAAGCAAATGATGGAGGCATATCACATGGACATTGTATCCCTTAGGGTGGATCAGCCTCCTGCTATGCCCCACCCACGACACCACACACAGAGACATTTCCCCGAGCTGATAGAGGCCACTGAAAAGAAGCCTTCTACCTTCTAAACAGTTCTATTTGTGCTGCCGAAAGCGAGACGTACATACATACCTATCATGCCATTCCCTTCTGGGGTAGGCACAGTAACAAAGTTTCACTTGTAAATGCATATTTGTACACCTAACTCTGCTTCAATTGTTTCCCCCATACTGACCTATCCTTGCAAACCTCTTTTGCTTCATTTACCCCCCATTATACACTGCTTCATACACGCCCTCCTGTTTTTAAGACTCCTAATATTCCTCCCCCTAAGAATTTCTTCACCCATATTCAACCACAACTTTCTGTACATCTCACACCATTTCACTCTCATATATCTGTTTTGTTATTCAACTCTCATCCATTCTCTCAACATGGCCAAACCAATGAAGCACACTCCTTTCATATATGTCCATTACTGGAGCATCTAACCCACATTCATTTATTACCCACTCATTCCTGACCCTATCCATCCTACTTTTGCCGCAAATACTCCTCAGATAACTCATACCCATGGCGTTTAGTCTACTTTTATGTCTATCCCGACATACCCATGTTTCACTACCATACAACAAAGTGGGGAGAAATACACTTTTGTACATGGCGAATTTTGCTTCCTTAGACAGACATTCATTCCTTGATATGCTCCACATGCTACCTACCACTTTCCTAGCAGCATTCGCACATCTCTTTATCTCCTCATCTATTCTTCCATCTTTTGCATACATCTTACCTAAGTACACAAAATCATCCACTTGTTCAATTACTTTACCATTCTTCCTCATACATTTATTCTTCTCATTCTACTTATCAAAAACTACTACTTAAGTCTTACATGCATTTACCCTCAATTCCATCCTCTCCGTTGATTCACAAAACTTATCTAGGAGCTTCTGTAATCCCTGTTGGCTCTCTGAGATCCAAACGGCACCATTCGCATGTAGTAGAACCTGCACATTGATATTTCCAATCAAAACACTGTCATTTTCACTACATGCATCTCTAACACATCCGTAAATACATTGAACAGCCATGGTGACATTACGCATCCTTGCTTTACGCCCTGTTTTATTACAAACCAATCACTTAGAACCCTGTTAACTCTTACACTTGCCTTCCTATTGTCATACATCGCCATCACAACATTCAATAACTGCCCATTCACTCCATAGTCCTTCAAAACCTTCCGCAACTTCTTTCTATTTACTCTATCATATGCCTTCTCTAAATCAACAAACACACAATACACTTTCTTTCGTATGCCCATACATTTTTCTATCACTTGCTGAAGTGCGAAAAGCTGGTCTCTACATCCTCTCCCAGGCATAAACCCACACTGCACACCCCATATTCTGTCAGAAGTAATATTCCTCACTCTTTCGATTCAAATTTTGCTGAAATCTTTTTCCGGAATGCGCAATAAACTAATGGCCCGATAATTTTTATATTCGAACTTTCCTCCCTTCCCATTATACAATGGAATGATGATTGCATTCTTTCAATCCACTGGGACAACGGAAGCCTCTAAGCATAAATTATATAATTCACACAGCCAACAAATGAGTAAATTATGCCCACACTTCAACATTTCACTGGATATCCCATCTATGCCTGCAGCCTTTCCATTTTTCAATATTCTCACCAGGGTTGGTACGCATCTTGAAAGTCAGGAAAAGTCAGGGAACTGAAAAATTGGTCTGGAAGTCAGGGAAAAGTAGGGAATTTTATTGTTGGTCAGGAAAAAATTAACCACGTTCGAATTCGATTCGGCATGTGACTTGTTCGCATGCCATCGGCATTGTGAGAACTTCTTACACTGTAGAGACTGGTTTAGGCTGCTAACAACACAACTTTTTTTCTGAAACAGGAGAGAAACGTGGGAAAAGTGTAAGATTTTTTTTCCCATAAGCCTGGGTTCGTGATAAAATTGCAACTATAAGATTTCTTTCCACTATTTTACCTGTCATTGCATTTATTTTTGTAACATTTTGAGGAATCGAAACGGAGACCTCGGGAGAGACAAAGTTAATACATTCCAGTTCATTACAAATGTAGGGCATGATAACACAGTATTTTCTTTACCTTGTTATGCGTATTGCAACTCTAGGGACTTCATCTTACGTTCACAGCGTAATGTGGCATGATTTCAAATGATATCACATAGGCATGTTAAGTAAAAAATGACTCCACAATAAGCGCATTTAATGAAGTTATCACCAGATGCTTTGCATCTGCACGAACGCTGTTCGTGTGGGTAACATAATTTACGACCATTTTTGTATGTTGTCGAACATTAAGGTCTTCCGGGTTTTCAACCGCGTTGGTTGATTGTGCAAGGAAAACACTCCATGATCCTTCAATCCACGTTTCGCTTACATTAAATATGTCGTTTTAAATGAACTTCTTCACAAACCTCTGCTTTTCCATACCCTGTTATTAACTCTCTCATGTCAGAAAATTCTTCACGGTGAGCGAAAATTTGATTGACAAATATCAGCATTCGAGTATAATTGCTAGGAAATTTACAGTGAATACGTCACTCTAACATAAAAATTACATCTTTGTCTATTTTTAACACTCTTCAAATAGACTCACGACTGATCGGAGCTCTCTCTCTTCCCTAAAATGTATCCTCGGATTACAAAATGTGCGGCCAACGACACACCTTCCACCTCTTAAGTGTAATTCCATGCGAACTATAGAATCCCAAAATTGGCTACTAGTTGTACTCTCTTTGAAGGGTTTATTGAAGATCCAAGTAATAGTTAGAAAGTAAAGAATGATGCAGTGACGGTTGTACCTGTTCGGGATTGGGAATTCTACTTTATTTGAAATATCTGAAACATATTAAACCGAAAAATAAATTACGCAGCATGGCCACGATCCTGTACTACACTGGAGTCCTGTGCACCCAATACCTTAACCCACACCACCACGGCAAATAATTATTTTACGAGCGTAAAACTGTTGTTAATTACGCATGAGCAGATGCATAATCTTATCCATTAAAATTGCATCGTATTTACACCCCAAATTGCGCCAATGCATGAACTCGTGGACATAAAATAGCTCCTGTTATGATACGGATAATTTGTCCATGCATCTATCTATCAACGTATATACTTGCAAGGACATGCATCGTGTGAACATGTCTTAATGCGACGAATTGAAGATGAGCCAAATTCTCGAGTTACCTACAATTTTCTCGCCAACCCGGGCCTATTGGAGAAAAAGCAGTGACCCTTTTTCTACATCTATCCCCAGTCGCAAAAAAAATTAAATCTTTGGCGTCACCTCACCTCACTGTGGGTGTCGCGATGTCTCCTCGTGAGACTCTTCGCTGATCATAAGGCTAGACTCACAATTTTTTGCCGTTACTTCATGTTCCGGCAATATTTCGCACTTCACTGTGCATACATTTTTCAATATTTGCTATCGAACGCGTCCCATTGCACTATCGATGTCATACTTCCTCATGGAACTGCAATTAAATTTTACAATCGAACTTTTCGAAAAGATCACATTTCTAATAATGTCGAAATACTGCAATAGAAATTTCAAACATATAATATATTAATTTATCGGGAAAATCACAGTAAATAATTAACGAAGTGATATAACGGTTTGTATTTCCGACTATGTGTACATGTCGCATCTCATTATAAGTACTCCATCATCACTAGAGCGTCGACTTCATAGGCAGATTATCTGAGTTGGCACAAACTTCCATGCAGATGAAACACTAATAAATCGTTAAAGTATTGCACACCAAAATACATATATATACTTTCCGAAACTCAGACGCAATATTTCAACGAAATATCACGAGGCTAAAGATAAATGAACGGTAAGTGAACGGTGATACTCGCCGAACTATTCGCCGGTATCTCGTATGTCTAGTACGGTCACAGAGTATACTCTGTGGTACGGTGAACGGCAGGTGTGACGTCACGCGTATCACTTCCAAAATGGCGCGCAAAAAGCAGCGTTTGAAACAACATCATCTTTTCCATTGACTGTAGTTCAATAAATATGGGTCGCTCAGATGAAAGGAAAGAATATGTAGGAAACATTTTTGGTTATCTACAGTAGAACCTCGATCTATCGTTCTCGCATTGATCGTTTTCCCGCTTCTATCGTTCGCCGTCTTTGGTCCCGAATGTAGTTCCATGCTAATAACGTTAATAATTCCCGCATCCATCGTTCCCTGAAGTATATTTTTCCCGCATTGGTCGTTTCCAAAGCACGGTCCCCACATCGCAATTCCTGCATTCATTGTTTGAAAAAGACGAAACCAAAAATTTACACCGAAGTATGATTTTGGGATTTTTGCGGCGCTCCGCTGAGGGAAAGGAGGAGGGGGAGTTAGGTGACGCGCCGCGCAGGACGGACGGGTAGCCCTTGCAGTCCGAATCCCTTCTTATCTTTATGGCCCAAACTCCTTCCTGGAGGACAATGGGCTTTCCTCCTTTCCTACCCAAACGAGTCCCTACCTCGCTCTTTAGCGGCCGCATTCCTTTGCCATGACCTTCTAACCTTTCTTCCTATTATCCTCTCACTGCTCTCTTGCCAGTAGTTGTCATACGCTCGCTCTCGGCACGATATCGAGATCTGATATAACCCATGTGGGTAAATATCAACGGATTTCCTTGGTGTTTGGTATCAAATGTAACAGAAAATAACGGACAAACTTCATATAATACTTGTTCTGTGGATTTATGCCGATTAAAAACTTTAGCAAAATTAACTGACGTTCCACTAATGCGCCCCTCAGTGGGTGGGGCCCTTTCCGCGGAAAGGGTTGGAAGGGTCAAAGGACTTCCACCTGCCCTGTTCCTCCCGGCGGAAAACAGGGTCCCCCAATTACCTGTCTTACCCAATTCTTGTATGTAACCAGTGCATTACTTCAAATGACGTGGGCCACATGGGCTTAAACGGGGGAGTGGCTGAGGGAAGGGAGGGAGGTGGGGTTTCTCGTCATGTGACTCTCGCGGAACCAACCAGAGGGCAGCGGGAGTGGCTTGAAACCTTGGCAATTCAGTCACTCCATGACCTTCGTCATGGTCACTTCGCGGGCCCCTAGTAAGTGAGGCCAAACCCTACGTGCTCTGTGCTCTTTCCTTTTTCTATTTTTTCCGTGTTTAGCCAGTTAAAGGTATTTATGTCTATTCATTTTCCTGAAGTATTTATTTCTGAGCCTAAAGCCGAAACTGTTCAAAATAGGTGTTTTAAGATGGCTGAAGGTAATGCAGATGTTTCAACCATTAGTTTGACGTAGTGGAAGTCCTGCGAGCGTGGGCTAAGATCATTCTCGTCCAATGTCTGATGTGGGCTTGCATTGCCAGAAATTTTTTTTTTGTTTTTCAGGCACCGTGGCCCATCAAAATGATTTATTTTTTTGAAATTGGTGTTCATTTAGTAATGCCAAGCCGAACTCCAACCGCCGATATCGGAATTCCTCATTTCAACCCGATTGCCCGCTAACTTTTGCCTCTCTGAACCAGATGGCGATAACCTGCTACACCTCTCTTGCTCTATGCCTCGTGGGTTCCGCGATTGCTCCAGATAAACAAGAGTACACTTGGTAGCGTCAAGCTCGCTCCATCCTCCATCAGCGAAGCACAATGGAAAGCGCGAAAATGGATTACATCTTCCCTAACAAATTTTAGGCGTGCTTCTCACCCTCATGGATATTTGAAATGAATAAATTTCTATGCATGGATAGGACGGTGCGCGGGCTTGAGGATCATCCAATAACATGAAAATGGACCTTGTTTATTTACTTATATCATCCGAGACACCATTGGGATATGTAATACTATTAAAATATTTTAAACAGTTAGTAGTCAAACGAAAAATTGGAGATTCACTAAATATTTTCATTAAATTTAAAAATTCTCCCGCTTTCAAGAAAAATTCCTTTAAGATTCCCCTCTACTGTGAAAAGTTACCATAAAATTCTCGCATATCTCGTTTTGGCTCCCGGGAAATCTTTTCCCGAATTGTTCGTTTTCCCGCATCCATCGTTTTTTTTGCCCATCCCCTTGAAAAATGATAGATCGAGGTTCTACTGTATATGATGCATGAGTTAAAGCAGCTGTAAAAGAACCTTGCAAGTTCTCCATTCTTCAAAATACTCCCTCTAGCAGTTCTGATATTGTTCGCATCCCAAACGATCTCTCTAATTTTGTTCTTTACTGTATTCATTCCCCTACCTTCACCAATCTTAGCCCTTTTTACCCACTTCCAAAACAGCTTTTTATTGCCTTCGAAATCGCTCTCTATCTTGCTAGCTTCATCCCTATTCATTCTTTCCTTACTCACTTTGACAATGATTTTCATTCTTTCTCTTTCTTTCTGTAAATCTCACATGCCTTAGTATGCTCTTCCTCAGATTTGGCAGCATTCATATTCTTGTACGCCTCTTTCTTTTCCCTGACTGCAATTTTCACTTCTTCATTCCACCAAGCATCACCTTTCATTCTTCCTACCATTCCTTTCCCACATACACTTTCAGCACATTCTACAATCACTCCTTTTAAACACGCCCACGCATCATTCACATTCTCGTTTCTCATATACTCGTCCCATTCTCTCTGCCTCAAGGATAGAGCATCCTCAAGCACGCAACCATACTGCATTCTTACCTCACTGTCTAGCAACCTCTCCACTCACACTTCAAAGGCATCTGTTCCATTTACTCCATCTGTCCACAATGTCCATGTCTCTGCTCCATGTTATATCATTCTCCTGATTTAACATTTTGTTGATGTCTTTCTCAGTTCCTTTTTCTAAGGCTCGCACAGTAGTTTCTTCTTATTATTAAATTCCTCTTTTTCCACAGTTTTTCTTGATTTGATTTCCTTGGAACTGGACATGTCTTCAGTGGTGGCACTTCCCTAGTGCCTACAGTTCTACTTGTTAAATCGCTTCACCTTCCAATGTGATACTGATCCTTTCACCTTTACATCCTATTATGATAATCTGTGCCTTTTCCTTGCCATCATTGACATCCCGTACTCCACACATTTGGCGTTAAGGTCTGCTAACATCTCTGTGACTTTTTGTGTACAGTCTGCCTCTACAGCCGTATCATCAGCAAAACTGGCACATTCCACTCTTCAACCTCTGATGTTCAATCCTTGGCTTCCATTCTGGTGCTATCTCTTAAAAATGTATGCTATGTGGGATTGGTGACTGACAGAATCCTTGTTTAACACCCCTTCCTAATCCAGTCATGTTTGTCAAGCGACCTCCTTTTCTTTACTCTGAATTTCTGATGGAGATACAGGTCTTTTCTGTCTTCTCTTCTGTCAGTCGATTCTATGCTTTTTCAGAATCACCATTTGTTTCTCCTTATGCACTCTATTAATAGCTTCTCTAAGTCTATTTAAATGACATGCTTTTTTGTTCTTTTCCCTGTGTCGGTCACCAATAACTTTCTACAGATGTAGAGACGCATTGTACATCTTTTCCCTACCCTTGTCTGAATTCATATCGTTCTTCTCCCTTCCAACTGTTTAGTTTCTCATGTTGTCTTCTATTGATCATTTTCAAAGTTATTTTAGCCTCATGGAATATCAGACTTATGATTCATCATCCACAGCTCTACAGCCCGGTGGGGGCTTGGCTTCCTCTGGGTTCCTCACATTTTTATTCTTTTCTTTTGGAAGTTACATTTTTCTGGAAGTTTTTGGGCCACTTTCCCTTTCACTATATCTCATTACACAAATATGTTTATTCTATCTTTCCTCTCGTATTGAGTGCTTTTCATAGTTCAATTGGAATTTTATCAACTCCTCCCGCTTGCCCATTTCTCATCTCTTTTATACTTAGATGTTTCCACTTAGTTTTTTTTTCCACTTAGTTTCAAGTACAGGCGTTCCTTGACTTTCATACACTCTACTTTCGTTCAAATTGCACTTATGTACGTTCCATAATGACTCCTATTACCTGACGTTTGCGTGTTAAATTTGGACATAAGGCTGTAAACCATGTTTTTAAGTTTAGTGATATTGAATGAGTGGTGAGGATTGCAATGAGTGGTGAACGTTGATGTCAGTGCATAGTGCAAGGGCACTAAGCACAGACATTTTGCCTCGGCTCATTGTTCAGTCCCACTGATTCAACGTTGTTTGTGTGTGGAAATATGAACACCTTTGTTCCAGTTGGTGCTAACTTCTACACTTAAGATATAAGCTCACGGCTTACGATGTGAAGTATGATTTGATTTTTGTTTGTAATTTATCTCTTCTAGAAAAAGTATAAAATTTGCTAAATTATGTTCATCTTTATCCCTTAGCGGTCCAACGTCGAGTCAGACTCGACAGTCCGAGCACTAGTATCAGGTCCAACATCGAGCTGAGGTCGACACCAGAGAGCGCTGTGATTATATGCCTCATCTAAATAACTAGTAATCGCAGCGCTCTCATGTGTCGACCTCAGCTCGATGTTGGACCACTAAGGGTTAACGGTAAATGGTGATAATTAATTGCATTGCTTTAAAAAACCAAAAATTAAATGTTGTAATATGTCTTTTTGTCTTTCACATTTAAGTTAACATTGTGAGTGGAATGCTAACTTAAGCTCAGTGAATATTATCTCTGGTATTTTGTGAGGAGGTTTCATTCGGTGCGTAACAAAACTTTTTTTAACAACTTTTATTAAGACGTATCATTGTAATTTGAACCATGATTTTGTACTGTGTAAAATGTCTACCAGGCATTTCGAAGCATTTTCAGCTGTAAATTAACATCTAAAGCGATAAATAAGGGTTAATGTCATGCACTTTTAGCTCTCACAGAACGTATTAGCGAATATTATCTTTGTCAGCGTGAGACTCAATTGTTTGACTTTCATAAACCTCATAGGAATGCATTGCATATGAAAATGAAGGACTGCCTGCATGTCATTCCCTTTTTCACCTTCATCTGTCACCTTGTGTTTTCTCCCTCTAATTCGAATTCACTAATGGGTCTTTTCTCCCTTTCAAACTACCATCGAGTATTTTTATACCTTCCAACCTGTCCATTACCTCCTCTGGTTCAATAATAGTTTCCACATCTTCGTCTTCAATCTCAAAACTACTTCTTACTTTCCCATTGCACGTGAGGTCTTTTGCTTCTTTACACGTCACATCTCCCCCCCCCCCCCCCCCTTATATGGTTGTTCTATCTCGCTGTACCTGTCACTCATCCATTTGGCCTTTTCTTTCCCTCCCTCCCTTGAGTTCACTTTTCCGTCTCCAATACTCTGGCCTACCTTCTTCTATGGTGTTAACATTTTTCCATCTTCTTCTTTCCTCCATTTTGTCCAGCATCTCACCTGTGATCCATCGTTTCCTTATTTTCTCCCTGTTCTTTACACCAACTGCCTCTTTTGCTGCTTCTTCCATGCTGTTTTTGATCTTCTCCCATTTCTCATTGACACACCTCTTCTCCCCTTTGGCTTTCAACTTTGTCATTTACTCTTTTTCAATTTCCTCTGCCTTTTCTGGTTCCTTCAGCTTTACAATATCTAATTTCTCATGTTTACTTTTCTTCCATGTCCTTTTCAACTTTATTCTTAACTCTGTTATAACTAGGTTATGGTCAGAATTGATGTCTACTCCCGGACAACTTTTTGATATTTTAATACTATTTCTTTACTTGTGTTGTACTAAAAATCAATTTGGTACCTCACTTCATTTGTTCTTGATGTCCATGTGTATCTTCTCCTTTAGTGTGTTTCAAACCAAGTTTTACCAACTACCAGGCAGTTCCCTTTACAAAAGCCAGTCAGTCGTTGTCCTCTGTCATTCCTTTTTCCTTGACCATATTTTTGTCGTGTCTTCCCCTCACCTCCTTCATTGCATTCTCAAGCCTTCCATTTTCCCTTTTCGTCAATTAGCTCTCTCCTCTCATTTCACTTTTCCACCTCTTCCTACTCTGAGTGCTGACTAGTTGGCATGTATACTTGTATTACATATCATAAGGTCTTTGCTATTTTCTTTCAGTCTTAACATTATTACCCTTTAATCAATGTACTCTATCCTAATCACTTTATCTACCGGAAATCAAAACTTTCAAGTAATAGTCCACTAATATTTTTATTATTTACGACCCGGGTTTCGTCACGTAATGGCATCTTCAGGTACAGTTATTATTCCACGTGGGTATATATACAAAATCAGGTGCAGAGGAAGGAGAGGAAGGGAAGGGGGGGTGAAGGAAAGACCGTTGGAGTATGGTGTAATGGGTAAGGGGCAGGTAGGAAGGGGAGGGGGGGAAGCGTTGGGCTGATTGGAGAAAATACCAGGCGGTGGGAAGGGGAGGGGGGGGAGTAGTGGGAGGGGAAAAATATGAAGAACAAGCATACTTTTTTCTTAGAAATTTAAAAAATACAATGTATACACAGGTCGACGGTGATTAGCAAGTCCAGGCTATTGATGAGGGTACAGTTCAAATGGAGTAGATGGCTCTTTGTTGTTGCTGAATGATGGTTTAATTACTCAGAAAACCTTGAAGAGGTAAAAGATTATATACAATGTATTCACAAGTCACTGAGATTAGCAGTCCGGGCTATTGATGCGGGTGAGTTTCAATTGGAGGGGAAAGCACTTGGGGACTTTATTTATAGCTAGTGATGATCACTTGCATGGAAAACCGTTGAGACTGGGAAGAGCGTTAAGGGGGGGGAGGGGGTGGAGTGAGAAGAAGACTTCTATTAATATTTTCCCCCGTCTCACTTGCAGTGACATCACGAAAATGCAGCCGACGGGAGCGGGGATGTCCCCGAACGTGCGCCATGGGAGCCCTGGTGAGGGACCACGGCAGCAGCAACGCAAGGGACAGCAGCAGAAGAAGAAGCGCAAGGGGGGTGCCAAGTGGTGAAGATAGTGTATCCTTGGCATCTGTACTCACAAATAATTCCAAGTGTGATAATTATTTTGTTGGCTGAGGTGTCCAGTTTCTTTGGTGCAATAAAATAGTTGGGACACGTATCAATGGAAGTGTACCTCTTCTGAATCCTTTCTCTCTGCTCCCGTGACCCAGCAAAAGGTTTTCCCATTGTTTGCATTTGATCTCGGGAAGTGGAAGCAAATCACTTGAAAGTGATGGGTTTATGTATTTCTGTTTTATTAGTTGGTGTAGTACTAAGGCCCATATCGTCAGAGGCTCCTCCTAATCTCTCCACCACGATGGAGGCCTCCTATCAGGCGGATACCATTTTGATTGAGAGATCGACCTTCATGGCGGTCTCTTCCACCTCCAATTAGGAGAAGTGATTGTTGTTGTTCACGGATTGATCTGTTCTGAAATCTGCTCAGTACAAACAAAGATGAAGCATTAGATTAGGTTAGAAAGAAGAAGATTAGAACCAATTCCATTACTTTGTCTACCAATGGAAAGTACTGGGTGAAGATGCAAGATGAATTTTATGGAAAAGGGGAAAAAAAATCATAATGCAATTGTAATTTTGCTTATTAGTTTGGCATATTGATGATGAATTATTTGTGATTGCATTGGCTATGAAGTACCGTTGTAGATAAAGTGCTACAGGTTAATCAAACTAGTTAGAATTACATTACAAGAATATCTCGATGGTGAATTGTTTTCTCTTGTCTGACGAGTCGTGTATAGTTGGATACATGAAGAGTATGTGGTGATCGCTTACATGTCAAACCTAATGACCTCATCGCAATACCAGCAGTTTATATATACAACTGTACTGTATACAGCCAATGCATTAAAAGATTCCAAACCGCTGATTACCTTCCTATTACTCTTTCTAGAGTTCTATGGTGCTACTGTAAATCCAGGCTGTTCCCAGTTCTTCATTGGATCTCCTTTTGTCTGAATTTCCTTCCAATGAGTTCCAGAGTTGTAGCGAAGTCACCGGTTAATTTATAATTATCCAATGATAAATTATAATGACCCGAGAAAGATTTTTTAAAATGCACTGAGCCCTTCGCTCTTTTTACCTATTATTGAGCGATATAGAAAGGGTGATTGGAAGCATGCTCAGGCTAGCTACTGTCTTAATTGCTAGATTTTAGAAACATCAATAAGAATTGGATTGGTGAAGCGTCATCATTGCAAGCGAAGGCATTTCCTGGGCAGCAGTTGAAGCTTTCGTTTGTTCTCCATGAACCGTGATCTGAGGTTCTATTTTATTCGGTATCATTCTCCATGACATCTATCTATCCAAAAAAGAACCGGAAACTCAGTATACTCCGAGCTGATAAAGATATGGTAAATGTCCGGATCATGCCTAATTTGTCGTCAAGTGATTGGGTATTGGAACAAAAAAATATATCTTCTCAAGTTCGTATATCCAGCAGGTGATGTGAAAGAAAGCACAAATAATGACCTGTGAAGGATATTTTGAAATGGACTGATTCCTTTGCTCCTTTTACCTATGATCAAGCGATAAAGAAAGGGTGATTGGAAGCGCGGTCGGGCCAGCTACCATCTTAACTGCATAGATGGTAGATACTAATGCCTCCTTTAAACGCCCATACCAGTTGCATGTCCTGCTTAGCCACAGATTAAGAAAGCTTGAGTCTCATGCAAAGCGCAGAACTTGCTTTACAGAAGTCTTCTAAACTGGGCAAAAAGTTTGCAAAAATGATCACAACAAGAAATCATTTGCATAGGGACCTAAGAGGTTATAGCTATTTCACGATCGTTTGTGACATATAGCTTAGGATATAAAGGTATTATTTCGAATGCTAACATGAATAACGACTATAAATTGTTTTAAAACATTTCCAAAGACCAGAGAAGTCAGGGAGGGAAGGGGAAATATTTTTTGCGATTTATTAATAGGGTTCGAAAATACAAAATGCCCATTTTTCGGTCCAGCGAACTTCGTATTATCGAGTTGCTACTGTACCCTCTTCAAAGCAGTCTGTTTATTGTAAATAGAGCCAACTTTGATAAACCAATTAGACTTGGTTCTTAGAAGAGAAATGTTTTCTGGCTAAGAATTATCTTCTTTGGTCCAAAAATATGATAGTTGGACTGTGCCACGTCCAGACTTAATGACACATCACCGGTAATGATATCTTCTGGTAACGATTGTCCATCTGCAGCATACCATGCCTCGTGATCCAGGCATGCCATCATTCACTGTGCCATGTGGACATCTTTGAGGTTCCTTGACACCCTCAGTACACTCATTTAATGTAAGTTCATTTGATTGTGTGCCATGTCTTACACTGTATCATGTTGAACATGGACTCCTCTGTGCATAGTTTAATTTGCCAGTCAGAATGAATTGCCTCATCAATAGTTCCGACATTTTGTATGCTTGATGCTGTTATGGAATGCCTGGCACGAGGAAATTCCATCAGGGCTGCTAGGCCCCCTGGAAAGAATTTGCTCCTCCTCCTAATGCTGTTGCAAACCAAACCAAACAGTCTTCTACTTGCACACGTCAACTGCCTGTGAATTTCACTCCAGTTTCTTAAGCCTACAGAAAACAAGCAACACCTCTTTGCTCTTCACATGCAAATGACAGTAACATTCGTGACATCTTTGCTCAGTAGTTCACTCTTCTGCCATTATAGGTACTTGATTTGAACGTCTCGAAGGTTATTGGTAAAATGTGTGCAACTTGACATATTAAAATTAAATCGGGCATCTCATTCTCACCCTTGGCTTTGAAACCCATGTTCAATTCGTTCCACTAGCTCTTCAATTTGGCAATGTGTGTGGAGACATCTTCTCCTGCATTCCAATTAAAAGCAAAGAAATCAGTGCAAAAGTTAGACAACTGAGCCTTACTTGTAGCTTCGGAGAGTAGCTTCAGTGCTTCCCAGGCCTCTTAAGCAGTTTCCTTCTCCATTATCTTCTAGTGCACTGAATGTGTCACAGAGCTTGTGATCATGGACTTGACATAACTATTTGCCTTTGGCACCATAATTTGTACATCTGAAGCTCCATCATTTTCTGCGGCTGGACTAACCTCTCATCAATGTCGTCTAGAGCACTTTCGTGGTAATCCAGTAAATCACGAATTTTCCTTTTCCACAACGGCCAATCTGCTTCAGTGGTGAGAGGCTTAACGTACTTTGTCAGATCCATCTTGTCTTAGTCCTTGGCAGTTCTCATTTGGACACTTCCCAACTAATTAGTGGGTATCTGCACCCATAACCTATTGAGTTTTATTATTTTAACTAATTAACTCAACTCACAGACACAGAGTAATATAAATAGAGATTTACTTTATATCACTAACAAATCTTGTTGATATCTGTTTTAAGTTAGAATTCCAACTGTTGTGTAAACAAACTTGCCCTCCATGACAACTCATTTATTTTTCTTTTCTTAATTTAAATTAACATATTGATAATTAATTTAATACTTCAACAAAAAGAATTATTACTTAGTATGAAGAATGCATTTTAGCTATAGATTACATTCACCTGAAGGAAAAAGTTTTTCCGCATTTGGGAAATAGCTGTGGATGATCGTCCTTTTACTTTGACACAAACTACTTACGAGAAATATTATACTTTACAATTAAAAATTGGCATATTATCCCATGAATTACACGTAAAAAATTCTGGAAAATTGGTAGAATTGAATGCTTGTCAGGAGGAGTAAATGTTTCCTTTAAAGTATTTCCGATACCCTAATGTAAGTTTCGACCCTCACACATTCAGAAGATCTAAAAAATAGTTACATTTACTAATTCCTACTAGTGTTTTATTCACTCTCTGAAAAACTTTTTTAAAAGTTCAGGATGTAATAATTCGGTAATAGTTCGGTAAGTATTTGTTGGAATTTCTTTTTTTCAGTGAATTGTAAGAACCACTTGACGCATTCTTTTCTCAGTTGACTCAGTAGTCCAGAAGGAAGAGCATTCGTGTACAGCTAGGGAGGCCTGGAGTTCAAATCTTGGGTGAGGCCTCTTCGAATGCCTTTACACTTAACCTATACAATGAGACTTCATTGGTACCAAAACTTCGCAGGAACCCACAGAAAAACTAGGAAATGGATACCAACCTCAAATAAGAGTTTGTGAACTATGCACACATTAGGGTTTTGTAAAGGGATAGAGCCATCACCTTGATCATCAAATGAGATACTTCACTTCATTTTCTCGGGTACTCGGCCCCACTTGATTTCTACCTTCTGCATGTTGTCTGATGCTCATATCCACTCTCTTGCTAATTTAGCTATTCGTGAATCAGGGAGTTAATTGGATCTTTGATTGTGTCAATTCCTCGATTTAGTAAAATGACCTGAGGCTATTTTCACATATAATTTACGTTGAAATATTTAAGTAAAGAGGACAATTACGTGAAATAAAAATAGGTTTTTGTTTCCACATGCTGAGTGTGTAAATAACGATTTCTTGTCTGAGAGAGAGACCCAAAGAAGGGTTAAACAATCTTTAAAGTATCTATTGATTGAGTTTTGAAGTTTTTATAGCATTATTTTCTAGATTTGCAATAATCTAAGCATTAGCCTTTTGGTTCATTAACTTTGAGGATGGAGGATTATACTTGCTCATAAAAGATTATGTATGCAGATCTAGATTAAATTATTACTTGTGAATATCTGCCTATGTTATTTTCAACTATGCAGTTCCTCTTGATGAGTGAAATATTCTTCAGCAAAATGTACGATAAGTATCCTTATGGTAAAATAAATTTTGCATGTTTACTTAGTAATTTTGACTTTTCTATGAGAATCACAGCTGTTAAAGTTCTGATAGGAATTGACACATACATCTTTTGCATGTTGGTGGTGGTAAATACCAATCTACTAGTCTAAATTAAATCATTGGCTTTTACTGTTTCTCTGGCTGAAATTGTAAATTTCCATATGCATTGCCACTGTGCATTAGATGCTTTGGAGACCCAATCCTCAGATATGGTATCAGAATGAAGTGCAACATGATGCCACTAAATTTCTAAATGTGACTCCAATTAATGCCAATCAAATGATTGTGTTTCAAGTGAACTGACCTTTTCATCATATGAGTGAACTACCTCTCTTCTGTTTCAACTAGAGATGGGACATAATGAAGTGACCAGTTCAAATGGAATGATTACAAGAAATGAACTGGTTAGTAAAGGAACAATTCACACAAAGTGCTAAATTGTATGTACAAAGCAGCAGAGGGCTGTAAATTGTGCTCATCATGTCCCTTCGAGTACGACCAGATGGTGAGACTAAGAGGTGCACCATTTAGGGGAGGGGGTGTTGGAGTCACTCAACCGTTAGATAATTCCCCTCGTGGAAGACAGGCCTTACACTCATCCTTGAGCTCCCAAGAAAAAACCTGAAGAGCATACTCAGTAGAGTTCAGCTACGGTACGCCGTTCAAAAAGAGGCGTTGAACATCATTTTCAATAGAGGTTAACTGCAGAGCTTCTCAAAGAGAATTGTCGAACACCAGGGCATTCAGCTGATATAGCATTTGGAAAAATTAGGATAAGTATGTTAGCACAATGCTACTCTGATTGGAAATTTTCCATGCACTCTCCACTTTGCTTCATGTATTCATGGAATGGGTTATGATTCTATATAAAATAAAAATGCGATACTGTTTTATTCACATGCATTTCTGTGGTCACATAACGTTCTATCAAGGGAAAATTTTAGTTCAGTTTGGGAAATTCCTTCTTAAGTTTAGAGTTGAACATAGAGTAAGACAGTGGAAACTAAATTACTCCACACTACAGTTATTTTCAGCATTCTTATGCTTCATCTATTCATCGAAAGCATCATCCAACCTAGACAACAAATAACACAAAGTTATTCACCGTCACATACTTTGCTAAATGAAGCTATCAATTCTTCTGCAATTTAATACAAAGGTTGCTGAATGGCAGTGTTAATAAAAGTCGAAACCAAGAGACTGAGTATTCATACTCTGAGTGATATCTCCATGGAGTTTGCACCGTGAACGTTTGAGCATATGTATTTTCTCAGTTATAATTGCCCTTACAGCCGTGCTATATTTCAGATAGACATTTCAATGGAGAAAAAAACTGACGCGTGTCATTTATGCAAATTAAAAAATATTGACTGGCAGTAGAAGGGAGTTTTCATATTTTTTCTCATTTTTTAGGTCATTAACTTTTCAACTGATCATTTTTACATTACTTGGAGCCATTATTTCCAATCATTTTCTATTTTGATTTTCAATCATCTAATAAAATAACTGGTTGATATAGAATTCATGGATTATAAAAGGAATCAGAGATATCGCTCATCAAATACTATTTTACAATACATTTATGTTATAAGAATTTTGATTTAATTATCATAAGTTTAATTTGCATACTATGGATGATCACATAGGAACAGAACCAGTTGGAGTAGATGAAAGTCTCTATTTAGTTTCATTCTAGGATCATATACATGATCTTCATGTGCTATTTTGATAGCTACTACAATGGCTGTTCTTTGGGATCTGTTCTTTTGAACTGCTCTGTTCCCCGAGCTGTTCAACAAAAAGAACAGTATGGCACTCCTCTAGTTTCAACTTTTGGCCTTATGTACATCCATTACCTTATCTCAGCACAGTTTAATTTTGCCCTTTTTCATTTAATCAGTGTTTACAACCTACTAACTCATTAACTAATCTTTAGAAATGACCAGGCTAAATTTTTCTTATATTTGTGGTGCTAAAGAAAGGTACATTGGCACAACAGAAACTTTCGCACCAATTACGTGGCTTTATAATAGTTATGTTTTACAATGCTTGCAATGTTAGGCATATATTTTGGCAGCTTAAAATTTTTATTTTCAAAACCAATGAGAAATATTTTTGGTCCATCACTTGAACCCAATAAACACTGCTGATATTACGATCTACATGTTGGCACACCAAATTGTACGGGAGGTTATGCAGGTGGCGTTTGCATGCAGCATGCTGCTGCGACTTTTAAATGAGACTTGATGTGAATTAATAAAATCTCTCCTGGTATACATATTTATTACATAATGAATATAAAGGCAAATATCCATACTTCAGAGGTACAATAGTGTTGAAAGTATAAATTCTGAGGTAAGATTTAGAATGATTGTTGAAGGACGACAAGAGTTTACAGCAACACAGTGCATACGCCACCTTTACAACAGAGTGGAATCTTTGATGGAAGGCTTCCATTGAATCTTGAACCCATGGATTCAATGAGATTCGATTGAGTATTTTAATCCTGACCACACCGCCAAGTAAAAGGATTATTTCAGGATACACTGGTCAAGGAGGGTCTCAGCATATCCTCATTAGAGAAGGGATCGGTGAAAGGAGAAAAGGGGGTTCGAGTGAGAAGAGGCAGGAGTCAAAATTATTGTCATGTGGTAACATAACTGCTACAGTTGGATGGAATATGACCTTAACAAATTGACTATGACATGTTGAGCAAACAGTGGCATCAGAGAGGAAACAGAAGAAGTTCAGCCAGTGGCTGGTATTCCTCTCTTAAGAGTCACATGGAAAGGGTGGTTTCATTGATGTGTAGTGGGATCTGATTAACTGACATAGTTGTAGGCAGAACAGACAGAAATGCAGTTGACACAGAGGAAAACTTGAATAGTCTTAATGAAAAGATTGGAATAGTAATGCCATGTTTTTGGGTTAGACCTATCTTTGGCTTCTCTACAACTAATGCCATTTATTTTTTCTAAATCATATCCCAGTTTCAATGCCATAAAAATTTATTTTCAAACACATTATTTCTCAGAATAACACAGTTACTTGCACTCAACTAAGACCTCCAAAATGTTTGTCAGGGAAAATGGGAAAGGCAAGACCCACATGCATCCACTATCATAAACATTTTCTTACTAAATGCAGACAAAGGGAAAAGGCTGGTTGAAGACACTGTACAGTCTGCTAATAGAGTAACTTTTGCCACAAGCCCATATTCAAAGCCCAATTCAGCTTTATGAAAATGATTGTCTTTTGGCCAATACATGGGCAGACATCACAACTTAAGATTAAGAAGACTAAGGCCAGAATAATTTAACATTTTGGCACGTAACCAAAAAGTCACATAATATTAATACAAGGCACAGGATATCACACACGTCACACACTTGATAAATTAAAACAATCCTGGACATAAACTATTGCACACTCTAGGTTGAGGAACGATGGGTCTTCACCTCGCAGCTTCGGGGTAGATAGGTGGCTCCAATACGCACGCAGCAAACACTTTCCACTACTCAAGATGTGAGACTTAACGCAAGAGACATGGACAGATGCCAAGGGAAGAACATTCATCAACGGCACATGAGATGCTCCAAGCAGTTGCAACATCCTGACTGAGTCTCACATCTCTCCGATCAAAGCAGAGTGCCTCCAATGGTGCCTTCCCACGCAGCATCTCGTTCCCTTGCTGCACTGCGCCTCTTCTCTGAAAGATTGAGAGGGGAGAAGGTCAGCATTGCAGGGGTGGTGAACTCTGCACAAATGGGTACATTTTAATAAAAAAAACAATCAAATATAGCGTGCCCTTGCCAATGCGACAGATATGCAGGTAATCTGGACCAAAGTGTAATTCGGCCCTCGTGTATTCTCGTGTGGTTGGCTCTTCATGACGCCATGACTATCCCATCATTGAAAGGTTTTCATTAACAATCACTAGACTTGGGTGATACCAATAGCGAGTATCGTGCATCGGCCATTTTCCCTATACTTCGACATTTTCAAGTATTCATTTTTTTCGGATACTTTTATTCAAAAGCATTCGTTTGGTGAAAAGCGTCTAAAAAGATCTAATTTTAAAATCCTGCCGACTACGCAACTGACTGCTCAATGCATAGTGCATTTGTTTTCATTGCTGCAATACTGCTGCACCCTGCTGCCCAATTCTTCATGACTCATGAGTCCTTATTACTGGTTCAACGAGTACTCAAGGGTATTTCATTATTGAATAGAGTATTCCGGTGCAATGAGGAGTTTTCTACAAAAGAGCAAGTTGTGAAGTACGACGAGAAATGTCGCAGTCCTCTATGTGGAAGCATTTCATGAAATCGCTGGACAATTCAGCAACTTGTAAATACTGTAAGAAGTCGTACCGACGCACAGCGATCTGAGAACCCACTTACGCAGTCAAAAATCGATATTTTCAAAATGTTGAATTTATGCCGTAGATGTTTTTATAATAAAGAAAAATGATCAATTCATTATAAACCAAATGAAATTTCATCCTATGATGACCCATGTCCGAAGACGGACATCAGCACCACCACTTAAAAATCATTTCTCTGGCTGGAAAAGGAAGCCAAGTATAACTCGACTTAAGCATTTTTCCACCATTAAATGACATGATCCACTCATTTTCAAACCTATACTACGTTTTTACGCTGCCAAATTGTCTCTTCTTGTTGTACTTAAGTGACAATGGCCAGATATTATAAAATGGTGCTACGCCACGCAGTTTACCGGCATCAATTAGGCGTTTAAAATTTTTTTACAATATCTTGCGATGAGACTATATACTAGGGCTCGCGAAAGTCTTTTTCTAAAGAAAGGAATAAGAATTATGTGCTTTTGAGCACCATATTTTAAACACTCAACACTTTTATCCCGAAGAGCGGGCAGAGGTGCTGCCGCTAGTTGCTCATTCTCGCACTCCATCTCAGTGTCCTGAGAAATAGCAGTCTGTTAACATTCTCAAAGAGGTTAAGTAGCTCAAAATGAAGTTAATTCATAATTATACACACTAAATAAAATTATACATGTTCTTTGGCATATTAAACAGTATAACTATTAGTTTTAAAGACTTGGTGCCGTTGAAAGTGGCCGGGTTCGGCCACTGGTATCGAGGTATCGGTTTGGTATCGGAAAAAGTGGTATCGGTCTAAGTCCAATAATCACTAAAATTAGATGTAAACAATATCATTTTCCAGCTCTAATTCATGATATAATTGATGAAGGCACCCCCAAGGTAAGTATAAAAATGATTATATGCATTTGCAACATGATTGCTCATACAAATACACTGCAATCAAATTGTGTAACAAATAGCAATATCATATAGCAAAGATTGAAGCTCTATCATTAAATTTACAATTATTTGAGTTTACTTATTAATCATTTTAATTTTTATTACTGGATTCACCATCTATTGTATTCTACGTTATTTACATATATTCCCCAATATAGGCAAGCTTCGAGTATCGAATTACTAAGTATCGCATTACATAAGTTTTAATAATATTTTGGAGTGAAGCATTAGCCCAACTGACGTTATTGGATCTTCAATTAAAATGAATATGCTACCATGCCTTATGTAATTCCCATTTAATATAAAAATGGATAAATAATGAAGAATTTAACAATCTCATTCCTGCAAAATTTTTAAGAAGTGAGAATCTCGCAGAATTTGTCAGCTAGGAACGCTCGACATTGGCTAATGTTATTTCCATGAGTGAAGAGCACCTATTTTTCATACCCTCATAACTTGTGCCACACTGGTCCTCACCGACCCCCAAAAAGTGTATCGCCTAGTGATAGCCTCCGAGTCTCTAGGGGCTCCCACCTTAATCCCTCTACAAGTTGTGAGACACAATACGTACGCTCGTAGCAGTTTTTAACAGAGCGTGCAGCTTTCCTTTGTATTTTATTAATTTTTTGTTAAAAATCTTTATGACCAGGGTCCCAAATGCTCGCGGCATATTCAAGGTGTGGCCTAACCAGAGCAAAGTATAGCATCTCTCTTTTACTTTTTCATCCGAGGACCTTCCTATTATATGTTTAACAAAACCTAGATTCTTTAATGCTGTGCCACATATGTTTTGTAAGTGTAATCCCCATGATATATTGGAAGTTAAGGCAATTTCAAGATATTTACTGTCAGAAATCAAAATATTCAAGTATTGGTCCACTAATAAATTTATTCTTCACGACCCGGGTTTCGTCACAAAATGACATCTTCAGGTCGTGAAGATTATGTGTTATGTAACGAAACCCGAGTCGTAAAGAATAAATTTATTAGTGGACCAATACTTGAATATTTTGATTTCTGATATGGAGAGGTTCCACAAAGTGAAGCCTGCATTTATTTTTATTATATTTTATTTATTAACGACGTAGGGATATTCATATCCATGGGTTTTGTCAAGTTAAGATACAAAGTTACAAAGACAAAGCAATTTATTAGTTATATTTTACTGTGTCTGAAGATTTTATGTTTACTCCACCCACAGTATAGGTATAGTTTTTTTGTGATAACTTTCACAGGAAGTGAACTGTGGTGCATTTGCTGATATTTAATTTTAACCCCCACTCTTGGCACCATGAATGAACATTGTTAAGGTCAGATGACAGAGCTTTAAAGTCAGCGTTTTCGATTATTTCATGGTAGATAACTGTATCGCCTGAAAATAATCTTAATTTATTACTAATTCGAGAACTTAGGTCATTTTATAAAAAATGAATAAAAGAGGGCCAATCACACTTCCATGAGGAACACAGTGTGTGACTTTGACCATGTCAGAGCTAAAACCATCAATAACTACTTTTTGTTTTCAATCACTGACAAAGTCCCTTATCCAATTCACTATTTTTTTATTATCTCCACATGAATGCAATTTATAAATGAGTTTTTTGTGAGGAACCTTGTCAAATGCCTTCTTGAAATCAAGGAATACCGCGTCGACTTCCTTAATTCACCTGATTTTAGGATATCATGAAGGAGGAGCGCAAGCTGTGTTTCGCAGGACCTGCTCTTACGCAAGCCGTGCTGACTGCTATGTAAGAAGTTACGATTATCCAGGAATGTCATAATATTGCTAACGACAATGTGCTTGAGGATCTTGCATAAAAGTGATGTTAGAGATATAGGCCATTAATTTCCTGGGTCACTTATATTAGCTCGAGGCTATTGGATAAATTTAACTTTTTGCTCACAGCCTCCAAATTTGTCGTGCGCATCATTGCCCATACATGTGTGTAATTGTTCTAACCAAAGTGCGCATGGCATCACCATCATGCCTAGGACAAAATGATCTTCTTTCATGATTCATTATCACACGACAGTCAGCCTACTATGAACTGTTTTGCTCCTTTGCATGATCATCTTTCACATCCCCTACACCATTACAGCATTACTGACGAATGTGGTGGGTTTCAGGCCGTGCAAGTGTAGAAAACAATTCATTTAATGCTGTTTCTCTGTTTCTGCACAGGAAATGCCACTATTTCAAGCATCTATAACATACTACACTGCAGCGGCTGCTGTAAGAATCATGCAACCTGTACAGTTCTTCCATATCAGAAATGTAGAGACAGAGAGAGCATACTTTGTACCAACTCTAATATATTTCTATCTACAATCAATCCCCAGAAAACAATAAGAAGACCTTAGAACATGAAGGCACCTTGTAAAGAAAATAGAATAGAATTAACCATTATTATACTACCTTAGAGCAATGATAAAATACAATGAAACAGCAGTGAAGTAATTAACTAATGATTTAGTTTAAATCAGAAAATATTTTAAGAAACGAATGTTTTCCACAATAGTTTAGCCTGTTCAGTATTAAATTCTCATTACCATTTTTTTTCTAGACAAAAAAATTTTTTTTCCTCATGGTCTATTCATGTCTTTTGATTATCTTGAATCATATCTATACCTATCTCTGAATTCAATTGTATCACATGCACCGCTATTGTTTTTCACTGAGAGTAGTTGTTTTTGTGTCTTTCTGTTTCTATGCTATTAAGCTCCACCTCCTACCTCATAGAGAAAATGGTGGGTAGAGAAAATCACATGTTTCAAAATTGTTTGGCTTCAAAGCATAACTCTTCTGGCCAACTCATACATATCTTGGGTCCAACAATGACGATGCAATGCCAATGGACGTTTGAGAGGCGAGAGTGACTACTTCCCTCTCCACCATCCACTCACCCCGAGCCTCGCGCAGCAACCGACGCTCCTCCTCACGCTCGGCCTTGCTCTGCCGGTGCTGCACCCCCAGTGCTCCCGTGATGAGCCTCTGCGCCAGCGCCGCACACGTCTCGGGCCTCGGGCGGTAGGGGACCCTCAGTGACTCACTCAGCTTCCTCGCCTTGGCCTTCGAAGCGGCGCTCGCCTCCTCCAACGCACGAGTCTTGAGCATCGGGTGACGCAGATTCAAAACATCGGCAGCTTTCATTGCAAAAGACAAGAGAGAGGGAGACACGTCATCAGCAAACACTGTCCTCAACATACACAGAGATACATTGGTATGAGATACAATCGGGTGGCACAGGGACCGAAGTCATTCAAACATTTATCCACATTTTAAATTCTTCTTTTGAGGGTTACCAAGGAGAATCACCGAACCCAAATGAAGTCCTGGTGCAAACGTGGCCCTGCAAAAGAACCTCATGTGTGGAGCCCCACAAAAAGCATCATCCACGCAAACAAGCCTTCACCATTACCCGCGCCCCATTCATCTAGTGATACACAGTGAGAAACAACTACAAGATGCAATATAATGTACTGCATAAAAGGCACTATTTTGATAGCCATGAAATTGCAAATTTTCATATAGTTTCCAACAGGTGATTGATACTCCAAAGTTCACATTCAGACCCTTTCCCCACAGGCTCTGTTTGCTTGAATTGAAACATCATGTAAATAATTTGGAGAAAGGAGAAATAAAATGAGTTACATAACATAATATAGAAAAGCAAAGCATTCACTTCGAGAAGGACGTCATATTGATCAACAAAATGTTTGTACTTCCATAATTTAATGTACAAGTCACCAACCAGTTTCAGTAGTCAAGCTATCATCAGGTACTAAATCTCTGATATCAGTCATTTAGATATATTTCAAAGGATCAAGGGAAACACACACAAGGGGTGGCTACTGACATCCAGTTTTCAAATTCCCTGACTTTCCCCTCATGGATGGATTTACCAATTTCTCGGACCGATCGCCAAAAGGTCACCTATCATTGGAATATTTTTTCTGCTGAATTGAATTTTCTACAGCAGCTTTAAATTTTCTAATCATAGTCTTGTATTTTTAGAAGTTCAAGCCTGTATTTACTAAAAGCTAGTGTGCTCCTGCAGCTACTTCTCCACCTGAGTCTTGGAAGTTAAAAAAAAAATGTGAGGTAAAATTTTCAACAACAACAGCCTCTGATTCCTTATGATGAGCATAATACATTGTGATCTTAAATTTTAACACTACTAGGCAAATATGACAATAAAGATATACAAAAGGGATACATTGTACGTCTGATTCATAACGAAATAACTAAGATTGACAACTGAATATTCCACGAATTGATGGCGCTTATTCCATACTTGTCAGCGATGGTCGTTAGTTTAAGTTGGTGAAATAAAGGGAGAGAAAGATTGACTGATAAACGTAATGGTAGAAAAATTACAAGGATTTCCTATCCCACTTCTCCCTCACTGTTGCGAGAATACCCTGAATTTTCCAGTAATTCAAAATTCCCTGACAATTCCAGGTTTTCCCTGACGATCGCCACCCTAACTTAGTTCAGAGGGGAGGGGGGGGGAAGGTGATCGGTGGAGAGGGGTACGTAATTATTCGTGGAGCAAGGCAAAGGGGAGCTGCGGGATGAATCACACTGTACTGAGGAAAATTTGAGGGTACTGGGAGGGTGTTCAATTGACTAGTGGGGAGGCAGGGTATTGCGTAGCAAAGGGGATGGGTAAGCGACATCGTTGAGAAGGTTATGCGTGTCTTAAAGGCTGATCCTCGACTGTTCCATGGCATCCATCTCCCGTCACTTTCTGGAGAATTGGAGTATGTCCAGTTTGGAGGCACTTTAATGCCACATCTCCAATAGGTGTCACTCAAAAGCTGACGAATCGTCCTTTTTCCTCCCACACTCCTATATTCTGTGGATCTGGTCTTAAAATTGTGTCCAGTTTGGCCAATATAAACATATTCACAATTTATACACACCTCATCAGAAATCAGGGTCAATTCTTTTGAAATATTTCACATTCAGCTCAAGGTGTTTTTATTGTAAAACCAAATATTTATATCATTTCTCGGGATAACACTGGCAACAGTGTAAGACAGGGGACCAATAAACGGTATTTTGAACCATTTGATTTTTTCCAGAAGTTGGAGAGGTGACAAAAAACAGAACCGGGAGGAAGCTAGAAATTTTAATTTTCTATTTACAATACAGGTGATAGAAGATTGCTCATACCTGTTACTACTGGCAATTTGTCGGATAACACTGAGCTCCTGATCAAAATCTGAATTTGACAAGGGAATGTTAATGAGATAATGAATCTTAAGAGGGAATAGACGCATGCCAGTGCAAGTAGGGATGGCATGAGCTCTACGGTATATTGGCATCGGTATGAGTTGGTTTCCTGTATATGGAGACCTGGTGTGTATTATTTTGAGGGGAGAAAGTTAGATCTAAAAAAATTTAAATTGATCTACCACATTCTAAGACCTGAAGTATAGGCAATAGGTAGTATAATCCATATAGAACAATACAAAGTAAAAAGGGTAAGCCTCCTGTGTAGCTCTTAATAGTAATGAGTCATGATGTAATTCTATAGCAGGTAGAAAATGTCCATAGCCTCCTTTAATAAGGAAACCATCCTTGGTCCTTTCGCAGTGTATCTGGTTTTCAACCAGGTTTCTTAAAAATGTCACATTTTTTGGTGAGGGTTATATAGAAGGGATAGAAAACTGTCCAATCGTCACTTTCTGCCCGTCCACAGACATAAAACATCATCAACATGTCTATACCACCATAAAAAATTTAAGCGTATTTTTTAATAATTAATTTTTTAAACGTATTGTCACAATTAAAAAGTTTCCTTTCTCAATTGTCCATGAATATATTGGCCAAAAGGTATGAAAGAAGGCAACCCATGGCCAGGTCCTCTTTCTGGTGGTACATTTGGTGCTCAAATGATAAGTAATCTCGACTAGTGCACATAGTTTTATGAGATTTAAAAGTTCAATAGCAGCATCCTAAGTGACCAAGTAATTTTCAGCCCGTCTGTATATTGTAATGATGAGAATTTTAATAGATTTAATTTTAACTTCCACGAGGAGATATTCTGGTCTTTTTCTGTACACAGACTTACTTGTAGCAATCACTTTGCAATTTAAATCACTTTGTATGTACATGCCTACGTCTCTGCCACCTTTCCTGATGCGGTAATTGCAATGAAGATGGTAACTTGGAATTTCAACTGTTTCAGAAAGTGTATAGGGCTTAAGCCATGATTCAGCCAGGGATATGACATGGATATTGTCATCATTAAGCAAGCAACGCAGCTCGTTCAAGTGGGCAGGTTAACTTTGAACGTTGAGGTGGATCATTTTTAGTCCCCTTGGAAATCAAATTATTTATTCCTTTAGCAATTGTCCAGTGGTGTGCATCAGTAGCATGTGGGATTCCCAGGGTCGTATATTGATGTTGTGTTTCTTGGAAGGAACAGGGATGAACACAGGGACATACGGATTAAGTCTGTTGGCTGCCGGGGCACCAAACAAAGCAGGCAGAAAAGGAGTGGCTGATGGGTTAAAAGTTGAGGCATAATGGGGAAAGCGATTTTGAGAATGATGCACATGGTGGTGGGTGAAAGCGGCAAAGGATAGGAGTGAAGGGTTGTGGGGCTGAGTAATGCGGGCGTGGTCCGAGCTGGGGACCACATCATCAGTTGAGATGAATGCATTGTGCGAATATCGGCAGGTTGTTAAATTGGGCGATGGATTGAGCAAGGGTGAGCATGCTAGTGTGCTGCTGACAAGTTGGTTCAGATGTAACATCAGAGTGGTTGACGTATAGCTGACATAAAATTGAAGAATGTGTGTCGAAAAAGATTCGAAAAGATGTCGAAAGAAAAGCGGGAGACCTCAGTGAATCAATCGTATCTTTTGCGAAGGTGTTGCGGGTTCTATGGACAAATAATGACAATGGAAGCTTCACATTGGTTTGAGGAGTACATTGTACAGCAACAGTACAAGGACTCTCAAGAACCTCTGCTTCTTCAGAAACTACAGATATGCAGCCAAATGTATGCATCAGATCACGTGTAATTGAGATTAAGTTAATAGACAAATACCTGAAACATGAAATGTGATAATAAAACAGAAAATCTCTGAATTAGGTAAAAAACTATCTTAAATGCTCTGTAAATGAGAAACATTAGGTATCCTAGATTCATTAATATAATAAAACATAGTTTTGTCAAAAAATTGAAATCTTTGTAACAAGTCATCAACATTTGGATCTCTAAATGTGGAGAACTCCAGGATCAGTCGTCAACGTGTCAACTCAGCACTATAAACCCACACTCTTCATATAAGTCCTGGCCACCTCCTCTTGACGAGTGCTTACAATTCTACTCTCACCCCAACTGAAGTTGAGCCCCATCTCAGGTGTGTGGCCTCTGAGAAATTTCATTCATGCTGGAGTGTTGAATCAATTTCCTCCAGATATGTAGCCATTTATTATATTTCATCACTTTAATTTATTAATATTAATGGAAACAGAGACTTACTTACAAAAATATAGTAAAGTGAACTAATTATATGTTTTTAATACACACCATTAGAAGTCCACAAATTAAAGGGCCGATTGAAAGATTGGATGAGGGAATAACAGACTCACTCAAGGACTTCATAGCTCAGAAAACACTCACCCACAAAAGAGCTTCCAAAGACTGCGAGGGCATGCGTATCATCCACCCACTTGATCTCAAAGCCAGGGCCACCCCCGTACGTAGACAGGATGGAGACGAGATCATGCGTCTTGAACTCGGCCGGAAAGCCAAACACTTCCACGACATGCGTCAGCTCGGCGAGGGACAGTGAAACATCATCCATGCGATATTGCCCGTAATCCGACCGTGGCTTCTCCACAACGCTCACCCTCCCCACGGCGGCCACCACTTCATCCACCAGCTCACCAACCAGCAGCCCCTGCCGTCCCCCCCTGCCTCCCTCCACCTCCTCCACAACCAAATGCTCCTCCCAGTGCCCCACCCCCTCCTCCATCGTCACCTCGCCACCCGTCTCTGGCGCCCCGCACGACTCGGCATCTGCATCACCCTGCCTACCCCCTGACACGTTCCCACGGGCCATCGTTTGCTCAAGGGCACGCTCCCTCCTGCCCACGGCACCGTCTCCACAAGCACCAGAGGACGAGGGCGAGTCTCTCCGAGGGCAGGCCTCCACCATGCCACCTTCCACTGATGGCCCCTCGTCCCTCGTCGCCACCAACCGAGGCACCATGCCTTCCTCCACACACTCATTGGCCACCGAGTCACGTTGCTCACATGCTTGGATGGCGGTCGGCAATGCTTGGGGTGAAGTTGATGACGGCACAGCAGGGGTGGGGGCATGCCGGCAAAGTGCCATGCTCCCCTCCGTCTCCTCCACTCGGCTGTGGCTCTGGCACACCCTTTCAGCTTTTGACTCCCTTGGGGAAACCGTCGATACATTCTTTTGAGGGCAGGCCAAACCACGCAGAGCTCTTGGCACATACACTGCCAGGTCTGGACGGCGCTGCTTGCTGAGGAACAAAATGCCTCATGACAAAAGGGCTGATCTTCCACCATAGACACAGCACACACAAAAGCATTTCAAGTCTCATCAATGTATGCATCAAAATTGACTTCTAATTTTTTACTAATATGAAATTATGAATATGAAGAGCAAATTTCTGTCCAAAAATTATTCTGTTATTAACACAATAATTAATTTAATACGACATTAATCTGTTCCACGGGACGATCTTCAATGTGAATTCTGTTGTAAAGTGAACCAAGATTTAACCAGCCTCGAGATCAGTTTTCATGTAACAATAAATATCAATGTGTTGATATCATGAAAAAATGCAGTTCATTTCCAAATGAGGGTTAAAATGTTAAAGAAATGGGTAATAAATAATGGGTGTAAAATATCGTCGAACTTAGACATCGTAGACATTCGCTCAGCATAGCATGCAGATCATTAAGTAAATCCATCGTAAAGCGGGGGTCTACTGTACACATATTGAGTTCCCATTAATCACTCGAAGTCTCTTTTTTTTGCAAAGCTGAATTAGGTATATGTACTTGCATTAAAAGTCGAGAGTGACACTGCATGTAAGAAAATTTAATTAACATTTTTCTTCTTACCACTCAATTTCCTACTGTTCAAAATCCAACAGCTCCAAATATCTTGTTTTTGGAGAACCATTCCATGGGTCATGGTTTAGTGGAAGCCGAGTCTCATGAGCAAATATGGAATAATAGGCCCATAGTGGATCAATTAGGGGTACTGAGTACCTTTCGCCATTTGGAAAGCATATCCCAAGCAATGGAAAATTTTTAGGAAGCTCCCACGAAAGACAAGGAATGTGATTCAATGAATGAGATTCATACAGGCAGTGGAGCAGTACTTTTATGTTACTTCCTCGGCGGCAGTTAAAGCATTTGTTCGTTCTTCACAAACCGTGATCTGAGGTTCTATTTTCTTCAGTGTCATTCTCCATGACCTCCTCATTAATATTCCATCCGTCCAAAAAGTTTCACCATTTAGAACCGGAAACTTAGTATACTCCGAGCTAATAAAGATATGGAAAATGTCCAGATCATGCCCAATTTGTCATCAAGCGCCTAGTAATTGGAACAAAATAATATTTCTTCACAAGTTCGTATATCCAGCAGGCGATGTGAAAGAAAGCACAAATAATGACCTGTGAAGGATTTTTTAAATGGACTGAGTCCTTCATTCATTTTACCTATGATTGAACGATCAAGAAAGGGTGACTGGAAGCGTGGTCGGGCCTGCTACCATCTTAACTACGTGGATGTTAGAAGCAAATGCCTCTCCTAAACGCCCATACCAGTTGCACTTTCTGATTAGACTCACATTAGGAAAGCTAGAGTCTCATACAAAAGCATAACTTGCTTTAAATATGTCTTCTAAACTGGACAAAAATTTTGCAAAAATGATCGCCAACAAAAAATCATTTGCATAGGGAACTAAGAGGTGATAGTTATTTCACGAATAACAGCCATAAATCATTTTAAAACATTTCCAAAGATCAGAGAAGTCAGGGGGAAAGGGGAAATATTTTTCCCGATTTTTTGAAAAAGGTTCGAAAATAGGAAACTCGAAAATACGAACTGCCGATTTTTCAATCCCACCAACTCTGTATCATTGAGTTGCTACTCCATTAGTCATGTGGTTTTGATATGTGATATATTTATGGTTTTTCCTGTTATTGATTCTTATTGTTGGAGAAATTGAAATAAATAAATAAATGCAAACAGTTGGCTGGATAGACTGGCATATATAACATGGAGATAATAACTGGAGTCAGGCAGAGCTGAGACAATAGATCTGAGGTAGTTACTGGTGGTCCAACATTATCTATGACTCAGCTAATGGATACAAGAGTCAAACATCTGGAATAGGAGAACTGGAACATTTTTTCCCAAATCACCATTCTAGCATGCAATGGTCAAATAATAACAAATTGAGGCCATTCTTGAAATGCTTGTATTGTAATCTATTGCTGAAAGTAAAACACTAGTCGAATGCAAAATATTCTTCCAGGATGAGCACAATCAATGCAATGAAGATGATTCCATTTCCTTCACCTCAATACATTACCATTCAAGAGCTGAATCAAAAGACTTGTGGACATTTGATACAACGTTTTTGAGTACACGACCCATTAATGTACCTTTGCTTTGGATTCTTGTCTGATGCCATTCCACCTTCAGTTCCTTGGCTGGTTCTCCGCAGGGCAGGCGGTTGGTAAATGGCCACGTCAGGCAACATCCTGGCTGAGAACAAAAACCCTCCCTCAGTCACAAGTAATCACAAACTAAGGTAAAACAAGATAAATCCCATCATCAAGTCGTGAACAAGGAAATCAATGACCAGTTCTTTCTAATTCTTGCAGCATTTAATTCACCTCTGCTCACTTCTGCATTCAAATCAATCAATGCCACTCAAAAACTACTCTTAAGTGTACCTTTCTTCCTCCCAGAGTGGATCGAGGAGACATTGACCTCATGGCAATCGCTCCCACGCTGTTCGATTCCCATGCCTGAGCATGCACTCCTATTGTCGTTTGCACTCCTGCAGGAGGTGAGAGCAAGGATTACACCAAACAGTACTTCCACAGCATTCACATCAAATGTGCAAATTATTGTTAGATTTTCACCTGCTATGTATTACACGGTCCTTGTGGCACACAACTGTCCTTCTATTAAGCGACTGTCCAACAGAAAACGTTGTCAATTCTTTAAAGCTTTCCTCAACAAGGTTGTGTATCAAAAACCGATGGAAGTTCTTGAACGGAGGAAAAACGAGGATACTAAAAGGTACAAGTAACCATAAATAGGACAATTTGTAACAATCAATCACTCTGATCAAGTTTTAGAGGACAACTTTTAAAGAATTTGAAAATGGAGTTTATTCATCAGCTGAAAATGTCTGCTGACTCTGGAAGAAAAACTCTACTGAGAGGGACTGAACTCCACTGAACTCCAATTGAAGATGTTTCAGCAACCTGCTGAAATGAACTCCACTGAAGTCTCAGGGCAGAGGGTTAAGTGGCCTACAGAAATAAACCATTTGATTCTGATAAAATTTGCTGACAAAGTGTAATTGACTGTCATAGTTGCAGTTAACTTCCAATTTCATAGAGAGTATTGATTTTCTGCCAAAAATATGGCAATGAATAGCATGGCAATTTGCATATTTTTCATTGCTTTCCCCCTTAAACATGTAAAATGTCAAGCAAAAGGTTCAAAAAGGAGGTTTTATTCCAAAGATCTAGTCATTGAAAGCCAGAATATTTGTGAACTTTATTACCAATCGAAATTCATTGATCCTAGTCAAACAGACACCTATAAGCAATCCCTAAAAATCTTTAAACAGCATGTTAGGGAACATCGTAAAACAGTAAATGAAAACTTTATCAATTTGTCCCCCAACTCTATAAACTCAGCATGAGAAGTAATTAAATGTAATACTAAAGCATCAAAAAATAATTTAACACAATGAAATCAATGTCAATGGGAACTCCATTACTGATCCTTTTACAATTGCCACAAGTTTCAACTCACAAGTCTATGAAACTGCTCCTCACCATATTACACATTTTCAAACAAGACTCCAGCCCTCATCTCCTAAATCCTTCTTTCACCATCTTACTGATCCATGTGAAATCAAAAAAGTTATCAACTCATTTTCGAACAAATGGTCCTCAGGGTTTGATGACATACCTATACCTATTATAAAGGCAGTAAATTGTTACGTATGTTATCCCCTTTCAGATATAATTAATGCATCTTTTAATGAAGGGTATTTCCCCTCCTACCTTAAACTGGCTCATGTCAACCCTATACATAAAAAAGGTCATTTGACTGATTCAATGAATTATCGTCCGATTTCTGTTCTCCCCAGCTTTTCAAAAATTTTTGAAAACGTATTTTAATGCAAATGCCTAATGCAGTTCCTTGAATCACAACAGCTGTTGCATGGAACACAACATGGTTTTAGGAAAAATAAATCAACAACCACAGCTATCTTTCAGTTACTACATCAAATCTATAAAGCCATTGACAGCAATAACACCACAATTTACGGAGTCTTTTACGATCTGAGCAAAGCCTTTGACAACATAAATCATGAGCTACTCTTCCCGAAACTAGTAAGAATGGGTATAAATGGTAATGCCCTTAACTGGATCAAATCATTCCTAGAAAACCGGGAGCAGAAAGTCAAATACTCATACTATACAATGAATGGCCCAAAATCTATCCTCCTGTCCAAACCACTCCCAGTTCATAGGGGAGTTCCACAGGGTTCAATACTTGGTCCTCTACTTATTATAATCTACGTAAATGATCTCCCTAACTCAATTTCGTCTAGTAGGTTGCTCCTCTATGCAGATGATACATCCTGTCTTCTTGAATCAAAAGACAAACCACTGCTTATTGACCTCAGCAATACTTCCATATCTGACATGATGCAATGGTGCCACTCAAATGATCTTAAAATTAACCAGCACAAATCATCATATCTGCAATCTCACAATAAAAGGAATCCTCCCTCCTCCAGCCTCCTACTCAAGATCAACGAGTCAACCTACATCCGTTCCCAATCGGTCAAGTTCCTTGGCCTAATTATAAATGAGGACCTGGATTGGTCCTCCCATATAAAGTCTATTATGAAAAATATAACATCTGGTATCTACCTCCTTAGGAAGTTAGCCTCCATTGTCTCCCTTGAAACCCTGAAAATAGTATTTCATGCAAAAATTCAATCTCACTTATCTTATGGCATTATGTTTTGGGGACACGACAGCCTTACCAAAAAGGAATTTTTCCTACAAAAACAGGCCCTTAAAGCCATGCTCCACCTCCCCTCCTCTACTCCTGGCAGACCCTTATTCCAAAAGCATGCCATACTCACACTGCCCTCACTATACATCCTTAACTGTGCTTTATTTATCAAACTTAACCCAAATTTTTTCCCCACAAATGACCAAATACACTCATACACAACTCGCAACTGTCATAATATTCATGTCAATCATCACTCCCTCTCATTAGCTCAGAAAGGCCCTCACTATGCTGCATCAGCAATATACAATAAATTCCCTCCTGATATCAAAGCCATTACATCTTTTGCATCATATTAAGTTCAACTTAAAGAAATTCTTGAAAATGAAAGCTTACTATAGCATTGCTGAATTTCTGGGAAGCAACTGCAAGTGCTGTCAATAATAAAATGCATACATGTAATGTATGTGTTAATGTAATGTCATTTCCTTGACGATTTCCAAGTTACTTTGTAACCTACGGAAAAAAATTTATTATTATTATTATTATTATTATTGCTGTATTTTGGGCAGAAAATGAATGCCAACTTTCTCTGTAGCATCAGTGCTGGAATACGTTACAGCCATTTGGCCAATGGTATGCAACTTCCTTGAAGTTCTCCTTTCCTTTGCACTACCATCTTTGATGGACCATAAGGACTTCTAGCTCCCTTTGTATCCTCCAAAAATTGCAACGGGAATCTGGAAGCCTGGGTAGCCTAGCGGGCTGCACCTTAGCCCAGTAAGGCAAAGGTTTGATTTCTGGTCCAGGCCAATTTTTTCTCATATAACAATCTATACATCACAAATGACAAATCTATATGGTATGTACTGCATCTAAAGAGCCTGTGAATATTGGACAGCCAGAGAACATCTGTCACCACTCTCTCAACTATTGGTCCAATGCCATATGGGGTGAGTGAGATGGAAGACTGCAGTGAGTGAGGCGGAGAATACAGATCGTGATAGTGATGGTGTATTTCAGCAAGTTTGCGACTAATGATGACAATGAAATCCACCAATGACAGGATCATCGGAAGAAGAGTGCTTTCTTTTGGGAATTCCTCCATCTTCTCACTTGCGTGTGTGGAACTCAGAAAAGATGCATCTGATGAAACTGTAAAGGAATACTTGAGGAAATGTGTTCCTAAGATTGAAACTTCTGTGGAAATAGGTATACAACCACTGAAGGTAATTAATGGCTAATATGCGTATTTTTGAATATCAGTAGACAGCAATTTTCGTGATTTACTTCGAGATCCCAGTTTCTGGTCTAAACATGGTAGGTTTGGAAATTATTCTTTCTGGCATCTGAGCCAAACCAATTCTACAGAGTGGTTTGGGAACAAAAATTGTTACTAAGTGATATCCATCCCAGTACCTCAATTAGTCAGACTCGGTTTAAAGTACCTGTCCAAAATACACAAAGTCTAAGTTCCAAAATAAATAAACTTGAAGCAGTTGCAATGAGAGAAAATCCAAATTTCATCTCTTTATGTGAACATTTGCTGAAAGACATTACTATAACAATACCAGGGTACATGATAGGTGATACTTTTTGTCACAAAAATTATATTCCTGAAGGCATTGTTATTTTAGTAAAAAGAACTTTTAACTTTTTTTAATGTTTCTGACAATACAGAACAACTATATGATGAACAAACTTTTGAGTGCTCCGCTATAACATAAGTCCTTGAAAATCAAATTTTTATTATACTAATTCCGTATAGATCACTGGTGGGTGTGGGAAGTCCTTTATTGATAAGCTTGATAACCTGCTGTTTCTTTACATTGTGTTACATCTTGATTAAAATGTGAACTCAATGACCCAAAATTACCACTCCTACCACATTAGTTTATAATTTACAGAGTGACAATATGATCAAACATACTTTTGGGTGACACCCTTTTGGTGCCATCTGCATGTACTTGTGTACGAGAAATCTTCATATGGTGACCCTTCCTTTACCGAGAGCAAAAAACTTGTATTATTTCCGATGACTTCTGTATAGTTTGACCTTGGGTTTTTCTATTCTTATGAACACACAGTACTTGTGAACCTTATAGCCTTATATACCTTAAGGATAGATATTTATCACCAAGATATCTCAAAGGTCACTATCAACACACATTTGTGGAAATTTTAAACATCATTTAGAATCACTGCAACAAATAAGAAACTGTAAGAACTGTTACTTTGGTCATATGTTTACTCTGGAGATGAAAATTTTTAGTTACCGTAAAGTACAGAGATTTTTGTTGACAGAAAAACTTTGGTCAGGGTGACGTTGTAAGGTTTTTTAAGGATAACTTTTACACTTATTTTAGTACCAGTAAAGGTATGAAACACGAAAACATAAGTTGGCACTGAAAGGAAAACTTAGTCCTGTTCCAAACAATAACGTTGAATTAAAAGTCACCCTATTTTAGATTAATCTATTTCAACTAAGAGATGGTAGGTACAAATAGTGTCAGTTGAAAATCACTCTTGCGCCAGCAAAATAGGGGTACCAATCTTAGAGGTCATTTGTTAATAACACAAGTGGTTGTAAAATGATAATTCTGGCAAACACAGTTTCCTGGCTTTCATAGATTCTATTCATAGTTCCCAATAGATATTTTCCACAGTATTACCAATTCTCACAAAGAAAATAATTGAGCAATCAGTTGAAATCTGCATCAGTTTGAATATAGGTTTAGATTGAATTTGGGGAGGCAACCGGTGGCCAAGGTCATTGGCTCCATAGGGGATAGGAATGGTAGGAAGAGTGGATAGAAACCCAGCTTTGGCATTAGCCTGCTTTTAACGAAAGGTGCCAAGGGGACCACAGCTTAACCTTTCATCCGACAGATGGAGTACTGTACTTGAAGTGCCCTCCACAAGACACTCAAATAGGGATCGGGTGTCCTCTAAAAAACATCCTCCTCAGCAGGGATTTGAACCCTGGCCATTTGTATGGTTACCCAGTACTGTAGCCACCACACCAATCCGATCCCCTGTTTGAATGTAAAAAGTAGAATTTCAATAGGTGAAGCTTTTCTCATCAATACATGCTTCCCTGAAATACTACAGCATTCTGTCTTGATTCCCAACAAGCTGTTATTATTTTCCAAAAAATCCTTTAGAGAAGGGCTCAGGTAGTGTACCTTGAAATACAGAATTTCTGGTACAAATAACATTAAGCAGTGTGTCACATCAACATGACTGGTTCAGCTAATTTGCAACAAAATATATTCAACATCAACCAAATGGTAATCAATACAACAATAACATGAAGACATAAGCCTACCAAGACATCCAATTTCCTTTTGTTTTGTTATGAACCTCTATTCTTAAGAATGTCAATAAATGTCAGTCACTTTGATTTTAATCACATAAGGTCATACCCAAATCACTCACATATCTTTAAAACATAAGTAACGAACATCAACCAAAGAAGATGGGATGATCTCAATGTGTTCCCTTATGGAAAAAAGAACACATGCAATCTTCCTTCGTTCCTTATAATATTTCGGCAGATTCGGAGATACGTGTACTACTTGCACCGAGGAAAATCCTAAAGGTCTGGGAAAGTTTAACTGCATTTTTTTCGTGCTAAGATTTAAGGCCTCTTAAGTGTCACTTGTGTATATCCCGACCCTCCATTTTTTTAACCAATAAGTAGTTGTCTCAGATAGTCTATCATACAGAAGCATACATGGTATTTGTGTGCACCAGAATATTTCTAGTGAGAAAGGCTAGCCCATGGAAGTTATTTTCACCAAGAGCTCACGATTACGTCGCACACCTTAGTCGAATTTAATGAGTTTTATTGAAAGTTCGATAGGCTCCTGTATTCCTGAGGTGAGTATTCGCATAGGCCTGTGAATTCTGTAGGTCTATAGCATACGATCATTTCGATATGGACTGAATTTGATAGCTATGCACATGTTCAGTAGGCTGATGATTTCAAGAGGAAGTTCAATGGATTTCAGTAGAAGTGCAGAGCCAAGTATCAAATAGCTGGATGGCAAAAGAACACTTCCGACCAACCTCCAGCAGGTCTAATTTTTATAAACACTAGTAATTGAACAATATAATGAGAAAACACAAGCACAACAGTGGGCCCAAAAGGAGGGATATAAACCAGGAGCCTTAACAAGCTTTCAAACTCGTAGCCGATGACCTTCAGACGATTCGGAATGCAAGTTATCATTCCCAAATCAGTACACACCTGTCACGTACTCCTTTCTCGTTGAAACTTTGAATATCTTCCAATACTCGGTCAATGAAATCACTATCTCTGCCGCTAAGGTAGCGACCATCACTGAGCTGCCAGCAGATTCCAACTTTCACTTTCGACTCCCCTTCGTCACAACCCTCCATAGGATTTGCTTCTGAAGGACAAAGAAATCTGCAACATTCCCCACACCCTGAAATAAAAGGTCAATTATCAGCATGAATGAATATATATTATCTCACAATGTCAGAAATTTTCGGGGATGCTATTACCCTTGTACCATTCTAATACCTACTTATTGACAGATGATACAGATTTCATTTAACTTCACAGTGTTTGAAGTAACTCCACACAACGATTACTTCACTAATAAATCCCTTGAATATAATTTTTGCTAATTAATGTCAACTAAACTAACCACACTAACATTCCATCCGAAAGCAGTTATTCCAGGATGGTACCACTGCATTTTCCATTTCCGTCATAGCAACTTTAGAAGTTTAAATTATAGCACATATTGCCTTAAACGCTGCTTAATCCACTAAATCCCACATGTGTACGTCGTGTCCTTGAGTATGGCCCACACTCTTTGGTTGGCGCAGGTGACGCAACGACACAAACCATTCGAAAATCTTTCGTAACAAGACAGGCTATTTACGATGTCTCATGAGAAAGCACGGAGAGAATGCAGATTTGTCATGACAAACGAGGCTGAGATCGACGTTTCACTCTTTTTATTTATAAGTGCAAGAAATGAGACCTCAAAATATGGCACGAGCCAGCTAAATTCCTTAGGTGCCAAATTTCCCTAAAGACCGAAGGGGCACTGGACTCACGGGGTAGGATACAGCAGGATATACCCTACTCCGAGACTGGACTAGTGGGGGTGGAGTGAAAAAATAGCTCTTGCGTGATAAACTGAGAAACATGGTTACCAACACTACCGTATTCTTTAAAGGATTCATATTCAAATCGACGTTAACTATCAAAGCGATTCAGGTATCCCCGGGTCCATGGTAGTACTCAAGAACTGCAGTGTTCTTGGTAGTACTAATACCGAATTAGTAGTAAATTGCCCGGGTCCGAGTTTCTGAGGGCATTTTATTAAGCAATCTTTCGATTGTCGTGGAACAAGAGTGATCGACTGAAAGTCTGTGTTACCATGGCTAATGAAGAACCACGGTGGTATTAAGATGTCTGCGTGAATTCGGTCAAAGATAAATTTGATTTCCAGGAGTTTGTGAATAGTTAATCTTATAGGCCATGTTGGTCTCCCGGAAATAAATTTGTGGTAATGGTGCACTTTATATGTTCACAAACATGCGCAGATTATTTCAGCGTTGCTATCAGTCGTTCGTATTGGTACCAATTTCTCGGTACCTTGGTACCCAACTAAATTCCCTTTGGCACCCTAGTACCCATCTTTTTTCTACTGTCAGGGAACATAATGTGCAATTGTTGGTATAGTAGCGTATATAATCTTTGGTAGTAGCCAAGAACACTACAATGTTCTTGGTAGTAGCGGTAGTAGCTTGCGACCCCGTATTAGTGCGCATGTCGGCCAGTGAAACGTACCTTTCAGTTTTTAGTATAGTTTTTGTCTCTTTCGTGATTTGATTTCAGGTTTAAACCAGCTGAAACATACTCTTCGGTGTTTTTTATAATTTTTGACTAGAAGGCGTTTTCCTGCCCCTTGTTTTGTGATAGTAGGCAATCTGGAGATTGGGCAAACTCCATGTATTTATTTACATTCCTCTGCGTATATAACCTTCACAGGTAAACCATAAATTGAAAATATATTTATAATCTTTGCCTCTGTGCTCTCAATGACATGGAAAGCGAGCGAAACCTGATGCATCATGGTGTCAGGATTATCGGTTAAGCCCACCAGATGTTTGGAGAAATGATGTTTTATCATTTTGTATAGTTGAAGCTTTTCTATGATACTAGTAGTGATGCTCTTTTTTATTGCCTCTTCAGAAAGAATATATAGTGAATATAGGTGCAAGTAATCAGATTCGCAGAGCTGTGCAGATACACGTTATCGGTGACCATCTACGTCCTGAAACTGTCACGTAATGCTGTGGATTCAATAAAACTCCAATGCCATCACTTAATTAACTCAATAGACTAGGCTCTGTTTCTCAGGGGATATCAACGGCTGGAAGAAGGTATCCATTACATCACTGGGAAATCTCTTTCACGCTTATCTGGTAGTTGAAATTCTCTATTGGATGTTTTCCCTTTGATATCGAGTTAACGTCTCGCAGCGGCTTTACAGGTACACCATAAATTGAAAAGATATCAATAATACATCGGATACCGACTCATAAGCCATCAGATTTGTATGGAAATAGGCTAGGTATGTGAACTGTGATTAGATAACCCGTCATGAGAGCAATCTTCTCTTTCAGCGTTGTACCAGACGAACAGTTCTAATGGTCAGCAACTAATCATTTTAAGCGGTCAATGCCGTTGGTTACGAGGGGATCGTTCATTACTTAATCAAAAGTTAATGTGAAGAGAAGAATCGAAAATGAAGGTCAACTCCAGGCTTCTACCCATTAAGGTTCACTACTTCTTTTTCATGGCAGGTAGGAAATGTACATTGAGACACATGAGCTCATTATTTCGAATTCGTTTTATAATGGTACCTTTTAAAAGCTATCTATAGAAACTTTCTGGTTTTCCGTTCCGCATGGAATTTCATTACCAAATCTAAGTTTTAAATTATTCGATGTGTTCGAAAGCGATTTATTTGCAAACTAGATACATTTAAGGTTCAATGGGATTTTGGATGTGTAGTTTTGGAATATAGTTTGACAAATCTGCGTTATGGAGAAATTTCATATTTACGAATGTAATGGTCAATAGACTTACGGTGATTTCTGGAGGTCGAATATTTATGGCTTATTTAATGACATTTGTGGTGGCTGGCAATGCTATGTGGAGTTTTGCCATGTTATGGTAGGTGAATTGGAATCAATCAGAATGGACAACCTAATGATACCAAGCGATTTCCTTTCACCGTGATCAAAATGAGGGACTGTGAAAAATTTTAATATGATTTAAATGACACAAGTTTGCTGCATTGCTCCCTGGAATTTAAATAGTCATTGGTTAATCGTATTTTACTTCTGTGGCTTATAAACTATACTGTATGTCAATTGAAACTATATACCCTGGATTTATCCTCCAGATGTCACAACAATGCATAAGAAGGTGAGGAATCATTACCAGCTTAGTGTCTCGTCTCATGATGATCTTTCCCCCAGTCATTCATAAAGGCACGGCCACTGTGAGTGAGGGAAACTGCAGTTATTATCACCTTAATCGGCTGTGCCAAATCGCCTTCACCTGAATTGACCTTTTCTGATACAAAAAAACTTTCAATTGTGATATTATGCTCATATTCCCTTTAACAAATTCACAATTACTGATCCAATAATCACAGACTTTCTCTGAAGAACACTTTGGTTCTGGTGTTACCACAGTACATGTTCATGGCAAAGTTTTTTTTTTCACCACTGTAGCCAGTACTTATTTCTGTTGACACGGTATACACTTACATACATTCACCCCTTTTTTAAGCGCCTCAAGCTGGTAGTTGCTTGATCATAATACCTTTTTGACAGAAACCTTTTCTCCTTCACAATTGTACCAACATCTGTCACCAAGAAAGGATTTAATCAAACTCAAGTCATTGCAAGTAACATTCTCAGTCTGAATTTGGTGTAAATATGGATCAGCCCCATCATTGATTGCCCTTATTTTAATTCTCTTTACCGATTAAACAGTTTTTTTGGCATGACTATTTGATTTTGGATACCAATGGGAGAATGTTGAAAGTCTCTAGCTCTGGCTAAGTGTTAAAACCATATGCTTGAATATTGGAGATCAATCTCTTGTATCACCATTTTAGGAAGTGATGACAAACCTATGACACACATGTCAAAGGTGATAGAAGACATTTTGGGTGACATTTTTTTATGGACGGTCATTGCCCAGAATCTGTCAAAACATGTTGAGATATAATTTTACATGATTAAAAAAATCACATTTTTACCTGTTGTATGTAAATTTTAAAAAAGAGAAATAAACTTCCATCTTTTTATCTTATATAACATAATGTAAAATCTGGTTGCCCTTAGTGCTGGCTTGCAGGGTACAAAATATCACCTTCAATTGAAGATTTAGCCAACTAAATTCTGCAACAAAATAGTCACTGATGTAAAAGAATAATAATTTTTTTCCCAAGGCACCATAGCATTGTGCCGGAATATATGGAGCCTATGCATGATTTTTTTTCTCTCATGTGTTGCTGTATTTTTTGTATGTGACGATCAAGGAGAGGGAAGGGATGGCCTCATTTTAGGAGAGCAGTTTTTAAATTTTGAAGGCTCTTGACAGCAGTTGTCTTTTTCCCATGAACACCTTCCTAGCTTGGGCTATTCTCCGCTTGATATCCAATGTACTTCTTCCGTTCCACGAGATGGTACATCTGAGATAGGTGAAGGAACCTATTTGCTCTAATTTCTCTCCTCTCAGGGTAACTTCTACATTCAGTATCTCTCTTCCGCATAATCGGATTTTTGTCTTCATATTGCTTATTTTCATGTTGTATTCTTAGAGAACTTGGTCCATGATGCTTAGTGACTATTGAAGATGATAGAGATTTCCTGCTATGACTGCAATATCTGCGTCTGCAAAGTGGGACATATTTATTAGTTCTTCTCCATTTCTCTTATTTCCACTCAGTCCAATTTCTTGTGCTTCTCCAATGGCCTCCTCCAAACACATGTTGAACAGTGCTACTAAGAGGTTGCATCCATGTCTTACTCCTTTGTTGATTTTAGTTTTTAATTGACTTCCGTCTCTCATTCGCATTGTAACAAGTTGTTTCCTGTATAGTTGGTTGATACTTATCTACCAACAATACACAGATTTAGATCACAACGATTCTTCTGTCGTCGTACTCCACTCCGAGTTTTTCCAGTAGTCTGAACATCTTGATCCACTCAACATTGTCGAAGGCTTTCTCCAGGTTCACAAATAATAAATGACTTATAATGACTTGTTCAAATGTATTGGTTTCTCTTCCATTGCTCTCAGGCAGAGTATGGTCTCCCTTGTACCTTGTAAGAGATGGGTAAATTACCATAATTTTCACTTGAGGTAAATTATGGTGTTTTTTAAAATTACCATAATTTTCTGGTAATTTTTAATTTGCTGCAATTAATAGATATAAGAGGATTTAACAGGAAAGCCAATAGCAATGGCAAGGGGTTGAAGGCAATCAAACCATTGGTAATTCCACGTTAATGCATTAGAAATAAAGAAAATTAAAAACAAACATGGCAGCCCATATGCAATTCGGAATTCTTTTTTGTTTGGCTAGAGAAATTTTCGTTCTAATCATTGAAAATGCTATCCCCACAAATATTACATAAGGAAAAATATTCCACATGAGTTGAACGTCTCTTGATTAATAATTAAGATTGTATTTAATGTATAGAGACTTGACATAAAATAATATGTTTGTGACATATCGGTATGAAAAATATAGACAAAAGTGAATATTACCAAAAATTACAGTAATTTTCAGGAGCTGCAGGTTATCCTTGGTTTAACTTCCGAGTGCTTTCATGATTTCTCCATTGATGTTGTCCTCTCCAGGTGCTTTGTTTTGCTTGAGGTCTTCTTACTGCTCTATTGAATTCACTCCTCAGTATGGTTGGGCCCCGATCTTCCTTGTTGACTTTGCTCTTGTCATTCACTAGGTTTTCTTTCAGCGGCGTTGGCCCTCGGTAGAGTTCTTCGATGTTTTGCTTCCATCTATTCCCAATGTCTTCATCCTCTATCAGTATATTCCCATTAGCATCTCTGATGTTGTTGCTTCTCGTTTTCCTCTCTCTGAAGTGTTTCTTCACCAGCTTTTATGCTGTTTCGGTGTTTCCCTTCTGCATGTTCTTGTTGATTTCCTGGCAGCAGCTTTGGTTCCAATCCTCCCTAACCTTCTTGCATTCTTGGTTAACTTGGTTCCTTAGCTTCTTGTAGAGGGTTGCCTCTCCTACTTTTCTGGGGTTCTTGTATTTTCTTCTGCCTTCTATTAGTTTCCTGATCTCCGTCGTTATCAATAGCTTCTTCGTGTTGCCATTGAACTCACCAGTTGCTCCTCAGCTACTTTTGCGATTGCCCTCCTTCAGCCCATCCCATGTTTCTTCAATTCCCAGTTCATCCTCATTCTCTAGTTTCCTGTCAACGGCTGTGGCGAATCTCTCTCTATGTCCTTCTTCGGCCAGTATTTTTGTGTCCCACCTTAGTTTGCGTTTTATCTTCTTGATTTTCTTACATCAAAGATGGCTGTCCGTGGCTACTATGTTGTGGTCACTGTTCATATATGCTCCGGGATAGCTCTTGCATGGCTTGACTTGGTTCTTGTATCTGACTCTGATGAGTATGTAGTCTGTTTGGTATCTGGCAATATCCCCTGGCATCTTGCATATATACATACCTCCTCTGCCAATGCTGCTCAGAGAGAGTATGAACCCTTACCGTGTAATTCTCATTCCAGAACTCTAACAGTCTTTATCCCATAGCATTTCTTTTGTCCCGTCTGGAATATCCAACACAATTTCTTTCTTTCCCCTCTCCTGTCACTGTATGCCAGTCTCCCATGATGATGAGGTTAACATTACATGTCTAGCAGCCAAATAACGACATCAGGAGGAGACAACTGTCATACACTGAGATTTTCGATTCACTAGAAAAACATTAATTCCTAGGTCTGCACCATAAAATACCTGCGACTTTCCTACTGGCATTTGCAAGCCTTCCATCTCTCCTTGGCACATAGAAAATCAGGATTGACACAGATCTAAAATCATCAAAGTCCATGACTATTTCTGGTTTTGCAGGACAACATTTCCATTTTTTAGGGAAAAAAAATTTCCATTTTATTGTGAATACATATTTTAATTAGGCGCGAGAATTTGAGTGCAACATTTACGCTTGCCTACCATTTAGTGATGGCAACAGGAATAATGGGGAAAGGCATGAAAGCACGGTTTCTCGTACAAAATTTCTTGAACATTGCCCAGTTTTCCCTCAAATAGATTCCTTCTCTAAAATTCCTCACCTTGTTTACCTCCTTTCCTTATTTTGTCCAGAATCCCTATCCTCTTCCTTCTTCTACCATGCCTCCATAGTCTTCTCCCATCTATTGCCCTCCTCAACATGTCCTCCATCCGTCTCTTCTGCCTCCTCTGAACCTCCACCACCAGCGTCCTCCTCCTCGACACTTGTGGGCCAGCAGATTGTTTCAGTTGTCTCATGCAGATCATTTAGTGGGGTGAAAATTCCCCCCATCCACGTCCCCACATCACCCACCTGACTCACCAACTTTCCACTGCCTGAGGTATTTGGGGTGATGAGACTTCTTAAGGATTTTTTTCTCGAGGAGGGCTTTAGGATGGCCTCGTTGAAGAAGGGATAGGTGTCGGTTGGCGAGGAACCTTCTCCAAATGCCCTCCCTCACCTTCTGACACCTCTCCAAGGTTTTCCAGCATCCTCAAAAGAATAACTCTCTCTCTCTCTCAATCCAAATCGTCCAACTACTCTGTAACGTTTCTCCCAACTGCTGCGGTCACCCCAGATGCAACACCTGTCCCCTCGTCAACTCTTTAACTTCTCCCTCCCAGATTCCACACCTTTCCCGTCCCCTCTCTTTCCCCACCCTCATGCGCCACACCTAATGTGGCATACCTACTCTGATGCAATCTCTACATCTCAATCACTTCTGATGCTCTCGACCTCTGAAATGATGGAATCATTAGAAAATACCTCACGATCAACATTCAGGGTGATTCTTTTACATTTTTATGCCTGAAATAATTCCATTTGAATTGCAAACAGGACAAGTTGTGTACGCTGTCAACGTACCTAATTATACATAGAGCTGATAAGCTGCCAAAGATCTTTTTCATCTCTATCACAATAATTGAGATCATTCCCTCGGTTGAGTGATAACAAAGACACTGAAACTGATGTAGGTAAAACTTGGCTTGTATTTCATTAAAAAGTATTTCGAAATAATTTATGCATATCTTGTATGCAATACCACTTGTCTTTTAGAAATACGTGGTAAACAAGAAATCATCAGTAAAATACAGACAAAAATGCACTAGGTGATTGGCCAAAGAGAGAACAAGAGGAAATAAACAACGTGATGAGTGGGCAATCTAGTGGAATATTTGTATACAGAGCTCTGCTAATAGCATTCACAATAAAATCCGTGCTAAGTGAATACATGGGAGACTTGAAAGGTCATATATTGACATTTAATTCTACTATCAACCAGGGCTAATAGCATCCAGAACAAGCGTTTGTACGAATTATAACCATGGTAATGAATGGATCATAAGAAACATTTTCACAACACTGCTAGTTGCAACACTAAATGAGAAACCACCACCACATACCGTTAAGGTATCATGAGCTAAACTGTATTCCTTCACTGTAACAATCAGATTAATTACAGCATTACAAATGCAAGGGAAAAAAAGCAAGCTGACGCAGCATTTCCAGGCAATTGAATGTTCTGTGGGAACACTTCGTTTGTCTGTTTTTTTAGACTGTGGTAGGCATGTATGGGACTCTGGAAATGCGAGTCGAGTTAAAAAAAAATTAAAATCAAGCTTTATAAAATTGCTTAAGTTGAGTTTTTGGAAAAATGGACTGCCATATTGGCAAGAATTGAGGAAGATGTTTTTCCCTCCCAGACATATGAAGAAAGGTAGGCTTGTGTCACAATCAGACACAATATCCTTGACTTTAATTAGATTCATATACTTTCATTAGTGTTAAATTGTATATCATTTTCCCAACAAGTTAAAAGTTAACAAGCATAAATATTTACATTGCTCAATCTAAATATTTACGCTTAAGTGTTCTCACGTACTTAGTAAAATTCTGTTCGGGTTTAAGTTTCATCAAAATTATTTCAATGCACTAAAGTTAGTAATAATGGTTAAAATCAATACAAATGGGATCGTAAAAATCATCAGTGCCACTATGGCATTATTGCAACAATGTCGGTGCATCGGATTCAAAGCAACATTATGACCCCGACTTAGTTTACCACCATTTTCATAAATCAGTTCTGTAATGATCACTACCTTATGGTTACAGTTTACCTAAATTGGATTATATTAACGTTAATGTCATCGTCTGAGTATTATGATGCTCAACAAAAATGTAGCAGAAGTTTATTTTTTTATGAGTGAATGCTGTATTGAGTTTATTTGTCGTGGTCGTTGATTTGAGGAAAATTAGGAAAGAAATCTTGATTAAACTTGGCTTTGAAGGGTTAAATTTTCTCTTAAACTCACAAAATGTAATATTAATGCTGGAGTTCAACGTGAAGCTCGATTTTCATAGCAATGACTAGATGGAGTTCAACGCGAGCTGAAAGTATGGCACGTGCCCATCCGTAGATTTAGACAACATTTCAAGAGATTTATGAAGAATTTCAATGAAAACATTTTGCCCTCACAGATACTGACGGTAGCATTTGCTGACATTAGTAGTTGCATACATCTTCTTTTCAATCATGGCATACTGTTCATGAGGTTCATGCAATGCCTTCTCTAAAGGAAAGAGTAATGCTTAATCATTGTTCATTTGGTATCCATTGTAGTGTGCCAATTTTCTTTAAATACTCATTTTGTGGACATTTATGTTCATAATTTGTATTGACTTCTCAGTTCTTTTAATGTTCATACAGTGTTCTTTGTATTTCCATTAAATGCTCTTTTAATGCTCTAGCGAGTGATGTGCAAGCCTCTTGAAATTCGAGTTGAGTCAAGTTAAAAACAAAAGATCTACTCAAGCCTTTAAAATGATCGAGTCGAGTTTTATTTTGATAGCGATTTTTAAGTTGTTTGAAAACGTGTTATACTATTTTACCTGAATTTTAGTTGAGGATTTTTCTCTCCCTGACTTCCTGAGAAAAGTGGATTTGTCTTTCAATTGGGAGTACATAGTAGGTATCCTCAACTTCAATGGGATTGCATAATCCACATATTTTGCTCTCCATGGGGAGCATAGTTACTTGGATTATGCGATGAGCTCACCATACTTACCTACTGCACTGTGGGCAGTTAAGCATGGGGAGCATATTTTAGCGAGGTTTTTACAGTGGCTTGGATTTTTTATCTAAAATATAATTGGTTTGTATTTTGCCCATCTCTGAGTGTACACTTCTCTTTGTGGATGCCTTTTTCTTGTTCTAACGTGGAACACTAGTGTTCACCACTCTGTGATCACTAATTTTTTTCTCTGTTACTTATTAAAGGATAAATTCAGTTATGTTGCAAAATTCTTGGAATTCTCTTGATGTGAATGGAGAACCAAAATATGATACTAATTGCTAAGGCATTCCAAATGTTGAGAAAATGTCTCAAAGATGGAGCATGATTTCATCAGATGAAGCATCCTTAATTTCCCTCACATCAGGCCATTTAATTGAGCAGTCAGTAACTACTAAGAACAAATTCTTTAAGAATGGACCAGCTAAATCAATATGTTTCCTTTTCCAGAGCTTATCAGACCTTTCTCAGCCTTTTAGTAGAGCCTTGCTAGGAGATGATTTATAGGCTAAGCATGACTCACATGCACCAACCATATTTTCCAACTCTTGGTCTAATTTAGGCCACCACACATGACCTTGCTTATGACTTCATTTTGGCTATTCCGATACGAGTTGCTTGCACCTCTTTCAACATGTTATGCCTCAAGTCTTGAAGAATAACTACCATATTTCCCCACGTCAAAATACCATGCTCTACCACTAATTCCGTTTGCTTCTGAAAATAGGGCACAAATTCATCTCCAATTTTTTATGGCCACCCTAACATTCAAAACACAAAGACCTTACTTAAGGTTTTATCTCCTTAGGAGTGCCTGCCAAATTCTCTGGAGGTGATTGTAAGGAACTCCTCTTCACCTTCCTCTCACCATTCAATCTACTAGCCATTCATCGCCCACCATTGCAATCTACTGGCCACTGTTTTCGGTATACCCTTTCCTTCTCCACAAATATGCAAGGGAGGTTTGTGGTCTATACTCAAAATGAATTCTCTACCATAAACATACGGAGAAAATTTTTTAGTTCCAGAACTTCCCTATCTATTTGGATGTAATTTCAAAATTTCTAGTAATCTCAGCCTTGTTCAAAGATTGTGAGGCAGAGGCAATAGATCTAGACATTCCATTTAGGTATTGATAAAATATTACGCAGCCCATACCCTATGGGGAAGCATCACATTCCATAACTAATGACAAGGATGGATCATAGTGGGCCAAGACCTACCCTGAGGTAATCAACCAAACATTCATAAACGCCTTCTCTCAAGCTTTTGACCAGACCCACTTAATATCTCTTCTCAGCAGTTCATGTAAGAAGGCCAACACTGTGGTAAGACTAGGAAGGAATTTGTCAAAGTATTCCACCAGACCCAAGAAAACTCTTTAGCTGTGATACATTTTGTGGAGCCGGAGAAATCACAATTGCATCAGTCTTTTCCATGGTTGCATGGAGTCTATACTTATCTATTTTGTGCCCCGATAATTGCACGGTTTTGCTCAAAAAAGTACACTATTCCTGATTAATTTTAAACCCTAGGTTCTGCAGCCGGTTAAAATCGCCTCCAGGTTTGTGAGATGCTTCCCGTCATTTCTGCCTGTAACAATTATATCATCCTGTAAACAAGCAGCTTCTGACAAGCCGTGCAACGGTCAATCTATGATTTTTGGAAGGATTGCTGGCACTGAGGTGACCTCAAAAGGCAGTGTCGCATAATGAGAAAGACAACTGTGTGTGTTGACTGCTCACAATCTCTGGGACTCCTTTGATAATACCGCAGTTGTGGGAAGGCTTGGGGTAAATCAGTGGTAAATAACCTCTGGCTCTCTTGCAGCTTAGCAAACAGCGCTTTCACCCACGGAAGAGGATACCTTTCTATTTCCTAATGGAGATTTAGGGTTATTTTGAAATCCTCACAAGTGCGAACATTCCATACTTTTCACAATGGGCACTATTGGTGTTGCCCAATCACTGAAATCCTCAGGTTATATTGCATCCAAATCAATGAAGCGGTCTATCTCTTTATCCACCTTTTCCCTCAAAGCAAAGCTAACGCTCTGTGAGGCATTTTTTGAGCATACCCCCACCCCACTTTTGTTCAGTTTCGCCTCTGCGGACTGTTGACCCTCCGGACTTAGCTAAAGGACTTAACGATATCTGTGAGCCTGGGATATCGAGACATCCATCGATATCCTGATTCAGCGTTTCCTGTCAGCAATTCCTGTCGCCACATTCCTGACCTCCATGTTACCTCACAAGGTCATCTCTCATTTAAATAGCACTTGGCGTCGGAAGACTGCGAGAACTTTCTTAGGCAGAAACTCATGGCACAAAGGCAAAATCCTGAATTCCGCGATTGGAGACGAAAAACAGTTCCTTGAGCTCCAATTGAAATCCTATACAGCATGTGTGTACTCATTCCACTACCTTCCTCCCCTCCAAGGCTACCAATCGCCTGTATTCAATTCACCCCCTCGCCAAATTCCACTCGTTGACCTTGCCGAAACGTCCCCTCCCTTGCTACCAATCGCCTCTACTCCCTAGTTCACCCATTCCACCTTCCAAGTTGCCGAAAAACCTCCCCTCTCTCTGGCGCAGCTGACTCCTGAGGGTACCTTTCATTGGACCATTATTCTTTCAACGAGGGCATTTTTTTCTTCTAGAGCAAGGAAAGCAGAATTTTTGCGTTCAATGAAATTTCATGGATGAAATTATTTACAGAACTATCAGCTAACAAATATTTTATCAGTATATTCTCACTTGAGAAGCCTTTAAATATAGCGAATCATCAATTTTTCTGCAAAAAATTAATAAATAATCTCACAAATACACGTAGTAATGACAAAATAGTATCCATTTGAAAGATTCTTCACTTATATTTACTATACAAGCCCATATTATCACACCCCGAATTCTAACTTAATTCATAGGAAGCATAACAAGACTGCTTTTTCATTTACCTACTTGGTTTCTTGACTCCCGTGTTCCAATCTGTAGGGTGCACCCTATGCACTTACACCCTTATCCTGCACTTTTCTGCTCTTAAGGTAGCCAGCACCAAGGTCTCCCAGTGTTCAATGTCGGAACTATATCAGAACCGCCTCGGCCCGTAAATTGGTCTGCGTACTTCTTCCGCTGGCCGAAGAATTGTATTATCCTTACGTCTGTCCCTAGTATATCAGAAGATCGTCCATTAGTCACTTAAAATTGTATTTTATCGCAAAGACATCGCATTGGAAATTCGCATTATTCACGAAATACCATCCGCGAAAGAAAAATAGGACAATGAAGTCAGTTTTCATTGCTGCCCTTGGGAATCGCAATGCGTATATTCCGATGAAATAATTTGAAGGTAAATAACGCTATAGCTTCCACTAAATTTTGATCATTAAATAGAATATACACCAGACATCGTCCGACATTGGAACGGAAGGCCACGTGCTTGGAATATATCCCAATAATTAGACCTAATAAACTGGCTAAGAAATTTAGCAACTCAGTATCGATATTCATGCCCAAATAATTATTGAGATAGCGTTAATACAAGTTTCATTCCCCTCTAACAAGTTGCCGGTTGAAGCCACGCCTCCTCACATTTTTGGTTTCCTACTTGAATTGAAGATAAAACTGTTTGCTAGTGCACATTTTAATGGCATGTAATATAAAATAATCACAAAATGGAGAATGAACCATCAATACTTTCAGAAGACATTGCGACTGAGCTTACTACCCTTTCCAACGTAGAGCGTCTTCACCGCTGACTTCTTAGGGCGCATCGTCATACACTTACCTTCCTTGTGCACTAGCGCTCTAGTCGTGATGTGCACTAACGGATTGGAACCGCACTATGCGACGTCACATTCGGAAAATGACAATCGAAAAGAGCACATAATGACATAAGGGTACAAAGTGTGCATCACGAAGTAGTAGGGAAAAAGGGGAGGAAAAGAGCCCGGATGGTAAGCAAGGGAAGAGGTTTTCAACTTTCCGATAGATAGTGTAGCCGGCAGCCACTCTTTCCTGAAGTTAGCGTGGTGGAGAAAGGAGGTGAATTCGGAACTGTGTCGATTTTGACTGCGAAGAGTTTAAGTCTTTGATTTAAACATTGAAATGACTAGTTCGTGTTTTGTGCCGGGATGTACCATTGGATACCGGACCACATTAAAATACAACCGGGATCATGGATTGAAGAATATAAGCCTTTTGAAGGCACCCAAGGTATGCTTACCTCTTACATGAAGTAATCATTTTCTTCTTTTCCAAAACAAGTTAAATATATTAATTTGGGAATATATTCGCTTTAAGTGTAAACGCGTAGAATTGTTTCCCAGGTGTAGGAAACGACTTAAGTGCGATGAATGTAACACGTGGTGTACAATTGACTACAGGAAACATTCCGGCATTTCTCTTCATTTCTATGAAGCTATCCATCTTATATACTAGTTTTCTTTTCTAAGTTTTCTAATTTATGAAAATGTTGATAGTCCTCTCGTTTTATTCATCTTTTTAGTCTTTTTCGCGGAAGTACTTAAATGTAATCACATCAGGAAAGGGCCACTGCTTTCTTTTTTCACGCCAATCTCTCCTAAGAGGGATACACCACTCGTTACTAATGGCGCAATGGTTTTAATTGATTATTAATGTGTCCTTGTGCTCGCGTCGGACAACGCGTGGTGAGTTCGCGACTGAATGAGTGCATTGTAGTTCTTCCCTCGATTTCTGTTCGCCAGAACTGATTCCATTTGAAATGAAATTTTCTCTTACCTGTGTTTTATTCGTGTGGCTAATAAAATTTGTTAACCCTTTGTTTTATCTAAGTTATCTTATTTTTCATATCTCTTAATCCTAAATTTCTTTATTTAATCTCATCTGGCTCAGTGCTTTGGGTGACTTATCAAGGCGAAATTGATCATTGATCATGAATCCTGGTATAGGTAGAGGATAATACATTTTGAGTTTCAACTCGATGAGCACTTTCTGGCGTCTTCATATAGTCCATTGCTCTTTTACTATCTGAAGTACAATTTTCTGTATGCAATAATGTAAGCATGTAATAATTACTTCTTTCTAAGGTGATACCTAGTTTTTGATGGAAATCCTTCCGTTCAGTATGATGTCTAGGAGATGACCTGATTTTGGAGAACTTATGTAATTTTATTGTTGTAGTGATTTATTGTAGCATGTAATAATTACTTCTTTCTAAGGTGATACCTAGTTTTTGATGGAAATCCTTCCGTTCAGTATGATGCCTTGGAGATGACCTGATTTTGGAGAGCTTATGTAATTTTATTGTTGTAGTGATTCATTGTAGCATGTAATAATTACCTGTAATAAAACCCTGAGTGTGCGTGTGATTGAGGTTCGCGAGGGTCTCTGTTTCTCGACATACCCAAATGGAAGAGTGAATCTTTGCTTTCATTTTGCATCTACTGTGTGTGGTTGAGATTCATGAGGGACACTGTCTTCTGATATACCTAAAGGCTAGAGAGCTTGTGAGTGTGTATGTTCTGTATATATTTTCTGATGTTATATGTTCTTTCAGCGGCATCTTTCTTACTGATGCATGTTTTGTTATATCAATAGTTGTATTGCACCGGAGGTTTGCATTATTAGTCACAGTATTTTATGTATTTAGGAAAAAGGTCCTTTGCCCTCAGTGACAGCCATCATATGGAAAATTTTCTTTTGTAAATTGCGTTTTTTTTCCAGAGTGTGCCTGGCAATTAACTCCAGCATTAGAATTCTGAAGTTGTATTTGGTCTTACACTTCTTTTTTTCAGATACTGGATGGTCAAATATATCAGGCAGGTTTATTCATGGATCCTTGTCATTGGTAGCACAAGAGGACTCTGTATTATTCATTGTTTTGATGCAGTATTTCAAATCCTATGCACTTTGACTGTTGTATTTGAAATGACTTTGATTGATTATTATGGATATGTGAAATATCAAATAAATTTTTTCGCTTACATATGCATTTTTTGTACGAGGTGATTCCTGTCTAACTTCAGTTATCGTCCTTTTTAGACCGTATTTCCATCGGTTGAATCTGCTGTTATAAGTATGTGATAGTTTTTATAATCAATTGTTAATATATTTTTCACTAATCCTTTGTCTGGGTCTTCTTTTCTGCCGCGTAATGATCAAATCCAAGTACACCTGACTTTCTGCTCTATGAAATAAATTATAATGGGCGATGCGATCCTTTTTCAGATCCCGCTGGATATTAGTGGTTGTCGGTAGCTTTGCGTTGTTCTTTGGAGTTCTACGTGAGATATTGCATATTTATCTGGATTGCTCTAACGCATAACCAATTACCGACCTACATAAGGGTAAATCCATTTCAATTCTGATATAACGGTTAGCTCTTCTTTCCGAGTGGATGAATAGGCGGCAGTGTTTGTATATTTGTATCTGTTACAACTTCATCCCACAGTTTTATATTGTATTCGCATTTATCTGCCCAGATATGTTAGCTTCTTAGGTGTCTATTATGTTCCTTTAGAGCCAGTGTCGTTCGGGTGGGCGTGGCACATTTGTTATGGGAATGTATTCCTGCGACAGCTACCTTTTCCTGCATTTACATTCGTAGACATCTTCGGAGTTTGTTTTTCAAGGGTCTATGGTGATTCTACCGAGCGAAAATTTCATTTCCGCTGGTCTGGTGCATAGAAATCGGTGATATAATTATTATAGATACAGTGCGGCCCAATGCCTTGCTGGGACCACCCGCCGCATAGTGGCGTCGCGTTGCGGTTTTTTGAGCATCTGTTCCTTGCTGATCCCCCATCCCAAAATTTCACTACGGCGATCGCCCTCCTATATCCTACTCAGTGGTGTGCATAATATCGGATTGGAACACGGCCTAGGTATTTAGACAATATGGCGTCTGCGGTCACTGGAATTTGACGTCATATCCGCCCTATGATATCTAGGTTTCAAGGGAAGATTGCTCAATTTGCCAAGTTCGAAAACGGCCTTTGTTGTGTACTTTAACGTAAGGGTAATCGAAATTCGAGGTAATATTTCAGTATGATTGTATTCTATATGAGTAGCATTTCCTGTCAAAGGTTGTTTTCGCCCGTAAAAAATAGTGGATGCGTGACCACGTTTTACTGATCACTCGTCTACGCTCATCCGTATCAATTTTCTTGGGATATTATGGTGGAATGTATGTGGCGACGTTGTATTATTTTCTCGAGCACTTCATAAACGGTGTAAAATGTCATTTTCTGTAGTTTACTCGAAGTTTCTGTAGTTTAGCCTCTTGCCGGTAAAAGCGGAAGTGATGCTACTGCGTCACGTTTTATTGGCGCCAAAAGGAAAACAAATGCGTCTTGAAATGCTCTCGATAATAAATAAATGCAGAAAGCACATATTGGGCACCGGGGAAGCTGAGTGACGTTATTTTAATTTTTGATAGACATTGCCCTCCAGGTACACCCTCGCAGATCGGCAAGAATGGCCATCATTACTTATCGAGTATTGTACTTCAATCTTCTTCTTATTATCCAATGGGCAGCCTCGGGCGCGGTGCTGCCTTTCCTCCAGGTGATGGGCAAGCAGCTGGGCGTGTCCGAAGTGGTGATGGGCAGCGTGACGGCGCTGCTGCCGCCCCTCTACCTGCTGGCCAAGCCCCTCTTCGGCGTCATCGTGGACCACTTCAGCGGTCAGCGGAGGGTCATCTTCCTGCTCGTGTTGGCCGGCCAGACCGCGGCCTACGGGTGCCTCTACTTCCTGCCCCGCAACGTCGAGAAGGGCCCGCCTGTCCCGGGAAATGACACCTCGCTCATCGAAGCCGATGCACCCCCCTGCGAACTTCCTCGAATGTGTCCGACCTTGTTCATCTCGACTCTCGTGCCTGCGCCGAGTTCCGAAGAGACCGTCACGGTCGATGGCATTTTTCGGAACGGTTCCTCCTCCGTCGGAAGTGGTGCTCCATTGGTGCACCCGCTGGCAAGTGACCTCTATGCCTCTCCACAATTTTGGATATTCGTGGCTCTCTTGTGCATTGGAACGGTCTTCTTCAACGTAGCAAACAGCGTCAGTGACGCCATAACTTTCGACATATTGGGTAAGCTATTCAAATCTATCGAGGGCAACTCGTTAATAATCGCCGCCGTCATTACCTGGGGCCTCTCTATACCCTCGCCTCTTACGCGAATGAATCTTAATCAGGACACTAACATAAAAGTCTATCCATTAAATTATAATTATGAAAATGCTTTGTCACTCGACAGGCTGTACTTATGAAGAAAATACTCCAACAGAAATCAGCTTTTGCAAAAATTTAAAAAAGTAGGCCTTTGCCGATAGAATTACAGAAAATATAGTATGAAAAAATCTTGGTTTTAATGTAATGAGAGAGGAATTTGAAATGGCATTCTAGAAGTTAAAGAATAACAAGACCACAGGTGTTGATGACTTTCGAGCGGAACTCTTAAAGGAAAGTGGTCCACTGATGAAAGAAAGACTGTTGAAACTGGTACAATAATTTGCGAAAGAGGTGAATTACCATCTGACTTTGTGAAAACAGTGATAGTTCCCGATCCGAAGAAGCCAGGAGCAAAAAAATGTGAGCAGTATCGCACAATAAGCCTAATATCCCATGCATCAACAAATATCTCCAACATCATACTACACCGAATGGAAAGAAAAACAGAAGATTTTTTGACAGAAGATTAATTTGGCTTCAGAAAAGGTGTTGGAACAAGAGAAGCAATTTTAGGATAGCGGCTAATATTAGAAAAACGACTAGAGAAGGGCAGAAAAACCCATTTAGTCTTTATAGACATTGAGAAAGCTTTTGATAATGTCAAATGCTCAAAAATGTTCGAAATCCTAAGGAAATGTGGAATAGAGTATAGAGACGGAAAATTATTTGGAATTTGTATAAAAACGAAACTGCAGTTATTAAAATAGGAAATGAGCAGCAAGAATCAGTAATAGGGAAAGGAGTAAGACAAGGCTGTGCGCTCTCCCCAATAATATTTAATGCTTATATCCTAGACCACTGAACAGGATTAGAGAAGACATGGATTTAGGGATAAAAATACAAGGGGAGAGGGTAAACATGATTCGATTTGCAGATGATATTGTTGTGATGGCGGAGAGTGAAGGGGATCTGGAGACCATGCTAAAAATGATGGAAAATTCTATGGGGAAGTAATACGATATGAAGATTAATGAAACTAAAAATAAAATAATGGTATGTAACAAAGACGAGAGGCAAAGAAACTCCAATGTTACCATAATAATGAATGGGGGAACACTGGAAGAGTTCGATGAATTTACTTCTCTGGGAAGCATAATAACTAAAGACGGTAGAAGTAAAAGGGAGATAAGAAGTAGAATAAGACAGCCAAAGATTGCTCTTAACAAGAAAAAACGCCTCTTTTCTACAAACAGTATCAAGTAGTGTACGAGGAAGAGATTATTAAAAGCGCACGTGTGGAGTGTTGTCCTATATGGGTGTGAAACCTGAACAATAGGAAAGAAGAGAAAAGGAGACTTGAGTCCTTTGAAAACTGGTGCTACAGGAGGATGCTGAAGATAAGTTGGAAAGATAAAATAACAAATGAAGAAGTTTATCAGAAAATAGGAGAGAAGAATGACATATGGAGTAGTATAGGAAACATTCTGAGGCTCGAGAGCATGTGATGAAGACGATAGTAGAAGGAATGACTGAAGAAAAAAGATGTAGAGGAAGACCTCGACTTGATTATACGAAGCAGTTATTGGAGGATTTGAACTGCACCAGCTATCAGGAACTGGAATGAAGAGCCGACTGGAGGACTGCTCTCGCAGACCAATCCAAGGATTGAATGCCTAAGAAGAAGAGAAGTATGGAAAGACAATCAGGCATCAAGCCCGGTGATTGCAGCTAGATAACGGGATGTAACGACGTATACCATACAATTTTGCGCGTAAGACTTGTGGAGAACGCGCCTCCTCCAATTTGCCTTCTTGTAGTCACGACTGGCCTAAGGCCGTGTTCCAATCCAAGTACAGCCCTAAGTATATCCCTTGTAATAAGGGTAAGTTATGTTTGGGCTGCGGGGTGTAAAGACAAATCGAGCCATTGGAACGGACGGCAAGCACTCATACTTGGATGCGGTCGCCGCCAAAGTGAAAACATAAACATATCGTGAAGCATTAACAGTCATCTACATCTACGTCATGCCCTGCAAACCACCCAAAGGGTGTGTGGCAGGGGGTGCTTCCACACCAGGCATGCGTGAATCATACGGCAGAACACCGAAACTACATTGAAACCAGCGTACCACACATGCAATGCGCCAATTAAAAATCATAACCAAGAAACATTCTATCGTCGATCGTTCCAACATGCAAGGGGTACAAGGACTACTACTACAGATTCAAAATATCATGCATTGGTAAGAACATCAATATTTACATCATGCATAAATAAGAACGTAGAGAATAAAAAGAGAAAGATCTACAGTCTAGCTAATGTCACTATTTGCACTGTTCATGACGACGATCTCAGCTGTTATGGCCCCAAGTGGTAGGCGGAAAAATGACATTTTATACCTATCGGTTCTACAATCTATCTCTCTAATTTTATTGGCACGATCTAATCTACCTTAGCACGAGGGGGTTAATAGTATGTGTTTTACGTCGTCAAAGAAATGTTTTTCCTGAAATTTAGCTAAGAGGTTAAGCCTATAATTTAATCTACGCTGTGATAGCGATTCCCATCCCAATTCTTCTAACAATCCAGGCACACTAGTAAACTTATTATAGCATCGTTTTACAAACCTAGCTCCTCTTCGCTGCACGCGATCTAATTCCGATATCAACCCCGCTTCATAAGGATCCCATACACTGGCAGCATATTCCAGATGATGCCTAATGATTGAAAAATAGCAACGTTCTTTCCCTTTCTCATCACATTTTCCGAGTATTCTCTTAATAAAGCCTAGCTTCCTGTATGCTTGACCGCATATCTCCCGAATATATTTTCCCCAAGATATGTCGAGTAATTGTGACCCCTAAGTACTTAACAGACTTGGCGTTCATTATTTCCGTATTATTAATTCTGTAAGTCCTACCTGACCTATTTTACTTTTTCCAAAAGCTAACTGCTACGCACTTCCATCCGCCACTTTTCGCACCAAACATGAATAGCAAGCAGGTCGATTGTTAACGAGTCCCTATCTTCGGAATAGGTAAAATCCCTATACACAACCGCGTCGTCTGCGAAGAGTCTAAGCTTACTTTTAACAACGTTGCTAATATCATTTATTTACAAGAGAAATAAAAAACAAAACGAGGCCACAAAACATTGGTGCGTACAAACAAATCATGAATATGTTGCATAATTATTTAAATACAATAATCAGACTAAATGAGGGGATAAATTACAATGTAAGTATATTGTTTCACTAGAATAGGAGAACATGAGCGCGAATTCGACAAGCTCTAACAACTATTTTTTTAAATTCTGGAGTTCTCACAGAAAATTGTGCGCCCGATTCTTAGTCCGCCTCCCGGTGATTCGACAGCGTGTGCGTGTGGGTGACACACACGTGTCTCACACACACACGCCGACAAATCACCGGGAGAAACTCACCCAATCAAATAACACGATTTTAAATCTCACTTAAACATTTGAATTCAATTTAATAGCTTTCTTTTGAACACTTCATACAAAATTTCCCGTACTAACTTATAAATAACTCATTAGTTACAATTTCACACATTAAATTAAATCAGAATGTGTATTTCTTTGTTCTTTCACATGTGTGTCACTGAGTTTCTTCTCCTTTTGGGCCACGGCACTAATTCCTCTCTGGGAATTCACCGCCAGATATTCACTTTGACCCTTCTAGGTCACACAAATGTATCCACTAGACATACAAATAAAATGCCCTTCACACATTCATTTACATACATACAAGTGATGGCCCCGGTGTCTTCTGACGTGACACACATGCTATTGGATGGACCCTCCTTGCTTGGTACGTATCTGGTTTCGTCTGCTAGATCTCTGCTATTCCGCCAATCGTAGTCGGCAAACCGTCTGTTTCACTTTCGAATCCCGCTGCAGAGGATATCTTGCTCAATTTTTTATCTGCTGCTAACAACTTCGAGTAATTTTTTTCGTATTTTCTGAGTAAGCACTATCAAAAGAATACTTCTTGTTTCTAATTTTCGCGGCATGATGTTCGAGGCACGACCCTTGTGTGCAGGTCCGACTATGGTGTGCAAAGTTTAAACAATGTTTAAAGGTGTTCCCTGTTACCATTGGTGGAATTTGTTGCTACGTAGCTGCGATAGGCTTAGGCTACTCCACATAGAGTGGTTCACGTGTACAGCTCGTGGTTAATGAAGCGTGTTTGTTGGTACAACTGCACTTAAGCAATGTGGAATTTTAAAGTTGATATGCCCAAAGACACGTGGTTGTCTTTGCAGCTGATATATCTTAATGTATAAACGGAAACGATTTCGATATCTTACAACTTAAAAGTTATATTCTTCACCTCGAATTGACGGACCGAAAATTCCATGAATTTTGTTTGATTGCGGACCGTTTGGAGTGTACGAATATTTTCTACTTTGAAATGATCAGTGCTCATAGTCTTGCCAGTGACGAGTCGTTACTGAGCTACGATCTCTTGCACCAACTCGTCACCGTCAGCAATTACCGTGATTAGGGGGAAACCATGTTTGTCGACATCCTTGTTTTCCACTGTTTTTAAGGCTTCAGTCTTCGCCGCGGCCTCCATTTCTTTCACAGCCAACATTTTTCATACTTCGCATAACTTATCTTGGTATTTTTGTAAATATTTTTGGCCATGACGGGTGTATCCATTGCAGAAAATATCTTGACAAGTTGGGAATATCCACTCCATGAAGACAGCACCCCATAAACACCATCTAAGTTAATGTGAATACTTTTGCAATCCTCAGTCCATATATAGTCTTTGGTATGGCACACTTCGCAGACAAAGTTCAATCATATTTTCTGTCCTAATAGACATTCTCCAACAAGTAAAATATGACTAACTGTACATTAGAAAGTCGAATGATCAATGGACCGAATTGGCTTCAGAAAGTAATAGAAAATCCACGGTCCTTCGGCCAGACAGAGGGAGAGCCTCATTCAGGTCATCCTGCAGTTCCGCTTCCTCGATGAAACTTTCCGATGAGCAATAGGGGTCCGCTGTAAACCCTCCTCCGTTCGCAGTAGTAAGCATCACGTCTGTAGGTACTCCAACACCGTATTCACTCGAACCTCTCATATTGGGGCAGTCATTTAACTTTCTGCAATCATAATTGACCCCGAAAAAATGGGCGCGGTGATTTCTTTACCTGTGCAAAACGTAGAGTTCCTTGGGTTAAGGAGTCTATACGTACAATGAAACCATCATAATTAATGTGAGCCTGCGAAATGTTTGTTGCGTAATCCTCATATTTATATTGCATCAGGGAAAGTTTCAAAAAAGCAGGCCCCCCAGTTTCCCCCATTTCCTCGCAGTTCCCGAAATTCTATGTTGATGCTGGACAAACTGACCGAATTAGAACAAAACGCAGAAGAGCTTGCGGAATTGGAGGGCACTGCGTCCTCTTAAGAGTACGATGATACATATCACCAATGTAAGAGAGGAATAATAACTGTATGCATAAAGAACTCGCGAAGCACGATACTCCAACCAGCGTAATATTTCTTTTGTTCTGACTTTGAAGGACGGAGAGCTCGGCAATCTCATATTCATTTGACGAGCATCCCAATGAACAAGATTCGGAAATATCGTACATTGCGTTAGGCTTATATCTATTGTCAATGGTCAATGCACTCATTACACCAAGTGGACCCAGCCCGTATACACATTCAAAAACAGCTCGCCGAACTGTCCTGTTTGAAATTTCTCCATGACTTGCTCGTTCGCTCCAGCAGACCCTAGTTTTCAGGGGAGCGTGGCGGGGAAGAAAGTGATGACGCTGTGAGTGACGACGGGAGCGCTCCTGAGTCCTTCGTGGACCACTCTGGAGCGTTCACGCGCCCGGGTTCATTCGTTTGACGTTATGACGACCCGAACTCCCACGCCATTTGAAATGCGAGGTTCTTCCTGAGTCAAAGTCCTTGAAGAAGTTTCTCGTGCTAAAATTTAGTTAAAGGGTCTTTCAGTCTTGATGCAGGATTTCCGTTGGATTTCTACTTCTGAAGGAAATATTTGTATTTTCCCAATAGGGCAAAGTCACATTTTTAAGCTGTCGTTGAAATGTTTAATCCCTTTACCCATGTATTGAACTGTCTGAATATGAAAACATGACTGTCATGATATCTGTCAAATGCAATGTAATATGGTTTGGATAAAATGACACTAGATCCAAGGTCGAAAGAGTGCAGCGGAAAATTAAAATCCATTTCATACTGCATACCTTGAATCGGCAATGACCCTCGTTGCTGTGACGTGTAGGGCTGTATGTGAGTAAGGAAAACTTTACGGAAAACTTGTATTTGATGAGCAGCTAAGAATCTTGGATTCAAGTGAAAGAAAAGCGAATGAAAGAGAGAGGTCAAAAAGAAAACTTTTCAAATATCGCCCAAAACAAGTGTTCATTTCTTGTCGTGAAACAATAAGATGTTTTCAAACTTTTTTAACGGAACCAAGCAAGTGATTATGTGGCATTACGTAACCCTAAAATATCCCTTCCAGTAGTATAAACTGGAAAATATTTTTATTTAACTTAAAACGGGGATTACCATTGACAAAGGCATGCGTTAGGCTCATAAGTTTCTCTTCCATCACGAACTATAGATGAGGGCTCCCGAATCATATGCCTATTGTTGACGAGACAAGGCTTTTCTACAAAATAGTCGGAAACCAGAGATAGGATTACATTTGTCAGTAGACTCGTCGAGCGAGCGAGATGCAAATGGCGGCTGACAATGAAGACGTCAGCCGCCCTCGACTGCGGGCGACCGGAGTGACAGTGAGGGGAAAAAAGTATCTCTTATTCTTTAACGTGGCTCTTGCTTGTCGCTGGTACCAGTAGTTTTCTCTTGGAAAAGTATCTCTATGTTCCTTTTGTGGGCATCAACTATTATCATTTGCATATAACCATTTAGGCTTCATATTATGGGAGGGAATTGGCACATGCATCGTAAATTATCGGAAATTGGTACATAGACGGTGTACCCCTTTTGCCTGGAGAGCCTGTGAGTGAATTTAGCGCATTTGGTTCTTATCGTGCTCACTACTGACGCTTCGGTATGGTTAAGCACAATGGTAAGGATTTATAGACCGAGAAGTAATTACTGTACGCCGAAATACTTCGGAATATCACTCCGAAATATGAGGCGACAGATGGTTCTTGTTTCGTCACTAGGCATAGTTTGTCGTTAATTTACTCCCAAAATATACCTCGTCGAGGTTACCTGCCCCTTTCAGGATTTAAGGCTCAAGTAGTAATATTATTTATAACGGTGCGTGTCTGATACATGTCAACGATCGCCTTCTCTTCCGCTGCTTATCGTGTTTGCCGGCGTTACAGGCGAAGGTCACGAGATGGCGTACGGCGCACAGCGTGTTTGGGGCACCGTGGGCTACGGCGTGTCGGCGCTACTCGCGGGAGGCGCAATGCAGTGGTGGCGCCCCGACGGCGGGAGCGGCGTCGAAGCGGACTACGCGCCAGCCCTCGCCCTGGTCGTCGCATTTGGCGTAGTTGACGTCATCGTCTGCCATCGCTACCTACAAGTGGGTGACGTACGCTCCTCTGTGTGTGTGTGTTATTATTATTATTATTTGGGGCTAGGATTTGGTAATTCTCTCGGCTTCACCTCATTTATTCATGATTCATAGTTTTCTCTAATTTTCAAGCAGTGGTGCAACAGCATTTTGAGCGGCACGCACAGGGGAACCCCGCCGAAGGGGCTGGTTACCGCAACCTTGGGGCCCTTCCCTTCGCGTATCGCCTCTCAACCGCTGCTGCATTTCCAAAGCTTTCAAATTTTTTCATCTTTTTGTTTCAAAATTCCACATTGGAAGTTAAATTCTCCTTTTTCATTTTTCAAAAAGAAGTTCTTGTATCCCCAATTCCTAGCGAAGTCCTCTAACGAGTTATATGTGGCACATGGTACATTCTCTCCCTCTCTAACCTTCTTGTCATCTTCTCTTGGAATGCGTCGGCGTAGTTGACAGTCCTTTCTGGCTCCTTTAAAGTACAGAGTGAACTCGGAGTAAATAGCACTTTTCGCACATGAAATTATTTGTTTCGACAGCGAAGTAGCAGTCTTGGCTATTAGCGCTGGCAAGCAGCTGAAAGGAGTTGGGGCTATTGGAGTCAATCCGGTGTAGAGTTCAAGTCTTAGACTGTGGGCAGCGATTGTTCCGGGTTTCCATCCGCGTGTATCCATTATTTCGGACAATATTTCGCCAACGTTCCAGTTGGCTTCCTCAGGTCCACTGAAGTGACGATGCAGGAATTGGTCCTCTTAATATACACGTAGTTTGGCGCCAAATTTGTGGAGGTGTGCTCTCATTGGTTGGACTCTCTGAAGACCCGTTTCCACGCGCTGGCGAGGGTGTAGCCGTCTTCGCGGTTGAAATTCGCAGGTGTTTTTGTGATTTCAATTGCTTCCCTGATGACTCTTGGGTAATAGCGGCCTTCTTTATTCAATAATGAGGCGTTGTCAAAGTCAATGCTGTGGGTCGGTCCACTCCATTGATGTTCAGCCACCGCTGACTGGCTGAATTGCCTGTTTTTTGCGGCCCTTCGGTGTTCTTGCACTCGGCATTTCAGAGCTCTTGAAGTCTGGCCGATGTAGGAATTGCCGCAACTACATTTTATTTGGTATACTCCTCCATAGATGTCTTTAGGGTGGTGGTCTTTCGAGTTGACGAGGATACTCGCCATCTTGGTAACGCATTTAAATCTGGTCATGACGTTGTGTTTCTGGAGGGCTCTTGCGATTCTTTCCGTGGTCCCGGCGACGTAAGGTAAGATGGCGTGTGCCCTCGCCTTTTCTGTAGTACGGCTCTCTTCATAGGCCCTCTTTGGGGCCATCAGTTGCTGCTTCCGTTCCATCTTGCGGATTATCTTCAGGATGTTTTCTCGCCGGAAGCCGTTCATCTGGAAAGTTTCCATTAGATGTCGTTTCTCTTTTGCGATGGAAGCAGCGTCTGAGAGCGAGCATGCTCGGTGGAATAAAGTTTTAATTACTCCGGCTTTCTGTTGAGGGTGGTGATGGGAGTTCGCATGGAGGTATCGGTCCGTGTGGGTCTTTTTCCGAAAAACGGAGTGTCCTAAAGACCCATTTTTTCTTTTCTCGACGAGGACGTCTAAAAAAGGCAGGCAGTTGTCCGTTTCCGTCTCCATGGTGAATGTGATGGCTGCATTTTGTGCGTTCAGGTGGTGCAAGAACTTCTCGAGTTCATCCGTTCCATGTGGCCATACCACAAATGTGTCGTCCACATACCTCACAAAGAGTTTTGGCTTTTTGTGGAAGGACTGCAAGGCTTTCCGTTCAAAATCTTCCATGAAAAGATTGGCGACCACCGGTGAGAGAGGGGATCCCATTGCAGCTCCATTTGTTTGTTTGTAGAATTTACCGTTCCACGTGAAGTAGGCGTTTCTGAGGCAAAATTCCACCATCCTTGGAATGTCTCCCGGGAGGCCGTCACTTGTGAAAGTCTTGATTATTTCTACTGCTTCACCAATAGGGATATTAGTGAAGAGAGAAACTACGTCGAAGCTCACTAACATATCGTCCTTGCTGATTTCGGTCTTTTTTAAAATCTCAATGAAGTGAGCGGAGTTTTTCACATGCGTCGGCGTCTGACCGGAGAACGGTAGGAGTTGCTGGGCCAAATATTTGGCGAGTTTATGCGTTGGAGAGTCTATGGCACTCACTATGGGTCGTAGAGGGACCCCTTGTTTATGGATCTTGGGTAGGCCGTATAATCTAGGTGGTTTGGGAGCCGACTCGATGATCCATTTCCTTTCTTCTGGAGGGATCGAAGACTGGTTGATGATATGTTTTATTCCCTTCTGAATCCTTGAGGTGGGATCCCACCTCAAGGATTCAGAAGGGAATAAAACATATCATCAACCAGTCTTCGATCCCTCCAGAAGAAAGGAAATGGATCATCGAGTCGGCTCCCAAACCACCTAGATTATACGGCCTACCCAAGATCCATAAACAAGGGGTCCCTCTACGACCCATAGTGAGTGCCATAGACTCTCCAACGCATAAACTCGCCAAATATTTGGCCCAGCAACTCCTACCGTTCTCCGGTCAGACGCCGACGCATGTGAAAAACTCCGCTCACTTCATTGAGATTTTAAAAAAGACCGAAATCAGCAAGGACGATATGTTAGTGAGCTTCGACGTAGTTTCTCTCTTCACTAATATCCCTATTGGTGAAGCAGTAGAAATAATCAAGACTTTCACAAGTGACGGCCTCCCGGGAGACATTCCAAGGATGGTGGAATTTTGCCTCAGAAACGCCTACTTCACGTGGAACGGTAAATTCTACAAACAAACAAATGGAGCTGCAATGGGATCCCCTCTCTCACCGGTGGTCGCCAATCTTTTCATGGAAGATTTTGAACGGAAAGCCTTGCAGTCCTTCCACAAAAAGCCAAAACTCTTTGTGAGGTATGTGGACGACACATTTGTGGTATGGCCACATGGAACGGATGAACTCGAGAAGTTCTTGCACCACCTGAACGCACAAAATGCAGCCATCACATTCACCATGGAGACGGAAACGGACAACTGCCTGCCTTTTTTAGACGTCCTCGTCGAGAAAAGAAAAAATGGGTCTTTAGGACACTCCGTTTTTCGGAAAAAGACCCACACGGACCGATACCTCCATGCGAACTCCCATCACCACCCTCAACAGAAAGCCGGAGTAATTAAAACTTTATTCCACCGAGCATGCTCGCTCTCAGACGCTGCTTCCATCGCAAAAGAGAAACGACATCTAATGGAAACTTTCCAGATGAACGGCTTCCGGCGAGAAAACATCCTGAAGATAATCCGCAAGATGGAACGGAAGCAGCAACTGATGGCCCCAAAGAGGGCCTATGAAGAGAGCCGTACTACAGAAAAGGCGAGGGCACACGCCATCTTACCTTACGTCGCCGGGACCACGGAAAGAATCGCAAGAGCCCTCCAGAAACACAACGTCATGACCAGATTTAAATGCGTTACCAAGATGGCGAGTATCCTCGTCAACTCGAAAGACCACCACCCTAAAGACATCTATGGAGGAGTATACCAAATAAAATGTAGTTGCGGCAATTCCTACATCGGCCAGACTTCAAGAGCTCTGAAATGCCGAGTGCAAGAACACCGAAGGGCCGCAAAAAACAGGCAATTCAGCCAGTCAGCGGTGGCTGAACATCAATGGAGTGGACCGACCCACAGCATTGACTTTGACAACGCCTCATTATTGAATAAAGAAGGCCGCTATTACCCAAGAGTCATCAGGGAAGCAATTGAAATCACAAAAACACCTGCGAATTTCAACCGCGAAGACGGCTACACCCTCGCCAGCGCGTGGAAACGGGTCTTCAGAGAGTCCAACCAATGAGAGCACACCTCCACAAATTTGGCGCCAAACTACGTGTATATTAAGAGGACCAATTCCTGCATCGTCACTTCAGTGGACCTGAGGAAGCCAACTGGAACGTTGGCGAAATATTGTCCGAAATAATGGATACACGCGGATGGAAACCCGGAACAATCGCTGCCCACAGTCAGAATCTCCGCGGAAGCCTACTGGGAAACCTCAAGTCTTAGAATTGAGTTTCTACCAGTAATCTTTTTCACTGCATTCACTACCAGTTTCCATGTCGGTACTGTTTGGGGGCAGTCAAAAATAAGATGCCACATGTCCCCTATCACTCCGGGGCACCATGGACAATGGGCATTGTCCCTTACTTTTGTTTTCTCAAGGAAGACATCATCTGCTAAGGCTCCGTGGGCTAGACGCCAGGCGACATCTGCGTCCTTACCAAATGTCATCTTCTCTCTGAAGGAAGGCCACTGAATTTTTTCCTCGCTGTACTTTCCAGCTATAGGCCAGCTGGCTCCCTTACGCCTTAAAAGACATTCGGGGTAGATTAAACGTTTACTGACAGGTAGCACAATCGACTTCCTGATTGATTTTAAGTCTGCGTGGAAAACTACGTTTGTCGTTTGCGATCCATCTCCTACGTCATAATTTGGAAGTGGCCGAGGGTCAAACAGATGCCATGCCTGAATCACCGAAGTGTAGAATGCATCTAAGCCCATAGTGTTACCTCCCATTCGCGTGAATAAAACTTGATATTTTGTCGGCTTATGCTTTCACCGAGGCGTGCTTTGGCCAAGTCTTTCCACGGATGGCTATCAGAGCTCATAAACCTTTGAGCTACGCGGAATCTAAAGGAGAGAATTTACTCTCTAGGTCAACTAAACCCGACCCTCCTGATTCAATGGGCGCGGACAAAATCTTAGAGCTCACCCAGTGTTTTCCTCCATTCCACACGAGATTCACAAGCTGCGCTTGCGTCCTCCTCCAGATAGGTCTGGGTGGAGTGTAAACCTGTAAAATGTGCCACATCTTAGGCGCAATAAATTGATTGATAGTTAGCACTCGCCCTCGGTATGTCATGCTTCCTATCCTCGGTTTCCATTTCACAATGGTGTCGTCTAGCTTCTTTACAAGTTCTTCGTTGTTCAACGTATTTTCTTCGTCGTCCCTATTATGAAGCAATACGCCAAGCACTTTCAAATTTTTATCGGTCCAACTAAAGCCCAAGGGCTTATCTTTTCTCCCTCGCCACTGGCCTACCCAGAGACCAACACTTTTCTGTGGATTGAATTACGCTCCAGAGAGTTCAGCGTAGGTCTTGAAGGCAGCTACTATTCTAGGGAAATCTTCCTCTCTTTCTACGAAAATATTTATGTCGTCTGCATAAGCGGACGCTGTGAGCGGCATAGCGGGCATATCAAACACCAGGACCCCTGAAATTTTATTCCTTACTAGGGCAAGTAAGGGTTCCGATGCTAAAGCAAACAATTGCCTTGAGAGAGGACATCCTTGTCTGATTCCTCGCTTAAAGATGATTGGCGTGGTGAGCACTTACATACCCTTATTAGGCCCCTAGCGCCGTTATATAAGGTACTTAAATAGTTGATAAATGTATCGCTGATACCCATTTCTTTAAGAACGATAAGAAGGTACTCTCTATGTATGAAATCGAAGGCTTTCGATTGATCTAGGGACATAATAGCCATTGATGCACTATGTAAATTCTTCTCCTTGATAAGATCCCGAATGAGCATAATATTATAAAAAATCGTGCGGCCGGGAATGCAGTAGCTCTGCTCTTGCGACACCAGTGTCGAAATAACCGTAGATAATCTACTAGAAAGCGATTTTGCGATAATCTTGTAGTCTACGTTGGAGAGAGATATTGGTCTCCAGTTTTCGATTGTGTCAGAGGCCGAGTCGACGAGGAGGCCGTGGTGCTTCAGGGCATCTACTCCGAGGATGGAGGTGCGGATGTCCGCTGCGCAGAAGGTCCAGTCGAGAGGCCTGCGCATGTCATGCATGAGGTCCAGCTGAGAGCCGGCGACGACCGCCAAAGACGATGCCGGCATTACGCGTTTCCCTCATTGGAGACGTCCGCAACATGAACGTGAAACTTGCAGGGCTCTCTGTAGCGGATGCCTGGGCTCCCAACTTGATGTGGTAACAGCAGTACCCAGTGCGTGCGTCCGGGTAAGGCTGGGCCACTGTCTCCGACGGTAGAGGTTGAGGCGTGCTGTATCCCGATGAAAGCGTGGAGGCAGATGATGGCGCGCGCGAAGTCACTGTGACCAACTGGCCGAACTGCATGACCTTGTCAGCGATCGTCGAGTATATGTTCTGGTAGGAGTTTCGGGTCTCCCCGCGGGCTAAAAACCTCCCCGCTCGGCCGGAAGCGCTCGCTTATCGCCAAGCATCGGGAGGTAGTGGGAAGGGGATAAGGAAAAGGAAGGGAAATTGAGCGAACCACAACCCCTGCGAGGCCGACACCATGAGGCGGAGTGACGTCAAAAGGACGACAATGGGCCTCCACCTCTCCGCAGTGCTCGTATCTGCTGGGTTCACCCAACAACGTAAGACGAGTAACCGTCAGTCTCGCTTTTGCGAAGACTTACCGCACCTCTAATGAAAGCCGGAAGAGCCCGTTGCCCACAAAGTTGGGATTGGGTATCTCCCCACTAACTTTTACGGGTAGACGCCGTGCGGTCGGCCGGAGTATGTCCTCGAATCAGGGACCACGGAGGGTCAATTCGGACTAATTCTGGTCGAAGCGTGGGTACATCCTTCAACTCAATACTCCAACGCAAGTGCGTTCTACTAGCGTCAGATCCATAGTTTTGAACGTTTTCCAAATAACTTCTATAGAGATAATTATCCTCTGAAGGTGTGACAAGAGTCCCATTGTATAAACGTCACATTGCTCGAATAGTGAGTGTAGAATATTGTTGACAACGTCTGGCTGATTAGTATCTGCATCGGTATAATCACTTAAATTTTTCTTGCAAATCTTCACTTTGAGCTTGAGGTATATACTATTTAAATCTCTGTACGAGTCGCCAGAATCTTTAATTGAAAATTCAATGACCGATCGATTGTCCAACGAAGATATGGGTTTGTAAGGCACCAAGCGTTTAGATAGAATGTTGGTCTGTGTGGGTGGATTAGGTTGGAATAAATCCAACGAACCCATCATATGCTCAGCCATTATGAAAAAATATCTCTCGGCGCGACCTTCTTCGCTCTTCGCCCTCTCGTTGAATGCTGTTTTTTCTTTCCACCTCGTGGTTTTATTTTAATCAATCGAGGACGTTTTTCTATCCTCAATCTCCCCCCTTTGAACAACTTTTCTTCGGCCTTACGCTTCAAATTCTGTTCTGCCTCGTTTAATCTATTGCGTAATATCTCCGTAACAGGTTTGGTGCCAAGATCGCCGAGGGCTGCCGCTCCCGCACTCGCGACCTATATCTCCACAGTCCGCTAAATAGTAAAGGTTTTGCAAAACACCAGAGGCCGGCGAGAAAACTCTCAATACCCCTACCATTTTGCACGCGATATGACGCCCGATGTATTGGTCCCACCTCTCCTCCCCCCTGTCTAGCATAGTATGCATAATAACGATCCGCTACCGGAGCCATCTCGTTGCTTAATGACGAACTAATCGAAATTGCTTCTTTTTTATAAAATATAACACCACTATTGAAGATTGTATCCCACTATGGAAAGGAATAGGCTCACCGAGTTTATCGGTCATTAAAATCTCAACGCTTTCAATGTTGTTCTTCTCGACGGCGTAATAGAAAATCGGATTGAATACTTGATATCCCCCAACGCTAGAATTGATTATACGTAAACAGCGGCTCAATGAGACACCCACAAATTGAGGTTTAATTACCTACGACGGTGTAAAGGTAAAAGTTTTTCGAGGGAGACATGACTTTTCTTTTTACTATCCCACTTTTATTGATAGCGTGTCCTTCTCTAACATAATCAGTTATAGCTTTAGGAAATTCCCCATGAGGGGTTGGTTCATCACCCGTATTTTCTCCCCCTCCCATGCTAGAATCCACGTTGCTCCGAGAATATCTTGATTTATTTGGTGTTGAGTTGCTCTGTTAAATGACGAGAGAGTTTGAGTATATAAATCACGAAAGGAGTCATATATACTTGGTAGCAAAATATACTTAACGTTTTTTTAATTGATACATACACCAGGTGATAGTCGTTCACTTAATCCCGAAGGATTGTCAGACAATGGAAGTTTAATTGTATCTCTACTCATCCTATTGCTAAGTGCTTTTCGTTCACCATCATCGCGTTCTAGAAATGGCTTTAGGAACGCGTGCCCCAGAGAGTCAAATGTTTCATTTGGCTCTACGAAGAAGGAGCCATATTTCCACCTAATTTTAACCTCAGTAACACTAGAATCATCATCCTGAGATCCGCCTTCTTCCCCTCGAACCACCCCATCCTCGTTTCGACTCCTGTTATCTTATCTTTGCGAGTGTGAGCTCCCTCTTCTCCTCCAATGAAATGGGTTGGAGGATGAGCGGGAGCAATATATTCTAAATCAATTGACGGAATCGAAATCTCCGCCAAGCCTACATGCCACTCATCATTCTCAAAATCGATTCGATGACTCAGTTTTGTTCGATAATGAGCTATTGTGTTTTGGCGAAAGAATTCGCGAGAGCTATTGCTTGGTAACGTCAAGTAAAACTCGTTCATAATTTACGCACGGAAGAAGCCGCAACCCAAGATTTAAATGATTGCGGGTATCCTTCCCACTTTATGAAATATTCCAGACTGTGACCGCGTCCTCGACGCCTCAAAATCTTCTCGATCCTATATTCCGTCTCTGTGGAAACGTTCACCTTAACTAATTCTTGCGCGTAAAAGATTTTTAAGAAAAACATCCTCGGTGAATTATTAGATGAAAACCCCAAGTCTTTCTGGTCTTACACGAGAGAGTTCCAAGACGAATCGTCGACTGTAGAGCCTTTACTGTATACAAACTGCAAAGTGGTCACCAACAGTATCGACGAGGCCAATTTATTAAACCACTACTTCGAAAGTGTATTCACTAAGGATGACACAATTCACAATTAAGACAATCCTGACTTTAACGAGCAGATGGCTGACATAACAATTCAACGTGATGGAATAATTAAACAAATTCAAACAAAAGTCGGCTCCGGTGGCGGTGGGGTTAAGTCCTCGCCTGTTAACCCGAGGGTCGCAGGTTCGAGTCCCGCCTGGGTAGAATATTATCTGCCCAGGACATGGGTTTGTGTTCGTCTATTGTTAATGTTAAAACAATCGATGTAAAAGGCCTTTGTTGTGCTGTTTTCGGGGTTGTGAGTATAAATAAATAAATAAAAATAAATAAAATGCGTTCGATAAAAGTAACAAGTCCTCAGGTCCAGAAGGAATACCTGCACGCGTGTTCAAGGAGTTAGCGCCACAAATTGCACCATTCTTAGGAATTATAGTTAACAAATCATTATCAGAGGGCAAGATGCCCCAAGACTGGAAAATAGCCAACGTCACTCCGATATTCAAAAAAGGAAATAAAAGTACCCCAGGAAATTACCGGCCTATATCGCTAACATCTCTTTTATGCAAGATCCTCGAACACATTGTCGTTAGCAATATTATGACATTCCTGGATAATCGTAACTTCTTACATAGCAGTCAGCACGGCTTCCGTAAGAGCAGGTCCTGCGAAACACAGCTTGCGCTCCTCCTTCATGATATCCTAAAATCAGGTGAATTAAGGAAGTCGACGCGGTATTCCTTGATTTCAAGAAGGCATTTGACAAGGTTCCTCATAAAAAACTCATGTATAGATTGCAATCATGGGGAGTTAATAGAAAAATAGTGAATTGGATAAGTGACTTTCTCAGTGATCGAAAACAAAAAGTAGTTACTGATGATTTTAGCTCTGATATGGACGAAATCAAATCCGGTGTTCCTCAGGGAAGTGTGATCGGCCCTCTTTTATCCATTATTTATATTAATGGTCTAAGGTCTAGAGTTAGCACAAAATTAATATTATTTGCAGACGATACAGTTATCTACCGTTAAATAAGCGAACGCGGACTATGAAGCTCTGTCATCGGACCGTAACAACGTTCATTCTTGGTGCCAGGAGTGGGGATTAGAATTAAATATAACTAAATGCACCACAGCCCACTTCCTGCAAAAGTCATCACAAAAATGCCATACCTATACTGTGGGTGAAGTAAACATATAATCTTTAGATACATTCAAATATCTTGGAATTACCTCAATATTTGATGTATCGTAGGGGTTACTCATACAGAACATGTTTGGTGTTTGGTGTCTCAATATGTAGTCAATGTTATACAAGTTTTTGAACAATTTTATTAGCTCGGAAATTGAGATAAAAATTTACGGAACGAATTGCTATCGCTCTGCCATAAGGGCAGTGTATATCAGCGTTCAAATTCATAATTTTTAAATCAACATACGTTCGTTAAATGACAGATGTCCTTTAAATATTTTAAAACTATGCGATAGTAGAAGTCTTACATTACATGTTAAAATGAAGGTATCGGGAATCGGGGGCCTAAAATGAAGAGCCCCTTAAAGTCGTTCTACTACTATGCTGTGTTACAGTGCTGGAAATGTGCTGTAGTCATAAATGTACTGCTACAATACTCCTTAACTATGCTTTAGCTGTACTGTAGTTTACACTGTACTGCAAATGTTCTGCGTCATAATACTAGAACTTTGCTGTGGCAATAACTACCGTTACATTGATCCATGTTACAAGTTTGTGTATTTCTTAAGGTTACCTAGTCACTGACAGTAGATGAATGAATAAGCTTTTAATTACGCGGAAATGATTACTGTAATGCATGGATTACTTCTTATTTCAATGAGTACCGTAGAGCTTTCTTGCGTCCTTTCACTTCGAATTTTCGTGAATAATACAGGCATATGAGAATCGCAGGAGGAATTTGAAAGGTTAATAAGAAATAAATAAGTCTCCGAAAGACGTGAACAACAGAATTTTGTCACATACCGAAGAGAAGGAATTGAAAGCCACGAGAAGGACGAGAGGGGTACGACTGCTAAGGATCTTGTTGCCCAAACGGAGCGCCCTCAATACCGGGAGTGGAGACCAAGTGGGACCAAATGGAAATATTAATTGGGGTAATTAAACATGGGGCCCTCTCAGATGCCTGCTGCCCCATGTGCCTTGGTGCAACGGAAAAACGTGCCAAGGTATCGTAGGGTTTCTTGAATTATTAATTCACATTAACAAAATCACTATCACGGAAAGGTAGCGGCCGATCGCGCTCCTCGTTCACTATCCGCCACTGCTGGTGCATCTTATGCTGAATTAAAAGTACTTTCAACAATTCCCGGGAAAGGGGCGGCAGCTCATTGAATAAAAAAGTTTTCTTTCCATCTGAAATACATCTGTAATATTTATCTTTCCAATAATTTCAGGAAATGAGCATTTGAAGAGAGAGCGTGGGAATAGTAAAATTCATTTCTCCATGTTTTTTTCTTCGCTTGTATAGTTGCTCTCAAATAATAAATTACTTTTTAATTAAGTTGTATTTGTAATTAATATTTGTGCATACGCTCTTGTGTATTTGCAATTGAGTTATTTAAACGTGAGGTGTATTCAATATTTGCCTTCGTTTAAAGTACTCCCTGATATTCTGCGGTGTAAATTTTAGTTATGTTGTAGCTTTGCAAACATTTTACATTTAGTTCGAGAATTTTTTTAATTATCTGATCTGGTATCTTGGACATGTAAGAATATGCAAAATCATTTCTTCTGCTGCTCGCACGAACATGAATTTCACGGCTTCATCGCTAAAGGCTATTAATTATAGTTTATCTAAAAGACGAATATTGCAACATAGTGCTGAGTCAGGAATTTCTCTTTATGTATGGTCCGATAGCTGAATCGTAAAAGCGCTCTGTCGATTGTGCTGTGGCTGTTATGATGTACCAACTACACCGTAGCTACGTTAACTATGTTCACTGTACTTCTGGTGCGCTCTGAGGCACTGCACTCTGCACGTTCTGTTCTATAGTACCGGCTCTTTGGCTGTGATATAGTTACTGCTCTGAGGCTGCTCTCTAAAAACTGTTTTGTTCGTTCAAATGTACACACAGTCTTGAGTACACTTCCAGCCCAATTACTGAGAACAATTTAAGCGCAGATCCACCGTAGGTACAGCACAGATTTCTTACTCTTAATGTCATTGGAACTTGTATTTTACCGCATTTTATGAACTTGCTCTCTTGTCTGTCCGGTTGTTTATCTGTACGGTACAAATTTGGAAATCATTTTAAAACTAATTTCCCGATTTTGTAGAGACTTGAAACTTTAAAAATACAGCTTACAACTGGATTACAATGCAATAACATGCAATTATAATGTTAAATATAATACGTTGATTTTTACTTTTTTTGGCATGATCGTGCAGGTATCCTGTGTACCACGCAACCCAACTTATGCCTGTATACATGATTGCCTACATGCCTGGATGCTAAGTTGGTTGTTTGGAATTCTCTTTTGTTGGAAGCTAGAGTCCTTTTCAATGACATACATACTTACATCTATAAATAAAAATATGAATGCCTAAGAAAGTCTTCGTGGGAATGACACAGAACCTAAGAATATTAAGAACCCTATGAAACGGACAAAGTATGAAAAATATTCATATTCAGTACGAGATGAATTTAAGTTATAATTGTGCGTGTAGTTGTGCTTAAAGAGAGAAAAACGCTTGAGATAATAATTTAAAAAAGCGATGGAAGAATAGCCAACATGAAAGTGAATAAGTCAGACCACATGGCTATAATGAAGTTGGTTCATGATTATAATTTTATCCTAGAGTGAAGTTGGAAAACATTATGGACAGAGGTTGTGAGAAACATAGAGTAACAAAGAGCAATCAATTAACAAATTACATTGGAGTGAAATAGTCTTGATGCATAAGAATAACTGACGTGAAAGGAAACGGTAACAGCAACCACATGGAGAATTATCCTCAATGTAAAAATAAGTATTTAAATAAAAATATAAAAAATACATTTTTTTAAACTGACTAAAATTGGAAAATAATTTCTCCTAGCTTCATAGGGGGTTATAACCCCTACAGATTGCCCAGACAATCTGAGATTGTGAATTTTAATAGTTATGAAAATACATGTTAGATTTAAAACCAAAAACTTGGGGCGTATGGAGTAAATAATTATAAGGAGTGTGGGGAGTAACTGTCGTTGAGAAAATTCTCACAGCAGTTCATATCACTTGCAGTACAATAAAGTTATTAGTGACTTAGGTGAACATTTAATGCATTAGTAATGCATTTTACGTGCCCCACGTTTTTCGTTTTAAATCTGACGAGTATTTTCATAACTAGTAAAATTCACAATCACAAATTTGCAGGATAATTCTTTTGCGGTTAGGAATCTGTATGGGACCTGGAAAAATTATTTTATACTTTTTAGTCCATTTTAAACACGTGATTTAAAAAAAATATTATTTTAATAATTTTTTTCCACTTTAGTATATAATTTACTGACCCAGTGAGTGATTGTGCCTGGTATGTTTTCGTTGTAACATTAATTATTCGAGACATTATTTACCCAATGCATAAAGGACGACGTTATCTCGAATGCAGAGTAAATCAGAGTTGTAGTGTCCTTTTTATTTCAAAGTTCTCTGTGGAATTCCGAAGTGACCTCGTTTCGGACTTGTTTGAAGTGAGCCGATGGTTGGTTAACTCATTCAGTTGGCGGCTCGCGTCCCCTCGTGCGAGAACAATGAATCTCTACACTATCACCCTTTGTGTCGTCTGCCTTTCCTTTCGCTTGGACCACCGCTCCTCCCTCAAATCCCTCTGAAGTTCATTTTGCCGCTCACGTCTCGACGCACACGTATCAGACTCCTTCCAGCGACCCATTCCTCCATGTAATGCCGTCTTTCCCCTTCATTTTGTCCGAAAGACACCTCTGACGTCTTCACTGGGCGGCTTGAGTTTCTTCGGACACCCGACTGTGCGTGCCATTGCCTACAACTGTTGTCGTTTTCGTTTTTCGCAGATGCCGCTAATGCCCCGTTCCAACCGCATCCTCCGTGACGTGGGCGCCCTCGTTTGTCGTCCCACCGTCGCAGTGTTCCTGTTCTTCGCCGCGGTGTGCGGCGTCTTAGATGGTTTCATCATTTACTACCTATTCTGGTGAGACCCTCGTCACGGATCCTTGCGCGAGCGAGGGTGCACGTGATTGGACGTCTGTCATTCGGCGTTTCCGATAGAGGCGCGTATACCACAAGCTCTTCTGAATCTCCACTCATTACCCTTCGAGCCACCTCGAGAGTGCATGGCAGGGGGTGAGTTATCACCAAAATGCATTGAACTGTACCCCATTGAAGCTTATGTAACTGCCCAAGCTGAAGAATCGGCTAAGCCCCGTTTAAACCTGTAGAGAGACGAAATTTCACAAATATGCGCTACACTATGAGTATGCTACCAATATAAGACTCTGTATTAATGCTCTCTGACAACTGAAAAAAATCACAGAGGTACAAAGATAACACAGCGAACATGCGCGGTCTGCTGAGAGTGCTTCACATTTGCCCACCTGTGAACGGAATAAATTTCGATTATTCTGTGCTCTGCCGATGGACTTGTCCAATGGACTCACTATTTCAAGTGGCCCTACCGTGTTCTCTAATCCAAAGTGAATGTCTCCTGCCCACTCAGAGGGTGTGCAGTTGACACCCGGTATTTTGGGTCCATATTGTCCTTTTGCCTTCACCGATCGATTTCTGAGTTACGGCGCTGTTTGGTGGGTGCCTTCGACGTGAAGTCATCGTAGAATCCTTGAGTTTTTAACCTTCGCCGTGAAGATGAGCGACGGGATAACCTCAGCGGTTGGTCTCCTTTGGTGCCGTCCTTCTTGTTCTTGCGTGTGGTCTCTCCTTCCCTATTGTGGATAGGTTTTCTCACGATGCTTCATGCGTTGAAGGCATTCATTCGTTCGGGGCCTCTCCGAGTCCTTCCTGTTCAAAAATCTTACTTCATCGTGAGCCTGATCCGGATTTGTAATGAGCCCGAAAATATGTTCAAATGATGTGATTAAGACGAGATGATTTAATGGTTAAGGGTATTGTCAGTTTTCTCAGAAATAGTATCTTCAATGTTGTACAATATAATTTCTTATATTATGGTCGCTGATATTCTCCTCGAGTGACATGAGAAGGATGAGCCTCCATATTTTTCTAATGATAAGCTTGACCGCTTGCTAAATGCTACGCCTCCAGGATTATCGATCATCATCTGCGTTAGAAAACATGCGTAGAATTCGTAAATCTCTCTATGAAATTCTTGGTCAAGTTGATGGTGACTCCTCGCCGATGTCTTTATCTTGAAACGATCTGAGGACTTTGGTTATTTGTCGGATCCCGACAGGTGTGTGGCGGGGGAGGGAGCTTAAGAAGCCACGTTGAACCCATGTTGGACAGGTGATGGACTGGACCAGAGATAGCGAACCTCTCGGTGATTGAGTGCCAAGGTTTGTGATAGAAAATAGTATATTCTTGACTCGCGTTCCAACCAATCTAGTAAGATTATGGTATCGATTATTTTTGTATATTGGAAGTTAAGGATATTTTTATGAAAAAAACAATTTTTAAGAGTATTCGTTATTTTGTGATTTTGAGTTCAACATTTTATGAGAGAGGATAAGTTGGGTAATTATATGAATTAAATATCACAGAAAATCTCTGGCATTTGTTACATTTTTATTCGGTGTAGAGTAACATGATATTATAAAAAATTTTAATTAAAATAAAACAAGAAAGGGAAAAAATTTGACAATAAAAATTATAATAAATGAGACGTCAAATGCAAATATTGTGCATTAAGACAGATGAATTACATTGGGTTTATAGTGTGTCATTTTTAACGTCAAGCAAGCTGCACGCGAGTCATCGGCTAGATTACTTCTAAAATCGGATTCGACTGGGTTCGTTATAGAAAATTTTGTTTCACAGGAAAAGAAGAGGAAAATGTCGTTGATTATTCCCACTGCTACATTCCCACAGACACTGAAATTTATGTGGCAAGGAATTCTAGAATTCATTGTTCAGAGTTGACCCAGCTCACCTGTCTTGTTCACTGCCGTGTGAGTCAATCAACTGTATTTCAAAATCATACAAATTAGTCCACTGGAACATAATCAGCATAAGGTCATTTAGTTATTTCCTCGTCTGCAAATATTATAAATTTTCCTGTTTCTTCAAATGACCTGACCTGATTAGATTGAGAACCGAATCTCAAAAAGAACTGTTTTCGGGTCGAATCGGTTGATAAGAATTGTATATGAAGTTTGTGAACATCTGGTGTTTGATCTCCAGAAATTAGGCCTCTCTCAAAGACAATATTTTTTAAGATTAGGAAAATATTAAAACCTGCCAGTGTTATGAATAAAAAATTCTCGGGCTTCTAGCCGAGTAAGATTTTTTGTTGCTAACGTTTCGACGGATAACACTTCCATCGTCCTCAGAGCAGTACTGCTCTGTGGACGATGGAAGTGTTATCCGTCGAAACGTTAGCAACAAAAAATCTTACTCGGCTAGAAGCCCGAGAATTTTTTATTCATATTATTCGCCGAGAAAGGACAAGATCTTACCTGCCAGTGTTGATATCATATCAAAATGCTCATAATTTTGATTTCAAAAGCTCATATGAAATAAAAAATAACATCAACAGTTGTTTGAATTCCTTGTGATTTTTAATTTAAATCATATAAGTGCTAGGAAAATTCCGTAAAAAAACTTTTATCTACAAGCTCCGTAGGGGAAAATACCGATTTCTGCACAGCGTGGGCAAATGACTAATTTTTCGTTAAATACTCTGTTTACTGCCAAACAAATGATACTATCCGAATCTTCTCTTCGCAAAGGGTGCGAAAAAGGCTGCTTTTCATAGGAAATTATGGCCCGTGGGTATTTGCATAGCTAATCTGGAATTGTATGGATGCCCATCCTTAAAGAAATTGTCAACTAATAAGTGCTGTTTAATTGAAGCGCATATGGAGTACTTCTACTCCCGAGTCCCCAGCCCTGCATCTGACTCCCAAGCCCCCCCCCCCCAACCCACCCCCACCGTTCCCGCGGAATCCGTGGTTACTTCCGCAACGAGACTTTGCCGAGAAGGCCGTTTGGCTATTTAATTGCGAAATGGGCCACTTCAAAGCCAATCCAATGACGCTAGCGGAATATTCACCCTTTCCTCTACCCTCCCAATCCGACTCATGCGCTGACCGCGACCACATCCGGCTAGCAGCAGTGATGGAGAGGATAATATGTGGTTGTCTCACCCATACGAGGTCGCAACTGTCCACCAGAGCTCGCAGTGTTCCCTCCTTCCCCTTCCCAACGGTATATCAAAGAGCCTACGGATTACTGTGAGCTCATTATACTACCTAAGAGAGGAGAAACACACTGATGTGGAGGGACACCATCTCCACTGATGTTGTAATGTTCTTGAAACAACTGTACTGCCTTCCTGAGTGCGTATAGCTATTCCTCCAAACCTCTAGCCATCTCGTTCGAATAACCATTCTGAAGTAAAAACTCCTCGATACAATTATGTCTTCTTAATTGAACGGCAGAAGAAATAAGCAAAAACATGGTAATAAAATATAATAGAAAAAACTATTTTTTTCAATCTAAGCTGTCCGTCACGACTTTATTCATTACAACAATCAATTAAAAATGATGGTAATGACCTCAATTTGAACAAATTTTTGTTATTTTACGCCAGTTAGCCAGCTTGCGAGCATTTTGCCTAGCACACTGTAGATTATGTGCTCTCCATATGCGCTTCAATTAAACAGCACTTATTAGTTGACAATTTCTTTAAGGATGGGCATCCATACAGTTCCAGATTAGCTATGCAAATACCCACGGGCCATAATTTCCTATGAAAAGCAGCCTTTTTCGCACCCTTTGTGAAGAGAAACTTAAAACGTTTGGTCTATTGTCTCATAATGCATTCCGATTGGGAATACTCAACAAATCCTTCGTAGTTGCACGAACCGCGATAGTTGTTTTGCAACCACGAAGTCTCTCTCGTATGTAGTATCCCAATCGGGGATTTAAATATCCAGGTATTGCAGCAAGTACTCTGAACATCAATAATGGCCAATTCCTTAACAATGTACCCCTTTTTGCCGTTAAACCCTTGGAATTCGATAATGGCACTCATCTCACGATGATTTCCCAAATTACACGGCTTTTATACCCAAGTCAGGGGTTGAGAGATCATCAATGTTTAACTTACGGAAAAATTAATTCCACGCCAGCGATTAAACATACAGTCACACACGCGCAAAAGATTTGCACGTACCTTTCACTCGATAAGTGACACTTCGAATCCCAATCTCTCAAAATCGAGATTAATATTGAGTGGTTGAATAGGTTCGGTAGAATTCTTTATGGAGGTGAGAAATTGCTTCGCTTTTTTTGTTATTATTTATTTATATTTTGTTATATAAATTATCACTTTCGTGCTGCAGCCTGCGGAGATGTATAGTAACCAAAATCGAGAGCTTAATGAGACAGCACCATTATTCCACGTTTAAGTTAACCAGCCTCCCAGAATTTCTAAATGTCAAGTGCTTTTTACCGAAAAAGTTGGCAAATGTTATCAAGCGCGAGGAGAATGAACCTTTTACACTGGTGGAAAGTACTAATTCACCGTCTTAACATTGCTCAAAATTGCAGTCCAATCAGCAGACTATATTGAGACACTTTTCTTGTTTGCTTGTGTTAATAACACCACCGGTTCAATGTCAGTAATATAGCTAATACTGACAGTTTTTTATTTTACATTGTTCAAATAGTACGCAGTTTGAAGAAGAGGGATCTTTTCCGTGGTCGTGGCGGAGATGGGTAGAACACAAAAGGGTCTCTTCCTCTCCAGGGTTGGAGGAAGCGTAAGGCCCGACGACAGCATGACGACTGTTGTATGGCAGGAATTCATCTTGCTTAAGAGGATGCGGAAGGAAAGGGAGGAGGGGTTTGGGGAACAATCATCGGAGCAAGGATCGACTTCTGCCTTGATGCGGTTGTGTTGAAACCACTGGGTTGGGATATGCGCGTCTCTAAGTGCACAAATGCTCTTGCGCAACTTGTGACATGGGCTGAGACAGGAAAATCCGGGAGAGGAGCTTCTATCGGGAGGGGAACAGTATATTTATTTTTGAAGGGAGATGAAAGTCCGATTCGTTAGAGCGGAGAGAAATTGGCGCTCAGCCTCGCTAAATGCGTGCAGGGCATATTCCCCTCAATAATGGCCTCCAAGGCTGGCAGTAGCTCCACGTGTGAGATGAGTCGATTATCGAAGGTGGACTCATCGCAGTGGAGAGGGTCCTGAAACCGAAGCTTCTTCTCCCCGGCGAAAAATTTTCCATGTTTACGGAAACTATTCCAGAATAGGCGATTAGAGTCGACGTCCACCGCAGCCAACTCTGTTACTCCCCCCTTCGAGAAGCATATGGATACTATGATCTGCATTCTGCAAAGTGTTCCTCACCAACGACATTTCTTAAACTCGGAGTATAGTATTTATTCCGGAGCAGCACCTCTCCGCTCGGGATGATACCTCCTCCTACGCCTCGCATCCTCTTCTGGGAAGGTCAGGTGAAACAGCTCCAGGGCGCGGCAGTCATTGAGGTGTGGGGTTGTGTGCGAATTGCGAAAGGAATTTATGTAGGGAGTGTTCTAGCTACTTACTTGCTGCATAGAGGCAGCAGTGTTCCACACAAATGTCCGAATGAAAGCCGAATCTGAACTCAATTGTAGGTGTAGGTGAAAGGTTAAAAAATCGTTCGTTCAAAAAAAAAGAAAAGTTTGAAACAAAAGGTTTCAACACGTAGGGATCAAAATATTCACCAAATTGGTTTTTAATATATATGATGACCCAGTGAGAGCCGGAAAAATGAGAAGGATCTAAATTAACTACCTAAATCCCATTTCTCGGCGAGTGAGGTAATTTATATGAAGGATAAACTCCAGGAAACACGTTACCTCCTCGGAGTAATCTAACAATCTGTTCGCTATCCATGACTAAAAGTTTGTGATAATGTTCCTCTTTTTATCGACTTCAAGGGTGACATCTTACTCGGAAAAAAGCAGACGGGTAAAAGTCTTCTCTAACTCACGCTCAAATTTTGCTTCTATTCTAACGACACCTCTATCCCCGAGGCTCATGTAATATTCATTTCCGGAGTCGTCAGGAGTTAAATTTGTCGAGAAATAGTTTTTACATGTGCCACTTGTCGATGTCCTTCACGCCCCTCTTGCTCAAGACCGCTTTCATGTCCGCATCTAATACTCCCAGTCACTCCTTCACTTGCCCTCGCTCGAAAGCCTCGGGAATCACAACCAACATCTTTCGCAAACTCTTTTTCCTATTATACTTCCAATCACACCGCTAAGAATAGAACCGAGTAACATTGGCAGTAAGCCTCCCTTTTGCACCAGTGGCGGGAGTTTCTTCTTTATGCTAGTTTTACGCGAAGCCAAGGTTCGTAAAATGTTATGTTTTGCAAGTTTTCGTTTCAACCTCGGATTTATATTATGGTTCCCGAATGGTATTCAGACAGAACTCGCAGATGGTCGTAACTCACCCGTCGTCGGACTCTTTGACGATTGTCTAGTGTAACTTTAGCTTTGCAGTTTTTAGTGCTTGGAGAAAAATTTTATTGCTCTTCAACCTTTTCATCGTGCACGGGCATGTGTATTACGGTGGGCTCGTCTTAGGGAAATATTTTTGTCCTGAAACGACACCTATCATCCGTGTCCTGCCTGAGGTCCAGAAATAAATAACCGAATGGCTCTTTCGTCGACTCCTTTTATACCCTTTCCAATTCCTGCAAATTTACGGGATACACCTGTCGTGCTAAATAGCCAAATTACAATTGATCTCGCGGATTTTTGAATGCTACTATATACTTGGAATTTTAAGATATATTTCTAGACTGGGTAGATTGATATAAAATGTGTTGCGTTATGAGAAATAACGAAATGTTAAAATGTGACTCCCTCCATTAGGCCCTTCACGCATCAAATAATCGAATACGTACAGGGTCGGAGCACCTCCAAATTCCTCAAAAGACGGTGTTTCGTGGTGTATGTTCAGTAGTTCGTGTTCTGTATCTAGCTCGATTCCTGGGCTACAGCACCAAACGATCCGTACCATCGGTTGTTCAACCTTTAGGCTAATTTTCCAAGAACTTTACTTCAAAAGTGGTCTTGCCACATCCTGACGGATCTGCGAAGATGCAGGAAAAAGGATGTTTCCAGGTTAACATCATGGTTAACACTGGTAATTGAAGGACATTAAATAGTATTAAATATCTCGTCAGGTTTCGGATTCATCGAATGCCTCATTGCATGTTCGTTTTCGAGGGATTCGGTAGTGACCCATGCTAGTGTATTGATTCCATCTTCGCAAACGAATCGTTTATCGTCGGACTCATTTAACTTGACCTTATTCATTTGCATGGTATACTACTCATGTTTCGTGCTACTAATCACATTAATTTTACGAAATTCCGTCGAATGTTCATAGAGGCAAAGAACGTAGTCATCAAAATTTGATAATTTTTCTTTTTCCGTCTTAGTTGCGCCCTTTGCCTTCTTTTTCTCTTTCCCATCCTGTAATTTAAACGAATTCAGTGTACTTCACAGACCTATGAAATGACTCGTAATTTTACCATCGCACATGTCTTTAAATTTACCAATGAAGTTTTTGTTTTTCTCGGAAATACATGAGTGATCCTGTGGATAGTTTGAAGTATCAAACGCATCTGAGTTATCTAGCATGTCCTTGTTTATGTCATCCGTTTTTATCCTGTAAATCAGACTGTCTGTCTCGGTATATGTGAGAGAAAGTTTTTTCCCATATTTTGGCAGCATGGTTCGATAGTGAAAGTTATACATTAAGGTTTTATTCAGGTCTAAGACACAGAATGCAATGTATATCGGTTTTTTCATTTTAATGACAGCCTTACACATGTGGATGGCCACCAAAGACTCTATGTTAATCGTCTTATCGAGAAAAGGTGATTAATTAATCAATTTTTCAATCTTTTTTCGCTGGACAAGGATTCCAAGCGTATGCCTTTCCTACATTCTCCAATGTCTTGCCAAATACGGCGTTATTAATTAGTTGCTATAAGTCCTTCCCAAACTCGTTTTGAGTTAGTTTACACCTATTAGTGTTCTGTTAGTCTCTTGGATCCATCGGAGTACGTAGAGGGAAAGCGGGGAGACGATCACAGTAAGAATTGCCAACCATTCCCTTGAGAAAGAGTTTATTCGGCCCTCTAATACATCTACACAACCACGCAACACCTTGTCCACAGCTCGACTGCCTTCATACCTCCTTTTGCCGTTCCATCCCCTTGCCAGCTTGCAGTTTCCGATTGTCATTCCACCGGATGCAAACCTTTGACCCGGATGGAAACCCGAGAGATCTGGATCAAACTTGATAAATTTGTGCACTTTTTTGAGTAAGAGGCCTAGAGAAAGAGCCCGCTTTACGTTCACATGGTGTGTAACGTATTTACCTTTGTTTTCCAGCGTTTTAAACAGTTTTTTGTTTACCGCTAGGTGGTGTCTTGTTTTCTAGCCAAAGAAGTAAATCTAAATTCTCATTGTGAAGCGTATGTTGATACTCGAGGTCTGCTTCGAGAATGTGTCCCGTTTCGCTCAGAGCGGAAACATTTTCAGTATTTAAATTTTCAATGTCTGCGGGGGCTAGCCATCTGAAAGTAGTGTGGAAGTTATCTTGAAAGTGCCCAGCCGTACAATTTGTTCGCGTTCAGGTATGTTACATAGGTCTTCTCTAAATGTTGGTCCTTGTCCTCTACGCACTTATTGTTCGATTCACAATATATTTTACAGCATTGAGAGATTCATCCCCAGATTCCGTTCTCGATCATAAGTATCATATCGTAGTCTGTCAAAAGCTCGAGTTCAATACCTGTATATTTCAGCATGGCATCGAAAGTCAACTCCATGGCAGTATAGAACCACCAGGGGTCGAGTTTATAGGCGTTAAAACACACGTCACAAAAATTCACGAAAACATCAGCAAGAAGCGTTACGTCACTTTTACGATGAACGTCACTGTAATCGCCAAATGTCTTGCACTCGAATGATTCCCAGACTTTACACGCATGTTCGAAATTTGCCTCAGATATGCCATCGTCTGTGAGTCGATTATAAAATACTAGCCATTTCTGGGAGCGAGGGTTCATGAAGCCGCTCTCGAGAATCAGTGTAGACCCCCTTAAGAGTCACTAGATGTGTTCTGTCTCCGAAAGTATTTTTTGTATATTTAAACTCGCTCAAACTCCCAAGTATTGAAGCTAGCGACGCGGACATGAATCGGCATGTGTCGATAAATCGAACGCTAAATCTATCCTCGATAGACTTTGCAAAAGAAATGTACTCTTCCTGGGTGTTCGGTATCACAAATATTTTTCTTTCATCATTATCAAGTTCGCGGACGAGAAGATGACCGTCGTAGGGGGAGAGGTTGTGAATGAAAACTGAAAGGAAATTTGGCATCTTATACTGAATATTACATTATGAGTGTGCGGGCCCTTTGTACCTTCCTGCCTAATGGACGTGGGCCCTAACTCTATCGGTGCCCAAATCTTGTTCACAAATGTGAGAGATCGTTGCGTTTTGAAAAGCGCCTTTTTCTTCCTCAGTCAGTGGAATCATAGGTTACGACTCCTTATAAAGCTTCAATACACTCTCAGCCTTGACCTTCATTAACTCGATGAATGCACGAGCTGCATAACGTCCCCGATACAATACAGGATCCTCGCACCCATCTGGTGTAACCATCACATAGCAGAAGCTGAATGACTCGTGCTTCTGTATCGCGTTTGTGTATGACTTTAGAGAAGAAGGCTCGCAAGTCCTAATATTCTCGAGAAGACATTCAAAATGTGCACACACAACAAACGGTATCCGGGAAGAGTAATTTACATGCGTGAATGTTAGTGTGTCGTTTTCCTCGTCCGTCATGACAATTTCGCTCGGTTCACCGGTTCTCTTGCATAGCATTTGATGCTTTACCTGCCAACTCTAATCCCGGTAATGTGTGTGTGAGAGAGTGTTTGCAAATATAAATTCGGTGCTGATAGTTTGTAATTTGAGGGTTCAATAGCCTATGAAAATTTTTAATCCAGCACTGGTATGCGGTTGTTTCGTTTGTAACGTGTAGCTAATCGCGATGATTCTCTAGCTCACGATCCACAATTTTTAATGGATAACCGTTGTTTCTTCATCCAACCGAAAAACGTTGATTCATATATTAATTATCCGCTCCAATTTGGGAATATCTTTTAATGCCCCTGGGTACTCGATACATTATCATATCAACCGTAGGCGTCATGGAATTCGCTGCAGTCGTACAAGCTAACGCGTTGAGGGTGATATTTTTGCCCAAATAGTCTACTTAAAGCAGTACTGATCTTAATTTTTTACGTTTATTACCGCTAAGGTGTTTTTTATTTTAGCTGGAAGCTTGAATTAAGTCGAGCCTTGAAGTGGTTTGTATTTGTTGATCCTAAGCTCAAGCCCAATGACCTCGGATAAAGTCCAACCGTCCCTTTAGCGTGAAATTCCGACTTTTCCTGCAATAATTTAGAAAAATCCTCGTCTATTATATCATTTATTTCATCCGCCGTTAATACGCGTCGATTGTTTGTCTTTAAGGAAGCATCCATTTTCTCTCTCTTACCTTTGCGAAATTTAGTGAGTAATATAGAGTATTTAAGGAATTATTAGTCATTTGACCTCGCTGTGCAGATATCGGTATTTTTCCCCTACTAATCTCACGAGAAGTCTAGCAATCCTTGAAACGACAGTTTGTCATCCATTATAAACATGAATATTCTCAACATTTTCAACAAATATCGAAAAACGCAACTCCTGCTACGCCAGCGAATATCTTTGTACAGAAAGAGTAATCTTTGGTACATTGAACTCACCTCATTCGGCAGATTTTGGAATCGCTTTTTCCTCAGTGGACGCGTTCAGATAAAATTAACCACTTTTAGTCGCAGTTTTCATTACTTCTTCGAGATCTTTAAGACTGGATTTTGTGAACAAAGTTTCTTGATCAACAATTCAATGAAACTCCAGAAGTGTGGATGCCCTGAATGTTTCATTAGTAAAGGTACGAAACCTGATTCCTTACCGACCATATAGATTGTCAGTTTGTTAGTTGGGGGAGCCTTCGACAGGAGCTCGGGCACCTAGACCTTGAGTGGTCCATTGTGTCAACCCCATGTTTAACCTGCTTGCCACATGCAGACAGGGGACAAGAGCGCCACGGTGAAGGTATGAATGGTCACCCATCCAACCCTCATCTGGGCCCTTAACTTCAGTGATCTTACGGTAACTGGTGTTTCAATGAGGCCCTTGCCCGACCGACCATATATGTTGCTCTGTTTGTTGCCACAGATCCCACTTTTGAAATTCCGAAATTTTACAGCATTTAACTCATTTACAACAGCCTTACATATTTTGGAGCCGGTAGCTTTTTCAGGTTAGGAATTATCAAATTAATAAATTCCTGTCGCAACTCTTTATGAAGAGAATATCAAATAATGATGGCTAATCTAGCTGATGATGTCCTACCGGCACTCTCATCAGGACAAATTGATAAGTATTTACATGCTGCAATATATTTTGTTGGCTGTTCCGATACAGTTGATGTCATTTTCAATATCCTGTCTATTACCGTACTCCTCCTCAGTATTGAATCCATAATCTTATCTGTATTTTTTCTTTTTCTAGAAAACCGTCAAAGAAGAAATGAGCGCATTCTAATAATGCTCCTTTAATATAATCTTCATCACTTTATGGTTTTCCTTGTTTTCTTTGATATACTGAAACAAAGAGGGTGGAACTTCGAGATAGCAATTTAGTCAAAACACCTGACTGGATTTTGTTTTTATCGAGTGTACCAGAACATAATCTTTTTGTTCATTATCAGTTTTATCATAGAGAAATTAATGAACGATTCCATAATGATGCTTCATAGATGAAGTTCTACAACATACTGTTTCTGAGCATAATCCTGGAAGTGGCTTATCGCCACATTTTGTCATGCCAAATTTTGTGGTCTACCATTCTTGAAAAGGTCTGATGTTCTATCCTTTCATAAAACGTAGTTTATTTACTAGTTGATCAGACATTCTTGATATTTTAATTGGGAACTAAATGAAAATATAATAATAATACGAAAATAAAATATAAAAATATTATAATAATACAAAATAAGACTGGTCTTAAGTTGCAGGTACTACTCATTAGAATATTTTTTCCAAGGTTATCATGAATATGTTTTGACAGAAATTAAAAATTAATTTACATCTAAGATGCTTGCATTTTTGAACAATTTTATGAAAAAGTCAATACTACGTAGTATTAAACAACCAATTACGAAGCACTAATATGAATAAAATTAATTTGTGCGAAAATAATTTGTTAACTAATGACAAAATTTGCCAAAGTTAGAATGATTGGCTGAAAATGAAAATTCATAAGCAACACATCCCTTTCTGTAATTTTTCAATTGTTGTTGCATTTTATTTACTGCGTCAGGGAATAATCAAAATATGAATTCTCAAATAACAGTGAAAAGGTGTGAAGAGAAGTTTGTTGTTAAAATCACGTGCACGCTCTAACTAAGAAATTTGAAAGATCTTAGGGACTTTATATTAGCACTGTAGCGGTGGCGGTTGCACTTTTCGTAGGGTAATGCAAAAAATATCCATATTCAAAGATCCATTAATCAAGAAGACCTACGAAATAAATATAGGATAAAAGGACTACGTAGGTAAATTACAAGGATTACAAAGTGTGATAATTATCTTTTTACTTGTCAAGGTTTTGGTACAATGATGGAACATTGGAAGAAACTGAGGGCATTGTATATGTATACCCTACTCAATTTGGTTTAAAGAAGAGTTTCAAGATTTCCACCAAGCAGGTTACTTTGCGCCAATTTTTCATTCATTCATGCCTGAAACTTCATGCGGTGAGTATTCTTCAAACTATGATGGTAGGTCCTCAAATATTCTATTTTTCAAGACTTCTTAAACACAAGTCGAGATTATGATAAATCAGAGTAACATGAATGTATAGATTTAATTTTTTCATTCGGTGCAGAGTTCCACGTCGGGGAGTATACTTTGCACGAACAAATCAAAATGTAAATGAGTCGAGATATTGGCGGGAAGGGTGAGTAACACTTTTTAAATCATTGTGAATTTTATTTATACCAGGTATTATATTGTCGCCTAGGTTGAATTAAAGGCATACTCAAGTACCAGTTCAACATTCCAGTGTAGTAATCAAAGCATGGGGCAATTATTTTGGATCTGTTTCACGACTCCAAAATCATGACTGTCAACGAAAATCCTGTAGTTTGGATGGATATTATTTTTAATGCAAAATGTGTTTTCCTGCAATATCTGTTGGAATACTAGTTAATAAATGCACTCAAATATTTCATTTTGCGGTCGATGGGTGACGTCCACTTTCTGGTCTCCTTCGGCCACGGGGGAATGCCCTTGGTTGTCTTGGCTGCTGGGACCAACACCCCCTCACAATGCTAATCCAAGACTCACCCACGCGCGCCCGCACCCCCGCAATATGAATGCGAAGACCAAATATGGCCTACGCACGCATATCACAGAGGTACTGCCCGCGAGGGCTCGTCGGCGGGATTGCATTCCGAGGAGATGTAGGTCCACGTCACCTCCTGTAACGTTGTTTCTTTAATGATATTCATATACTATGGTACAAGTTCAGGATGTAGCCGAAATATTATGCCTGAGCCTTTACGTAAAGAATATATGGCACTGGTATTATCTATGTACATTTTCACATTAACACAAGTTAAATTCAGGTCATTCAGCAAAACAATAGTTTCTAATAATCCTGTTAATGCTACATATGCTTAGATAGAGTTTATATGCCACTCGGAAGGGACGGCGGGATGGATCCCACTGAGGGGTTACGACAGCGCCCTGAAGGGGAGTGGCGTCGGTGAACACCTCGATACATCCTGTTGCTCTGGGCATGAAAACACATTTATCAACGATGTCAAGTTCGATGATTTTCTGCCACCATGCATTGTCTCGCAGATAAACCTGTTGGATAAGAAAGCCTGGGAGTCTGAATATCCATGCTACCCATGCCAGGTAACCGGCGGCTTTGGGAATATCTATTTGTCTAAGGCGGGGAAAGATAGGCACTAAGGATTTCACTCGTTTGATGCACTTCTGAGTAAGTCGAACACTTACGTCTGTTGTCTCGAGGTATTTCATCGATTGCCTTGCAACCAAAACACTTTTACTTTTGTTAACACTTTTGCCGAATTCTGAGGCCAGGTAATCACAAATAACATAACCACAAATGTATTCACCAATGAGAATATGAGCCAATCATCCAAATAAGCTATGCTATTACAATTCAACTTTATATTTAGTAAAAGCAGCACGTCTTGCGCCCAGCGCTGTAATATCCAAAGGGCTTAAGGGGTGGCCCATTGATAAGCGGGTGAACGCGTAAGTGCGTTTGTCATACCTAAGTCCATAACACTTCCAATGATTAACATTTATTGACCTTTGGTAGAAAGCACATGTAAGGTCAATTTTGATGAGAAAGTAATTTCAAGGAATATTTGCCAAAGCTTTTGTAGGTCCTAATAATGAGAAATGGGGTTTCTTGTAGTGTTTAGTCCATGGGTTTTTATCCTGAATGAAACGGTGTTGCCCGTTTGGCTTGAGAACTGTAAAGAATCGGAAGGAATTCTTGCATTCCCATGGGACTATTATGCCTGCTTTGAGAAATTCTTTAATGAACACGTCTAGCACTGAGGATTTTGTTGCGCGGAGAAACGTGTAATTGCGAGCTCAACATCTAGAGCAGCCACCCTTAATACCCTAAAAAGCTGCAAACAACAATCGTGTATTCTCATCGTTGTGTTGTAACACAGGTTTCATCAAGAATATTATTTAATAAAACATCATTTGTATGCACTATTAGTGAAAAAATGTTTATGATATCACCGGTGATACTCATGCCACCATGTAATCGATTTTTATCCAAAATACTGTATCATCGAAAGATTGACACACGAAGTACAACTGTCAATGAACCGGTGCATGGTCGGAATTTCTTGTTCAAGATGATACTGGTAGGAGATTCCAAAGCCTTGAGAAACAGGGCTGATGCCGAGGAACAATCGCAATACTTGCTAAGCGCTAACAAAGGACAAGGGATGACAATGAAATCTGTAGTCGAAGGCTGATGGAAAAACACATATGGTAATACATGGGAGACGGTTTCGGTTAAAGCCGTTTTCAACCATTTCTGAGATAGCAGAAAAATAGCCATTGAGATATTTTCGAAGAAACGAGGATTTGTTAACAATGTTGTGACCAATAGAAAGAAGAAAGGAATGGAAGATTGATGACGCCAGTATTGAATGGATCATCGGCAAGCTCTTGACGGTGTCTTGTGCAGCTGAAAGGAGAAGCGACCGCAAAAGAATTAGAAATGAAGACGAACGAGTCTTGAGTGAGTGACTAGTGCTCCTGAATTAAGCCAAGCAAGAAAAGGGCATCGTTCTTCTCGTGGCCGTTGATGTATTTGGTGACGTGCACATTCCTCTCTCTTAATAAGATTGTATTTCCATAGGTCCCTAAAAATGGACCCGCGGTGAACGAAGTAATATTGCAGAATAAATGCCGTAAGGACGTTCGTAAAGTGAAAGAAAAATGGGTGAAGAGTGAGGAGAGATATAATAGTTTTTATACATGAAAGAATAAAAACTTAAATATTTAATTAACTGTGCGATAAAATGAAATGAGAATGACCAATGTGTGGAAGAAATTACACTTGACTTTTCATCTTTTGATCATGACTAGAGCTCGCCGCGTACGATTCGCTACACGATAACAAAGCCATCGTCAAAAGAGAGTCGCGTTGGGTTGCGAGCGCTTTCAATCGCAGAGGCGCGAGTTTTTTTTTTTTTAAGGCAAACGAAATTCCGCCCACACACGTCCAGGCATGAAAAGTAAATTTTTGTTATATAAATGGTGTTCAAGAAGGAGAAGCTACACTTTGCCCCACTTTACGGCACGTGGATGTGTGTAATCTTTGCAGATTTTTGGTCGAGTATCGAGCTCTTATGATGTGCATTCCGCCTCCACGGGTTAACCAATCCACCCCCCGTCCCTCCTCTCGGCCTTCATCTTTATTTTCATTCGGCCATTCATGATTGGTCCCTTCTCCCTCTTGGTCTAGGTACCTTGAGGACCTGGCCGTGTCCACGGGGCATCAGGCGTCCGTGAAGCTGGTCGAGGGCCTCATGGTAGGCGCCCAGAGCGTCGGCGAGACCGCCTTCTTCTGGCTCTCGGGCGCCATATTGCGGTTGCTGGGCGACGCCCAAGGCCGCCATGCGCATGCGCGAGGTCTCACGCTCGCCCTCATCGCCTTCTCGCTGCGCTTCGCGTTTGTCTCTTTGGCTCCCAACCCCTGGCTACTGCTCCCCGTCGAAATCTTCATGCAGGTGAGTGAGAATAAAGCTGTGTCCCAATTCGCCATTTAGGCAGCTAAATCGGCAGATTTAGGGAGGACGCCATCTTGAAGTGTGTCCCAATTCGTTAGGCATCATGGGGGAGCGGATTTAGGTGCCTTTCTCGGGGGTGAAATTTAGGGTAGATGGAGTTTATCCTAAATCCGCCTCCATATTGAATTTCCCATCATGCAAAGCGATGCATGCGCCAGAGAAAACATTCGTCGTAACCATTTCCTCCCCCACCTACAAAAATAACACATGACTGTTATGTGATCCGAGAGAAAAAGTTACCTACACTTCAATTTGAAAATGTCCACATGTAGCAAAACTCAGGAGAACTATCTGGCACCTTAATGAAAACACAATTGAGACTTGAAATAGAAGCGGGCTTGTTATATTATGAATACACATGCCTCACTCAAAATGTTAATACGTAGGTAAATAAATAATTTTTAAAATGTTAACCATAAAAAGAAAATACAAAAATCTGTCAAACCTTTTACGAATACTTAAACGAGTCTCTATCTACTATTAAAACAATACATTAAAAATACATTAGCTGACTTCTTATAATAAGTAAATATTTATAAATGACTGAGCAATTACAGTTAAAATCAGCAATATTATAATCACCAAGTTATAGATCATCTCTTTATTAATATACAGTTTTGATACCTTAAATTGTATTGCAATGATTCTCACAAGCAGAACTATTGGAATTTGAAGGGAGATACATAGCACCAAGTGGGTGAATAGCATGCATATGTGATAAAAAAATGATTAATAAATGAACACTAGACCACTCATACAAACTGAGTAACTCCTACACACTACGACAATCCCTTTTTAAGTATTCTACCGGTGAAAAGAAGGTTTGTTGAAAGTCAGAGAAACTCCTGGAATTCAACACTTTCTGTGTCCTATCAGCCTAGTATAAAAAATACCAAATTTAGCTTACCACTGAGAATTCAGTAGTACACTATACAAAACACAACTTAGAATTTAATGGTTAACAACTAAGAATTCCCCAAAACTAATAAACTTGAAGTAGTTACTGCTGAAAATGCCTACTAGTAGTGGTGATAGTTGATGCTTGAAATGCCTACCAACCTGCCTTGAACAATATCTTCTAGGATTTTCAATAGCAATTATTACACGATCGAAATAACTTCTCGTTTTAAACGGTATTTTTCCCCAAGCAAATGACAAAAGCTATACCTTTAGTTTAAAAAAAATACGAATTTACCACCCAGCAAACCTACACTAGCAGTATCACTACCAATGACAACTTAAGATTCTTAAAAATTGGAAAATAATTACCAAGATTATTCCCAAATTGCAGCCAAAAATAGCCGAAGGGGCCTATAGTATTATAAATATCATCATAAAAACAGACCATCGAGAATACTTCTACTATCCGCGATTACATGTATCACGGATATAATGTTTATTTACCTCAGATCCTTTTCATAATTCCTTTGTTTCTCATTTCTTCCCAGCTCAGTAGATGGTGTTACTTGCGAAGGTTGTCCCAACTCGAGCTCACTTAGCCCAAGGTAGCCAAATATTTAGCTAGCTAACCGCATCCTCCCTAATGCCTAACGAATTGGGACACAGCTTAAGAGGTAGAGGCCAAATGTTCACGCGGTAATCGATTACCTTCTGTCGATGTAATCGGATGTTCAAAAATCGATTGGCTCGATTAATTAGAGGTATTATAATCGAATTACATACTACGTATGTCGTGTTGTTGTGTGAGTTTTTGGGTGCCTTCCATTCGCATAATAGTGCGCTATTTACTTCTCGACTCAAGAAAAGCATTGCATTTTTATTCGTCAAACGGACCCTGCCGCGCACTCCGCAACTAATGTAACAACCTCCCACTAATCCGCCACCTGAGATGCGATCGGGGACTATTTAGTTCCTGGAATAGTTTTCGTGGAGGACAGTAATATGACATCGTAGGTATATAGTAGTGAATGCGAGGCTGCGCACTCTAGGTAGGCCGAAGGGGTGATTGCTCGTTTGCCCTCCTCATGGTGGTGCTTGCTCTTGCCGTCCGCTCGAAACTTATTCACCTGTTGCTGTGGCAGTTGCTACCGGTCCGACCTTCTTGGTCGTCAGCCCCAACTGCTGAAAATGGCGCCTCTTAACCGTGGATCCGCGTAGTTCGGGTGTAGGCGTCCTATGTAAGGTGTAGAAAACTCTCGCCGTCTCTTTTAAGGTAGTCCGAGCGAGATAGTTCCGTAGTAATAATAGATACCATATTCGAATCATACGTTTTAATTTCCCCAGCTGTAGGACACATAATTAAATATTGCATTATTAATGGTGCAATAATATAGTTTTATATGACGGAAATTGTTAGTAATTAAATGGAAATATCTCAATAAGTCCTTAACTTGACTCATTTCTTTCGCGCGTTGCGTTTGAAACTCCTTCAAAATAGAAGGTTTTTTTGTGAGACCCAAGAACCTACTGCGGTGACAATATGATTAATTTTCGAAAATAGTTGAGAAAGTATACAAACTACACGCTGTTAGTTTTTTTACGACATCTTAATGTGAGAAATTCCTCATTTTGCAAATAAGCTCTCTCTGGAGTGCATACACGTACTATTTCCCATGTAAAAGGGCTGGAATTCTTTGGCAAATATCTCGGAAAGTAATGAAGTGACGGGTTGAATTTTTGGTGTCATTGAAAGGGTGATATATTTTTCTCTAAAATGAGACCAAATTCACTGATTTCTAAGAAAAATAACATTTCGCTCAAACTACCTTAAGAGTCGGTCATGTTTTTTGCGGTGCTAGGAAAATATTTACCATCTCTTGGTTTCAGTCATGCAAATCTGACACTGGGAATCTACGACACTGCTCTTGCGTATAAAACCGTCAAAACCAACGCATCACCGTCTGTTTTTTGTCAAATATCAACCCACGCCGGATATTTTCTCGAAATTCTGTCTCAGTTATTTGAATAGCCGAATACGTACCGAAAGGAGTTCGCCCAGGCACAAGAGGACAAATTCATGCGATACAATTTGGACTTGGCGCGGAGAAGTCATTTGCTTCATTTTCTCCCTTTTCATTCTTACCGGAAATGCTGTTTTTTTATTGAAAGCACTCTGGGCTGAGAATCTTTAAAACTCTACACTCGCGCTAATAATTTGGATTTGGAGCATTTACGACGAGCAGCTGTTTTTTGGTTTCCATCGATGCCATTTTGATACAGATTTGGTATTTATCTTATAGAATTAAATTGAAGAAAATTAGCAATTAATCAGCTAAGAAGTATAACTCATAGTCCAGTACATATACATAATTGCAAGAGGGTGGGGAGAGGGGAGGGAGATAAAGCATTGATGACTACGTAAGTGGGGGGAGAGGGAGGAGAAGGAATCAGTGGTTCTTTGGGGTTGGGTGAGGGGTTGAACCACACGCAGTCACGATCTGGGGAGGGAGGGATTCCCTTCTTTTGCCGTTTGAGGAGTCCCGGGGGGGGGGGGGGCGTCGTTCGCCCCAATCGTCGTCAATCTCCTCAACGATGTTCAATTTCACTCATCCCATCAATTTCCCACTCTCCTCTCATCATCGCTTTCCCACCATACGAGAGTATCAGTGACTGTGCTCCCATTCCCCCGTCTTCACTCCCCCTCCCCTCCTCGCTTCCTTTGTGGCGGAATAACTCCCCGCCCTACCGCACCCTCTTCCACCACGGCTCCTTCCACGGAAGGATGGAGCCACGAGCCGGTGAGTCGCCCACCGCCCGTAAGACGACAGCCTCCCCGTCCTCCCTCAACCCTCTTACGTACGTAGTGGACTTCCAATGGGACCCGAGGCTGAGGACGCGCCCCCCCCCCCTGGGACTCCTCAAACGGCAGAAGAAGGGAATCCCTCCCTCCCCAGATCGTAATTGCGTGCCGTTCAACCCCAAAGAAGCACTGCCTCCTTCTCCTCCCTCTCCACCCACTTACGTAGTCATCAATGTCTTATCTCCCTCCCATTTCCCCTTCTCAATCTCCCCACCTCATCCTCCCCATTGCAATTCTGTAATCATATACGTACTGGACTATGAGTTATACTTCTTAGCCGATGATGATGTTATACGTCGAAACCGGTCACATTGAAATTTATGATGCGGATAATTGCGAATTTTCTTTAATTTAATAATGATATTCCACCAGATCACGCCCGAAACGACCCTCCATTTGTATTACAATAGATTACACTTGACCCATATGGTTCTTGGTGCAAAAGAACTTTGGGAATTTAGAATTGGTTGAATCTTAGACCTGAAATAAATTGCACTGCTTTTGGGGGTCTCGCTGGTGTATTTTTCATTGCGCACTGTGGGAGAGTATCTACTGCCTTATCCCTTTATATCAGATTTTCATAATTTTTCTCCTGTGATCAAGTCATAAAATAATCTCAGGTGTCGGAGCGACGAAAACGTTCACAATCGCCTTATCCGTGAAGAGATGCCTGCCAAGGCCGCCAGGTGGCATTCACGTCGCAAGGCGACCATTGCGTCGTTGGGTTCAGAGTTTCGTTCAAAAATTCCCAGCTCAGTGGAAACGGGATGAGTAGGTAACCCTCAAAAATACTCTTTATCGGGGTATGAGGCTTGTTTTGTGCAGAGGATCAGTCGGAAAACTTCTGAAATGGCTGCCGAAACAAGAATTGCTTCAAGGGATTATATCATTCAGATCTATGTGTCGTTCCATTTCTGAACCTCGTTGCGCAGTGAGACTTCAGGGGAAGAGCCCCAGGTATAGTTATTGCGATGGGTTGCGTTTTGGAGCTCATGTGCCTCTCTGCGTACCAAGTGCCTATCTGCTTATTTTTTCGCGAATTACTATTCTCCTGCCTCGTTTCCTCTCCTTTCCTCCTTAATTTCCTTCCGCTTCATTCACCCTTCTACTTCCGAGCGACTCGCCGCGCTGCTCCGCGCCACTAAATTTTTTTGCGAGATCTTCACGCGCTCCGCTGCAGAGTGGGGCAAGCGTGGGGCACGGTCGAACTTGGATTGATTTCATGCCCCACTCCGTGGAGTTGATGAAGTCGATTGCTCTTCTTTCAGGGTCCTACATACGCCCTTTCCTACACGGCAATAGTGGACTACGCAGCCAGCGTGTCTCCGCCCGGGGCGTCTTCCACGATGCAGGGACTGGTCGCAGGGGTCGACGACGGACTGGGTACGTTTACACGTGGCAGTCCTCTTTAAATCGCTCACAGTGCTGACTGCGACGACGGAGTGTTGGAAATAGTTAATGTGTGAATCCCTCTTCAAATTAATAGACAAGCGTTGAACGGGAAATGTTGAAAAAGATGTCTTGAACGGGAAATGTTGAACAAGATGTCTTGAACGCTGGAAGTCCTTTAAACACCATCCAACCCAGCCTTTCAATGACTATTATTCAAGAATGTTGGAATCGCATTGAACGGCCCTTCATACTGTCGATCGATGCTCGAATGAATTTTACTGGGATTTGAAAATAAATCAACGACAAAAGGGAAGTGCGTAGAAAACTTAGAGTTTCAAGATGTACACGCGTGTTAAAATTTACGGATTAAATATCCATTTTCTTCTTACCGCAACAATGTACTTCTTCAGGAGCTGTTCGCGAAATAAATTTTCAGTTCGTTTTCACAGTGGTCATTAATGTTCTGTTCAATTCGAAAAACACTTACTGACGGAGAGAATGTTGCTATGTGTGAATTTCCGTGGACGTGCTGCTATTTAAGACTCCTGGAAGAAATCTTCAAGGATCTAGGTAGGATGGACTGGCAATGATGAAGGCATGCATCAGGCACATCCTCCTATTCAGTTGTGTCGTGAATTTTGAGAAAGGGATCCCGAATCCCTCAACTAGAGTCGCCGCGACGATATTCGCCCTATTTTCTTGTCCTTTGCATAAAGCTTGCTCTACGAGTATTGAATGGAGTTTGTCGTGAATTTGATAGTGTGAAACAGGCTTTAGAATGTCACCCTCTCTCCTCCGTCCCTTACTCTGTCCCCGCGTGGAGACGCTCTCAAACTCTCACCTGTCGCTTCCCACCCGAAGTAAATATGGATACCTCTAGCAAAAATTCTTGGCTCTAATCTGGGGATGAGTTTTCGAATTTGGCGATGGAACTTTAAAGTATTCTGCGAAACGGGGGAGGAAGCTTGTTTAGTGTGGAAGTTTAGACGGAAAACCTGTCAAAGCCTGGCTGCCGACACGAGACTCGCTTCGAAGGGTTGGATTACTTATCCCTGTCTGCCTCATTTCGTTTCCCAAACTCATCTCACAATGAGATTTCAAGGATGGAGTGGAGAGGTATAGTGATGGCGACGGATTCCATTTTTAAGCGCATGCGCCTCGCCATTTTATTACGAATCACCTTGATCACCCCATCCCATACCTATCTCTCTCTCTCTTTCAATTTGCATTCATCTCTTCCCCCTCCGTCCTTTCCCTTCACCCCCCCACTCCTTCTTACCTTCCCTCCATTTCGCGTGGGTCTGCGCCAGGAACTTTTGCAGGAGCTGTTAGTGACCATAGGAGTGTTGTGCTCCCCTGGCAGTGCTGCGTTGCGCGGAAACCTCTAGTCGTGAGATATGAATTGTTGAATGGCAGAGTTGCAGTGTTCTCTTTACCTGTACTTTCCTGAAATAAGAATATTGCTCTTGAGTCAAGGCTGATGCTAATACTACCTACTACCACTCTAGAAATACACTGAGGATTGCAATCGTTAATCAGACCGTGAGCTTATTGAGTTTGAATTTAGTGTGACGTTTATGTTTTACGCAAAAAGTTTAAACATCAGAGCCCTTAATATTGCGGGTGGGTTTTTGATCAAAGTGTAACGAGGTGATTGGCGGGCCAAACATTCTCGTTTCAAATGCCTCCTTCTGTGATTTTTTTTCTATTTCCATGGATTCTATTCCTAGGATACGCCATTGGCAGCCTGATTGGTGGCGTTCTCTACAAGTACAAGGGCGGTACTTGGTCCTTCCAAGTGTTCGCTGGAATCGCCGCCATCACCGGCGTCGCCCACCACGCCCTCTACGAGTGCCACCTGAGGCACAAGTCTAACCAAGGTATGGTTGGCCTGCCACTAGTCTGTATTTCCTCCAATGGACTTGGTATTGGGTCCAGAGTGCCCTGGGGTCAGGATCTCGCCTATCCGTCCCGTAGTTTCTCATCATGACACCCAGTTGGAGCAACTTTTCCGCAATCGGTGTGGAAGGTGTGTGGAGAGCACTTTCTTACGCATTAAGTCTGCTTGTTCTTAGAGGAGTTGACGAGGCGAGGAGGCAACCCTGAAAGCAAGACCCTAGACAGACAGGGACGCGTCCGTCTTGTGTGTCCAATTTTGTGTGTGCCAGCAGAAGAGGTGCCCCTGGGATTCACTGGAGTATTTTCGCCGCATGCTTTTAAAAACCAGTTCGGGCCGTTCTCTGTGATCCAGTGGTCAGCGTATTGCCTCTCTATGCAAATTTAACAGATAACGGTGGCCTAAAGATGAGCTTTACTCCTTATTCAGGTCAAAAATTTGACTCGAAAAGAGTGACATCTTTTTAGAAACTGAAGGAACTTAGTACATTCGTGCCCCAAACTTGAACGGAATTAAGTTGTTGACAAAAAATTGAAACCACTTAATGGCGAATTTTGGAATGGATTCGTAAATTTTAAAGGAATGACAGCAGTGAAACAGAAGGAGGATAGCCTTTAAGCCAGGAAGAGCATGTCGAGCACTTTGCGTATTTAGGCAGTCATTTGTAGAGAAATGGGTTTATTTGTTGGGAAATACGATGTAGAAAGTCCATGGCTTAAGAATTATATTCAAAGAGGAGGGAATTGGCGTGGGGGGGTCTGGGAAATGAGACGCAAAGAAAAGACTGGTAAAAAATCTAATATGGAGCGTAGTGCTGTATGGGTCATTGCGAATGGAGGATGTACATACGTAGACCCGATGCTTTTTGAGATATGGGTTTCTCATGGAGGGATGGGGAGACAGGGTGAGCTGGGTGGCGAGAAGGACAAGGAACGAGGAGGTTGATTGGATATGGTTGGAGAGGAGAAGGAAACTAGTGGCGGAGGTTCGGAGGAGGAAGACGAGATGGATGGAGGACGTACTGAAAAGAGAGGGAATGCTGAAGAGGGCGATAGAGGGGAGAGGACATTGGAGAAGCGTGAAAGAGGAAGGAAGAGGATAGGAATTCTGCACGAAATAAGTTGAGGAAGACGATATGAGGATTGTAAGAGGGATCTAATGGTGGGGCATATGTAAGGGAAAAAACGGAACGATATACCAGGTATAAGGAGATTAGGATAAGTACTGTCCAAAAACCTACCGATCATTTGGTAGAATAGTCATGTAAATCAATCTATGCTTAATATATACAGCCTTTAACTAAAAAAGCCACACATTTTCTTACGAATTAATTTGGATTTTTCACACCTAAATTTTAGTTCATCATGTTTATACGGTATAAAAATGTGTGGGTTAGTCACAATCCAAATAAAGGACCCAGGAGTCTCATGTGATAGACCCTCAGTGTAAACAAAATCCACTCTTTCTTATGTAGAAACCAAGCGGAGGCAACCAAAGGAATGAGGTGGAAGGTAAAGTGGTCGACAGGCTCTGAGGGATCCGACCTCCGGCCGGGCGAGGAAGGCCTTAGTTGGTTTGAGAGAAAAGCCACCGTAGTTCCTATAACTACGGAAGCATAAAGTTGCATTAAGGGATTGGTGTACCAAAACATTTCACCGTCGGAATGTTCGTCTCCGCGGGAACGGCGCTAAGGAGAGAGCTCAAGAGTTCGAAGGTCATGTGCACCACGGTTATTGTGTCGAGAGAGGTGAAGCCCACCAAGGAAGCGTCTGCAAAAATAGTGGTCTTGGGTATTGAGTGAACAGTCGTGCATAAGAGAGATCTAGCGAGTTATGATATTAAAATCACTCGCTAAAACACATCCAGAGTGGATTAACTACAAATGTTTCAGGTCACCAAAAAAATAATTCCAGGAGAAAGCCTTCCCTGACAAGAATAGAAAGTTGAAGGCTCAGTGAAGGATAAGGTTTTTGGAAGTGAGATGGTGAAGTGCATTTCGGGAGTGTTGTGAGTGAAGCTCTATCAGTTATTATTACCCTCACTTATTGTGCGTGGGAAGAAGGAATTATTGTATCTTTCTGGTCGGAATTGTATCCATTTCTTACATTATCACTTCTATCAGACGTAGACATATAGTGTAGCGTCATGATAACATTCTGTGTGTCGCTCTGAAACCCACCAGATCTGAATTAAACAAGAAAACCAAGCCTGGGGTGTAACCTTAGGGTTTCTCTATGCACATGCAATCTAATGCACATGACAGCTGTAAAATGTTCGGTATGTTCGCACGTAGCAGTTTGTGACGAGGCGAGCAGCTTTCCCTTGTATATAGTGTATTTTGCGGAGAAATGCTTTCTGTGTCCAGAGGGCCCCAAATAGTCGCCGCGTATTCGAGGTGTGGCGTAAGCGGAGCGAGGATGCACTTTTTATGTCAAACGAAACATAAGTGGCTGGGAACACACAAAATATGCGAACACAATGGTGGTGGGAAGGTGTGAAGATGGCCGATTCCAAATGGAAAAAATTCAACTGGACCGGGAATCGAACGCGGACCTCCCGATTTCGCGTCATTTGCTATTTCCAATGATTTATTTGCTCAAGTGTTCAAGTTTACAGAAAGTATCTCCATTTTCTTTGATAATTTATACATAAAAGAAGGATATTCTATCACATCATATCATAGTTACTGCATGTACACGAAAGAAGAAGCTTCATATCAAGTTATAACACATATACACAGTCATTTCTTCTTTTTTTTGTATATCAAAAAGTGTTTTTCGTGGATAAAAGAATCTGTAAATAAATATTTATTTTTTACATTGAACAGGAAAATTTACATATGAAGGAGTGAAAAATTTATCATAAAATGTTAAAAATTCGATATCCTTTGCACGTTATTCAAAACGGGTACACAATTGTTTTTTTTTTCTTTAAAATATTTTCTTAAAAACATTTAATAGCCATTGTTTTTCTTTATCTGTTACCGGTATTTTTTGTTATCGTTTTGAATTTGTCAATTAATTCACTCCTGGTATTTTTTTGCGTAATGCTGCTTGTTACAAAGGTTGCAATGTGTTCACTTAAAATACTACTTTTTTGCTTGGAGATAGTTTAAAATTTAGCATTAAAAGATTTTTATCTGAAATGAGGCCATCTCCAAAAGTGTCGAAGTCTATAAACATTTTTAATTATCAGCCATTCCCTACTATGGGATTCACAGTCTAGGATCTCTATGCTTTATCCCGTCCATCCTCCCGCACTCCGGGCTCGTCGGGTTATCCCTAAGTCTGAGTTCATGTCTCTATTTGCTGTGTGATCACACAGCCGCTGCACACCTCCAACGTGACACTCATTTCATTTATATTGTGTTTGATTTTGTCGAAGTTTCTCCAAACATTTTATTTTGTTGGGACCGAGGTTTGTATTAAAGTTTCTTGTATTTTCCTCCTCAAAATTTTTGTGGAGTTTAGTTTTCCATTTAATGAATGTTTGTTTTTGATTTGAATCTACATCTACATCTACGTCATACCCTGCAAGCCACCCAAAGGGTGTGTGGCAGGGGGTGCTTTCGCACCAGGCATGCATTAATGATATGGTAGAACACCGACATTACATTAAAACCCGCGTACCACACATGCAAAGCGCCAATTACAAATCTAATACCCAAGAAACATTCTATCTCCAATCGTTCTAACATGCAAGGGATACAAAGACTACTACTACAGATTCAAAATATCATGCATAAATAAGAACATCATTATTTACATCATGCATAAATAAGAAAGAGGAGAATATAATGAGAAAGATTAACTGCCTGTCTATTGTCAATACTCGAACTATTCATGACGACGATCACAGCTGTTATGGTCCCGAATGGTACGCGGAAAAAATGACATTTTATACCTATCGGTTCTACAATCTAGCTCTCTAATTTTATTGGCGCGATCTAATCTGCCGTAGTACGAAGGGGTTAATAGTATGTTTTTTACGTCATCAGTAAAATGATTTTCCTGAAATTTATTTAGGAGGTTAAGCCTATAATTTAATCTACGCTGTGATAGCGATTCCCATCCTAATTCTTCTAACAGTCCAGACACACTAGCCAACTTATCGTAGCATCGTTTCACAAACCTAGCTCCTCTTCGCTGGACGCGATCTAACTCTGATATCAACCCCGTTTCGTATGGATCCCATACACTAACAGCATATTCCAGATGAGGCCTAACGATTGAAAAATAACAACGCTCTTTCACTTTCTCATCACATTTTCCGAGTACTCTCTTGATAAAGCCTAGCTTCCTATATGCTTGACCGCATATTTCCCTAATATGTTTTCCCCAAGATAGGTCGTGACTAATTGTGACTCCTAAGTACTTAACAGACTCGGCGTGAATAATTTCTGTATTTTTAATTCTGTATGCCCTAACTGGCCAATTTTTCTTTTTCCAAAAGCTGACTGCTACGCACTTTTTTATGTTTAGTTCCATCTGCCACTTTTCGCACCAAGCATGAATAGCAAGTAGGTCGATTGTTAACGAGTCGCTATCTTCGGAATTGTTAATATCCCTATACACAACCGCGTCGTCTGCGAAGAGTCTAAGCTTACTTTTAACGACGTTACTAATATCATTAATGTACAAGAGAAATAAAAGTGGACCAATTACACTTCCCTGAGGAACACCCGATGTAACGCTAACTGTGTTTGACATGATACCGTCTATGACAACCCTTTGTTCCCGCCCATGTAAGAATTGATTAATCCAACTAATAATGTTTTTATCTATTCCATATGCTTCTAGTTTTGAGAGCAACTTAACATGAGGTACCTTATCAAAAGCTTTCCTAAAATCGAGGAATATCGCGTCAACTTGGACATTATTTTCACCCGAGAGCAAGATGTCATGAACGAAGAGGGCCAATTGGGTTTCGCAAGATCTACCCTTTCGAAATCCGTGTTGGTTATTTATTAACAATTCCTCCCTATCTAAATGACTCATAATGGAGCTTACGATTATGTGTTCGAATACCTTACAGGAAATGGATGTGAGAGAAATAGGCCTATAGTTACTAGGGTCTTCCCTGTCGCCGCTTTTGAATATAGGTGTGACATTTGCTACTCTCCAGTCCTTAGGCACTACATGATCTACTAAAGATTTGGTAAATATTAATTCTAAGTAAGGCGCTATGTCTGATGCCATTGTTTTATATACGCGAGCAGGTATTTGATCTGGACCGGGGGATTTGTTGGGGTTAATATTTTTTAGCTGCTGTTCTATGCCGCGACAATTTATAATAATTTCAGGCATACATGTTTGGGAACGAACTGGCTGCGGATCGAAAAGATGTGGTGTATAAGTACTGAAAATGCTTTTGAAGAATGAGTTTAACGAATTGGCTTTTTGTAGACTGTTGGTTATCTTTTCCCCTTTGATATTCTTAAGCGTGTGTACTGTTGATTTATTTCCTTGAGTGTCCCTAACATACGACCAAAATGCCTTGGGATTATCGTTCAATTGTTCTCCCAGTAATTTACTTTTGAAATCAGCTAACGCCCTTCGGCACGCTTTTTTTGCTAAGAGTTTAGATATTTTGTAATTTTCGGTGACTGTGTATAGTTCTTCGGAGGATTTGTTAATTTTTTCCCTTTTTAACCTAGCATGACATGTTCTCTGGTGCTTTAATGTTTTTCTAACCTCCGCGTTATACCACCTAGGCTCTGCATTGGCTCTTTTCCATTTACTTGGTATGTATTTGCTAACTACTGATCGTGTAACGTTGAGGAAAATAGCCTCCTTCAAAGTTTTGAATAGCCTCCTTCAAAGTTTTTTTTGAAATATCTCACCTTTTTGGCGCTTTCTAGCGCATTTATCAAAAGCCTTTTTCCATCGTAGTCTACTTCGTGAAGGATTTCTGCTACTTTTTATCGAATAGGTTGTGACCTCCTAGGTTAGGGGGCGCATATAGTTTCTTTCTTTCTGTTTTTTTCAGAAACCCATTCCAAATAAACTCATTTGTTAACTTGATTATTATAGCATTTTCCTTTTCTGGTAATGGCTACACGTGAGCGACGTACCATAGCAGCGGGTATAGAATCTGGTTGGTTAATGTTATCTTTGCTACAATCGGCATATGATAGTCGGCAAAGTTATACATATATGTTTAATCTTACCGTATCGATGGCCTTTTTCCAATTATTTCCGACCGTTTTTGAAAGATCGCTTTCCCACTAAAGTCCTAATATGTTTATTTCATCTGCTTTCTTCCAGCCGTAGGTATCCTGTATGTTTTCTCCTTTTATGTGAAGTAGTTTGGATTTTTTTCTATTTACTATCAAGCCTACCGATTCGATTCTTGTGAAGGTTTAATTTATTCTGCCCAATTCTTTTGTATCTTTTATCAATATGGTGATATCTTCCGTATATGCAACCGTTGTATATTTTTTCCACATCGTTTTATTCCTATTCCTTTACTGTTTATGTCTAGAATGGTTGGTACTACTGCAATTGTGATAAAGGCATAATAAGACATAATCATGGATAAAGGGCATCCCTGCCTAGCGGAGTTTTTTATTAAGGAGGTTTCCGAGGTATTTTTTCCTAGTTTTATACGGGAGTTGATGTTTTTGTATGCTGATTTTATAATGTGTGTCATTTCTGTTGGGAAGTTCATTTTTGTGAGGATCATCATTATCCATTCTATTTTAATGTAGTCAAAGGCTTTTTCTAAGTCTTTTGCTAACAGTTCTTGTGTGTTCTCTTCTTTTTTCAGTAATTTACGCAATATAATATCTCTGATTAAAACATAACCGTCGATTGCATTTTTTCCCCTGCTCCTCCATAGTTCCATTTTTATGCCATAACTTGTGCATATATTTTATAATCTGTGTTGAGTAGAGATATTGGTCTAAAACCTTCGAATTTCTTTGCTTTTTGGATTTTGTGAAGGAGTGTTATGTTAGCCGTTTTCATATTTTCAGTAAGCTCGCCTTTTTTGTGATGTTGTTGAAGACAATTACAAGGGTTGTTTATAAGTGTCCCCAAAAGGAAAAATAACATTCATACGGAAGGCCATCGCTCCCCGGGGCTTTCCCTTTCTTTAGTTCATGTTGTATGCTGCCTAATTCCTCTTATGTTATTTTGGCTTGGAAAATCTGATCTTGCCTTATCGCTTACTTGGGGTAATGGGAAAGGGGGCGTCTCCCTCCCTCCACTCCCCGTATCGCCCGTAGCGAATTGCAAAGTGCTCTTTTGTTTCCGTTAAAAGCTGTCCGTGTCGTTTTTCCGATGCTTTCTTCGCGTTTGTGAGCGTTTCCTCTCTTCCCCTCCTGCGTTCTCTGTCGTTCGCCTCCGCGTCGCTACCGCGCGGGCACGGCCGCCACCACGGCGGCTGCTCACGTGTGTGGAGGCCTTATTGTGGATAGCGTCAAAAGGTCCCACGTATTTGGGTCATCTGCTTTTTGCCATTCTCGTGGCGAAAGTTTACTTAAGTCTAGTTTTAAGATTACCTGCTTTAGTTCTTTCATTTTTTCTTTAAAATTTTCTGGCTTGTTTCGAGTTTCCATGATTTCTGCCGTGCCTAGTGGGGAAACACCGTGGTTAGTAAATAGAAGGTATTTTGTGATTTTCGGGATCTTCTCTATATTTTTACAAAAAGATAATATGTGCGTTTAGGACTTTAAACATATTTTTTAGAATATTTATCTTAACGTGGTTAGTAATACCAGCTACGTTCATAGATGCTAATTTTAGGATCATATTAATAATGATGAGGCAAGTAGTGATTTAAACAAATAAAGAGACTGTAATTTAGCGCGAAGGGGGAAAAGGAAAACAGAAAATACGTGTTAAACCCCCTTTTTCTTTTAAAGTTTGTAAGGACTTAATCTATTTTTTAAATTTTTGATCCAACCGCCCTTGACTTTTTAAATATAATTCTGCTTTCTCGTGGTTCCTCCTGTTTCCACTGCTCCTGAGTCCCCTCCTCCTCCTCCTCACCTCTAGTTCCCATTTCTTTTTCCTGGGTGGTTTCTGCTGCCTTCGTGTCAGAAAAGAGTTTTGGATTTGTGGGGGGGGGGTTCAGGGTCAAGGGATGCTTGTAATTCCATCGTCACCTCCTCCTCCTGCTGGCTGCCCCATCCTTCCCCTTCCCTTGACGTGTTTTCATTCATTGCCTCATAGTTTTGAGTAGAGGCCTCCCTCCCACCCCACCCGTATCAGCTTTTCCGGTCCCAGCTGCTACGGTCCCATTTTCTTTTGTTCCTGACTCCGTTTCCTGAGGCGACTCCGTCATCGGTACAGCGAGGGACGGTGTTGCCGCATCTGACGCTTCCTGGAGCTTTTTCCATCCTGGGTTGTCGATTCGTTCGAAAGGTCCGGCACAGCTCTTTTGTTTTTCTGACTGCGTCTCCTTCTTCTCCTCCTCTGTTTCTCCGGGTTCCCGGCCTCCCACTCCCACAGAAGTCTCGCTCCCTTCCGTCCCTTCGTCGGAGCTCTCCGCGGCGATCTTATCTAGATCTGGGACATCGTGTAGTGTCGGCCATCACACCTCCATCGCCGCTAACCTCTTCTCTCGTGGCTATCTCCGCTGCACTCTCCACCTCCCTTTCCTCGCTGTGATCGCTGCCTGAGGGCGTCTGAGTACTGGGTGTTTCCAAAAATTTTGGGGGCATTTTATTCTCACGTGATCATATGATCCTTATCTTTAGCAAGTTATTTTCTGGTGTTTATAATATATTAGAGCTCTTTCACCCGTAATGGGGATATAGCTCGGGATTTCACACTCCAGAGCCATCCAGTATGACCTGGTCCCCGTGTTCACCGGGTAGTGACACGAGCCCCAGGTGTTCCTTTGATACCTCACAATTTTCCCATACTTCCCTAGTTCCCTCTCAACGTCGGTTTTATCGACTTCCAAGGGAAGAAGACACACTTTCACTAAGGTAGATCGTTTGGTGGCGTCCTCTGCCGTGGGTTTTCCCTCCAGTTTTTCCTTGGAGGGAAACGGGAGATCGCTACTCATCATTTCCAAAGATCTAGCGTGCACCAATTCATTAATCACTTTAAGAAATACCACTTTTCTTGAAGCCCCAAATTGTATTCCGTATACTTCTTCGATCTCCAGCCTGAGATTCGAACGAACAAATTCGTGAATCTCAAAGGCCAAAGGCGATCTTCCCAAATCAATGGATATCTTGATCGTGTTTTTCCGCTCGACCGGCGTGTCGGGAGCAAGGAAAGACAAAGTGATCATATAATATAACACGCGTTACTGCGCGTGTCTAGGGAAGCCTAGGCACTCGAAAGACACAAAGAAAGAGAAAAACACTGTATTCACTTGCTTTGCGCGAACACCGGGAACGCAAAAGAACGCCCCGGGCGATCGAGAGGTTCTCGACCGCCGCACAGTGGTCCGAAATCGGAAAAAGCCGGACAAAAGTCCAAAATGGCTTTTTTTGAGATAGAGACTTGAAACTTGGCGTAAATACTCATAAATGATTACTTATTATAGATTTATATGCCATTTTACATAAATACGACCCGCTACTGAGATACAGTAGCCCAAACATGACCAATTTTTCAAAAACACGCGCGATCTCGTTTTTCTTCGAAAATCTTTGAATGTATTTAACGGGTTCTTCCACAAGGGCTTCCCCTTTTCAATTTGACCAATATTCATACACTTGGGGAATGTTTTGAGGAAAAGAAAACGAAAATTACCATATCTTTGAATTCATTATATATATATATATATATATATATATATATATATATATATATATATATATATACAATTAAAGAGGAAACTTACAGGGGGTAAAAAGACGAAAGTAAAGAGAGAGTCTTACTTAGAGACGTTTCGGGTGTTATCCCTTCTTCAGTCACACAGAGAGAGTCCTTATTCAGGGCTTCCATTGCCTCTTCGGAAAGTTGTCCCAAGGGAAGAATCGCCTCTTTTGCAATGTCGCTTCCATGCAGAAGTACCTTATGTACCGTGGTTGGCATATAATACCAGGGATACAGCATGACGTATAATTCCGCAGTTCTCTGGCATTAGTCCGAGAAAGCTGTATAATTAAGAGTTATGCCACTGGATATTGCCCTCAGAATGATGGAAAATTTTTTTATGAGATCAACATTGATACCTGTAATTAATACATGATAAATTAATTTATTGCTGATGGTACGTTATGCTTTCCTACGAGAACAAATAATTTAGATGAAATATTTAACCCGTTTATATGCAAACTTATGCGTGAAGTTTACATATACTTTGCTATTACAGTGCACGTTTACTCAATTACCTGTAAAATCAGCGGCCAAGTCTGGGGAATCGAAGAAACGCCTTGCCGTGTTACCGTCATTCGTGTTACCTGAGCCAGGCCTTGGAACATCAACAATCAACCCCATCCTTTCTCTAAAAGCCTTCTGAATTCTTATTTTCCTCTGTATAAGCAGTGTTTTGAGATTTCCTCGGGCCTGTAAAGAATTTTGTTCGTAATTCAAAGGCATCTTCAATATTGAACCATATTCCAGCTTGTTTGTATTCTGTCTTACCTGCCACTTTTTGAACTCTAGTCTGTACGATATGTGTAGCACACCTTCAAAAAACCGGATGTAGCAATGCAAGGTTGACAATCCATAAGAATATTTAGTCACATCTGCAGGTCGATTCCTCATTGCCTTCAAATCATTCATCTCCTTAGCTGTTGCTCCGCAGATGTAGCACCTCATACTCGGATTATCAGTTAATGCGTTGCATGCCTAAAATAATCGTAATTTAATTTTTTCAATCCATAAGCACTACCATATTCTTGTCTATCACAATATAAATATGAATTTGTCTTACTTTTCCATTTATCATGGTTAGCAGCAAGCTGTAATTTACTGGGTAATTTCCATTGCTCCAATTTTTCAGCCCGTCAATCTGCCTTTGAATATAAATACTTTCCTCAATAGCAACTTCCTTGGTTTCCTTCAGCCACCGGAGGCGAATAGGCCGGCAAAATCTGGTTGATGATGGGCGAGGATTTTTCCAGATTATTTCACCTATAACAGCAGACATGGAATTAAGTAGACCATTTTACTACAGTCAGATTAATTCGTAATAAGCAAGACATGCAATTTGAAACGCCTCAAACTCTTACCATTTTCGTCATTCAGCAAACGAAGTGGCACCAGGGAGCTCATAAATAAATATTCATCGGAAGAATCCGCCTGTTCCCAATACTGTTTATATTGTGAATGGCCCGAACTCCCGTCAAAGCCATATTTGCATATTAAGGTGCAGTTCACCTCATTGCTGGCAGCTAGAGCAGTGGATTCGCATGCCAGTATCCTCGATGCAGTGTGGTTTAATAGAGCCTGTAGACTCACTTCGCATACGTTTTCTGTAATGCGTATTGCTTCTGGGTATGCAGCACTTTTTGCGGTTAACACTCGTGCGTAGCTGGGGTACAAGGAATGTCCGTAAGTACGAGCGGAGCGTCTTAATACATTGTACTGATTTTTAGTCAGCCCAATGGTGATGATCAAAGATAAAGCATCCACTGGAGACATCTCTTTCTGCACCTCATCACTCTTCCTCCACTTAGTAATTACTCTCTTAGCTCTAGAGGGAGTAGTTGTCGTTACTTCCGTAATTAACTGCGCGGCTGCAATATCTCCTTCCTCCCTTAAACTAAGAGAGGTTGCTAATGCCAGCTCAGCTACTGAAGAACAACTTTTAATATTTTGAACTTTCCTTCTTTTAGATCGCTCACACGAAGAAGTAAAATCTTTCTCGGGCCGCCCCAATGAACCTAATAAAGCCATAATTTTAAGATATAGAATAGTGTATACAATTTATAAGATATAGAGTAAGTATAGATATTCAGACATAATTTTCTTTAAAAGTTCAAAACATACTTAAATATAATACATACCAGTTGCCTTTGAAGTACTAGGAAAGTATTGACGGACAACTTCAGGGAAAATAATTGGCTCTGCGAGCCATGCCTCACATCGCACTAAAAATCTTTCATTATTCCGGCAACATAGTTTCCACATTTTTTCGTAATAAGGCCAGAATCCCAACCGAAGTAATTCACCGAGACCATCAAGAGCATCCTCATAGCTCTCTACATTTAATCTCCGCGACAAAAAATCCAGCAAGTGTATTTTTTTCTCGGCTGATGTCTTTCCCTTCATTTCTAACACTTTATTATGTAACTCTAAACGAGTTATTTGGTTTGAATCCATTCCTACGTTAGAAAACGCCGAAAACCTTGAGCGGTGATTTGAAAATTAGAAATACGTAAAGAGAACACGCATCAAAATCATAATCGCCATGATTTATGAGAGGCGAAAAAACATTAAAAATCGATAAGTAATTTATCACATTCATTGAAGTAGTACGCAAACACACGCATCTTTGAAATGGAAATCATAAAAAACTCACCTTGCAAAAATTCAAGCTGGAAAATCACTGCGCTGTCCAACTCCGAGAATAGCTAGTGGGAATTCGATAAAGCCCGAACCAAATCACTGAGCAACACGAACTTGAGAATTACACTACAGCACGACACGACACTAGGACAACAAGCACGACACTTCTTCACCGATTCCAAAATAAAACTGCAAGTTGACATGCATTTCTGCCGGGGAAAGGAAAAAACCCTTGTGGAAAAACCCGTTAAATACCGTCAAAGGCTGTGCGTCGTCATAAAACGCCCCTTTCCGCGCGACCCACCTCGGCGAGGGTGGAAAGGGAAAAAGAGTATCGGTTGTTGCCTTTCCCGGAAACAGTTTATTTCTCTCTCTTTAGCATGCCGTCTTAATCTCTTAACCCTACTTCATACCCGAAGCATACTTCTTATACGTGGGATGGTTCCGACAAATATCCAATCCCTAGCATCTTCACTAGAGTAATGTGTTAAATGGTGTAGTCGATCGATCCATAATCCTGGTAATATTCTCAGTATAGTGTTTTAGGTCAATACTGACTACGTGCCGTGCTTTAAATGACGATTTTCAAGAATTAAGTTTCAAAAAACTTGAAAAATCGACCGCAGTTACCGAGCCTCAGGGTCCCGCGTCGTGTAGCTCAGCCTTGACGCGCGATCGAAAAATCGCTCTCATTTCCTTGGTCGCAAACTTATTTCCAAGATTTCTGCTTAGTATTCTTAAGAAATTTCTACTTTACACTATGATGTAAATTTCCCGAGTTGTATATTTCGTGAACGAAAGATAATGTCTACTTTATGTCAAATTTCACGCTAAAAACGGGTACGCCATTTTGCATTGCAAAACCAGACAGATGAGAGCCAAAACCTTCAAAAGTCATGGAAAATATAGGCAAAGCACCAGGTCAAAGGAATATTGCGTTTTTTATTCCATAAAAATCATACCAACGCAACACCACCTGCTTAAATTCAAAGATTTTCGAAGAAAAACGAGATCGCGCGTGTTTTTGAAAAATTGGTCATGTTTGGGCTACTGTATCTCAGTAGCGGGTCGTATTTATGTAAAATGGCATATAAATCTATAATAAGTAATCATTTATGAGTATTTACGCCAAGTTTCAAGTCTCTATCTCAAAAAAAGCCATTTTGGACTTTTGTCCGGCTTTTTCCGATTTCGGACCACTGTGCGCCGGCTGGAAAAAAACTCGGTGACAAGGCAAGGATTCGCCCGCGCACCGAAGGACGTTGCTCAGACCACTCAGACATCCAGTCTACAAATAAATCACTGGAATCTGCGGGGGATTTATATTAACAAACATCCCCCAAGGCATGACACAAGAGAGCAGCCAATTAATGGCACCAGGGCTGCAGTTCACCCACCGGCAGAGAGAAAATGACACAAACAGAAGGCGAAATGAAAGAATAACACAAGCACACAGACAGTGGTGAAAGATATAGAACAGGCGTTTCGGGGTACGCTAACACAATTAGGAAATGAGCCGTTCAGACCATACAATAATTCGTTCATTCACTCAGACCGCTCAGCGAAAAATTCATGTGTAAATGTTCAAACAGAAAGGTAGAAAGAAAGTGGATGAGAACACACAAGATACACGAACACACAAAAATTATCCCAAATTGGCTCGTTATTCTGGTCATGTCGAATTTCTTACTTCGTTCCTCTCCTTAGGCGTCTTTCATATCATAACGGACTCACCGTTTAAATTCCCTTTTCAGGCATGCCTTCTTCTATGCAACCTTTTTTTATTCCTTTGCTTTCAACTGCTCTTTTAATCTTTTCTTGAATATTCTCGCTCATTAGGTGGCCATAGTTAACCAGTATAAGGCTTATATTTTATCTCCTATTAATATTATCAATTAAAGTCGTCCCGATATTCTTTCTCACACTACTAAAATTCTCAATCAATCTCTCAGCGACCTTACTTTCAAACGCCAAAAAGCGCTTCAGAAACTTTCTTCCTTAAATGCCACCGTTATAAGCCAAGGACTATTCAGTTGGCCTCGGCCTCCCAGTTTTTCCCGAAGCGCCAACCTCCGAATAACAATGACTCTCAACCTCCTCCCGCACGCCCCACCTCAAACGCTCTCGGAGGCCCAAGCAGAATCAGTGGTCAACCTTTCCTCACATCCCTTGTCTGACGACGAAATCTCCGTAGTAAGTGAAGGATTTTCTTTCTCCCCTACCACCAGAGTTAATCCTGTCAACCTACTCACCTACACCCTCAGATTCTGCTGAAACTTTAAATGGAAATTTTTCTGTGAATCCCAACCTTTCGACAAATGTCTTCATTCTTTCGACCTACACCCCGCCCCCACCAAATTCAAACTTCCTCTCATTCACGAGCCCAAACCTCTCCCATCAAACCATCCCATTGAAATCTTTAGCGATCTGCTTCTTTCTAAAATTTCCCATCGTTCTTTCCTTAAAACTCTCTAAACCGCCCTTCCAACATCTCCTCGGCAGAATCTTCAGCCCTTAAAAACCTCACAGGAAATCCCGAAATTATCATAACTCCCCCTGACAATGGTTCCACCGTGGCAGTGCTTGACTCTTCCGATTACATCGCTGAAGCTCTATGTAGCTCTTCGGCAACTTTCCAACCCCTCCTCCTATGCTCACTTGCAAAGATATTGCATTGTTGGCCCCTTCCCACCCCCGCACCTCTCACTTCCAAAAATACATAAACCCAATAACCCTGGCCGTACGATAGTCCCCTCCCGACAGTCTCCCACTGATCGGCTTTCCGCCTATGTGGACCACTACCTCCAACCTATCGTCCCCTCTTTTTTCCCTCCCTCATGCACCACACCGAATATGTTTGTTTTTCTTTTTTGTAAATCTGTGATGCATTCTATGTTGGATTGATTTCCGGACCACTCAATCTCCGTTTTAAACGGCCACAGATCCTCCTCTGTAACCCCTCCTCATCCCAACATGCATATCTCTCTCTCTATCTCTCTGTTACCACCCTCGCCTCCTCCTCCCACGACCTTAAGTTCGACAAATGTTTCAACGTGGGCTGTCTCCCCACTTGATCTTAAAAATAATAGAACAGGCATGCATTCTCTTCCTCGAATCCTTCACCTTTGCGGGAATCAACAGGGTACTCTAATCCCTCTCTCCACCCCTTCCTCTACCCCTTCTTTCCCATTCTTTCCCCTCCCCTTCTCTTCCTCTCCACTTCTTCCACTTCTCCTATTTCCTCTCTTCCCGTTTAACCCTTCCGGCAGCAGTCGGACATACTGCCTCAACTGCTGAAGAAGATCACGGAGGTGGTCGAAAACTAAGAAAAATTCTCGTGTCAGTTTTTGCGTTTTAGAGTTAAGGGTTTGGAGTTAAAGTGGTCGATTTGAGGATGCTGGAAAGATTGGGGAATATTTTTAAACTAGGTGTATGGATGTGATAAACCAAATTTATGCTGTCGCAGTTGGAGACTGACAGGAGGAGCCTATCGGTCGGCCCGGGTTATTAGTTTAATGGAGCAATCCACAAACGTGTGTTAAGTTTGAGGATTGATCCATAACCCTAATAATCATTACTCGGGCCGACCGATGGCCTCCTCCTGTCCGTCTTTTACTGAGCGAATTTCCGCTTTTGTCGACCACTAACCTTCAACCTAACGTCCATTCCCTACCTTCCTCCATCAAAGACACCTACCATTTAATTGAAAGCTTCAAATCCACCCCCCTTCCTAATGACGCTGACATCATAATGGCAACTATAGATGTCACTTCCCTCTACACCTCTATTTCGAGGTCCTTAACCCAAGGTCATGACACGATCCTATTATGCACTCTGAATTCTTCATTTTGGATCGAGCTCGACGTTCCGTAGCACTATCACTCTTCATTGATTAACCACAAGTGTTTAGCCTTGATGAATGTAGCAAAATATCTTTTAAACCTGAAATTGAATTTGATCTTTAAGTTATAAAAGGACTAGGTAAGCTCTACCAGGTATATTTTGGTGTACGTCAAGCATAAAATATTTTTCACGACGAAAGAAAAACCATCTCTCACCTCGTATTTTAGGATAACCCTCCTCAGTGTACTTTGGCGTTCATCAATTATTTCTGCATATCAATTAATCACTAATATGGTTCTTAATTATAATTATGCGTCAGTTGTTGGGAAAATAAGAACTTAACGGATAAGTTTTACTCAAAAACTTATCAGGCAAGAAGGGGACTTCGTCTTTTAGTATTTAAGGTAATTTACGATTTTTAAACTAGTTTCCTCCCAAAATATGAGGCTGAAATCGATATTCACAAACATTACTTGTTGTTGTGTACAAATGACACCATTTGAAGGAATATATAGATACTTTTCCACCCAAAAAATGGGCAACATCAAACTTGGAAGCCCACGGGAGACATGTTTTGAAATTCTATATGTAATTTCTCCAGTTATGAGCGTGTTCACCGAGGCGTACTGGTTAGCGTCTATTCTTACCATGACCTTGGTCGCAGGATCGAATATCTGTTTACTTCAGTTTTCCTGTTTTCCTTATACAACTCAAGAATATAGTGTATGTAAAATTTTAAATGCATAAATAAATTCAAAGAGTTTGAGGAAATAACGTGAATGTTTTTGCTTATGTATACTACTGTCCAAAAAAAACTTACCACCTCAGAGCCGAAAAATTTTCAAGTCCCGAGTTGACGTCGATGTGTCAATGCCGAACCACGCCCCCTTGCGCGGGAATGCAATAAACGCTCAACACGGAAAAGAAACCTTCGGAACGTACTCGACGAGAGGGATAACCCCTCGGTGAAAATTTTTGACCTGTAAGGGATTATTTCTGGGGTGGGGTGAGGGTGGGTTGGGTCTGTTGTATCGGTCCTATCCCGTCGGTGTCGGGGTGGGGAGGCATGGAGAAAAAGGTCTGTCGGAAGACGAAGTCGCAAAATTGTCCTTGTTTTCGGAAGCTACAGGAATGGAAGACAACTGAAATATCCATCTCATGCCTTCATCGGCGCCCAGGAAACCTTCTCTGAAATTGATGGGCTTCCTCTTATTAGGCCGCAGAAAGTCTATTACCATCGCAATATGAGGTTGAATCTGGTCAAATCGAATATAGAAATCATTTTTTTTGCTTACATTTCTGATAGCAACAAGTCGTTGTCTAACAAACTATAGAGTTTGCATTATCTAGGCATTAATCGCAGATTGTCATAGCTCGTAGGGTTTTAATTGTGTTGAATTGGATACAGAATCATTCTATGACACTTAATGAATTTTGATACATAATTATATTTGAGTTTAATACTTTATATGACACATTGTTGGCGTCTGAGACGATATAAACACGTTAACCACACAGTGTGGCCCTCAACGAAGTCATTTGACAGTATTTCTTTGTCGTAATGGACAAAGATTTTGTAAATTAGAATAAAGTAGCTTAAAATAGATAAAATTACGAATTTTTATTAATTTATTTATCATTCAAGTTCTAATCAGCAAATGAATTTGTCTTGCCGAGTCCCATGAATTGCTTCACGTCTACTTACACTCTTAATTCCCTGCTCGAATTCGAGCAGGGAATTGAGAGGATAATGGTCGTATCCTCCAAGTCATGTTCAATATTTTTCCCCCCTCGCTGAATTTCTACGGGTACCCTCTGCTGATTAAACATAAAATGAACATGCACGACCATCGGTGGTGGAAAGCTAGCGCTGGTTGTGATCGCACATTCACCAACATAACCGTGTGAACTGTAAACACACCAATACGAAAGAAAACCTCTTCGCCACCTTCGCTCGTCTTACCAGCGAGGCATTCGTGAGAATTGGAACTGAAGGAGGCAGCGACATTTGCAGTCTAGTGGTAAGTCGGGATCTTTCACCCAAGGTTCATGAAGGCGAGAGTTCCCTCGGGGGATGGAATTTGGGGGTTCTCAGTATTGCCTCTGGCCTACCGAAGTGGAATTCTTCGATAAGCAGAGATGGGAATATATGCTCAACACCTCTATAACAGTCTTATACATTCATCATTGCCATCTGCATTGCATAGAGCCTTAGTCGCGTCCTTGCCTTTTTCCGAGGTAAACATACAACTTTGCATTCAGTGTTGACATGGTATTAGTCACGGTAAAGTCCTAATTAGATGGTTTTTATGGAGATATACCTTAAAAAATAGCATATAAAATTTCCAGCTTTTTCTTTGGAGTTTCCTGCATCAATGGTAAACAAACAAAGGGCGGCATTAGCACAGTCTACCGAAGTTCCCAACAGAGAACATGAAACGTTGGGGCCGAGTAATTTTTATAATTTTGTCCCCTAAAAACTCAAGCAGCATTGCTTAAACGAAACGTGACAGTTTTATTCATTTGAAAAATTGGACTGGATAAGGATTATGCCAATGTTCAACTTGTAGGGATCCTCAGCGGAAAGGTTTTCCATCGTTCCGCTGAGATCCTGTCAGAGATGTCAGCATGATCAACATTATCAATATTCAGAGCGCTTTTGTTGGTGCTTTCGGCGGTGTGATGGAGATCTTTCAGATATCAAAATAAAATTCAATACGTATTACATCAGCTCATAAATACTTTTTAACGTTTAAGAATACGATGAGGAAATTATCACAGAAAGATATACGACGATGGAGACCAGAGATAGCCGACATGGTGTTAGAGAAAGCAGTATTCTATCACCTTGAATGGACATGTCCTCTCAGCGCCTTCAGGCTGTTTCGAATGAGGCATCTTGACATTGTCTAACTTAACAGATCTGCCCCCTTTCTCCTTCACTAATAAGGAAACAGAAGTCCAAAACAACCCGAATGATTGGAAACAGCTCAAATACAACACTACTCCGACATGCCCTCTCCCAGCTGAGAAAGAAACCGCAGCCCTGTTTAGGTCACTTTCAGAATAGTGGAGCCTTTCCTCAATCCAGGATTGTGGAAAGGGCTTTCTTTTGTGCGGAATGTTGATTGCTCTCCCAGAAATGTATTAATAAATAAATAAAATAAAAATATGGGGTCGACAGGATGTTGCCTCAACACAATTGATTTTGAATAATGGAGTGGAGGCTGAACTCACTAATTGAGTGAATTGAAGATAGTATTTACGGCACTTCATAATCAAATAAGTGACATCGAGCTATTTTCAACCGTAGAAATTTAGTGTAAAGGCTATCCGTTTGGTCGATGTCAAAGATTTTCGTGAGAAATAAAATTGAAACATCGTAACATCATTACAAACAAAGTTAAGCAACAAGAAACCACATATTATCGGAAAGGTATGACGATTGAATCAATATGACTTGTTTAAATAAAACCAGTAATTATTGAGGTTTCTCTAGCCAATCATTTCCATTTGGAAATATTTCCCCTTTATAATTACTTTGAATATGAATGTTCTGTTTCGACAAGAAGTCGAAGTAGTTGGCTTCCTTTGCCATACTCTTTTTATAAATAATACGAAAGGAATGTTGCCGATATTCAAAGCTGACTGCCAATTATACCATTGGCAGCTATTTCATTTTTACTCATAATCACCTAGATGATAACAGTGTCATTGAATTTAGGGATGATGTCCATAGAATAATGAAGTTCTTCTGGTGTCGCTGCGAGTTCTGTAAGACGAATTAAATGCAAGGAATCGGTGAACTTGGGAGCAGGGAATATTTACGAATGTATTTACCCTGCCTTAATCACATCTTCCTAGGATGACCATGGAAGAAAACGTGAGATGTGAACCCCTGTGGCCAATGCTCCGTTTTCCATTTGCAATATAAACAACATATCCAACCCAACGACTGTGATAAGTTAAGGAAAGCTGAATATTTGAAAGCTGCCCTGGGAAATCAATTTCATCGAGCCCCAACCTCTCGACAAAAGTTTTTTTTCATTATGAAGTAGAAGGTTGCAGTGTAACATACGCCGATGAGACGAAGTTGGACCAAGTGTTAACATTATGCGGCGAAAAGATGTCTCTGTTCGGCAAGCAGCTTATTTAATCCCAAGTAATTTCTAACGGGAAACAAAAACTGATTCATTGCTGAATTCTATGGTTCAGTTGATGGAAGTTGGTTTAAAAGCATTCTAACAGTAGAATAATTGGGTATAGAGTTAGAGACTTAATGCTGTTTCCAAGAGGGAGCTGTAAAGCTATTTGTGGGAAACATTTCACGTTAAAATTCAAAGACGCATAGTCCCAATGTTCCAAACGCGCCGGAGGAAGTATTAATGATACCGACTGCGATAAAATAATTTATTTTTTATACAAATTCAAATTTTACTCCAGGCAATCGATTTTTCTCTTTGAGATTATAATCAATTCGAGTAGTTAATTGCATCTTCAGATTCCATTTACACGTGTAACTGTGTAGCATGCGAGTTTAATTGAACACGTAAATGAACTTCGTAACTTCCGTTATACATGACGAAGACGAAGATTGGGCATTCCACGTCTTCTAGCAGTCGTCGTCAACGAGAGGTCTCTTGGAGCGACCGAAACGACCTTTCATTCTCGCTCTCACATTTAGCGAACAGAAGCCTGGACCCACCTCCCACCATTAAGAATTTCCTTCCGCTGGTCAAAATTTTCGTGTCGAGCATTTTCTCCCTCTCCAACTGCGGCAAGGAAGGTCTTAGTCCCGTACCGTTTGTTTATTGCCTTCCCGCGCGGGGGGCGTGGTTCGATCGTGTTGTCACATTGACGACAACTTGGGACTTGGAAATTTTTCGGCTTCAAGATGGTAATTTTTGTTGGACAGGAGTACACATGCTTGAATTATGCCATCGAGTGCAATAATTGCCACTTTCCTGAAGTCGAACGGGAGGCCTCAGGCCGGCAGTTTAAACAAATTCTAAAGCATCTTAGTTTTTCCTATTGTCGGTGAACGATGTATTGCATTTTCTCATTTATGAATGGAAGTAATTGTGGCCCAAGTTGTCTATGCCCAAGTTTGAATTACGGTGTCGGAAGCATTGTTGATCACTTTCCTGGGGTGGGACGGGATGCGGTAGGTCAGAGGTCTAAACAAAACCTAAAGCGGATTAGTATTGCCAATGAATTTGAAAAGCCTCATAGCACATCGTACATTGTTCAAGTATATACATCTACATCTACGTAATAACCTGCGAGCCACCACGAGGGTGTGTGGCAGGGGGTGAAGATCACCAAACATGCACTATTGACATGCAACTAGGATATTTAATGGAGACATGTTAGATAATAGGGTCACATGCAGCTAGATGGTTAGTATCTACATAATAAGTAAGAGATTATTGGTTGTTATTACATGCATCATGTACTACAGACTACTCTAACTATATTTCACCTGCCTATCCCTTTGTTACGCTGCCTATTGTTCTCTCTTATGGTACGCGGGAAAAATTACATTTTAAATCTATCGGTACGACAATCTATCTCTCTAATCTTGTTAATCTGATCAAACCTAGCATAATACGCAGGGGTTCTTAATATATATCTAACGTCATCTGTGAACAAATCGGTTTCGAATTTACTTAAAAGGTTTAACCTAAATTTTAACATGCGTTCTGATAGTAATTCCCATCCTAAATCTTCTATTAAACTCGTAACACATATAATTATCGTAACGGCCTTTAATAAATCTAGTGGATCTCCTTTGCACACGCTCTAATTCTTTGATCAAACCTTCCTCGTACGGATCCCATATACTAGCGGCATATTCTAAATGAGGCCTGACAAGTATAAAATAGCTTCTTTCTCGTACTCTCTCATCGCATTTGCCTAGAACCCTTTTTACGAATATCCTAATCTACGGTTTGCTACGCTAGTTATTTCCCTGATGTGTTTCCCCCATGACATGTCTTCAGTGTTGGTGACGCCTAAGTATTTAATGGATTCTATGTTAGATATTTTATTTTCTTTGATGCTATAATTATTCCGAGGAAAGCAATTCTTTTTTCCAAAAGTTCATTATTGCGCATTTCTTTAAATTTAATTCTAGCTGCCAACTTTAGCACCAATCATCAATCGCATCTAAATCCTTAGCTAAAGACTGACTGTCCTCTTCATTTCTAATTTCCTTATACACTACTGCATCATCGGCAAAAAGACGGAGCTTGCTATTTTTTATTACTGTATTCAAGTCATTTACATTGAGAAGAAATAAAATTGGGCTTATCACGCTTCCCTGGGGAACACCCGATGTAACTTTTACTTCGCCTGAGCTGACACAATCTAATACCACCCTTTGAACGCGTTCATGTAAGAAGTCTCCTATCCAGCCTACTATATTACTGTCTATCCCGTATGATGCTAACTTCGCGAGTAACTTACAGTGGGAAACCTTGTCAAACGCTTTTCTAAAGTCAAGAAACGCTGCGTCTACCTGTACGTTACCTTCTTCGGAAACTAAAATATCATGAACAAAAAGACCTTATTGAGTTTCTCAAGATCGTCCCTTTCTGAACCCATGCTGGTTAGTTATCAATCAATCCTGGCTGTCGAGGTGTCCCATTATTGATGTAACTATTATATGCGCCATTTCCCTATCAGTGTTCTGATTTGTGCTCAAAAAACGGTTCCATTCAAATACCACCATCATCCACCAATTACCGGTCACCGTGGAAGTCTTCATCGCATCATCTTGTGCGCATTAGTTTTGCGTTCGAGAGGACGCGGTTTTCCTCTCTCTATCTATCTCTACTTCTCTCATGTCAAGTTGCTTTGAACGGAAAGCGAAAACAACCTCGTACAACCAGAAGGGCCACTCCGGCCGCTGCGCTCCAAATAAGCCAACCACCCTCTTCCCTCGATTGACGGCTTGATTTTTAAAATGCCTCTCCTCTTGTCCTTTGCAGCGGAGCCCGGAAGGGCCGAGTACAAGGCCCCAGATGCTGCAGCCAAGGTCACAACTACGGCGGGTAATTGCTCCGAAGGAATGGAGTAACAAAGTCATCGCAGAGTGTGATACATATTTTTTGTAACGAGATATTATGAATTCAAGTACATTGATCTATACTTACATATATTTTACCATATGTTATAAAAATGAATGTTAAGTGATTTTTTCGTATTCGTTGAAAGTGTAAAAAGTGGAAACGAAAGCCAGATTGGCATATTTAGTCGAGAGTGGCGATTCATTTTATTGGATTCCATCTCTCATTGCACAAATATCGAGGAATTGTCGACGTGCGTATCGACCTTTAAGCGCATCGACCTCTGCTTCGGCGCATCAGCCAATTCAAATTGCAGAGCCACCGGAGGAGTTTTATTTCGTTGCAAGGAGTTGATGGAGGCCGAGAACCACAATCACCAGCGTCACATTCCACCCTTCGAGATGCCACCGCATGGACATGTCCTCGCTGAGCCTCACATATGGGACATAATACATGTACGGCGATATGTTTCACGTATGTGGGCGTAACCGGAGCGAAGATGCACTTTTATGTCAAGAAAACATAAGTGGTTGGATGAAATCCAATCTTTGTCCCCCTTGTAATGTAAGGATCGACTGGTCTCTTTGTCACCATTTTAAAATGGCTCCCCAGTGAAAGGGTTCGTAGACAAGTAACTTGGAGTTAATTAACACCTTTCATTGCCACATTTCATTACCTGACCATTCGCGGGTACAATACAATGAGTGGGTCATGTACCCGAGGTCCCCTTATGTTCTGTTCACTACATAAGAAGGGAGATTTGCTTGGCATTATTTACCCCGTCTGTTCAGAGGATCAGACGCAGAATTCCACCCAAAGCGTGGGTGTTATATTTTCATGAAATCTCCTGCGGTGGTACGAGTCACTCACGTGCAGTACGCAAGTTGGGCAGCATAACTTGCAGGATTATGTTATTGCAGCGAAAAGGGACATCTTGACGGAAGAAATAATGGTTCTCGATTGTTGTGCTGCCTCGGTCGTGGTGATATTTGCCCCAATAGTTACTTTACGCAGAATTATTAAATAGTTATTTTACGCATTTTGAGAGCATTCATTTGCAGCAATTAGCTTACGCTACGCAACGATGGATTTATATCATTCGAATGATGAAGCAATGTCACTCAGGACAGAAAGTATTGACAAAATTGTGATCAACCCGAGGGTACTGTTACCGAAAAGAGGCCGATAAAACAGCCACGAGACCAAGTTAAAGATGTGAATCAAAGTCCGTTACTTCGTAGACTTTGCTCTTTAATAAATTAAATTAGAGTAAATTATGGCTGAGAAAATTAAGAACGTAAGAGTCTTCATTGAAAAAAAACCATTAAAAACTCGTACCAACTCAAGTTCTCGATATTTGGAAACGGTCTGTGTGAACCACATCGTGCTTTGCACAAAAAGTTGGGTATAGTGCAATCATAAAAGAAGCGCTTTAAAGCGCATTCGATAATGCACTCTTTTGAGAAGATATAGCATTGTCTGCTCTCATCTGAGAACAACGTATGGTGGGTTTTTATTGGCACCGTTGACCTGAAAACAGATATTCAATCTTTTCCTTCTCTTAAGCATGACGCCCAGCTTCCTGCCGTTTCCTTGAATGCTATCAACTCTGTAACTGTTCTGTTTCCTTATTTGACTGTCGTCCATTCTCTCGGCGTGGCTAAACGAACGATGTACGCTCTTTTCATATGTGATGTCAGGTTTATACTTTTCACTATTTTTTACTTTCATCACACATGTAATTTCAACCACACACATTTCTTGTGTTTCAAAACATTCTCAGATTCAAACCACTCTCTGACGTGAAAACGCTCAAACTTTTGCCGATTCTGACATTGGATTACTGTAAACTCTCGATCATCACTGTACGAATATGATGAGTAGGGACTTACAAAGATGAGTCTGTTTCCCGGTGTAAAGTCAGGCTATTTTACTCTGAAAGTAATGTTTCTGAGAAAGCGAGTGTTATTTACGTCCTACAGGTAAGTACGTAAACAATAATTTTGTTTGGACCTAAGTTATCGACAGTTTTTCATTAAAATAAGATATGTTCAACCTGCTTAAGACGCATTTCTGATCCGTGGATAATACACAAAGAATACTGTCCCAAGTTTTACGTTACTGATGGAACTTGAATGGATATGAGACATTTTGGTGAAACAGGAAATAACCCTCAACAATACTGTGACTGACAATTGTCTAATCTAACAAAAAAAACCCAAGAGATCGAGTATTCTATATCATCCTCGACCTGTGGTGTATTTTCTCGACTACTTTCTATTGTATGGTGAAAGTAGCCTCTCTGATTTACGCCAAGGCATATTTGACAAAATATTTCAAAATAAACTACGAAACCTTCCATTTCTAATGTATTTTTACTGTGGGCCTATAAATGGCAATTTCGTCCGTTGAAGGTAGGCCTCGATATCCTCTAATTCATCTTCTGTCATTTGTTTCTTTCTTAAAAGATTGCAATACTGTAACAAATTAGACACACATGATGCATTTTATATGGTCCCGTTTCACTTCCGCAATATTTGCCGAAAATGGACGCTGCGTCGTGGCAAATGGCATAACTTTAAAGTTAAAACCACCAAAACTAATAACAGTATTTAGGTTAAATCGAGGACGTTAGCCGTTTGAAACCAGTGCCCACTCATGTTCAAGCTTCTGTGGTCGAGTGACTGTTCTGCAGCGCTCGGAATAGCGATGTGAAAAGGTTTTGGGACGCGGCCTTCTTGTCTTCGAGCGTTGCATGTCACGCGCAGGCCAGGGTTTGCCAGGATATCCATGAATGCGTCAAAATACTCAACAGGATTGAAATTTTCGCTCTGAAGTGGTTCTCAATTGGCGTGATTACGATGCGTTTATTTACCCGGAATGAAACACACTTTGAATCAGCTTAACTTTTGCCTTGGTGCCCGACGGCTCAAACAGCTGTGAGACTGAAAATATACCTGATTTCCCTAAAAATTGGTCGTTGTTGGTAAATAGAGTCCATTGAAATATCGAATTTAGAGAAAAAATGGACCTCCCTTCTCCTAGGCTTCTTTTCATACTTAGAATTTCCTTGTTGAATTTGTTGACTGCATGTCTTGCAGTCGCGATGGTTCTGAGCCGGTGTACATTTGTATTTAAAAGTGCTATTTGTATTAGTGGTTTCTCAAGCTACCCTTTAATGACATAATGATGGATAGACCGAGGGAAATTGATAGTGTTGAGAAAAAGTCTTCTTCTTAGGAGCAGAGTGGATGTTCCTGGCGACTATCTACTACCCAGAACATGGAACTCATTGAACTGAATCCTGGCGATTGTGGGACGCCGTCCACGAGGGCGGGTGTCGGGAGCGACAGCGGTGGAGGAAACGCCCCCGAGGTCGTCATCTCATGAAATCCTTGAACAGAAACGTCACCGCAGGGATCAAGGGTCGCGAGAGATAAGAAGAAACAGAAGGAGGAGGAAATTTCCGAAAGATATTGGGGCTTGGAACGTTGGGATGAGGGCTGGGAAGCTGGAAAATAGGATTTAACAGGAAATGTAGAAAGGAAACACAGATGCCTTGGGGCTGTTCGAGGTGAGACGGAAGAACAGCGGGGAGTATTGGAGGGATAGCTACAGGGTAATGTAGAATGGGGTGTGAGGATCAACGTGGGGTAGCAATGGTATTGAACCTAAGCTGGGGATGAGGGTAGCTGGTTAGCGAGTATGGAATGGGAACGCGAAATGATGGTGGTGAGAAGACAGTCGAATTTTGTCTGAGAAATATATTTGTAACAAAAGACACTTGATTTAAGCACCACGTCAGGCGGGGGTGCATATAGCTGATGCCAGGAGGCACAGGGAGGTATGGAATAGTTTAAGGTAATCGTAAGGTAGAGATTCAGGAACAGTGTGAAGAACTCACGGACCTATCCGGAGGTCGATACAGACTCGGATCATAATCTAGGTATGATGATATGTGATGTTAGATTCAAAAGGCTTCATAAAAGTAGGATGATGAATAGGTGGAACGTGGAAGCGTTGTAAGGAGAAAAAAGGAGGGGATACCAAGAGATAGTAGAAAGATACATAGGCGAAGCAAAGGAAATAATAAGTATCAAGGAAAAATGTGAGAGTATAGAAACAGGCTAAGTAAGAGCGAGGAGAAAAGAATAGGAACAGTAGAAACGAGGAGGGTAAAGGAGTGGGTTACGGAAGAAATGATTAGGAAAATGAGAGAGAGAAGGAATTGGAAAAATGCCAATGCAGACCTACTCTCTAAAAGTCTTCCAGAGAAATCTGTCACTCGAGCTTCGAGTGAACGCCGCTTTCTCTCGTACTCGAGTGAAGTAAGCCACTCCATTCGAGTCAAACATTTTCACTCGGTGCCCTTTGAGTGAACATTTCACTCAAACGGCGCGAGTGAACTGCCCCAACCTACCCTACGTTCGAGTGAGTCTCCACTCGAATCGAGGGTTCCGCCCAGATATAACCCTTCCGGGCATACCTACGTCATCAAAGATGGCAGGTCGGCGATATTAGGGAAATATAAACATGATTACAAAATAACGAATGATAACTGAAACGAAATATTCCACACGTTATTCGTTTCTGTTGAAAATATGTGTTTGCATACCTTAAGAGGTTAATTTTTGTTACATTCCCAATATATTGTTTTCCTGGAATTAGTGCTGTATTCAACCCTGGCCACACCATTAAATTGTGTGGATTATTTCCTTTCCCAACTGTCTAGAATAGATGTAGAAAATGTAGAAATAGATGTGTTTTTCAACTATGTATCTTGATATTTATACTTTATGTGTATTTTGTTAAATTTTGACGCTGTATTTGCATTGTAATATGTAATTTTTATATTTGTGTGTTGCAAATAAATTCACTCTAAACCTCACTCTAAATCGGTCGGCCCTCGCCCACCAACTCGAGGGTCGCGGGTTCGAGTCCCGGCTGGGTAGAATATTTTCTGCTCAGGACATGGGTGTTTGTGTCTCGTCCGTTGTTACTGTTATCCACCCAACGTTAATTGGCCCATTGTGCTGTATTCGGGATAGTGAAGATAAAGAAATAAATAAATAAAATCTCACTCTAAGCGAGAGAATAATCACTCGACGCCTCGACAACGAGAGAACAATCACTCGAAGCCTCGAGTGAATCTTTCACTCGAAACCTCGAGTGACGTTCCACTCGATACTTGGGGTGCAGTTTTCACTCGAAGCTGGAGGGAAACCTCACTCTATTGGAGTAATACTTCACTCAAAGACTTTAAAAGAGTAGGCACGACGAAGTACGAGGAGCTAAATAATCAACTACGGCGAATAACCAATCGGGCGAAGAAAAATTGGTAGAAAGGGCAACGAGAGGAAATGGAGAAACTGCAAAAGGAAGGGGAAGTGGGTGCATTACCCGCTAGGGTAAAATTGCTATCGGGAGGTAAAAGAGGACAAGCGATACCAAAGGTAAAATACATAACAGATAGGACATTAGTCGAGCTAGAAGATATCCAAGATGGTTGGAGAGGGGATATCTCCAGGGTTGATGAAGAGATTAGGAAATAAATGTTGGCAAGTTTTTTTCGAACGTATTCGTTACATCTACGAGGAAGGAGTATGGCCGGAGGACTTCGTGAAAACAAGTCCTGATTCCTATCCCTAAGAAGAAGAAATCGTCAGAATTCGAGGACTATAGAACAAACAGTTTGATTTCACACGCAGCCAATGTTTTACTTTGAATAATCAATAGAAAGTTGGAGAGCAAGGCTAGGTACTATTTAGGCGATGACCAGTTTGGGTTCCGGAAGGGAAGGTCAAATCGGAATACAATAGCGGCGATGAGAACCCTTATAAAGAAAGAAACATAAGAGTATAATCAGGACGTTTTCGCGTGCTTTATTGATTTTGAAAATGCTTTTGACTGGGGAAATTGGGATAAACTAACGGAGATACTCGGGCAAATGGGAATAGATTGGCGAGACAGGAGAATAATTCGAAACTTATATATATGACGCGAAGGGCTCAGGTGAGGGTGGCTGACGTTGAACCAGGGTGGTCGCGGGGTAAGGCAAGGGTGCCCGTTGTCGCCTTTGTTTTTCAAAATATATGCTGAGGAAATGGTGAGACAGGCATGGGAAGAATTAATGAAGGGGTTGCTGAAGACTATGATAGAGGGAAGGATGTTGAGCAAGGAGGGGAGGAAGAAAGAGAATAGGTTTAATCGATGGATGCAGAAGGGTAGATCGTATGCCGAGACAAACAATTATTAATTAGAGGCTGATAGGACCTTGAGAGTATAGAAAACCCAGAGGATAGTCTCTTACTTTCAACAAAACTTACCTTTTACTGGCAGAATGTTAAAGAAATAATGTCGTGAAATTGTGAAAAGAGCAAACCTACCTTCCTGGAAGGACGATGGGAATTGCAAACGTCAGTGTCTTTTAATGCACCGACAAAAATCAACGTGAATAGTAAATGTTTTATAAATCAGTCACGTGTCGAATGGGAGTTGAGAAAGCTAGAAACACAGTTATGATCGCTGCCACAGCCGATGGGCGAAAACTGACCGCTAATATAATTTAAAGGCGTATAACACTAGCGATGGAAAGTTCTCATCGGGTGTAACATTTCGTGTGAGCGGGGAAAAGGTAGGGTGAACACTAATGAATTGTCCGAATGTCACGTGGAGTAAGCGCAGGCGTCCGTCCGTTAGTGCGACGAGGAGGTGTCGACGCTTGAAATAGCCATCTGGCAAAAATTCGAAGAGCCGAGTGGCTGAAATGTGAGTGGGCCTCATTCTTCCCGCAGGAAAAATTCAATCATAAGTGCAAGGTGTTCACGTGTCGTGGACAAATAGCCTTTCAAAGCAAAAAAGAAACCGCCGGTCACTGCATTCGGGAAGGACAACGAAACAACTGGAGACTCGATCGTCACTGTTTCCCGTGCTTGAATCTGAGACATACTGTACATCTCACTGCGTGGATGGCCGTGAAGACGAAGATGAAACTTTTAGAATGGACAGATTGGCGGAAGTGACTCGAGCGTGAACCCCACGAGGGAAATGTATGTACAATTTGCTCCATTCTCCTCCCTCTCTCATTTACTCTAGTCCATTCAATTTCGACTCGAAAGGAGAAATGCTGTTCGCCGTGCGCATTAAAAGACTTAATGGAGTCACGTGTCCACACCGAGGCAATGCGCGCACTCGTATGACACGCGTTTCCTCACTAATACGAATAATCAGGCGACACCTTGGAAAAGATGGAAATGGGAAAGAGCTCTCATCTCGTGAAAGTTCACAAGTGTGGGACATCGAATGACTCAAAACTCGCTCCATTGCTTGGCTATGATTTTTTCCCGTAGAAACACGAGCACTCATTGTTGTGTGAGGTGTTTTCGGAGCTCCCGCCGGCTTATAAATTATTAATTTTCGAAGTTTCGATTGCTACCATCGCTTTAATGGCTCTCTCATGATGAATGGAACGATGTCGGAGCGTCAGCTATCGAATCGTCAGCAAATAATTATTCGACCCGGTGGAGGGCCCGAGATGACTTCGCTTTCTGTATGCGCCGAGTGAAGTCCTAATTCTACGCGTTTTCTAATCATCTTCCCCAAGCTATCTGGATCCTTCCGTCTCGGTTGCGTCGTCCTAACTTTCCCAACATAGAGATTGAAATTGTCTTTCGTGCCATACTCAGCGCCCTCCTTTCTGCTGACCCCCTCCTCCCTCCCTCCCTCGAACTCGTTCGTGCGATCCATCCCCCATTCGGTTTTTCAGGCGGCGCGGCGGCTGCCGCTCCCTCTGCGCAGGCGCGGATAGTCCCGTCCCCCTACTCTCAACGCCGCCTCGGGGGGCGCAGTCGGACGGAGAATCGGACGGAGGGGCGGACGTCCGCTCAGAGAGCCCGGATGAGAGCGACTCCAATGGAGAGGCGGAGTTGCGTGCGTGACACGACATAGGGCGAGAACTCGAGCGGAGGAGGAGTGCGACGAGGATCGAAGGCTTCTAATCACACACACATACTAAGGGGTGCACGACGGGAGAATGGAGACGGCGAGAAGAAGAAGTTGACGAACGATTCGCGGTGTGTGAGTGGGTGTGTTGTGATCGTGCTCTCCGCGCGAGAGGGTCGAAAGAAGAGGAGAATCGAGAGACACTCTCTCGCTCATCTACACTCCCGGCCGTGTTTGTTTGTGTGTGTCGTTGTGCTGCGATCGTTCCTTAGTCCCTCGCCGTTTCCCCGTCGCTTCCTCGTCCGTCCGCCGCGGGGCGCCACTCTCGTCGCTGGAGAGCGCATCCACATCCGGAGCGGCGACCGTCTGGCCCGCGATTTATTTATACAAACGTCTCCTCCTTCCCTCCCCCACCTACGTAACCACCCCCTTCCCCCCCCCCAAAAACTTACTCCCTCCAAAAAGGAAACATTAAAAGGCCCTCCTCACGCGTTGTTGGATTTAGTGAATGCGTTTGAAGCCCCGTGGAGGAGCAGTACAAGTCGCCTCAACAGGCCTAATTCACCGAGGACTCGACACGGCCGAATCTCGGAAAATCCGTGGATATTGCGTAGTTAAGTCTTAAGTGAATGGTCCCATTTGAAGTTTCTGTGCTCGTGGCGACGAAATTTCCGACACTGCCGAGACTCGGGAACACGGAAGCCGTACTGAATAACAACCTCCTTCGAAGGGAAGAGAGCGGAAGGGAGGCACTCGTGTTTACGCAATTGTCTTTCTTGTTCCTCTCTCCCGTATTCCTCCTCGAGTCATCCGGACTTATTTCTCACGTCAGTCCCGAGCCTCAACCAAAGTGCCTCTCGCACGCACGCACTCGTCCCGCTCAATACAATTATTCTTCCTGCACCGCTCTCGTGCACCTCAAACGCTTTTCACCCCGGAGCCGATCAGTTTGGAAAATGAGTCACACCCTATAACTTCCTGACGTAAATCCATCCAAAGTCAATCTTCCATGATTTTCTCTCCGAACTCATGCTCGACCAGGAGAACTGTTGGTGGTGTACCTTCCTGAAGCTGTGTGGACGAGAGACCAGAGAACGGGGCGATTCCCTTCGTGCTAAGGAAGACGTGGCAACATTCTGAGAGCGGTTTCCTGCCGTCCTCTTCCCTTCTCTACTCCTTCCGCGGCATCTTTTTATTTCCGAACGCGACTCGTGCCGACCGCAGTCGGAGCCATTCCCACTCCTCACTCGTCCTCGCCTCCTCTCCTCCGCCTCTCCTCTTCTTCCATTTTCGCATCGTTCTCACTGCGCGCCCCCGTCACGTGGTGGCTCTGTCTCCTTCGACGATCCCCTCCCCACATCTCCCTCCATCCCCAATCGTCCGAAGAGTGGAGAAAGGCGAAAGGAGAGAGAATCCGGGAGGAGGCCAACCGTCCCGAATCCGTGGGAACTGTCTGGGATTTTCCCCCGGTCCAATGTCTGTGGGAACGTCAATCGTCGCGATTTTGGTGTGAAAACATATTTTGAGATTAGCGCCTGGACCTACTTATATCGTACAGTTAAGCAGAGTCGAGTTGGTGGAGCGGCCTAGTGACGAAACTTCTAAGCTGGAGTGGGTCAGTTGTTCTACGTTTCGGTGTTTCTCACCCGGGTTAACTGCGGAACACCGGTGTAGATGAAGTGTTGTCGTGTGCCTCCCCGTATCCCCCCTCCTCCTGGCCCCGTCTTGAACGACCACTCACCCTAGGTGGATGTTGTGACGACTATTTTGCGTCGTCGAAAGTTGGCAGCTCCGCGAGAGACTCCCGACGGAGAGGGCAAACCTACTTCGTCCCGTCCCCTCCACGCGTCGTCGCCATGGCAACCGCCCACATCTCGCTGCTGCTGCTCCTCCTCCTCGTCCCCTCCGCCCCCTCCTCCGCTGCCCTCTCCGCGACGCCCCCGCCTCCCGACGCCCCCCCCACCCCCGACGACTGCCCACAAACACCCTCGCTCGCCGCCTATGAAGTGGTGCTGAGGACCTTCTGGACGCGAGACCTCTTCCCCAAACACTATCCCGACTGGCGGCCGGCGGCGCAGTGGTCTCGCCTCGTCGGTGAGTCAATCCTCGCGATTTGAATGACTTGAATGAATGCGCGAGTGATTGCGTGAATGAATGCATTGCATTGCGTGAATCCATTTGGCACTGTGGAGCACGAGACCTATTACTGTGCTGCGTGTGTCCGCATTAAATAGATACATTTAGTCGACGGATTGAAGAGTGGCCTCTCTCTCTCTCTCTTGGAGTAGTATTATAGACTGGCTTCCCCTCCCACCCAGCGTCTCCATTAGACCGTCGGGGGGAGCGCGATGTTTGTTCCCTATCGCAGCGGGAAACGTATTCTTGTACTCTTGTGTTTTTACGTTCGGGTGAGATTGAAAGTACTTTTGCATTTTTCAGTTGATTTTGATGTTCCAAAATATATTCCCTTTTAATTAGTGGTATTTCCTGCGTCCCCACTCCAGCTCAACGTGTCCTCCCATGTGCAAATATTATCATTCCCTGAATTAATCGAGTCATTTAAATGAAGCGCGTCGTTGGAAACGATCGCCAACGAGTCCGAAAGGTGAGCATCATGGAGCGTAAGTTTAGCTACGATGGTCTCCGTGAACCCAAATATTGTCGACGTCTCAGTCAGTGGAACGATCTCTAGCCGGAGATGGATATATCCAGGACGGCGATCTGCGAGCGATATGAGCTCCATTCTTCTCCTGACGGTTAATGAGCGTCGTCGACAATTTGAAATTGTCGACGAAAATTCGTTTACGTCTATCCCTGCCTTCATTGGTGTCTTTTTCGCTAATCGAAAGGTCTGAAACAGGAGTGTTTTCAATGCATGACAGAGAGGGAGAGTCAAAAAATAAATGGGTGTCTACCTACTTGGGGTGTTATGCGATTACAGAACCTAATTTTGTTAATGGCTTTCTACTATTTTCGATCGTGCCGCTTGGAAAAGGTGTACCACTCCTTTGGAGCGAAACACGGTAGGGAAGACCAGGGAAATGTCGACACCTCAATGCATTTTTATTTTTTTAAATTTCATTAAGACAGCTATATTATTTTTTTCGTCACAACAATAGTTTATGAAATGGGCTATCGAATGGTTTTGGAAAAATATGTATACAATATCAATAGTTAATTTTTATCGTTACGTCTACCACCTGTCGGAGTTGTCTAATGTACTAGGGTAATGTGCCGACATTACTCTGGAGTAATGCGGTCATAAAGGAAGGAAAAAAAGGTATTGACAAAATAGAGTATTTAAGAATCACAGCTTTAATTACATGATCCGAAAGTATATAAGATTTTAAATAATGAAAAGCCTTACAAATGAAACTCCATTGAATTGTCGTACATGGGAAAATGGTACATTTACCAATCAACTATTGTTATCCAATGTCATACGGAATTTACAAGCTCGGTGCAATTTCGAGATTCCGGCGTTATCCCGGATAGTGGCGTTCCCCCGGAAATCCAATCGGGAGGATGAACGCCATTTGAGATTAAGCTATTCACAGAACTGTAAGTTCAACTATACCAAAATTTTCTCGACAGAGTGGACTTTTTATTGAACTAATGACACGTGAACTAATGTATTCGAAACATCCCAATTTTCTTGTAGACTCCGGTTATTACGTCAAGAAATGAAAAAAAAAGCTTTTCATCAGCACAAGAGGACCACCGACTTCACTCAGCGCAAAGACACTGAGCGGCCAATGCGACGATACGTGGAAGGAGGTAGCACTATGCGCTGTGAGCTAATATCTCCTCAGAATTAGGAGCGACCAAGGGTATCGGTATTGTCCAGGGGTGTCACGATTTCCACGCCCCCACCCCTCACTTAAAGCAAAAGGAAACAGAATAATTAATGGAAGCGTAAAACATATTAGTATAGGTTTACCTTATTAACAACAAAATAAAAATGAAAAAACATTTCTCATAAAACAAGTGAAAAGGATTCATACAATCATAAATCGGACATAAAATTCAAGCTATGCATTGAGTAGGCACCGCCAATGCGGCTTGAGATTCTTGACAACCAACGTGTGAATATTCACAACAATGCGGTATCCTAGTGATCATCCTATATCACATTCACGAATCGGAATCACAAACCAATTGGTTGCAAAGTTTCTTCCTGAATATTGCCCGAGACCAACTGTGTGAAACTTTATCTGGGAAAAACTATTCCACATCTTGGAAGCTGCAACAGTGAATAATTTCTGAGGCGTGGCTGTCCAAAACTGAGGTATGCACGGGTCTGTTCTGGATACCTTATCGGATGATTGGGAATTAAGGGGAACACGTTCAATCGAATCCTCCGGACTCCCATGCTTAAAAGAGGATTGAACACGGAGAGAGCTATTTGTCGGATTTCTTCTTAATTTAATGCAAAGGCGAGAGAGCCTCTCGAGGTACGGCGTGATCAGTCCTACCATTAGTACTGTCGATGACGTGACGACACATCCACCCAATAACCCCACGCTACGGATATGAATCAGGTAGAGTAAACACCAAAGTCCGTCCACGCACAACTGTAATTTAAATTACTAAATGCTTCAAGTTAAACCAATACATTTAAATGAAAACAAATGCTGTCAATCCAAACTCTCAAAGCTTGATGTAATGTAAGTAATGTCTGAGGGAATTTTGAAGTGAGCGATGCTAGCGGGATTGGCAGCCAAACTCTTAATTACTTTAATGATGTACACCACTGGAAGTGATTTATGATAATTCAGAGTAAACATAATGAACGGTGTAAGTTGAGTAATTTTTTATCTTTACCTCAATATTTCCTGGAAATATTTTTGGCGACGGACCATTTTCGCTTTCATCTCTCAACATAGCCGTGCACAATTTCCCGTGCGTGAAAGCAGGCCTAGGCAAAAACACCCCTGTCTCGTCGTCAAATGTCTGTCCTTGAGATTTTGTGTTGGCCAATCGAATCGGTGGCCGTTATTCACGTGGTGGCAGTCCTGAGAACATCCGTGCAATGAATACCCGAACGGGAGAGCCTCCTCTTGCCGGAGCGACGTCAGGCATTCAATCAAACTCAGCCACTCCGTTGTCGAATGAACTTAAAAAAAATAAAAGGGGCCAACTCCCCCCCCCCCCTCTCAAACCTCTGCCCCCCTATGTGTGGAAACTAGCGCAGTACCCTGGGGGTCTTTCTTATCCTTCGGACTCCTTAAGGTTGTGCGAGCGAGATAGTTCCCTATTGTCATAGTAGAGACCGTATTCCAATTATACGTTTTAATTACACCAGTTGTAGGACACATCAATTAAATATTGTATTATTAATGGTACAATAATATATTTTTATATGGCAGAAATGGTTAGTAATTAAATGCAAATATCTAAATAAGTCTTTAACTTGACTCATCTTTTTCGCGTGGTGCGTTTGAAACTCGTTCAAAACGGAAGGTTTTTTTGTGAAAACCAAGAACCTACTGCGTTGTCAATGTGATCAATTTTCAAAAATAGTTGAGAAAACATTCACACTACACGCTGTTAGTTGTTTTGACATCTAAGTGTTAGAAAGACCAAATTTTGTAATTAATGTCTCTCTGGAGTGCATACACACGTACCATTTCCCATGTAAAAGGGCTGTTTGTATTTTTTGGCAAATATCTCCGAAAGTAGTGTGGCAAGGGGTTGAATTTTTGTTGTCAATGGAAGGGTGATATATTTTTATTTAAATGAGACCAAATTCATTGATTTATAAGTAAAATGATATTTCGTCCAAATTACCTTATACTCTTTTGATTTCTTCAATCGCGCATTTTCATTCGCCGTTGTACGCCTGCATGAGTGGAAGCGTGCACCTCGAGCGGTGCTCACATCCATGGTGCGCTTATTGTGGACGAACAGCAATTCCACAGTATTCAATTAATATTGAATATATTCAATTGATTGTATTGAATATATTCAATCAATTGAATATATTCAATTAATAATGATGATAGTTTGTTTTAGCCAAAAATAAGTATTCATAATATTAACGAAATCTATGCGGTTGACATAAGATAAATATAATGTTGATCTTTGACGTTTCCGTTTCATCGTTTTTGTGACGACAAACAAAGTTGCGACGATTTTGTTTATTAACCTATTCCAATAACTTTAGGAAACAAGCATTCGAATTGAATGTGGTTGAATTTTTTTACCTCGTAATGAATTATCGACAAATCTCTCCGTATATATCCAATGACTGCAAGACCAGACCATGGCATTGTTCTCCGCCAAAAAGTCGCCATCACACTTCACTTAGCTGCCATTGTTGGGGGGGGAGGGGGAGGCAGCTAAGTGAGGAAGCGAATGATCCGATGTCACACACGAGGCGCACATTTCCTCCGTTATTAAATTCAAAATGCGCCAATTCTCAAAAAAGTCGTGCAACTGAGAGTTGAGAGACTGAACATGTTGGGCCCGCTGAATGCTGTCCAAAGGGGGTGAGTTTTAAAATGTAATCCCCATCCCCCGATGCGCTCCATTTGGGCGGCGGGGACGATTGCTCACTCTAACATCTACCCCCATTAACCCCTCCCCCCATTATCCCCTCCCCCCCGAATGGTACCATGAATTACTCTTTCAATAACGAAGTACACTTGTGTGTGCATTAATAACATTTTTTTCGATTATATTCCAGAAAAATGCCATAATAACCCTTATTTTTCACCGCTGAATTTGAAAATAATTCTAAAAAATATGTATTACGTACAGGTTTTTGTTATGAGGACCTAAAATAAAATATTAAAAAATTCAATTATTCATATAAGTCCATTATTCATGGGATACCTTTTGTATTATTGAAGTAGTCGAGTAATATTTTTATTTATTTAGCAAGCATGATTGCTATTAATCCCATTGTATTTCTATCGAAATGAAAATGATAATAATTACTGTATTAGTACAATTTTTTATTTAAAACTTTTTCCTTGGGCACAGTAAACATATTCTTCTTTATCCAAAAAATAATAGAAGTTACATAGAGTACGATTACTGGTAGTTAGCGTCTCTTGGTTTAGGGTTTTCATAGTTTAAATGACTCCATGGAGTCAATCCCCCGCGATCATCGCTCACTATACCAAGATACTTCGGAAATATGTCCATGTCGGAATGTGGAAAGTGGTTTTTGAGGCGCCCTTGCAATCATCAATCGGCAATTTCCTCATTTGCAACTCTCAGTATTTATTCTCTCTTTTGCCCAAAACAAAGATATTCCACGACATTGAAAAGTACCTTTCATGGTGCGGTGGCTTTTGAGTTGGTTTTTTTTCTCAAAATCTATTATTTTGTTAACGTTTTAACCCCGAGGTCCCATGAAGATCACTTCGTCGCTCTGGATATAAGTCCATTAAAAGACGGCCGCCGGGAATTTCATACTCCACTAACAGTCCAAGTCGTGCGCTATGCGCCACAGCCCGAACTTAGAACACTGGAGGTGTTCGCTCTTTTGTCCACATGAGGGGACGAGGACGCCTCAGTAGCTTAACTGGCTAAAGCACTCGGCCGTAAATCGAGTGACCCGGGTTCGAGTCCGATCAAGGCGGATGATTCTTCCTCTGTGGAATTTCGCACATTTGAAAAATACTCGACTGGACCGGGATTCCACCCACTGACCTTCCGATGTCACGTCGGCTGCCTAGACTACCGAGCTTCTCAGTCTCCCAAGTAACAGTTTAATCGGCGGGGAGGAGGAAGGGGGGGAGGGGCTTTACACGAACAAGCACCCACAAAGGGGAATATATACCATGTTTGGTGGCATGATAATCATTCTGGAATGGAGATCTTAAGTCGTGGCTCACGCATCGGTCAGTGGCAGAGCGCCCCTTCTTTAAAACAAATGAGGAGACGCGACCATCGGCGGGGGCCACTCGTGACGCGCCGACAACGCGAAAGTGCAACATTGTTTTAAAATTCGCCCCTTGTCGCTAGCTTGACCCATACCTCTATGCTATGCCCAAGGTCGTTCGGTATCAAATGTATTCGTCCTTGTATAACTACGAAATTATGGAATCGAACGATCCTGGCTTGACCGACCCCCCCAAACGCTATTCTACGCGTTTCATATTTTGCACATTGTTGCCGCCTATTTGTCGCGGAGGAAATGCAAGCGTGTCCAAGGCTTGTTGGTTTTAATTTACCGAAATTAAAATGCAAAAAGGCGGTAAGAAGTGCAACAATGTGGGCGAATTGGATCGCAGAGCAACGCCACGACTGCGTCACCGCAGCGGGTGATATTGAGATCAATTCTGTAATGATCTCATCCTTATGGCTGCAGTTAACCTTAAATGGATTGTAAGTAGCATTAACGCAGTTGCAGTATAAACCGCGTACTGCTTTGGATTCAGAGCAACGTGAGCAATCAAAGGGTAGATTAATCCAGTTCCGATCACACCCTTAAGATCCTTGCAATTTTTCATCTTTTACAGTTAACTGAAAGGCACTATTTGTTAAACCCTGCTGTAAAAATATCTAGTAAAATGCTGTATTCAGCTGTCTGGAATGTTTTTGGTGTAAGAAGAGGGAATCTCCAGCCTGACCTTATAGAGCGACTTGTTTTTTTGCGTTACAATTTATATTTTTATTTCCACTCTAAAGACATTTAGAAACGAAAGAAACTTTATTTCTAATACAAATTCTTATTTTCCTTATTAGTTTTTTAAAATCATGCCTCAATGATTGCTTACATGGAAAAAATACTTTTCTTGTTTTCATGAAAAGTTCATTTTTTGCATGCAGTGTTATAGTGCACTGCAAACATACTGCAGGGCATCATAACACTTTATTTTCTCAGATTATACTCTTATGGGTGCATGTTGTATTGAATTCATATGACGCATAAAAGTAAAAGTTAGTTTACTTATTAAAAAGATGCCTTTTTTATTGTTTCTTTTTCAAATCGTCTTTTCGTCTAGGTTCAGAAAAGTTTTCCATCAACATTGAGTATTTTGTTATAGTTGTTGAGTTGATAAAAACCATTAAATAAATGTTGAATTAAACAATGCCATGACTGGTTTGATATTCTTTTAAACGCATAAAATATAGCAATAACGCTCGAACTCGACTCGTAACTCGACTTTTAGAGCAATAATCGTCTCGAACTCGAACGAATTCGACTTGACCAGTCACTGTGCACCCTCCGCGCGGAGGCCCTTCCGACTGTCGATGCTCACGAAGCACCGGAATATGCTTTGCTAAATAAGACAGGCGCGGCGGATCACAAAAAAACATTTCTCTCGTCTTTTCTATTCGACGTCGTTGGAGGGCGTTCGGTGTGTTCCGATGGGCGCGAAATTTCGACGCCGCGAATGAATGGCAATGAGCGTCTCTCTCGACGGCGTCACTCTTGTCTTTTATTGCTTTCTGCTCTGTCTTTGTGGTGCGCCGGGTCGGTGGTCTCGCGCGTGGTCGCAGCGTTGACCCCGGCGAGAGCGGCGTCAATGGGCGTCGATGTGCCCTCTCTCTGCTCTGCGTCGTTTTGTCGTGATTCCCCTCACCCCCTGCCACCCCCTCCCGCGAATCGATAGAGCGGTGGCCACATGGATGCGTTAGTGTGTGTGTGTGTGTGTGTGTGTGTGTGTGTGTGGAGGTGTGGGGGTGGGCGAGCGGGGGCGGTAGATGGGGCAGAGAGGTGGGGGGGGACATGGTATTCCCGTCTTCCTCGTGCCGTTGCGCGATCAATTGCGACGCGTGCTGCTGCGCCGCCGTGTCTTCCGGCTTTGCGTAGGGGCGGCACGTACTTGCGGTCAGGTAGTCGAGCGCAATGCTCTGGAAATTGGGAAGGCATTGGATTGAACGCGACCAAAACAGACCTATCCAGATGCCATGGGGAAGGTGGTGGTGAGTGTGTGGCAGATGCCTCAACGGGAAAAAAATTATTTCCGAGCATTTAAGCGAGCTTGAACCATGTGATTTCCTCCTTTGTGATGTTCTATATTATGCGAAAATATTTCAACAAAATATTTGAGTACTCTACCAGCTGATTGGGAGGTTTTTAGACAGACTCTAACCTAGCATCCCGATTCCTGGAACATCACCGCATTTTCCTTTCTGTAGGTGTCTCACCATTAAATCCCTGTTAAAATGCTCATATAGTCTTCCTCTTCTTATTTCGTTTATAATTCCCATCCTCTTCCACGCTCCTCCAGTGTTCATCTCCCCTCCATCGCCCTCTATTCAGCATTCTCTCTCCTTTCAATACGTCCTCCATCCATCTCTTCTGCCTCCTCCGAACCTCCGCCACCACGTTCCTCTCTCCTCTCCAACCATATCCAATCAACCTCCTCGTTCCTTGTCCTTCTCGCCACTCACCTCACCCTCTCTCCCCATCCCACCCACATATGAAAGCCACATCTCTCAAAAGGCATGCCTCCCCTACCCATTGACTTCTTTTGAAGACATAGGTTCGACAGAAACTGGCGATAGTGAGCCGCGGTCCCCGTCCTTCCACGACCCGTCCCCATTCTCCATCGGCCACCCTGACCTGTGTCCTCTGGTTAGTTCGGTAAAGATTCCGAATGAGACGTCTGTCCTTCCAATCAACTCCTGATTTCTTCGGCACTTCCATTAATTTAACCCGGTCCGCTCCATCGAACGACTTCTCGAAATCAACTTGAGCAAGCGAACACGTCCTGAACATTGTCTACGGTTTCTTTCCGCTAGCGTCATCATAACTCCTATTTCGTCCCGCGTTTCCGTTCCTCTCCCGAATTCAAACTGGTCATCACCCATGCATTCGTTAACTACGCTCTCTAGCCTTCTGTTTTTTATTCTAAAGATATTTTTGGCCGAGTGCAATATTAAGCTTACTTTTCTATAGTTCTCGTAAGTTTTTGTCTTTCCTTTCGTCAGTATTTGGATCAGCATTTTCTTCCTTGTATTCTTCCGAGCACACACTCCGTCCCAATAAACCCTACTTTCGAATAAAAGGGCTATATGATTCCCTGTCCTCATATCGCCCATAATCTTTAGAAACTCTGTCTCTGTATGTTCACCCCACCTTGTTCCTTTTCATGTCGTATAGATCTCTTACAATTTCACTTTCAAGGGTACCCGGTCCGATGCCATCCCTGTCGATATCGTCCTGCCTTTATATATCCATACTAGGCCTTATTTCCGTACCAGACAGTTCTTTGACATATTCCTTCCACCTTACCTGGGCATATTTTGGTGATTTTTGGACATATGTTGGTGGAAAAACACGGATACCGTTTTCATTCTCCATTAAGGGAATTGGACTGTTTTTGCAATCCGAGGGCTTATCAAAAATTTATTTTTCTAAGAATCTAATTTCTCGGCCAAATTTTCCGAACTTATAATTTCATTCCCATTGATTATTATCTTTAAATCAGTGACCGCATTATTATTTCCTAAATCGACGTCATAATTGTAGTTCTTTGGGATTTCTCGCTGATTTTTTTTAGTTATGGTCTGTATTATGTATTTGTTAGGCATATAGGTAGTTACAATTGTGCGTGAGGAAGATATGATTTTTTTGCTTGCCGGACGATTCTGTTAATACGGTTAAAATTGGATTTGAATATTTAATTCTACATAGGGGAAAATTTTTTAAACGGAATTACATTAAAGCACCCTCTTGGGGAAATAACTAATTATGCGGACTATATTATAACTAAATGAGAAAGTTTAAGAATAAGGGGAAAAGAATATTATACAAGATATTCTAAGTTCTTCAGAGAAATTTCTATTAAGACTTAATCAGAGCGCGCAGTACACATAATCTCGAAGAATTGGACAAGGAGGTTTTCAAAGAGAAAATAGAGCTTTTGTGAAAAATATTTATCACAACATTTGACGCTTAATTTAATTTAAAACGCATTTCATTTCGTACGCGTGATTTTTGTCGATATTTCCTGGCAGGGCTACAGTTCATTTCCGTACAAAGATCCCTCTGTCACGTCCTGCTACTACTCATGGCTCCCCTTCTTCCCTGAACTCACTCCTAACTATTCTAATGTCTCCTCTTCATCTCATTCAGAAGTTTCCCCTCCCCTAGAATATATAAGCTAGCAGCAAGGCGTTGAGGTTGGGGAGGGATAGATATCAGTGGACACTCACAGAAAGGCGATCCATGGCGACACCGGAGTCCACTGCTGTCGAAGCTTTCGGGTGAGAACCCTTCCTCAGCGGGAGAAAATCACAACTGAAGAGTGTCACACTGGAGTTGAGGGTAGAGGGTCTGACTAGGAGGGTGGTTGGTGTTTGAGGGAAGTGATTGGTTGGAAGGATGTGAGGGAGGGAGGAGTAAGAGGAGGGGATACGGAGAAAGCTAGCGGAGGTTAAGCCCGGGAGTACAAATAGAATTTAGGATTGAAATATATGATTGTTCCCAATGGCGGAGCTCCATGATAGATGTGTCAGGTGGGAGGGCGCGAATGATTTTTACTTGGAAGCAGTCGTTGAAAGGGAGGTTATGAGAATTGGCGTGCTCCGCTACAGGCAGCTTCAATTGTTGTGTCACGCTGCTCCTGTGGTTATTGATTCGTAAATTGAGAGATGTGCTTGTGAGGCCAACGTAGAAGGCCTGGCAGTGTTTACAGGTGAGGAGGTAAATTACATTACTCGAGGAACAGGTTCCCCGAGTAAGTATCTGATACGTTATATTTGTGACAGGGGTCGTGAAAGTTCGGGAGAAAGGGTTGAGTGGGCAGGTGAGACAACGGGGCTTGCTGCAAGGATTTGATCCAACGAGAGGGGGATCGGCCACACTACCCTCAAGTGAGGTTTGTCGGATCTCGCGGATCCAGAGACTATTTTGGAGATTGGGAGGGCGACGAAAGGCACCCGCCAATCTCGCTACTCTCCCGTCGCTTGAGAGTTTACATCACTGGAGCGCCATTCTCCTTCTCCAGTTAGTTCACGGGTCGTCTAACAGATGTGAAACGATTGTTGGCCGACGTGACGCATGTATCGATTACTAACTCCGCCACCTTCGTCATTACATTTCTTTTGCACCGGAAATGGGAAAATCCGCCCTGGAACTTTGCTCCGAAGAGGATGGCGGGGATAACAATCGACACATACTACGTCACGTCAGCCCACGATTATCTCGTGCCTAACATGGTGGACACGACCCGTGACAACTCCTCGAACATTATAACGCCGAGAAAGAACCGAATCTTACGTCAACTACCATTCTAATTATGTCTTCGCTACGGACACTCGTCGTTTTGCTCCAAATTTCACACTACCAAAGCAGTCGAGTTGTTTTTCTTGATCCAGTTTTTGCCCTCCCACCCTTATGATAAGTCTCGATTCCTTTGATTGGATAATTTTATTAGTTTGATTAATTATCAATCCCTCCGTGATGAGTCGATTTTCTAATTGCATTTACCAAGACCAGGAAACACTTTGTTGATAGAATCAATGACGACCAGTCGATATTTAATCTAACAAATTTTTTTACGAATCCTTCTTTTATCTACTTGTCTTCCAGTGCCTACCTACCATTTTCGTAGCATTAATGTTTAAAAAGCAACAGCCCTACCCTCGCCCTACTCCCGCCTACTATCCGCCCTGGTTCTCCGTGAGCCAAACTCTCTGCGATATCTAGATTATGTACATGTTTCTAATGAGTCTCATCACTCTCCCGTTTATTCCTATTTCAAGGTGTTAGATTTCGCCAATTTACTTCGTCACGCGCCTTTAAAAAGTCAGCGAAACAAGCGAAAGCGTCCCGACTACAATATATGCTCCGTTCTATTCGCTTCTTCTTCATCGCCGCAGTCGCATTCCCAGCCGCCATCCCCGTCCTGGACTAACCCGAACTTGTCATCACCTCACTATAGTCGCTTTTATTCTTTGTGACAGATCAACAAAGAAATGCACACGACAGGCGATTGATTTGGTCTCCATACGAGGTATCATCACCCGGCGTATTAGACATAGTAGAGTTTCCAGGCATTATGTATATTATGGGTATTGTCTTGCTGAAGTGGGGTGGGGGATGGGAGGGGGTTGGAGTGGGTTGAGGGCTGGAGTGGGGGGTGGCTGGGAGGGTGAGGGGGAGGAGAAACTGGACGATGAGGATGAGGTGGCGGTGTCTCGAGGCAGGGCGAGGAAATCCCGAGGGAGGGAACTGGCTGGAGATAACATCCCCTTTCCTCCTGTACATATTACGCTCGGAGACGGTCGAATATGCCTGATGATGATGATGATGACCACTATTCGCATCGAAACCGGTCTCGCGCCGATTAAATATCCCTGTGGAACGTTTCGAGTGCTTTTCATCATTGATCAGTCATGACAGAGTCCCACCATGCTTCGCCTAATAGTATTGAATCTTTTTCTCTCTATTCTGTAAATGAGTACAGCATTTACCGATTGTGGAATGAAACTGTTTGTTCTGTATCCTTCGTATTCTGAGGCATTTCTCTTTTTCAGGACGGGGATCAAAACTCCTGCGGAGATATTACATCCCTGTATACCCTTCATATTTATTCGAATAATGATCCCCTCTCTCGTTATTTGATGAGTTTTTCAGAAGCTTCGAAAGGATACTATGCGTTTAATGGCCAAATGCGTTTTTTCCCCTTATCTGCCATTTCCATTTCCCCACAATACCTGCTGTCCGTCCAACCTGCACCCGGAAAACTGATTATTTTCTCTTCTAACTTCTATGGGCATATCTTCACAGTTGGAGCATATGTTTCTGTGACATTTACACGGAGTTGAGTTCCTACTGATGACAACATTCGTCAGAGCCCGGGTCGTGAGTCAGTTTTCTGGTGTTATTTGTGGAATTTTCTCGTGAAATAAGTTTTCTTTTCCTTTTCTTGACTTCCGAAATCACATATCTTGATTTGATTGTGATCCTACATCAACAGAGTCGCTTATCCCACGTACTACGTAGTTCTGATAGCAGTCGTTTTCAAATCGTAATTTAAGATTAGTGTCGGCCTTAATGGTCATAATGTCTTTATTTGATAGATATTGAATTGTTCAGCGTCCAACATTGAGTAACTAAACAAAACAAAGAACTTCCATTAATCCTGCTGATATGTTTGGTTGATTGTTTTTATGATAGTTGAAAAAGTGATTTTGCTTGTCTTTATCATATTTCAAAAACTTGCCCCGAGTTTATGAGCAGGAGTGGCCATCCATAAGTTCCAATCCACGTCAGCGCACGAAATACGACTATCAATTTAGCGACGTAGTCTGATTGTGAGGTGAAGAGTTGTGTAATCTGCCGCTGGGTGTTGTTCCGTATATTCACAATAGTGGGCGCGTAATCCTTTGTGTATGGTAATGCAATACGTTCAAAATGCGAGTTAACATCACAAGCGCTTTTTATAATGGAACAAATAAAGATTTTACATTATTACACATTTGACACCTGCCCTGAAAATCTAAGAAAACAAATTGTTGATGCGATAATCGAAGTTCTTTCTACTGTCCAGCGCATATCGATTCTACTTACGATATTCTTTTCGATTATCTGCCTTGGGTGCGGGGACTGAGATGAATGTAAAGAAGGTGCGTCGTTGAGCTGTGGGGTGAGCAGAATCCCTTAACAGATCGTCTTACAGTTTGCGTGCAATGTCAGAGATCCATTTTCCAAGAACCGCTATCGAGGAGGCGTCTTCCCAACGCACCGCTATATCTCGATTCGTCAGCTTTCCTCCATTTGGCCATCTTGCGATCCACGTGGACACTACTCCCGAGAGGACAATGCGTACTCATAGTTCTCGAGACATTGGGATTCCACGGCAGCATTGGACAGCACAGATTGGTATCATTTGACTCGGTGACTACAGATCCGGCTCTGGTTAAAATCACTGGAGGACACGTGTAAGCATTTGATTCTCGAAGTTCTGACTTTTTTCACTTTCCCCGACTGATGCGAAAGAGGAGATGCCTACAAATTCCCGCAAACAAATCCAAAGACACGTTCAGGTGATATATGTACAGAGAGAGGGGGGGAGGAGAAGACTGGTGGATATTGGCTGCATGCGCCATTGTGTTCTCGCAATGGTGCATTGTGCACCGCGTTCACTCCATCCGTTGATATTTGCCTAAACACCCTCCGTTATTTCCGGATATGTTTTTTCTATAGGAATTGCAGTATAAACGCTAAAAGTTCCTGCGACTCGATGTCAAAACGTAAGCCTTACCTCATCTTCGTTTCCTCCTAAACCACGATTCATTTCTTCGGAATATGACGGAATGCGTGCCGAAATTATTATTGCCGATTTCAGCGCCCTCTGTTCTTTCTCTCTATAAATCTAGGGCGTGTGCTGAATCCGCGAAAGAAAAAAAACCACCTCCCTCCCCATTTCCAAGTTCCCCAATCCTATCTTTTTATCGTTATTTCTCACAACACATCATTCTTTTAACATTTAATCCCTGAGGAGGCGATGACTAAACAATAAAATATGTATTAAAAATTGTCAAGGTGGTCCTTGCGGGAGGAGGATTCTTTCATGAGACTTTGCATCTCTAATGTTCAGTTCAAGATTCGGTTCGGTTGTATTTGTAATGTTCGAAAAAATGTTCAAACTGACCAAAAATAATATTTCCACCGTCATACGACATTTCCACCCTAAAATACAATAATTGAAAAACAAAAGTAAAGTCTCAGTAAATTTTCTTGAAAACAATTTTAATTTAATTTACAATTACTTGCCTGTTACACCTTTACGCGTCCGGGGTTCTGTTAATTAGATTTTCATTTCCAAAACATCGCAATCAATGAACAAATGGCAACAAAAATGATTTTTTTTCATATGGTTGACATCGTATCCTCCATACCCCGATAATGCACTACACTAGTGAAACTCACTCCGCGTAGCAAAATTTCTCGCTGATCGTAAGCACTATCACCATCCAGGCAACATTCCCGTGAGGGCAATACGTATAGTTCTCGAGACATCAGCGCCACCATCGAGGAGATGATGCATGACCCACTAATGCCGCGAAGTTTAAATGTGGAAATCGTCTTTCAAATGATTCCCACGCGAAATTGTAATTCAGGCAAAGCGAGAGGCAATGCGGGTGCCGTTCAAACGTCCAAAGCAGCACTGAGAGACATAATCAGATGCATAAGTTTTCATCTCCAAGATATCCCAATATCAGCAGAACAAGACAGTCGTCGTAAACATTGAAAAGTGGACGTACTACGACAGCCACTTTTAATCTCCCCGAGCAACCGTCAGCAGCTGTAAATCCCCTGATAATTTATTGACAATATGGATTAACACTAATTTCAATATTACTTCTCAACTATTCTCTTCTAGGAGTAACTCACTCAAACATTGGTATTGAGAGACCGAGGTGGAATGCACATAAATTCAGATGTGTCGGGTAGCCTAATGGCCTGTTTACTATACTAGCTTTCTAACCGCGTTAACTCTTCACCCTGTAGGAGTAAAAGTTCACCGTGTAAAAGCAGGTTGGCGCTGACCGTAGTCAACTTATTAACCACGCTGGAGTTACGAGGGTTGGCTCTGGTTACCATCATCTTCAACGCGTGTAAACGCAGGTTAGTTAGAATAGTAGCAGTTAAGTGATCCATTCCACATTTAGGCAGCTTTTACTTGAAGCGTACAATATATTACGAGAATTTATCTTGTCGTATTACATATCCACGCGTCAGTGCCATGTTTCTTGATGTATTTAAATGCATGAGTGAATGATGGACTGTATTTTAAGTTCAAAATTGACCCTGAAAGCGCAAGCGAGGACGGGTCATGGGCAGAACTTGGAAGAAAAAGGTAGTTTATTGAGAGACCGAAGTAGAATGCACATATTGAGGCAAGGAATCGAAATGGAAGTTATTTATAATTCTTGCACGTCAAGATACATCTTGAATTGTTTTTACCTACCTATCATAATAGAGTGCAAACGACATAATAACGTAATATTCTCGAGGTATCTAAATGGTAAAGTATAGCATAGTGACACGTCGTTCTATTAAAGAAATTCATTCTCTCAATTTTCATCTTTCGATGCATAAAATAATATTTAGACATGAAATGATAAGTGTATAGTTTAATATTAATGAATGAGAAGTTAAACCGTGCGAAAAATTTGCATATTCAATCCTTTTTCTCCTCAGCCCGCGAAATAAATGAAACGCGACATGCGTTGATGTTTGTTGGGCTGTGATGCGATGATTGTGCCTCGTATCGCCTCCTTGACTCTCCTCCAGAGGCCACCAGCGTATTAACAAGGGTTAAATAATGCCGTGTAAATGCAAGTTAGTTAAGCCGCCTTATTAAATTGATATCATTCTAACCCTAGTTATGTTAACGGGGCGTAACAACGTATTAAAACGTTGATCAGTCAAAAAATGCATTAAATGCACTCAATTAACACAAAGTAGCAACAAACCATAAATAAGAGATAATCGGATTGTTCAACCAACAATTACAACAGAAGACATAGGTACTTAACAGCAGAGACAATGCATACCGCACGTAGCGAGATCCCACACTTGATGCTGCACATATCCCAAACCAAACGTATGGATATGAAAATGGAGAGTGTTCATCTATCCACGGTCCCCAAGCAAGAGCTTGACGGTCAAAAGCAACAAATTAATTGGGTAGTCCATTACTTGGCGCGAACTAAGATAAGTCCTGTAGCCTGTAGCCATTGCAATGTGGGAACCTGCCATTTTTAAGTATCTTAGATTATGTCTCTGAGGCATTCGCCCCAAAGACATGGCTCACGTCTTAACTCATACGTAACTCATGAATGATGAATTTGAACTCTAATTTCAAGATACATTGAACAGTACAATTACGTAAAGGGGTAAGCAACTTACCAACCAACGGCGTTATGGCGGATGCATTTCCACCTGCTTCAGGAGAAACTGCATCTTGTTCTGTTGCTTCTCCATGATTTAACAAGAGAAAGGGATAATTAATTAGCGATAATAAATATTTATGTTCAGAGTATAGTTTACCTTCATGAAAACATGTAATAATTGCAGTAACTTTAATTGATAAATGTTCAGTACTTAATCAGAAGAATGAGGGAAGTATACCAAGAAAAACAAATGAAAGACGTGAACACATACCAGCCACTGTAGCGGAGACATTTGAGTTGAGCGAATGAAATGGGTATTTTTAGAAGCATATATCGCCTCGTGAGTGGAAAAGAAATTGTAACATATTACTTTACGCACGTGAAGGTTAGTTCGCATTAACACTATCAAGTAACATTCTGAGCATTTTTTGGAACCCATACCCGCCTTACATCACCTTACAGCCAATCTTCCCAGGTTTTCGATATCAAACCTGCCCTAATATAACTCAATCAACGAATCAGCGCCAATTTCCCGCATCTTTCATGCGGAGATACGCATTTGGGCTCTATTAGTTAATACACTTATCTTCAGCTGTATCTAGCTGTTGATGTTAGCACAGGATGCGGCTGCGTCCACTGGACATCTAAGCCGCGGAAGTGCTGGATGCGTACGCACTGGAACTTGATTCCTTCCTTCATTCCTTCCATCACTAAAGGGAGGTCCGTTCGGACACAGAATTGGGCCCATTTTTTCCGATCTCTCTTTAAGTCGAATTATGACCGCTTCAGGTATTTAGAGAAGTCATCTCTTTTCATTCAATATGCTTGCCTATGCTATAACTATGGTCAGTAAAGGGTGTGTCGATAGATAACATGCAAGAATTAACTTAAAATAGGGAATTTAAAAATTGGATATCAGTGGCCATCCGGTAAAAGAAAATCCAATGAGCGTTACTATGTTCTTTGAGAGTTCTCTCTGCAGCCAGTGCAATATGGCAGACCAATGGAGCACCTGAAACCCAAACACTAGCCCTCCATGTGAAAGGGTTTCCTCCATTTGGGTTTCCGGGCCCAAAATTAATAATTTTATCCTCCATGAAAACAGGAGTTCAAAGCAATTGCTAAACCTCATTTTACTGTAAAACATTATTTTACAGTAAAATAAAATTCGATTACCATAAAAAGAACAGTTCGATGTTCTTTTAGTGTTCAATGAGAGAAACACTATTTAAATATATAAATAACATTGAAAAAGCATTAAGTAAACATTCAGTGAAAATTTAAAAAACATTAAATGAACTTTAAAAGAGCATACTGAGAAATTTAGCAAAAATTGTGAACAGAAAATAACATTAAAAGAACGGTGGAACTCAGAATTAATGAACATAATCAATGAACACTGAATATACTTTTTTTTCCTGTCAGGGCAGTCCTACTTCTTAAGGGTCCCATTTTGTGGCGGCGTATTCCAGGTGAGATTTCAAGAAAAATAGCATCGCTCGTTTCTTTATTCGTCATATTTTTCTGGTATGCTTCTAATAAATCCCAATTTACGATTTTCTGGTCCGCAGCATTCCCGTATGTGTTTCCCCCAGGACAAGTCCTGAGTATAGGGCCACTCTTAAGTACCTACTTAACTAACTCTACATTTGATAGTTGGCTTTGTTTAATTGTGTACGTTTCCGTGGGCGAGTTATTCTTTTTCCAAAATTTTGATAATAACTGACTTCTTATAACTTGATGCTAACTGCTTAGTATTGCACCATTCCTTTACAGCATCTAGGTTATTCTTCAACGCAGTTCTGTCAGTCTGTGTTTATATACAATACAGCGTCGTCCGCTGAAAGGCAAGTTTTGCTCGTAACAACGGTGGTGATATCATTAATCTACAGAGGAGGAACAATATTGGACCAATGACACTTCCCTGGGATACACCCGATGTTACTTTCTCTGTATCTGAACTAACGCCATCTATAAATACCCTTTGTTCGCGGTTATATTAGAGCCTGCCTATAAAAGCTACCCTTGTGGTCCTATTGTATAACATTTCGTGATGGGCAGCGCAATTTCTTGTAATACTGTAGAATGCTAATTTTCTTCAAAACTGAGTGGAAATCTTATCGTCAACGTTAAGTAACATGATAATCGTTGTGCCAGTAATTAATTATTCATTTCCTGAATACCCAATTTTGTCACAATTTTAGGAGTAATTATGCTGAAATTTCTCGTCGTTAAGTCAATTGGACATCTTGGGTGGATGACAGGTGCTGTCGTCTAGTTCCACCTTTCGCCATGTCCTAAAAATCTTGCCAAACAAACCCGTGGAGCTTCACCGGCATGCTCGCCATTAGTTGTATGTCACCGTGTGTCGACCTGTGACTGGCGCTTCTGGGGACGCATATTGATTGGAAGGCACCATGGCGTCAAACGGCTTGTGCCGTTAATGAATTGAAAGCAGCCACGAAGTCTTTTCGAGGAGGAGCGTTCTTGAGGCGCCCAAAATGCGGCATTTAAGGTCGTCCGAGAGAAATATCATTTTACTTGTATATCAAACAATTCGGTCTCATTATAAAGAAAAATATCTCACCTATCCAATAACACTAAAAATCTACCCCTTACCAAATTACTTTCGGAGTTATTTGCCAAAAAACACCAGCCCTTTTACATGGGAAATGGTACGTGTATGCACTCCAGGGAGACATTATTTACAAAATGAGGTATAACTAACACTTAATGTCGTAAAAAACTGACAGTGTGTAGTTTGTATGTTTTCTCAACTACTTTTGAAAATTAAGCATATTGTCACCACAGTATTTTCTTGGGTGTCACAAAAAGCCTTCCGTTATGAAGGAGTTTCAAACGCAACGCGTGAAAAAATGAGTCAAGTCAAAGACTTATTTAGATATTTTTATTCAATTACTTACAATTTCTGTCATATAAAAATATATTATTGCACCATTAATAACGCAATATTTAACTGATGTGTCCCAAAGGTGGTGAAATTAAAGCGTATAATTCGAATATGGTCTCTATTAAGACTAGGGAACTATCTCGTTCGTACTGCCTTAAAAAGAGAGTGCTCTCCCTCTCTCTCTGACTCCCCCTTTCTGCCGGGAATGTGTGTCGAATGCCACTGCCCATCGGGATGCAGTGTAGTCGTACTCAACAGTGCTCAAGACCAACGTGTTTGACTGTTTCGCATGCCAACTTTGGACTTCGTGGAATGTTGTGACAAAATGTGGCGCAGTATCGAACGCAGTTTGGTATTTTAACGCCCAGGGTCGAGCTGAGACTTACGGAGACGAGAAGATGCTCGGACGAATCAAGCAATGCCTTCACTTTCCGGGTACACCTTGGCTGCTATTCTGAATGAGATAGCGTTAACGCTTTTAGCCAGAAATTGCTTTCGTGACGCTTTCGGTTCGAAGAATAGCGTCAACGACGCTTTTTGCGATTCTGAACGCAGACTGACGCCTGGGAGCGACGCTGTTTTAGGCGACGATCTGATCCCCACGTTATTTTATTAGCGTCAAGCTATACTCGAGTGAAACGGCCACCCCATTCTTTATCACACGTTATCTAACGAGGATTCAACAAAATATGCATTGAAAAGTGTTCCTAAAAACATAAAAATATTAGCAGGAATGACTTGTCAATACGTATATTCCTGTGAACATAAAAAATTCTTCTCATAAAAAGTCGGCAAATGTGCTAAGCTGGACGGGAAGGAAAAGTGAGCAAACTTATTTGAAACTTAACCAAGTTGAGTTTAAGCATGAAAATGGAAACCTTCCTTGACATTGCCTTTTCCCGCACCTCTCATTGTAGACTGGTATTTTTTTCGACTGAGTCTCATTGCTTTATTCTTGCATTGCATAATTTTTCCCATCTCTCAGCCGGGGATAATAAGTTTAGGTAAAATAGAAGAACCTGTTCTACACGCATAGGATGAGTATTCACTCTCTCCGTAAAGAATTGTATCTAACATTTCCGTTGTATTATTTAAACAAGTCGGCTCGAATTATTGCCTACCATATTCATATTCACTTCCAACCTCACATTTCCCAACGGTCCCTCAAGATTTTCAAGAGGCTAATTGCGATGTCTAACCATCTTATTTAGCCCACGGGCTATTTACAATAATACACTTCAAATATCCGTGATAAAATAATCGAAATTTACCATCACATCACTTTCCTTGATACACTAATAATCATTATTCCTACTTCGTATGCATCCAAACGTCGTGTGCTCAGTCGGATAAGTGGTGAGAATAAAATAAACAACCCAACAGATTCACAAAAACAATATGCGTTGTTACAATTTTGAGTTGAACTGTAATTATACGTGTTTAAATTGTTCTCTCAGCATGTTAATCCGTTATTTGTCAAGATGTAAAAAGGGTCGCAAGAATTTTCTGAACTGAATTTCCGTTCACCGCACAGGTACTCCGAAAGTTTTCTATCAGTTGATGAATTTAAAAGAATATTAGATTATTATAGGCAACAAATCCAATGATAATTTCAAATGAAAGTATAATTTGAAGATAATGCTGGATCATGCACGTCTCATGTATCTAAACGTCGCTCCCTCCCTCGAATAAATTGTGGAAGTTAAAATGTTAAAAAATTAACCTAAAATATACATAAAAACAATACGCTATTTTACCATGGTGAGGTGAACTATTATTATAGAAATTAAAATTGTTTTACCAGCTCGGGGAGCTGTTATATGTTCATATAGGTATGCATAACAAACATCGCCAGCCTCTCCTAAACTGAAATCCCGTTCACAAAATCTAAAATTATCAGAGAGTTATCTATCAGCTGATGAATGCAGAAATAAATAAAGTATAATAATAGTATCCGAAAACAGCATTGAATGAATTTAGTTGGATTATTTATTGAAAACATTCTTTCATGCACCAGACTCCCGGCATCCATGGCGAAGGTCTCAGCTGTTTGCGAAAAACGTAAACATCGCTCGTCATTGGCTGCTTGAATTTCCAATTACTGTATCAGAAGGTTTTCATACCCAAAGGGGCGGGGTTAATGATAGCGTTACAGACTCGATGCCTTGGATATCTGCATCGTATTCAGAATCGCTTCTGTAGGTATTCTGGAGCGAGGAATAGCGTTAGCCAGAAATAGCGTCGCCCTATTCAGAATAGCAGCCTTTAGGTCGAGGAAAAGGTCGTGGCGCTGTGCAGCGGACTATGTTGGGACATGGGTTACGAAACTTTCGAAATCGTGCGAAACATGGAGACAATTATTGTTTAGTGTCGACGGTCAGTCATGAAATCATTCTAATTGCAGCCAACGCGAGGCACTCGTGGCGTTAGATTACTCACCGGTGCCTGCCATCAAATGGCGACTCTCCGTCTCGTAATAAGTCATAGCAATGAGTGATTTTTAACCGTTGGCCAGCTACAAGAGAAAGAAAAGTCCTTGATATTGACCAAGTTGTAATCATTTTGTTGATAGATGAATAATATAAAAGAGAAGATTGAGATGACAAGAGACAAAAACACCCGCGCACCATTCTCCGTGTTTTGTTTTCAACTGGGATCAAAGATGATGAAGAGTGGTTTTCGGCATTTCACCCGAAAACTACGAAGAAAGTCTTGGTACGTCAATACAACCAAATGTAAATGTTAAAAATACGAACAAAATTAGATGACGCACGGCTAGATTCATTGCTTTGTTTCCCCGAAAAATGTAAAATGCAAAATATTACTAAAATGGCAAATTTGAAATTGACGTTATTTTTACAGTTCTAATATTATATGCATGTTATAGAACCTTTTATACTGAAAGAAGTGCGCTGTCACAATGGGATCTGTTGGTGCAATACTTTTTGCACAAATGCAATGTACTGATAAATCGATGCCTTACTTGTTAAATTCCATGTATCCACGAAGATGATAAATTTGTTATTTGGAACACGGTTTTAGAAATTAGGAGACTTGAGCTACCAGTCTTTCGCTGGGAACGTCTCAGTTATCTACCGCGTTGATTTATTTTTTTTTACATGTTTTAGTCTAAATCTTGTCTTTTAAATGATTCATCCGTCACCTATCAACTCTGTCATAATGTCCAAATGCTTCCAAACGAATCGGCGCACGCCACCACTCTCTATGGCCTCGAGAATGTCTGTGTGTGTGCGTGCGGGTACTTGCATCTTCGCCCCCCCTTTCCTATCATTCATTTATCTCCCCCTCCCTTCCTCCGTTCTTGCCCTCCTCTCTTGCCTCCCCTCCCCCTGACGCGCAAGTCGGAGCCACAGACTTTAGCGGGAGCTATACACTGTAGAGTACACAGTGACTAGCCAATGGGACAAGTAGTAATTAATTTCTTGGTTGGTACGCAAATAGAAAATGGCCATTTTGGCGAAGATATAAAAGGAGGAGAATGGTGTGAGCGAAGGATGCGTTTAGTAAAAAAAGGGAGGAGGAGCTAATGACGAGGATATAAGTATAGATGGAAGAGGCTGGTGAAGAGGTTGATGCAGAGTGTATTGGCTGCATTGGGCAGAAACGCGGACACTGAGAAGGGAAGACAAGAATGGGTTTTCGAGAGGTGGGCGGGTGGGAGAGGAGAATGGAGGAGGTGCGGTGGTGGACGGAGAGGAAAAGGAATATGGAGGAGGAATATGGAGAGGAGGCAGAGTGGCCGGAGGAAGCAATAATATGAGGGGCGATGGGTTGCTCGAGACCCTTTGATAGGGTGCAGGATGCTGGCCTTCTGAAGGGGAAGCGAGAGAAATGTTTTACGAAGATGGGATGACGAAGGGTGGGTAGGACCTTAGAGTAAATATTATATAGAGCGCTCACCGCACGCTCAAAAACCTTATACGATTTTGAAGTAGTTCCGGAACAAATACCTAGATGGTGAGGGAACAATTTTTTGACGAGGGGGAACAATTTTCACGATCTGCAAGCCTGAAAATAAATATAGCGCTATACGATTTAAATAAATATGTCCTGAAGTAGAAAGATACGCCGCGTTTAGTGGTGACAATATTTAGTCAATTTGGTTAATAATAATAGTTATAAAAATATTTTCTTGAATTTCGGCTAGAAACTGCTCTTCCGACTTTATATTCCTAAGCCAAATGCCGGCAGACTGTTCATAGTAATAAGTTGAAACTTGCAGAAAACGTTTTTAATACATTTCTACCCATACTGGTAAACTTTAATTTGTGTTAAACTGAGTTTCAACGTTGTTATATCTGTTTACATATCTTTTGAACAAAAAATCTGGAATTTTGCTAGGTACAGAACGATCGCCTGCTAACTTTCGTATCTTACTATATAGGTCCATACATGCTGCGTATGAAATTTAGTGAAAACTATAAATGTATTTTTGAAGGCAAAATTTTAACGTTATCTTGAATACGAAAGGAGTTACGAATTTTTGATTCTTTCAAATATTTTTACTCCGCCGTAATTTCAGACGCTTGCCGTATCGCGGCGGTTTTCCGCGGATATCTTCTTCACTCAATTGTCGGCAAACAGTTCTCAATACTTATCTAAAACTTTTAGGAAAAGTTTTTTATACCTTACTTTCCACATCGGTAAACCTTTTTATGTTTTTTGCTGAGTTTTGACGTTGTTATAATTATTTAAGTATCTTTTGGCCAAAAATACCGATTTTTGTAAGGTAGGAAGCAGTCGCCTACTAACTTTCGTATCATACGACATAGGTCCATATATGCTGCATTTGAAATTTGGAAAAAATTATAAGTATATTTTTGGTGATAGAGTTGTATATTTATCTCGATTACAAAGAGAGTTATGAATGTTTAATGGCGACACCTCGCCAGGCTTTCCTTACTGCCCTGAGTTTTGCGCTGAAGGCTCCCACCTCCTAAGGAGGTCATTCTCCCATTAGATAAGGTGGCGAGGGAAGGCTTTTTTGATGAGGAAAGGATTACCCGTGATAGAAAAATTTTTTGCTTCAAGAGACTATATACATCCTAATGACGTTCATCGCTTCTGCGAACGATCAAGATATCGAATGAAATAGATTTCACGTCGTCTTCCGACAATTATACTTCTCAAGTTAAGAAAAACTGTTTGGGAATGACTTTACGTTAGTTAAGCGTAAATGTCATTTACAACGCTAAGATTTAATACGACGTTGTTGATATAGTGATAAGCTATTTCTGTGCTGGAAAAGTACATTAAAATCGGATTGCGCGAATGGACCTCTAAACTGAAAACCTCTGCCTTTTTGCCTTTCGCTACCGTGCAAATTTCACCATATCGGCAAACAACCGCGTATAGATTTAGAAGCATAGCCCATGAACAGCAGTAATAAAGACACACATAAGATTAATATAATTAATCCTTAGATTCACAGATTACCATTAACTTCCTCATACTTACTTCTGTGCTACACCATCAAGCAGTTGAGAATCTCTGCCTTTTCTTCTGGTAATTGCTGAGTATAATGCTGGAGTCAGGGATTGTTTATATTGGAATTCAGAAACAAATGGTAAAATAAAATGCTTTATTTTTTACTCTGCTTTAGTTACATACTCTCTATCAGTTACATATATTTGCTAGAGATTTGACAACATTTAAATTTTTTGTTTCCCCCGTGAAGCAACTGGGAAGCAACCACTTACAACTTATTTTGATCGTACACTCAAAAAGCAAATTTAGAGTGAAGATTAAATGTTCATGGCATTGCCTCAATGACAATGTTCCATCTCTAACTTCAGGAGCTTCTCTGCCTTTTCAAGCATTGACTTCTTCAATTCCCTTTTATGAAGTTTAACACAAAATTGATTTTTGAAAATCAACAGAGCTTCTTTTTTACAAATACTGGTAAACCTCTTTGATGGACACAACAAACCCTCAACATCCTAAGTTATTTCTGGAAATGTGCTTTCCATGATTAGTATTTGACTCCTGTCCTGAATTGTTTTCTTCCCGGAAAATTTTTTTCTTGCAGCTTATGCATCCACTTTTACCCAAGAATCTCTTAAGAAGATATCCAGCAAAGTAAACAATGGAGCAGTGCTCCAGAGTTAAAACATCTTTCTTCATTTGCACTGTTTCATCTGAGACAAATGACGAACCACTAGAGCTGTCATCTTCTTCCTCCTCTCTCTCTTTATCTGCTGAAGGTAGGCTACCACTAGTAGATGCAGTGTTACCATCTAGGGGCAGCATTATATCATTATCATCTTCATAGCTTGAAGTTGTAGGGGATTTTAAAATATTTTTCATGGCCAGAATTCTGTATGACGTCCTGAAACCTTTAACAGTGGGGTTTCTGTTGAACTCCCCCCCCCCCCCCTCTGTCTTATAGATGAAAAAAAGTTTTCCAAAGCATCTTGATTAAGACGTGCCGTTAAAATATAATTAGAATATAAACTTAAAATGACATTTATAGTTAACAGGAAACCATCAAAACATTGGTGACGTGTTCCTTTCTTTTTTCTTTAATTCCTTACATTTTTTTAGCCCCTTTTCCAAAATGATAAAAATGTTAACATTTTCTTCTGAAAGGCACCTCTTATTAGGGTTTTCAGAATAAGGATATTAACAGTTAAGAGCATCAAATAAGTCATTCACGAAATGGATAAATTCAGCTGTCTGTAGTGCAGATGCTAAGTTGATTTTAACCAGTGTCACACTTGAACGGATAGTTGCAGCCACAGAAAAGCTGAGGACTTGAGTTGTTAGCCTCACAACCATTTTTTGGAATGGATTAAGCCATATGTGAGCAGATGATAGTTTGCATAACGCTCTTACTGATGAACTGGAGGAATCAATTCTATATACCTGGCGAACATTCTCAAATGAGAGGGTTTCATTGTCTAATATAAAATCACTTTTCAAGAAATTATTTCTTGGGGATTTTACAAGATGAGGCACATCATGCAAACAAAATATTTTCCTTTTACCCACTTCAAAATAAGGTTTCTCTGGTGAAACACCCAACTGGGACATGGCCTTTTGGTTTGTACTTGCCTGGTCTCATACAAATGCTCTTGGCTCCCATTTAATAGACACAAGTTGCAATATTATTACATTTAGCAGCTCCTTTATCTTGGCTCTACTAAGTCCATGTTCAGATATAGAATATCCTAAGGGCAATTTCAACTGGCAAAGAAGTCCCCTTACCAAAAACACTCCAGAATACAGCAATGCCCTGATGACGATGGACGACTCGCTCATCGAAGCGTCGGACGAGATGGAGAGTCTGACCTCCCGGTGGGTGGGAAACCCGAATAACCTTCAACGGCTACATACGCCGGGAAAGCCTTAGATCTTTCTACTCCAGCATACTTCCCCAATTTCTTAGTTCTCCCAAGATGCCCCATATCCTCAAACCACTCTATTATGTCCATTGCAGATGAATATTCTAAATGGGACTTAATCGACATTTCATCAAAGAGAATCACACATTCACGGCACATAACGGTCATTGTGGCAACCTTAAGTTTTAGCTGCTGAATAAATAACTTATTTATTCCAGGCATAAATTTTGTGGGGCCCTCAATCCAGCGCCTGTTTGTGTAACTGGAAGTTCCATCTTTTCAAGAAGGAATCTGTATGTAGAAGGTGATTTGAAATACAAAGAAATAGCAAAACTTTTCCCTTCTTTCCTCCAAGGTTGTCTCATGCCATGACAAAGCTGCATTTGTACAAACAAAAAGGCGTCTTTGGTCTACCTACTTGGTGAGATCTCCGAAATGACCTTTTGTCATTAATACACTAGTCTCAGCGCTGAACATGATTTGCAAGTCGAAAATATTTTAAGAACATTTTAAAATGTTCCCGATATTAAGCGTTTGCATTTTGTGGTATTATTCTTCACCATTACTTTGAATATAGTTGTTTGATGTACCCAGCGATATCTCCAAAATGACCCCTCATCAGAAATACTCTCGAATCTCAGCAATTCACATCATATACAACTCGGAAATATTTTAAAAACATTTTTACATATGCATAATGATACATTTTAGCATTTTTGTCACTTTAATTTCACGATTACTTTGAATATTGTTGTTATATGCATCTAGCGAGATCTCCAAATGACCCCTCGTCATAAGTGCACCCGAGTTTAAGCAATGCACACGTATTGTAACTCGGAAATACTTTTAAAAGATCTCGCAACGTGCCTGATAAAAAATGCTTATATTTTGTCACATTATTTTTCACACAGCCGTAGATTTTTATCATATACCTTGCGAGATCTCAGAATTGAATCCTGCAAAATTACGCCATCATAGTCGCTACTTCCATAAAGATCCCTCTTCAGTGTAAGACCCTCTTCAGAGGGTCTTTATTTTGGGTCGCTATTATTTCACCTCATAGCGACGTGGCTAAAAGTTGGGTAATAGCCCCCCAGGATTCCCTGAGGAAAAAAACGCTGCCATTATTAGCAAAGTTTATGTTATGCAGACCTTTAGATGAAAAAATTGAAACAACATGATAAATGAAGAAAATATATTTTTTCGGTCATTATGTCATAATTCTCAGCGATGGAATAATAAAATATATATACTTTTAATTACTGATAAAGAAGAGCAAAAGTAGAAAACGAAATAAGCTTTAATCTTTCTATCATCTCTTAAATTATTCATTGTCAACTTTAAGGCATTGACGAAAGGATATCTGGAACTGGAATATTTTTCGGAGCTAGATTGAAGTGCTTTCATGCAATTCTTCTATTAACAATCGTGAACTTAGGTATTTCATGAATAGCAAGAATTCATTCAACAAGCAAACAGATAGGGAGCCATCCAGCTTGAATAGCAAACTTACCAGAATGCACGACCCATTTCTTTCTCCTTTCTCTATCATTCATTGGAACCTTGTAGAATCGAACCCCTGGATTGCGACGACGGCTGGGACTGCTGGCATAATAATGGCACTTACTACCAGCCATTACTGATCGCCAAAGAAAGGGCACAGTTGTGCAAGCACAAGAAAGTGTTCGGTATATGTACTCCGCGCTTCAGAGCCCTTCGTGGAACGCTCGGAAGCCAGAAGAAGGAACCACGTTTAGACCTTTCACTGGATCGCACGCAGGGAGTCTAGGGGAGGGCTGGATGGGGAGTGGCCTGATGATAAAGCAATGACCTTGAGGCGACGAGTCTTGCTACACCGGAACACCAGAGCCATCTATCCTCTCTTTAAAGAATTAAAAAGTGATACGCTTTAGGCTAATGCGGCGAGCGCTCTTCATTACTTCATTACTCTCTGGTAGGACGCATGCTGAAGCGGAGAAAGACAATACTAGAGTGAGAAAGGATCCTGAAAGGCTAGAAAAGCGATAGGATGGTGTCCTATGACTTCCTCACTTTAATCGATGGAATACTTAAATGAAATGAATGCGGCGACTCCGAAGGCGCATGAGTGTAGTCGTCACAAAAGGAACTGGCGCTGCGCCGTGGGAGATTTTGGGACATGGACCTCAGAACTTTTAAAACCCTGCCTGGTGGGAGAGGAAGGTTGTAAATTGTGGAGCGTCAGTGAGCGAGCCTTTTCTAGTTGCTGCCAACCTTAGCGCTTCGTTAAACTCCATGAGTCACAACTACCAGGCGCCCGGTTTGCTGCGTTTTAGTCCTTGTACCACTCCTTGCTCGTGACAAGGAAGTGCACGGGTAGAGCATGGCACACATGAAGCAAAACCACTTTGGCCTATTAGCCACTTGTGTGTGTGTGCCTCGTGCAAAGTATGTAGTTCTGGCTCCTCCTGCCTCGTCCTCTCAGCCGTCATTCCCCTTCTCCTCCACTTCCGCTCCGTCCGCTCACTTTAATCCCTCAATTTTACCCCTCTCCGCCGCGCAGAAGTGCGCCAGGTTCTTTTGTGGCGCCGATCAGTTCCCTCCCCTCCCCTCTCCTCCTCCTCCACCTCCTCGGAATTCAATAAACTCGGAACATGATGATTTTGCCGTCCCCATCTTTCCCCCCTCGGCCCCCAACGCCCCCTGTCAGGACACGCGTCCCTCCGACGCCCCTAGGGTCAAATGGGACATTCACACAATATATACTCCTTTGGTATGGCATTTCACCCGAACAACTCCAGCGGTCATGTTCGAACTGATGCATTGCAACCTTCGAAGTACATCGAGCGAGATATCATTCAGCCTAACGTGCTATTAATAGGTATGTCATCCTTTACGAACAAAAGCATCCCTTACCTTTACAAAAATGCCGAAATATCCGCCTCTTACCGGACGACTTGAGAAATTGACGCCATTTTCCTCGGTAAGTAGAGCACGTAATTCGCCCCAGAGAGCTTTATTTAAATAATGAGCCTTTTCTTACTCCCATATTTCATCAAAGACTTAACAATGTGTAGTTTGAATGTTTTCTCAAGTATTTTCAAATTGAATCTATTACTTATCGAAGTAATATTTTGTAAGTCACAACAATCACTATCTTCGGTTATGAATGCGTTTTTGCCGTGCGGGTTAAAAAAATGAGTCATGTTTAGCGTTAAATATATATGCATTTAATCATAGAAACTTTCAGTCATTTAAAACTATATTAAGTCCTCATTAAAATGACAATGTTTTATCATGACGTTTACTGCTTCTGAAATCCAATAATAAAATAGGAATATGGAGTCTATTTTGACTCTGTCTCTCACTCAAACCGCCTCTATTGAATATTTCGCAGCTTTAAGAAGATGAGAGGTAATTGGATAATCAATTATTCATTCAGGAAAAATTAAAGCACCATCTTGAAGCTCAACAATGCCGTCTAGTCCTTTCCTTCGCGTTTCCGATAATTGAGTAATCTTCGCCCCTTCGGCGTCCATCTTCCTCGCGGCGATCGCTTGCTCCCGTTACCGTGGCCTTCACTCGCGTACGTTCATGTGTTTTAGAAATGAATTCTGATTAACGCTCTCACGAAAATTTGAATTATTCCAAATTACTCTAAAAACATAAAAGATTCATCGCTGAATCGTAATTTGTTTTCCTGCTGTGGACACGCTTGTTTTTTTTCCATTTGCGACTGGTTCTTTTGGCGATACGAGACGAGGCCCTTATACCCTTTCTACTCTACGGACCTTACGTACGAGATATCGCAATTCCGTGACAGGCCCTTGTTTCCCCTTTCCGCTCTCCTTCGCCCTTCTCCTCCACATCGCCCTCCCCCCTCCCCGCCCCGCCCCTCTTATCCCACCCCCCTCCCCCATAACGTGCAGGTCGTTCTCAACTGAACCCGTCGGGTGCGCGCTTGCAAAAGGGGATCCCTCCACGTGTGTAGCGCGCTAATTAACTGCCTGCAGCCCTTGTCCATCTCGCATGATCCTACCTCCTCCCAGGGCGGGGAGCGACGCTGAGGGTCTAATGCAGGGCCGGCCCGAGCACGAGCGGGGCCCGATGCACATTTCACTCGTGGGGCCTCGGATCAAATATCGTGCTGTCTATTAAGCTGATACAAAATACATCATTAGAGCAAAAAATAACCAATGCCTTCTTGTAAAAGTATTGGTTATGGACATTTAAATAGGTATTAATATTCAATTATATTTATTCAAAATTCTCTATTTAGTAAATTTATGTCATCCAAACTACCATATATCCTAATATTTTTTTTCTCAGAAATAATTCTGATCCATTTAAAAGAAACTTCTTTGTCTAGTTAGTTAAATTGGAGTAATCTGTAGTGTTCTTAGATAAAAGCACATGAAAATTGATAGTTAGAAATTAAATAGCATTAAATATTTACACTGCAAATCTTACAAAGAAAAAAATCTAAGCGAAGTTTATTGTTTGCTTGAGTAAAGTATTTCAGAATACAACTTAAAATATTATTGATGAAGCTAGTGATAAGATGAAAACTTGAAGCTTTCACGTGGTGGAAGAACTAACCGGTCGAAAGTTATCAATAAATTGTGGAAGTCACAAATTGCTTTGTAAATTGCAAAACAACATGCTTTGATATTCTTTGGCTACTATTTAGTTTTGCCTGCATCATCTGTGGAGCCACCCTTTTGCAAGCTTCTTTACCATGCATATAAACAGTTACTTAACCACGAACTGTATATGTTTATAGCAAGTGCTTTCCGTAATACACGCATTTTCCTCGTTCAATTCGCGAAGGGCCTTTTTCCAGAACAGACGAATGATGTTTCGTTTGTGCATATTTTCCTTATAAGATTCTCTGAATACTATAAGTGCTTTCTTCCCTATTTTTTGAGATCCCTCCGAAGGATCGAGTAATCCCGAAAGACTATCTTTTAAATTTGGAAATGTTTCAAGAAGTATTAACAGTTGTTTTTTGTCTTCACAGTTACGTTTCCCAAAGAATCTATCATTACGTTGGACACTGGTTTCTCTTGCAGTCTCCTGGCTATATGTCCCAGAAAATATGTTTCTGAACAATTCCGCATGACTGTCTCAGCTTCTTTTACAGGCGCGGTCCAAGTTTCTTCGTTAAATGATTAGTCAATATGGTCTTCTTCTGTCCACTCGTTAAAATTATTTTTGGATAATTCGCCTTCCTTAATATCCCCCACCCTGTCCTCTTCTTCCAACTCAAGCATAAAATCCTCATCGTCGAAATAGCTCCGAGTGTGGGGAGATTTTAATAAATCCTGTACTGTCACTCGTCTGTTGCTGGCTCTGAATTATTTGACCTCGGGATTCCTAATAAATCCAACTCTCTGATGAATTTTATCAAAAAGGAATTTTTGAGGGGATCTTGGTTTAATCGCCCTGTTAAAATATATTTAGTTCAAAGTTCTCTAAGCCAACCAAGAACAGATGAAATGGTCGATACAAACCCGTCGAAGCAAGGAGGAGGACTGTTGTTCGTTTTTTTAAATGTTCTAAATATTTTTAAACCATCAGAAAGTACTTTTAAATACGTCCGTCACAATTAGAGAGGCCACATTCGTTCAAATTATGCAAATGCGTCCTACACTCTCGCCCTTCGTCTTTCCGTCCATGAAAGGTATTCCCTTTCTTCCCCTTCCCCGCTTGCCCTACACATCCTCCCCTCGATCTCGAGTCTCGAGCAACCGATCCCCCATTTATCCATTTATTCCTCCGTCCAACCTGTCTATCGCGCATTGCATCGACAAGTTTCCTTTTCCTCTCCCACCATACCAACCACTTCCTAGATTGTCTTCTTTTCCGTCCACCGCACCTTCTCCTCCATCCTCCTCCAAATCCATTTGTCGAATGCCAAGCAGTCTAATCTCGCCCTCCTTTCTCTCAAAGTTCTCGCTTCTCACTAATGCAACGCTACTCCCCGAAAATACTCCCCTCGTTCTCGCTGATTAAAAACAATTTAAACATTGCGAAACCATCCGGTTAATTTGTCTTCCGGAGAGACGTGGCGAGAAAGAGGGAGAGCGTTGGATTATTGTTAATGCCTCCGCACTCTTCTCCTCACAGTCAGTGGAATGAATGAGTTCCTTCTCCCTTCAGGTCGCTCTCACGGTGCATCTTCCGCTCTCTTCCGTCTCGGAGCCATGGCGACGGAAGGCGTCAAGGCGTTCGCGGAGTCTGGTCGCAGCGACGCCCTGGACGCCGAGGAGGACGGAGGCGCCGCCGCGGTGCTGGACGCCTTCAGCGCCCCCGCCATCCCGACGGGCGCCGGACACACCACGGCCACGTTCTTCGTCGACGGCAACCACAGCAGGGTGAGAGTCAGTCGTTGTGTATGTGTACGAACGTATGTGTATTATACATATGTGTGCGTGTGGAGGAACGGCGCGAAGCAGGAAGGCCCTCCTGCTTGCGTCCACCGGATTGTTTCGCTTCATTGCGATCAATACGGCTCTCTTGCTGTCGGGGAAATCTCCATTGCGTGCAACACTGATTTCATGTTGAATTTTTTGCCGACCATAGATTTTTTCTGAAAACGGTTCCAGAATACGCCGTGAAAAATGCCCCTTTTCTTTCTGGGAGTCGCCTGAGTCTTCACGGAAAAATCGGCTGTGGAATTTAATTGGAATGATGCCCGAAGAAATGTTACTCCTACTGAGTAATTTGAATGATGATAAGGACCACAATCACACTTTTCTACAGTTTTTTAATGTGAAACCCTTTGATTATGACCTGATGAAGATTTTGCGAGTCGAAACGCATTGTATTTGTATTAAAAATCTGTAGAAAAATGCAACTGTTGTTCTTATTATGGCGACCGCCCGCCGCAAAACGCCTGAATCTCTTGAACTTAATTTGAATAATGATGAGAAGCCCGCAAGAGAAATGGCCGGCGCCAAGTGGATGACGACATCGAGGCAATTATGATATTTCCACATTCGCTAAGTCTCTGTGAAAAAACTCCTGAGCTGGGATGCCGCCACAATTCACTCGCGACCATCGTTCGACAGCGGCACCCAAATCTTAATACGCGGATGCCACACTTTTCAAATACATGGAATAAAATAATTGCTACGGTAATAAATAATTTTCGTCGTATAAGAAACGAGCACAAAAACATTTTTAGACATACTTCTATAAATTTAAATTGACTTTTAATTTTGATACTTATACTCAAAGATATTCCCTAAACACAAGGAACGCGACTTCTTCCTCGCAGTGTTCACATGTACTTTACCTTTGCTCCTCTCTCAATCGCGCTACGTTCTCTCCCTTCCTTCTTTTTCTCGCGGCAGACAAATTCAATTCTCTGCTACTACGTCCCTTATTTTTACGCTGCTTAGCAGACGGCATGATAGAGGGGTACAAGTATAGTCAGATAACAATGCTGTAGGAGGCAATGAAATCCTCAATGTAGAGAAGTTTCTCTTTTAGTGGCCAATGCACGCGTTTGGGAAAACTGAATGCCAGAGCAAATAGCCCCGCTAGCTGCTGCTCTGAGGTCCCTCGAGCGACCAACATGCTCCCCTCACGCTTATTTCCCCTCTCGTCCCTCAAGCGAGCAGAGAAATCACCAATCTGAGATAGTGTTCATTTTCTGATGGAGCGCTCGCGGCGAGAAACTGGAGAACTACGACGGCAGTGGGATCTATTATAGACGCCCATTACTGCGCTGGATAGCCCCCCCGAATATCACTCTTTGGCCTAAATAACTCAAAAATCTTGAGTTGAAATAAGCGAAATTGACTGACTGAGAACGGAACGCAGAGGAGTCGGCAAAATAGAGGTGTACCGCGTCCTCATAAGCCTTCCGTGTAGAGCAGGCTGATGCCAACGCTGGGTATCCCTCTCCCATCTCTCTCTCTCTATCTCTCTCTCTCTCCTCCATTGACTCATGAACCCTTCTCTCAGAAACCAATCCACCCGTCCGTAATGGCGCAAATGACTCCTCGGCTGTTGGTCGGTCACCTCCCCGAGTAACCGATCTATTCCCCACCATCATCCCTCTATTGTCTCCTGAAATGTATAACTGCTTAACTACGATTCAATTCAAAAAACATTTATTTCCACTCTCAAACAAATAAATACAACACAATAACCAACAGCAAATTGCGGGGACCCCGGCTTTAACCCTTCAGGGATGGAATAAATATCGCCATGGCAACGAGGAGTGATGATATTGATGGGTGGTACTGGTCCACCTTTTTTTAAACAGAAAATGCGTCTCACTTGGAAAATTCTCCATTAATTGAAATGCAAATGTTATGTTCCTTCTATCTTCAGGTCTCCGTCATGGTTCGGATTGTACCGTCTCCTGATTGGTTCATCGGCGTGGACAACTTCAACCTTTGCGTCAACGGAAATTGGCTGGACACAATAACTCTTGAGGTCAGTACTAGTTTTATGTGCCAAATTAGTGCCTCTATAGAGCGTTCCACATTTGATTGACAGAATAGACCTCATGTAGAACAGAAAACTTCTTGTGTTCGCCTTCCAACCACGAAGGCAACCATTTCCATCGCCGTGCAGACTTAAATTAAGTGACCTCTGGGCGTAAGTACTCTTTCCGAATTGGGATAGAACTCCTTGAAGAGCTGTTGGTGTATGGGGAAGTGACGAGTTGATTTTCCTGTACCTACTGGTGGCGACATTGTCACCTCAGGGAGGATTGCGTTTGAATCGATCGAGATAATCCCGAGCACGGAAAAAAGGGGAAGGTCCACTTCGGCTATTTTTTTAGTATGCCTCTGGGGGAAATACTGCCGCGACTGCGAGCGCCTCTGCTGGTTCCGGGTAATGAGTCTTTACTGGTCACATAACAATGACGTGAGCACTGAGAGCCACTGGGATATCGTAACCCAATCCCATGGATAAACTACTTTATTGATGAGAATCTTCCGTGTTTACAAATGGCAGAGGCAAATCTTAGCGCTGCCAAGCGTTTGGACTCGAACTAAAATGTTTTCACTCCGGCCCTCCGTAAGTATTTCATATATTTCATGGATTTTCCGTGTTGGAATTTCGATTGCTGGCCCAGCAAAGGATTTTTGCTTCAATTGTGAATAGATACTTCAAAGGTTGCTGAACATGAAGTGTACTAACGCAATGGCATCCGTATTATTCCCAATCACACTGAATAATGAATATCATCACACCTTAACAAAATAAATAACGTTTTAGCTACATGCTGTTGAAGAAAACTATAATTTCATATTAATTTTGGGATAAAATATGCTTCAGGAGATTTTCTGGGGAAATGAGTTTTTAAAGATAACGAGAACCACTCAATGACTTAACACACATAAAAGTTTATTTTGGCGCTTTACATCAGAAGATAAATAACCCTAATGTAGACATAATTAAGTTTGAATATGGTAAAATACTTTGCGAAGAAACAATTTTTACCGCCCCCTGTTAACCACAGAAGTAGTATATGTAAAATCATGTCGAATGCAGCCTATATTTCATGTACTCTGATACTGTAATATTATCATTTTAGGACAGTAACATACTTATAATTTTGGAGAAGAAACCAGAGGATTTAAAGGAAAAGGGTCAGAAGATGGAGAACCAACTTGGATGCGAAATAATTTAAAGTTCAATTCGATAACGATAGAAAAACGGAAGTGGTGATATTCTCTGTAAGTAATGAGGCAGGGCTAAATATAAGGGCACATAAGGGTAGGAGGGCACAAAATAGAGCAAATTGATCAGATTACATATCTGTGTGGTATTTTGGAGGAGAAGGCGTTTAGTGGTAGGGGCAAAAGATGTAGAATTGCCATGGCTAAGTAAGTATTTTCAAAGGGGGGGGGAGAGGGAGGGTGTGTCCCGTTAGGCATCGATGTCTGAAATGAGTCATGGTTCTTAGTGTCTCAGATGGTGACATTTGATGAGAAAGTGAGGTGTGCAAAATATTTCTGAAATGGGATTATATTTAGAGGTTAATGCGCACGCAGCTTTTCGTGTGCCATAGTGGGGCTCCCATAAGCGCGCGCCGCCCGTTTGGAAAGCACCCGACCATTCGAAGCCCTCACCTATTGAAGGTTCTGATGTGTAGGCTTAAATTGGTTACCACTTTGGGGGGTAGGTCGTTAACGACCTCGCCGAGCGTGGCTCGTTGCTCTCGTATTCTCAGGCTGGACTGACCAAGGGTGAGGAGCAAATGCAGCATCGACTCATCCAAATAGTCTCCGGACACCGAACATTTATGCCGAAGATGACCAAAAAGGCACTCAATGAAAATGTTTTGTGAGCAAAATGTAATTAAAATTCAAAATATTGATATTAGAATTTAGTTTTCGTCCCGACCGTGGAGCTTCCTATTTACATTATATATTTCATTACGGTAATGTATAGTGAAAATTATAGAACAGGGTAATGTAAATAATTTTGTCAGAACAATGTAAATATTAGTAAATGATCTAAATACATGGCTTTGTTCTTTACATTCCATTCTCATCCCCCTCTCAAAGTAGTGACAACTTTAAGCCTACACATATAACAGAACCTTGGATAGGTGGGAGGAGAAGTGGTGGGGGGGGGAACAACGCGGATGCCCGGGAGGTCTTTTCAAACGGGCGGCGCGCGCTTATGGGAGCCCCTCTATGTCAAACGAAAAGCTGCGTGCGCATTAACCTCTGAATATAATCCCATTTCAAGAATTTGCACACCCTACTTTTTCATCAAATGTCACCATTTGAGATCCCATGACTCATTTCAGACATCGATGCAAAGTGGGACACCCAGTAGGGAGCTCTGAGTAGAGACGGAAAGAAAAGGCTGGCGACAACTCTGATATTGAACGCGGCGATGTCTGGGTCTTGGTCGTTTGCGAAGGGAGGTGTGACTTCTTGAGGCATTTGAGATGTGGGTTTCTCATAGAAGGGTGGCGAAAAGGACGAGCGAGGAGGTGGTAGTGGATGGATGTGGTTGGATGAGAGGAGAGAATTAAGCGCACCAGTGGCTGAGGGAGGTCTGGTGGAGGAGGAGACGGAAGACGGACGTATTGAGAGGAGAGGCAGTGTTAAACGGGGAGAGATAACTGGGCAGACGGAGAAGAGGAGGGAAGGGGATAGAAATTCTGGGCAATATATGTATGAATAGGGAGACGACATTGTGGATTCAAGAGTGGTCAAATGGTGGGTCAGCCGAAGAAGAGGGAAAGCGGAAGGATGTGCCGTATATTAGGATGCTAGAATGAGAACTGTTCCTGCTCACCTATTTATCAGCTGGTAAAATACTCAAAGGAAACATTGGATAAACTGATTAATTTTGACCGAGCAATGCCACGTACTCGAAAGGAAGCAGTAACAGAGACTTCGAGAATAAATGGGTCACACAAGAAGCGATGGTTAAATAAATGAACTCAGAAGCTGGGCGACGATAGTTTGTAAGTATTGTTAGAAGGGCACGACAGGGATGCTGAATTTTATCAGTGCAGTTCAAAATTGTAGACATTGGACATGTCGTTTATTGAAAGGATGGCAAAATTATTTTGTTAGGTGAGTGAGTGGCGCTGAAATATATACATTTGCATTAGGATTAAACTGCATTAAGCTGAGTATTTGGCCGGGTGCAATGCTATCAATGAGGAATTATTTCTGTCCACGATGCAAACTACAATAACGGAAGGAAAACACTGATTCATATCGGTAATAATTTAAGCTTACCGAGAGCGCCAAGATGACTGCGGAAAGGTCGGTCGAAAGAGACTCGTGGATGGAAACCGTACTGAAGAAATGAAACGTATTCACACTAGTGCACGGAAGGCCTTAAAAACTGAAAAGTGTCCTACTGATCACCAGAAGACATTTGGAAAGTGGATTGTGAAGAGTGGAATGATAATCGTAGAATCTTAATAGTGGAGTGACATCAGTCAGATATATGTCCTCAATCAGGAAGAAAAATAATAATAATAATAATAATAAATTTATTGTATTATTCTAGGAGTGAACTCCTTTAGAACAAGGTAGTACATAATGTGATGTGCAAGGACAAATAACAAGAAAATAAATCATATACTCCATCAGAAAACAAATAAAGAATAATTCGTTCATATAAAAATTAGTAAAGCCATCAAACAAAAAACCATGAGGAACCCAATAAAGAGTGATCTGTACATAGAAAAATTAAGAATGGAATCGTACAACAACCAGAGTAAAAAAAGAAAACTACACTTGAACTCTTGAACTTACACTTGAACTTGAACAGAAGTTAGTTCTTCAAACACATAAATTTACCACAGACATAGCAATGAACAAAATCCATAACAAAAAGACATGATCTAAGTGCCTGGATCACAAACAAGTAAATGTTTGATAAGTTTTCTCTTAAATATTGTGAGTGTAGCACTGTCTTTTACATATTTTGGCAGGTTATTCCACAAATTTGAAGCAACAACTGTAAAGGATTTTTGGAATGTCGCTGACCGGAACTGGGGGGCGTACAAAAAACAGGGATCTTGTCTAGTAACAACATTAGTGTATTTACTACTTGGGAGAAAAAGATCCATTATGTACTGAGGGCTCCCATATTTGAGGAGGTTGAACATGAAGCAGGCTATGTTATATTTTCTTCTTGATTTAAGATCAAGCCAGGAGAGCCTTTTAAAATAAGGGGTTATGTGTTCATGTCGCCGTAGATTAAAGATGAATCTCACACAGGAGTTCAACAAACGCTGTAGCTTAATATTCAGCTCCTCAGTTAAGTCATTGTACACGAGACTACAGTAGTCTAGGTGGGGAAGAATGAGTGAGGTAACTAGTTTCTTTTTTAACTGAAGTGGTAGTAGATTTCTATGGATTTTAAATTGATGTAAAATTGCATTTATTTTGTTGGATACCCTCATAGTGTGTTCTTTCCAGGAAAGATTCATGGTTAATGTCAATCCCAAATTTTTCACACTGTAACTGAACGGTATGCTCTCTTCCTCGACCATTATCATTGGCAGTTCTGTGAAATTTATATTTGATACTATCTTGCTGTTACCAATGATAATGGATTTAGTTTTTATGGAGTTTAACACGAGGAAATTAAGCTTAGCCCAAGATGTGATAGCGAATACGTCCTCATTTACCTTATTGATCGTATCACCGAATTTATTTGGAAGACAATGGCAATAGATCTGCAAATCATCTGCGTAGATCATGTATTTACAGTGAGCAATACAATTTGGAAGGTCTCTGATATACAACGAGAACAAAAGTGGCCCTAGAACGGAACCTTGTGGTACACCACTAGATGTTGTTACCCAGTTCGATATGTCTCCTCTAGAATCTTTGACAGATTGACGACGTCCATTTAGGTAGGAAAAGAACCAGTTAAGGGATGAACTTGAAAATTTGAGATTTCTCATTTTTTGTAAGAGAAGGGCATGGTTTACACTATCGAAAGCTTTACTAAAGTCAAACAGGACCAATATTGTCACCATCTTTTTATCAATGGCGTACCTAATATCTTCAGTGACTTTAATTAAGGCTGTTTGTGTCGAGTAGTTCTTACGAAAACCCGACTGAAATGGGTCTAATAACTGATGAGCGGTTAGATGATCAATTACCTGTGTGTAAACTACCTTTTCTAGACATTTTGAGGCGGTGCAGAGGATGGATATAGGTCGATAATCTCCTGGAGAAGTAGGAGTTCTAACTTTACTGATCGGTCGAATCAAAGATGATTTCCAAACTTCGGGAAATGTGCTAGATATGAGGGACGAGTTAAAAATATCAAGTAAAGCTGGAATCACAGATGCAGATGAGGCTTTCAGGTATTTCACCGAAATTTCATCAATCCCAACAGAATTTGATTTAGCGTTTCGTAGGACATTCTGCAAGACATCTGGGGTTATATGGTTAAAGTAAAAATTTGAGTCATTGAACGGAACAAAAGGTTCTATGGATTGGATGTTAGGGGTAAGGACATCATTAACATTTGGCCAGGGGGAGCCAATTGATGCAAAGTACTCATTCATGGCATTTAGTGATAGTCCGAGAACTGAACTTTTGTTAGTCTGTTTTACTAGTCCGAGATTTCTTAGCTCACGCCAAAGGTCATTTGAATTCTTGAGGTTAGAGAGAGTATTTGTATAATACTGTTGTTTTGCCTTGATCACTAATCGCTTAACGAGATTGCGTTGCCTTATGAATAGTTGATATATGGCATTATTTTTGGTTCTAATAGAGTTGATTCTCAGTCTATCCATCTCTTTCATTTGTGCCTTTAACTCAGGTGTAATCCACGGAACTATCGGTCTATTAAGCTGGATTTTTCGTTTTGGGGCGTAACGATCTAGGCAAGTTAAGAATGTTAGGTTAAAGCGTTCCACTTTCAAATCAACGTTAGTGGATTCAAGCACTTTTTTCCAATCCGTTTCAAACAATTCTCTCTGAAAGCTATCGGTATCGAAATTTTTATTTGATCGAAAGACGAGGGTGGATGGAATCATTTTAGGTGCTGTAAATTTGTATGTTAAGGTGATCTTGTCGTGGGCCGAGAGAAAGGGAACAGGGGACTGACAAAAAGAGGAAATCTTTTCTTGCGAATCAACGATACAGAGATCGAGAAGCGTGTGGCTGTTTTCAGTATGATGAGTGGCATCCAAGGGAAGCAAATAGAGATCGTTTGAGTATATAAAGTCATGTAGAAATGCACTATAATAGTTATCTCGGAACATGTCGGCATTAAAGTCTCCGACAATAACTATGTTATTAAAGGTTGGACTAAATTTAATAAATACATTTTCAATATCTGAGATATGACCGACCTTTGGAGGTCGATATACAACTAACAATAAGAGTTTTGAAAGATGAACCCCTGTTATTTCCATTACAATAAATTCAGGTCTCGACTCATATGTAGGTCCCGAAGTTGCAAGGACTATTGAGTTGAGGCGGTTGTGGACAAAGGCTCCGACCCCACCACCGACTTTACCGATTCTATCATGACGATGAAGGTGATGATTGTGAAGTTTGACCATATCGTCGGTAATACTTGGCTTGGAAAAATCGGTGATATCTGACAAAATTAGCTGTAAAATGAAGGTTTTGTTGGATATAGATGATAGGGGAATGGAGTGACAGGATAGGAATGGGAAGTAATGAAAAAAGATGGTGGGGAAACCTACTCTACATAATCATTTGGATAACGAGGCCTTATGTAAGTTTACTTCATTGTGTTGATATCACTTAAAGATGAGAAGCATTATGGTGAAGAAACATGAAAACGTGATATTCAATGGTGGTAATACTTTCGGCAGGTACTATTTTGAAGAAATATGGAATGACAAGAGAAATAATGGGACAAAGAAGATTTGGAATATTTTAACCGTTGATATTTATCAGTCATTCATTCTATTCGTTATGCTGTACAGATCACCACTTTTGGCCCATTTACCGACAAGAACTCTTTTACTGATCAGATAAACGGGATATCTACTACGTCTATCAACTTGGAATCAATATTTATCACAAGCAGGTGAAAAACATCAATTATAATGTGGATAAAGGCTAATAAATGGCCATTTTCGTAAGAGTAACCATTTCGCATTTTTTCTGCAACGTTTTCAAGAACTAATACATCCATGAATTCCAATGAAAGTGTCGGAAATCCGATGAAAGGCTGATAGGCCAACGCATACCCGTACTCACAGCTCAATAGTGTCGATAGAAAGCGGAAGCCAACTGTCCGAAATCTAGGTTCAAAATCAAGGCATCGTGTTCGTCCCGTGGAGAGATTTATAATGATGGAGGGATTGTAGATTTGACGGCTCTCGGACTAATATTTGGGTCTTGGGTAAACATTATAGTTAATTAGCTCTAAATTAGGCTATTTAAAATGTTTACGTAAACTTATAATAATTAAAAGCACAAATGCAAATGGACCAAGTAAAATGATGTCCATTAATGGAATGCATTTCTTTAAGGGAATGTATAATTCGAGTTATAACTTATGGCGAATTTTTGTAATTAATATCATTTCATGGGTCTTATTCCAAGAGTTGTCCAGAGTATGTCCAACCAAAGTTATTGAGGGATAATTTATTGGGAGAATGTCTTATTCTCATTGGTTAATGGTTATATAATTGTTTAATAAGTATTTAAATACTACGCTATCCTTATTTAGATACATACGATTAATTCAACTTCTAAGGTAGAGGTAATGCACTTTATTTCATTATCATTAAGAGCTTCAAAACAAGCAAGAATGTGAAATGAAACTCTCACGTACCATTGATAAATTTTCCGCATATTAAAAAATGGCAAGATAAGCTTTTTTCACAAGGCATCGGATCTTTTAGGAATTCAAAAGATGATTCCAAATAATTTAATACTTTTCAAATACCAACTTTTTAGAAAAAAACCAATGCTCTCGGCTCCGACCATTCTATCTTGTATGCGTAATACGAGCTCTTTTAAATCCAAGGTCCAAATGCACCGCAATGAAGCATTGTAGGTTGGTATTATAATGAATATCGAGTATAACTTTCTATACCAATATACAATATGGATAACGACGAGATTCGTGAATATATGGTCATTAATGTATTTCATCCAGACCAAGGAAAAGATGGATGCAGGATATGGAAGAAGACGTAAAGATTATGAAGGTCGTTAGAGGATGGGAGACAGTGCAGAACAGAAGAGAATGGACAGGCGTCTTGAGGGAGGTCAAAGCACATACCGGGCTGTTGTGCCCAGGAAGGAAGTGAGTAATGTATTTCACTACCAGTCAACGTTTTGCCAAATATATTGGCAACCTCAGCTCTTCGCAACAAGAAAAATACAGCTAGGTATTTACACAAGTTACAGTTTCAGGCTTCACTTTGTGGAACACCGACACATGAAAGGAGAACACGCTTTGTACTTTCCACACTGTTTTATTCTCATCCAACCATGGTTTCGACAAAGTTATGTCATTACCTTGATAATGACCTAACTTTGCGGAAACCATGGCCGGAGAGAATAAAACAGTGTGGAAAGTACAAAGCTTGTTCTCTTTTCATGCAAGGTACTTGCATATTTATAATAATATAATACAAGTTGAGGGATCAGGAATTCACCCACAATTGAGCTTACGAGTAGTGAACACCAACAAAGTAAACAACAACAGCTCCAAAGAGTAAATAAATATGTTAACAAACAACAATTAAATTAACGTAAATTAGCCATTTAAAATTTTGCAAAAAATATAAGCAATAAAATGAAAAATTCGAAATTTTCCACTCATAAAAAATATAAAATCAAAGTTAACATTAGCAATGATTATACAGTGGTACCTTGGTGATACGACGATAATCCGTATCAGGATTACCGTCATTATCCAAGGCGCGATTTCCCACAAGTAAGAGGGCGGTTAAAAAAATAACGGGACAATTTGTAAAATAATTATTTCAGAATACTTATTGGTTCTTATATCCTTAAGAGCACTTTCCTTAACCAGAGATACACTTTTTCCAAGGGTGTTCCGACTTTGCCATTCAGTCCTGTATTGCTTCTTAGGGCAGCTAGATTTGTTAAAAATCGTTACGCTAAACATGGCTGTGTTACTAAATTGTTGAGAAAATTAGGGTGGGAACCTATATCCGATCTAAGGGAAAAATATAAATTAAATTTTTTACGAAATTTCGGTGTAGACCTCCATTTGCCAAATTCTCTTCAATGGCGTCAGGATGACGTCTTTGAAGCACTACTTTTAATGACGTAAATTGAAAAAAAAGTCACGCAGAGGTGTGCAAGGTGGGGAGTGGGGAGGATGAAATTGAAATTGAATTATTCGATATTTTGCACAATTATCACGAATTTACAAGGATTAGTTGCGGGCAAGTTGTTGTGGTCGAGGAAGGTTGTTCTGCTCGGCTGCAATCAAACGAGGAACAAGTTTTGCTATAACATGACGCTTGTTCAATTTTTCGGTCTGATTGTCATGATATGACCCAATTAAGATTCAAAACTTTCCAGCAAGTTCTCTGGCAGTGTGACGACGGTTAGCGTGCAACAGATCCTCATGATTCTGAGTGATTCCACAACCACTTATCGATGGCCTTCCTAGTTGAGGATCTTCTTGAACTGATTGGCCACCAATTTTGAATCAAGAAAACGATCAATAACACTCCGCACGACTAAGAGCAATGTCTTTGTAAGCCTTTTCCGTCAAAGTATCCTAGAACTGATCTATCGCAACTATTATGGCCCCTTACTGTTCGTGGAAAAGTGACATTTTAAATTTATCGGTTCTACAGTCTATTTCCTTAGTCTTACGCTTCTGATTGCTTCTACCATAATAGCTGACCTCTAGAAAAATATGTTGAATGTCCTGCAAAAAAAAGTTTACACCTAACTTTCGTAAAACATTCTATTTATATTTCTCCCTTCGATCGGATATAGGTTCTCACCCTAATTCCCTCAACAATTCAATAAGACTACAATGCCTATCGTGACAATTTTTAACAAATCTAGCTGCCCTCCGCGGTATTCGATCTATATCTGAGACTTGTCCTACTTCCTAAGGGTCCCATATACTAGCGGAGTACTCCAAGTGAGGTCTCAGGAGAGAATAAAACATCGCTCCTTTACTTACTCGTCACTCTTTCCCAGTATACTTTTAATAAATCCAAATTAACGATTTGCCTGTCCGCAAATTCCCCGTATTTGCTTCCGCAAGGACCATTCCTGAGTAAGGGTCACTCCTAAGTACTGCTTAACTGACTCTGTACCTTTATTAGTTCGGATTAATTAATTTACTCTTCTTCCAAAAATTCATATCAACGCACTTATTAAAATTTGATTCTAACTGCCAAGTGTCGCACTATTCTTTTATAGCTTTTTAGGTCTTTCTTCAACTCAATTCTGTCAAACCCTGAGTTAATATCCCTGTACAATACTGCGTCATCCGCTAAAAGGCGAATTTCGCTCGTGACGACGGTGGTTATGTCATTAATATACAAAAGCAATAATAAGGGACCATTGACACTTCGCTGGGGTACACCGGATGTGACTGTATCTAACACCATCTAGAACTACCCTCTGTTCGCTGCTGTCTAAGAATTCTTTAATCCAGCATCGTGATGTATTCCATAGGCTTTTAGCTTAACAAGTAATTTCGAATGTGGAACTTTAGCTTGAAAGCTTTTTTGAAATCTAAAAATATCGCTTCTACCTGGGCGAGCCTTTCTCCAGAGGAAAGAACATCGTGAAGAAAGAGGGCTAGCTGGGTTTCGCAGGACCTGCCTTTTCGGAATCCATGCTGGTTTTGAAATAACAAGTTTTGACTATTTAAATATCTCATAATTGATCTGACGATTACATGTTCCTACATTTTGATCGAGATAGACGTGAGGGAGATTGGTGTACAGTTAACAGTATCTTCATAACCACCGCTCTTAAAGATAGGTGTAACGTTTGCGATTTTCCAATAGTTTCTAAGGGACACGATGTTCCGCAAGAGATTTTTCAAATATTATTTTCAAGTACGCTGCTATTTCTGACGCTAATAACTCGGGTGGGAATTTCATCGCGACCACGTGATTTCTTGGAATCAATGGATTTCAGGTGATTTCCTAAGCCGCGACAAGAAATATACATCGACTGCATTGTATTTTTATATAAGCAAGACGATGTAGCGGTGTTATTCTGACGGCTTGAAGTACAGACGCTTTGACAAAAGGTGTTAAGGCTTTTTCTAATCTATCGCTAGCATTTCTCCTTGAACGTTTTTTATTGACGTTACTGTAGATTTATTCCCTTGAACCTCACTCACGTAAGACCAAAATGCTTTCGGGTTATCTGCCAAATATCCACCTAATATTTTACTTTGGAATTCCATTAATGCTTTTCCCAGAGGCATTTCTGCTGTTGTTTCAGCTCTTTTATCTTTATCGCATAGTTTCTTAAGTTCCACGTCGGGTAGATTCTGATGGGCGTTTTTCATTTTTGCCTGCAAGATTCGTTGTCGCTTGAGTCATGTATGGACGTCCGCATTACACTACCTATGTTCCGTAATTGACTTTCTTCACTTTACTTAGTGTTGCGTTATTTATGGCTAGTCGTGTGATGCTATGAAAAGTATTCCATGCGTCGTTTGCAGTATGGTTTGGCTCACATCACTAAACTTTTTGTAAGAGGTCGACAATTCGTCTTTTAAGCAATCGAAATCCGCGTTGTGGTGTAACCACACTTTTCATTTTGTGGCTACAGTTTTGTTAGGATTTTAATTGAAATTTAGCTCTTACTGCTTTGTGGTCATTAATTCCGTTCACTGTTTTAACATTAAAGACTCTTTCAGATATGTTTGTCACCAAAAGGTCTAGAACGTTCTTTCCTTTCGTGGGTGTTGTTACTAATTGATGCTAAGAGTTTGATGATAAAGTATAGAAAAGAATGTCTCAAAACTCCTAATCTTTGCCGCCATTTTTGAAGCTGTATGTCTTCCAGTCAATCGAAGGAACTTTGAAATCATCACCGATAGTAATTTTACGTTCGTATTGAAGACATTAATGAAAGTAGTTTTTGATGGACCTGAGCCGCTTCTATTTCGTTCGGATACTAAGCTATTCTGATTACACAGAAGTTACTATGCTTCAATAAAGCCTTGATCAATTTTCATTTTTATACTCAAGACCTTTTTTCAGTATATTTTACGTTGTATCATTATCAGTGATATCCTCTCCGTCTTTCACTTCCAGGGGGATCCTCTCGACGCTGGGACTGACAATGGATTCACGTTCACATCCCCCAACTGGGCGACCCAACCTCAGGGCGTCATCTACCGCCTGACGAGCACTTATCCTTCCCACCCGGCTGGCTCCTTCTACTATCCGAACCTCAAGAGGCTCCCAACGATCGCCACGTTTCAGTTCATCAAGGTCAGTAGTATCAGTACCACTCCGCTCCTCCGATATCGTTTGAATGGCGCATGCGACTATTGTGTGTAAAAAAACATATTTTTTGCTATTGTACAAGTTTAATCCTCATTACGCATTTTAATTACTCATTTTTTTTATAATCATATTGTGGAGTGTAGCTACCATTGTCTTGTGTGTGTGTGTTTGTATCAGGGAAATGTCAGCTGGGTGGAAGTGATTACTGAAACACGGCATGAGTAGGTATTATATCAGTTGGAGCGCCGCCCCAGTGAGTGAATGTTGAACACAATATATAAATAGGGTAAGTTATGTGACCGTAACGGTAAAATTCTGAAGCTTTCTCTGTCGCGCCTTTTTAATTTGATGTTCTTTTAAACCATCCTGGAGTTACCCATCCTGGAGTACATGCACCACGTGGTAGTACGTACATTCGTGCGAGAAGTGTATATTGTCTAGTGTCTTTTAGAAATGTCCAAGGGTAAGTTCTGTTCGCCCCTCAAAACATCACCAGTGAACGTTTTTAAAATGTGATGAGAGAAATTCTAAGTCTGCATTGGCGCCTATTTCTCATTTGATGACTTAATCGTCTGAAATCTGAATTTTTTGTTCCGTCTAAAGCGACAGTTCCCAACATGGGAGTACCCACACCGCCTGTTGAGCGACAACGGGAAGCTTATCCATGCGGTAAGGTGAGTGGTGGCAAAACTATTGTCTTGTTCCGGCTTAGAAGCCCTCTTCCAAGCGAAGCACCACATCTGATCTCTCTTCCGAAGCCCTCTTCCGAGCGATTCAATGCACCACATCTGATCTATAACCTGAAAGGAAAAAAGAATTCCACATCAGCCGCAAACAGAGAAAACTCCTCTCTTATTATTCCCTTCCTTCACCAGAAGACACCTCTGCGAGAGATCACAACTTACGGACAGAACAATCTCACGGGAACATCCTTTTCTCTTCCGTAATCAACGGGATTTCCCTCTGGACATTGACTTTAAAAGCATTGTAAATACCGATTCTTCATTGTTTCGTTACGTTACTCGTATCATTCCTTCGCACGGTTCCCATTCCATTTCCATTCAGATCTGTAAGGAAGCAAGTCAGTGTAACTGACGCAAGTCCTCTCTTCAGTGTAAGTGAAGGAAGGCCTCGGAAACGGGGTTGCCAACTGAGATATACTGACCCACAGACTGAGTGAAGAATTTTCTCCCGGCTCAGATTTTCAGAGCAATTTATGTTGGCCAAATTCCAAAACGAGGATATGTCATTATTGAACTTAGTAATAGTTTTGCCACCACTCACCTTACCGCATGGATAAGCTTCCCGTTGTCGCTCAACAGGCGGTGTGGGTACTCCCATGTTGGGAACTGTCGCTTTAGAGGGAACAAAAAATTCAGATTTCAGACGATTAAGTCATCAAATGAGAAATAGGCGCCAATGCAGACTTAGAATTTCTCTCATCACATTGTAAAAACGTTCACTGCTTTCCATTGGTCAATAAATGTAATGTTGATGCAATCTGAAAGTGGATGTACTTACTGTGCGAAACATTCCATTTCTTTGTGACTTTTCCACCTGCAACAGTGTAACCTATGACACTCGCCTGCTTTAGGCTACTCTTCTGCTGTACGTAGTCCGTTCTTCCGGCTCCAGTCTTGAGAAAGCTTACACTGCCTTCGCACATTTCCTTTACCCTATCCGCTGTGCATTTCTCGATTCCCTCACTAGCAAGAGCCTCCTATACCTTGCTTCTGCGCACACTGTCAGAGGCTTTTACGATGTCCAGGAAAGCCAACGGTGGATACGATGAAGTATTCTTGGGCTTCCCGCCGCCTTATATTCTCCATTATACGCCATTGCATCCCTACCTCCCTCTCATGCTGCTTTCATCATACCCACACTCACTCCGTCTATGCCAGGGACCTTTCCTCCATTCGTATGTACGTACAAGCCAGTGCTCTACTCTACTCTCCTGACTCCATGTCAGTTCCTTGTCCACCACCACAGCTCTTTTGAGGGTCGACCTCTCCCCCTCCATAACACCCTCTCAACTGTCCAGTCTGGATTTAACAGGTCCAGGAAATAATCCCTCCACGTCACTTTCAATTTTTCCTTATCGTGGACCTTCTCTTCGGTCTTCATCCAACGTTGCATTGGTCTCGTTGATTTCCTTTCTTTTCCCTTTCACCATTTCGTAGAGCACTTTGTCTTCTTCCATCATTTCTGTCCATCTTTCCATCCACAATCTCTTTTATTCAGTTGTGATGGTTTTAGCTTCTTTCTTTCCCTCAGTATACTCGTCCTTCGTCTCCGGGGCTCTTGCTGAAGCCATCACCTGAGTATTGCAATAATAGAAGTCAATAGATGGCGTACGGTCGCTACGGTCGGTGTTAATGGGTAAATTAAAGTGTTTTATTTACGAAACTGTTTATTAGAAAGAGATTCCTGGAAGTTTTTAAAACTTCATTTTGGCTTCCAGCAGCTATCGCATGTCGTCAGCGAATGCAGGCTTTTTAAGCCAAACAAACAGAAGTTGTAATTTAGTGTATGTCCTGACTCAGACATTGTTCCCTGGAACCTCTTTAAAAAGAAATGAATGCTCGCAATGAACCTTGTGCTTTGTTTTACATTGAAGTTGAGGGAGTATGAACTGAGCAAGAAGTTCCACCGACCGCGAGACGCATCCGAAGCAAGCAGCCAAGTTGTGGCTCTCCGCTCGCGCGACGAGAAGATGGAAGGAGGGCCGAACGCGACGGTGCTGCCACACGATGCCTCTCGACTGGACAACCAATCGAGGTGGGTGGATTGTCCTCAATTGAGTTCAATCCTCGTCATTTTCTTATCGGAAATCACATGCAGATGACGCGATGAACTCTTCGTATTCTTTATTTTCACGTGACGGGGCGAATAATCGCTGAACACATTTTTACACCCCCTCCTAATCTCTCTTACCATATAATTCTTCACTCATCTGTTTTTTTTTTTCATTGTACTCTCCGGCTTGCTCAGACATTTACGTTTAGAGCCTTATTCTGAACGGAATTGCGACCGCGCTATATGCCAGAATTTCGACCCAGCGCGCTGTGTCCATGGTAATTGCGACCCAGTCGCTATTCGGTATCCTGAATATTTATAATGGCCACCGGAAGTCGAAATTGAAGGCGCGGTCGCAATTCGGTATTCTGAACGGTGAGTAGCGACCGGCCGGGTCGCAATTATATAGCGCGGTCACAGAGACCGGGCAATTCTGAATAGCGACGGCTAGTTCTCATGCACTCGGCAGAGTATCCGCATTTCGTAATGATTTAAAGTATTTTTCAGTGTTTAAATGAAAAACTTTCAATCAATTAAGGACCCAAAATCGCTTCTATGGCGCCATAATGATATGTAATTGAGATCACAATCGTTCATATGCCAATTAGATGCGTGTTATACAAAAAATTAACTAAATCTATTTCTATTTTCCTCTGTCCACTGGATAATATCACTTTGAAAAGTAATTATTTCATACTCTTATGAAATTCGCTTGCAAGGGGCAAATATAACATCGCTAGTCATATAAGTAAATAGCTACAATTCTTGGATCTCGGCTATATGCTAGATATTTTCAAGCACGCATGTACGCAAAATAAATACTCAAGGGCTGAATTTCAAGGAGTACTCCAATTCAGATGAACTTGCTGTGCTAACCACGTATTTTAATGATAACGGTGAGTAAAAACAACACGTAACAAGTACAATGAAGCCCTGCGAGACGTATGAAAGTACGAAAAATAACGTTACCCGTGATGTCATATGAATCATATAGTGTCATCCAATACAAACACTTTTGGAATTTACTAAATAGCCAATCTCTTACAGTTAAAAATGCTTTACCTATATTAGTTTCTCTCCCATTCTAAATGAGGCCGAAGATAAAAACTTTCTATGCCCACCTCTCGCTCTCATTGAGGTCTAGTGATCCTCCCATTATAAGCTTTAACAATATGCAGTGAGACTGTTGAGACCTCCCAGCCCATTACTGCCAACACAAAACATTATCATTGAGTGGAATAATGTACATTGCAATACTGGTAGTCCTCTATCGAAGGAGAACTGACAAATTTGCATGTAAAACAGTGTCTGCGGATTAAGTGTATACGTCGACGCTACGAATGGTATTCAATAAGGGACACTGCTTTCCCGAAACTGACACTGGAAAGGATCGCTTCATATGTTATTTAATCATAAGGATAGAAGGCATAATTAACATTTAAAAAACATATATTTTAATGCAAGTCTCACACCATCAATGGACTCACGCTTGCATTTTTACCTTGATGTTTACATTCACCGTTCCGCAGTATTAATTTCGTCAGTCATTTATCAGAATATATAACTTTTTGCATTAATGCATATTTTACAGCTTATAATACGTAATAAGTATTATAGTTATAATTTAATGTATTTATGAGTTTATAAAAATCCTACATTACAATCGGGAAATAATATTTTATCAAAGGGAGAGAGAAATAACCACAAGCTTGCATCTCATTGGCTGCTGAATTTTAAGTTGAATATGACTGAATAAGTTGTCATACAGGAAGGGGCGGGCTTTATTATAGCGACTCTGAACTGGGCAATATATTGCCCACCTCCATTCATAATACCGATCCGCGCTTTTCTGAGCCTTGGAATAGCGCGAGCTTCATATAGCGACCCAGATTCAGAATAAGGCCCTTAGTCTCGCAGTTTGCGGACGCATGAAATACCCGCGGTCACACGTGAAATTTATCTCTAAAAGTCCACCTATAGCGAATCTAGATCGAGTAATCAATTGCAAGTCATGAAAAGCAATGTGCATTATTTTGACTATTGAGTTTCAAACGTGAACCAATTAGGCCTCATTCTCTTGCAATCGACATGAAACAACTCACTTGTCCCGAATTAGGAATAGGGAACAGTTTTTGTCTTTGTGATTTAGTCCATACCTTCTCATGTCAATGAGTAAGATTATTCGGCCAAACATCCAATCATCTTTCTGCTTCGCCTCGCTTTCGTCCATTGCTTCCTGGATAATGTGCGCTATGAATTGGAATGATGTGTGTGGGTGTCCTCCATGTTTGGATCTCTTTCCCCGTTGTCTATTGCCTTGTTAATATCGGGTAGAAAAGTTCTCTCTCTTCGTGATGTTCAATTATATATTGTTTTAATCATAAAGTTGATTCTCCGAAAACTGTCAATTCATTATCAACTACTCCGCTCTTGACCTCCAATCCCAGATGCCTGATATATAAGAGACGCGTCCGATTTGTTCAGATTCCTGTTCCCAACACCTGTTTTTTGGTGGAATTGTTTCAGTGGGCGACCTTGCGGATTCATTTTCCGTCTTCTGTGGGTATTTAACTTTTGAGTATTCTTCTCTTTGCAATTGAGGTTTACTTCCTGAGATTATTCCAGCCTAAACCATCTCTTCCTTTTTTTAACCAGTGATGCCGAATGTCAATAGCTGTGGGATTGTTTGTCAATAGCCATGGGATTGTTTGTGTAACCAAATCTGTATCAGTGGGGAATTTGATGTGGGGATATTAATAGTGCTGCTTTGGCCTCAGGATCCCAATACTACTCGAAGCATCCAAACAGGGATATTTCGCCGTCTCGTCATGTTTATTTGGACTTTAAAGTAAAAGTATTCAGAATTTATTTTGCGATTTAAGGTTTTGCTCAGTGACATCCCTGCTAAAAAATTCCTTAGAAGCTGTTCTGTAGAATGTAAGGAATTCTACAGAAAGTGACTCTTTTTCTTCGCAACTTGTTCCTTTTCTAAGGATCTGTACGGAACATGAGAGCCTGACTCTACAGAACGTTTGTTCTGTAGAGTTATTTTCTGCAGAGGAAAATAACTCCTTACAAGCTGTTCTGTAGAACTTCAGCAACTCTACGGAAATATGTGAGGTTTCCTTGACCTTGTAAGGAGTTCTACAGAGCGTCAAAGGACTTCTGTAGAACTTCCTAAGGAATTCTGCAGAACGCCCTTAGGAATTCCGCAGAACATCCTAAGGTATTCTGCAGAACGTCGTAGGGAATTCCGTAAAATGGCGTTTCAATACTTTAAGGAATATCTACAGAACTTTAAGAAATTCTGTAAAGTATTTATAAGGATACTATACAGAATTTTTTAGCAGGGATATTACTCATGGATGTAATTAGTACATAGCTAGATGAGATATTTTAAAATACATTTTATTTTATCAATCCGTGTAAAAATCCCATTTGGGGTGAATCCCAATATCTTACGTCAATTCTTTGTAATCAAAGTTGGATTAAAATATTGTCTTTGCGTGTGAAGGTTGTTACTTTGTTTACACCTCGCAGCGAGAGCCCTGGTTTTTCATCCTCTTGAACATGTCGTGCTGCAGTGATATTCAATGTTCTTTTAAATGTTTTTCCGCGATGGTGACACTGAAACTCATTCTTGTCATGTGGAGTAATAGGTAGAGGTGAATAGGCAGAGCGGTGCCTTACAGCAGGAAGCATGTCGCCACTGATTCAGTGTATTTTCATGCGAACGCCTTAAAGGAACAACGACCTGCTGTCAGTGCTGGGGACGCGCAATGACTCGCAAGGCAGCAGCACCGTCGACGCGGCCCTGCTCCTGCCCAAGGGCGACCGAGACGCCATCGTGAGCAGTATCATCGACAAGTACCGCCGGGGTCGGCGGCCGGGGCAGCAGCAGCATCATCCGGTGAGCGGCGGGCGACGGCGCGATGCTCAGCACCACCACCAGCATCAGGGGGTCGGCGGCGGCGGAGGAGCCGCGGGATCGCCGGAATCCACGGCGGTGCACGACGCCAGAAAAATAAGGAAAAGGCCGAGGAAAAGTCGTGAGTGTCACTCCAACGCTTTTCGAATGCGTCCGTGGCATGCTGGGCGATGCGACTCCGTTGATCCTCTCTCTGTTAAACATTATTCCACGCTGCCAGTAGAACTAATAGACTCTCCTTTGCATGCATTTTGGTCATCGGGAGGGAAAATTTGCGAACCCGTGCACGTTGCCCCAGACTGCGGGTCAGAGTGTAACTCGGGCACATCGCGCGACCTAAAATTTACTCCCACAAAGAGTCACAGTGGCACGTGATTTTTCCTTTGTGCGTGCCTTCAAATAAGTGAAGGAATGTGCGTCATCTGCCGTCACGTCACTAATGAGACCGTCTATCACTCTCTCTTCTTCTCTTCCGTGACAGGTCCGCCCAGGAACTGTCACGTGACCGAGTGGGGCGACTGGAGTGCCTGCAGCAAGTCGTGCGGCATCGGAGAGATGCAGAGAAGGAGGCACGTGGTTCGCCACGCCCGCGGCGGTGGCGCCGTCTGTCCGCCGCTCGTCGAGACCAAGTGGTGCGGAAGCGCGCGGCCGTGCTCCGAGACGTACTTCCAGTGGTAGCGGGGGCCTCCGCTTCGTCGACCCACTTCACTCGACGACTCTCTCGTGCGCGTGACGACGGAAGTTCTCTCTTCATTCCACGAGGCGTCGCTGAATCAGAATCACACGTCGGCGCACTTTGTTTCGGCACTCACCGCATGGCGCCCTCGAACGAGTGGAAAGATCCGCGCACGCTGCTGAAATATTTTATAAAGCCGCTAGATGGTTGGGTGGGAATCTACAGTCACGGCCGAATGTTTTGAGTTATGTTACTCTGCATTCATTCAAGATTAGTATTTAATAACGTAAGATTTTTAACGCCTAGTAATTACAATAAGAATATGATATGCATGCCTTGAATGAAAATCAAATTGACAGCAATCACGGATTAAATATTCAATTTTCTTTTGTTGTTTAGTGCCCATCAACATTGCTCTCAATTAGTTTTGGCGTGTGCTGCCTATGGCTGCGGCGGAGTGTCTGTTTTTACCAATGAAAAGGCGAGTGCACCGTTGTGTCGCGATGTGATTAGTGTACATACCATGAAGCGAATGTCTCAAGCATCCAATCTCGTCTCGTGACGTTCGGAGGAAGGCGTGTGAGGAGAGGAAAGGATTTGCAGCATCGCGTGCACACAGCTCTATCTCTTCCCTTATCTATGTTCTGAGGAGAGTCACTATTTATATTAATTTAGAACGGCTGATTCCAATTTCTTTCAGCGTGGGGATACAGCGTGGCCAATAAAATACCACTAACTCTTCCGACAGCTTCCTTGGCAACTTCATGTGTCTCTCGTAATAATGGGGCATTAATTACGCCTGTAAGTGGTGGATAGCGTCCTGCCATTCCTTGTTCATTCAAAAAAGTATTTTATAGGTTAAAGGTAGGTTATATTTTTAGTCAGAGAAAATCCTCTGGATTTTCTACACTTGTTAGGGCCCCATCCACCTGTCATCACGCTATCCAGCCCCCTACCCCTCCATAATATCCCAGATTTCATTCGGAAGTTTCCTCGCCCGCCATACGAAGTACTTCCTAGTTTTTCTTCGACTCCGTCCACCGCATCCTTCTCCATCCTTCTCCGCACCCACATCTCGAACCTTCGCCGTCTATTATCGTCGTCCTTCCTCAGAGTCAATGTTTCTGTCCCGTACAACTGTACACTCCTCATCATCGAGCACTTCACCAGCCTCATATTTGTATCCAAGGTCCACGACATGAGCTCTCTTCGTGCGTCATGTTGGGTCAGTAAGTCTTTGGTGGAGAGCGTTTTGTTCGTCATGGATAATCACAAAATACGCCTGATATGGTGTAATAAATCATTAATTTTATTGAATTGTTTGATGGATTCGTGTCCCTGAGCAAGGTCGTGTGTCTCTGGGGAGAATGTCTCCTTGTCACATTAGAGCCGCCTGACCTGACTTGGTTTACGCACTCCAAATACCGTTGTCTAATAATAAAATTCGACTCTTCCAATTTCAAGGGCGAAGACAGAGATGAATATTGACATGGTGTGCGGATTCGGAGCGGACATGATGGATTTTTCTGATGACCGGCAACAATTATCGCTAGAGAAATTAAATTGCTGGGATTTCAAATTTTTTCCGAAGGAGTTCTCTAAGAAGGACTTAGTTTTTTTTATGCTTTCCTTGATATTCTCATGAAATAGTGAGAAACCTCTCAATAGTGTTTTCTTACTTGATGCTGTCAGCATTGCGTTGCTCGGCCCCATCATCAATGGACAATCAAGACGTGAATCCCGTGGAATCCCCGCATTGTCAAATTATGATGAAGTTGGTATATAATTGAGAAAATGATGCAGTTCTTTTGTAAACTTGGAAGATTAAATGTTCATGATCACTTTATATGATGTAAGGAATGTATTTTCAAATCGAATTAAAGAGAATTTTAAAGGACTTCTGGCAGAGGGTGACAGAGACTAAGTGAATACATGTGGAACATTAAGGATTGACATTCGTGACACAGAATGGCTTTTCAATTTGAATGTGAAATGTGATTGGAAGTGAAGTCTCATATTCGTGATGAATGTCATCCGTGGATTTATGTTTTCCGAGTGAGGGAAACCTGAAAAAAATTCATTTTTGGAGGATTATTGTATGCATGCTCTTGTGCGAAGGAAGATTTTTGGTTACCATGGAAAAGTGCCGTTTTGTTTTTCGTTGAAGTTTCGTGGAGTTTTAATAATACCTCCTCCTGGTATTCTGATGAGAAGCAATCATCGTTTCGATGAGAAAGGTAAACAATTGAAAGTTTTTACAAATGATCACATGTGAGGTCAAAAAGATCAAACTTGGCTTTCAACATGAGGAAAACTTTTTTGGATACATTTGTTTTACAAATTGCAGAACCACCAAATGATTGACCTCTTGATGAAAAACTTGGTGTAGTTGTGTTATTTTTACTAAGGAAGTGATTTATATGTTGTCGCGTTTGTATGAATTATATGCACATAACCACTCCGACATGATTATTCTCCGAACGACTCGGTTTTTAGAGCATTATACTTTGCCTTTTTGCAATTTTATAGCCACACTCGACTCGACTTCGTTTCATTTGGTCTCCTTTTAATTCTGTCAGAGGTCGCTCTCTCGACGTTCAGGGAATTCATGTTCCTTCCTTCGGAGCGCACATAACCTTTGAACACACACCAATACCCGACAACGAACGAAACACATTTGAATTCCCTTCAACATCCAAATTGAGTTGAATGGTGGATTCATTCGTGTATTTAGGGGACTCCATTTTGTTCTTCGCTTGGTTAACAATGATTCGCCCCCATCCAAAGGGGCTTATTCAGGTCATCAAAAGGGGCAAATTCAGGCGGGGCATGGCCCACTCCAGCCGGCCCTATTGGGCCCTATTCAGGGGCCGAAACGGTGGGTGGGCGGAGGAAATAGTGTTGTGGTCGTGCATAACTTTGCGAGAAAGATAATAATAAAGCTAGATGACATTTTTATGAAGATTAAAATATGAATGAACATCACATGTAAGAAGATGTCATATCTTTTATTCTTCTAATGTAATTTTACTTCTTTCGTGTTTTATCACCTTTTTAACTGAATTTTATATTAAACTGTGTGATTATTAAGTATTTTTTATTTATTTTTCGCGAGAATGTGAACTTCTCCTATCTTTTTATATGATTCACATTTTCTCCAAATGATTCACGTCCTTTGGTATATTTATTCGCTTCGTGATCGTGATGAATATTTGCACTCTGATTATTATCCTGTTATCTTTATAGTCGCGGTGATTCTTAACAAAAATGCGCAAATAGTTTCAAAGCATTTAGGCCGCCGCATTCTTTCATGTAATTTGCTCTCCATAAACTGCTAATTCAAAGCTTTAACCCATTTCCGTCCACCGCAGCCGTTTGGCTACACCCTGACGCGCTGAGTGTATGGCGTTCTGTAGGAGGAACTGCGAACTTTTTCGCAATCAACTTGTCAAGACTGTGTTGTTCTAGCTCACGACCATCTAAATACTTCATGAGTATGTCAAGTGACCATGTAAGTAAAATACCGAAAATTCATCAAAATCGCCCACAAAAATTTTTCTGGGCGAAAATGGGTTAATGGGCGACTTATCGGTCCTCTGATTTTATAAGTAACCCTCAGAGGCCCTCTATTTTAAAAGTTTTATTTACTTATTAGAAGATGCTTTGTCATTATTCCTTTTTATTGTTAAATTAAGTGGTAAATGAGTAATGGTATTCAGGAAGGACAGGGAAACACTGGAGAATTTTATTTTTAATGATATTTTCATTTGATGTATCTTTGTCATAAATCATACTTTGTGCCTACTCCATTCTGACCGTAACACTGGTAATTTTCTCACTTTGCCTTGGATTGCCCTTCCCTTCGCACCTCTTTTCGCAACTCTTACAATCGGTAAAAAAGAAAATAAGAGTCTCAACGATTAGTCAAGGTTAGAGAATGGGTCTCGTCATAGATTTCGATTTTCAATTCAGTTACGCACAGTTTCTCTTTTAAAAATCCTTACCCCGTGAGAAACCGTCTCGTGTTTCGACTTTAAAGTCATGCATCACAAACCCTCTTTGATTTTGAGTGCTTCATTTCACGTCCCTCTTTTGTCTTGACTTCCTTTGTGGATTGCAGATTCTTCGTCACGGCGTTTTCTCGAGAAATGTGCTTTCAATGCTTTCCTTTCTTCCTTCTCTCTAGATTCTCTACAAATTATTTCCCCTACTTACGGTATACATAGTTGACTTATTTTTTTCTCACCTCCGATATATTAATTTTCTGACCATTTTCCTGATTTAAGAGGTTAAAATAATGTCTCATTCCTCTGATGTTTTTATTTGCATTAATTCAAGCATTAAAATCTAATGGTAATATTAAATCCACCAAGTTTCATACAAACATCAATGCTATTTCTTATTTTTATAGCATTTGTTTGAGTGTCAACTATTAATAATCGTCTATTTTTCAATGATGAAAATGGCTTCTCTTCACATGCATGCAGATGAGGGGACGACAGACTGCGTTTTCAAAATGCATTTCCCTATCGTGTCCTCGCATGCTCTTCGACCACAAAATGTCCTTTCCCCACGTGTGAGGCTCGTCGATCGTGTCTTTCGCGGGACGTCTTCACCCTCTGCTCATGTCTTCTCAACCGATTGCGCTGATTGCTTCACAACATGCATAATCTCCTTTAAAGACAAGTTTTTTGGCGTTTCGCCTATCTTTGTAAACCATCAAATAAAGGAGAGGTTCACGTTCTCGCTTTTTTTATTGAGTGTTTGGGTTCTTTCTGTCGCTGTCTTTTATTTCCTAGACTTAAAAATCCTTTTCATAGAATCGGTCCTTCAATCACTGAGGTTAGTGTTAGGTTTTATTGAAAGTCGAGAGAAAATCTTCAAGATTCTGTGCAATTTTACGAGGCCCTCTCCACTTGTAGGGATTTCTTTCTTCGTCTCTGTATACGTCCCACCCGTCTTCATTCCGTCCACGTCCACACCTATTCCGTGTCTTTCCCTCGTTTGGCCAACGACATCCTTCCCTCTGTCATGGCGTAGGTATCCATCCATCCGCCCAGCAACCACCCGCAGCCCTCTTGCCTCTTCCTAAAAGCTTCCTTTCCTCGCCCGCCTTGACTACTTCCTCATTTTTCTTCCTTCCCGTCCATTCTCCATCCTATCTCCGCTCCCACCTCTCGATCCCCTGTCGTTTGTTATCGTCGTCGTCCTTCCTCAGAGTCCACGTTTCCGTTCCTGAACTGCGCTGCACTGCATATCAGCTGCATATGCACTTCAGCACTTCCTCACCGGCCTCTTTTTATTTGCACCATTAACGTCGATTACCTGCGTTCACCTCGCGAAATTGCTTCATCTGGCACCGCATTATGGGGCAATTAACTCATAGAATGCGAGATTTTTATATAAATCTCTTTAGTTACGTTATTTTATTGGAATACAGTAACGTAACTAAACGTTGGGGGTTGTATCTTTTCATCTGTTTTCTCACCTATTTACTGCATTGATACAATATTTTACGGGTAAATGATTTTTTCTCATTTATGGGGTAAGTTGAATAACTCCTGTAGCATTTTACTTCAAGGAAAGTATTTTCCGTCCTGATACGAGAAAAATCAAATTTTGCTATTTACTAACGTCGTGGACTGCTTTGATTAAAATCATAAACGCTCTACTTGTTACTTAATAATATCTGCCTTCTCTCACGTCCCTTCAATACCATAAAAATGAAGTTACTCACTTCTTCAAACTGTTCAATCTCCTCAATCAATCGTCTTCCATTTTGGTATTGGAGTCAAAATTCTTCGAGTCGTCGTACTTATTACTTACCTATTAGGGTGATTGTTGTACTCTTAACTAACTCCGAAGAAGTGCACTTCGGTACAAACGCTCCCTATTCTCACTCTTCGAGTGCCTTCAAATATTCACGTAGAATAGGTTATTTTTTTATTTTAAACGGCGTTTTGTCTTCTGAAGAGTTTTTTTTGTCTTTTTGCCACTATTTCTACTATTAAAAAAAACAGAAAACACTTTCCTCAGATTTTTACACATTTTTCCAATGAGATTACAAGAGGAAATTTAATACTCCACTATTAATCGCAACTGTCTCTTATTGCGATCGAAATGGTGCGCTTCGGTGTGCCTCTTTTTTTAAAAGGAGAAAAAACTCGTTCATAATCTGTCAGTGATGTGAGTCCAATGACAGAAGCGGAACACTCGTAGTCATCGAGTCATAAAAGACTTTAACTTGACTAGCTTCAATCTCAACTCAACTTCTTCAAGTTTAACTTGGCAATTATCTTCTTGAAGATGATATGATAACATCGAAACTAGTCAATTTTTTTACTTTTGACTCTATGGAAAAGTTCCACAACGTCACACTTCAATCTCTATTTTACACGTATGTAATGTAGTTGATGCTACAAGTGGAATGATAAGCAATTCATGAAACTTACAATGCCCTTTAGGAAGTTTCATTTTCCATGCGTCTGACGTCGGAGTAGGTATTTCAAATGAATCCGTGACAGGCGCAGTGAACTGGACTGCGCAGCCCGCCAAATCGTGCGATGACGAGCGGGTGCCTTCACATGCACGATTGCCAGTGAGAACACACATCTCGCTCGCACTTGGAAGTGGGGCTGGAGCGATTTTTCATTATTCCACGGGTTTAAGGGAAACTTTGCGTCCGTGTTCTCACTAGTGACATCTGCAGACAAAAGTGGAAAGTTGCATCCAACCGATTTGTTTTTGGAAATTCAATGGCATATATTTCTTAACAATTCGATTATAAGTGGACGGTTTTTCTACTTAACCCAAACTAATACATTAGTTATTGTTGTAGTTGTTGTTGAGTAATGCAAAGGTGTCACGTCGAGTGCTCTGCGATACAAGGTGCAGTCAATGATCCGCCATTTTCGCTTCAGCCGCATTAAAGAGCGATTATTATGTCTATGCGCCTAAACGGACGCCTCTTGGTAGTTCCTCCAATGGCTGCAAAGCACTCACTGGCTGTGGTCAGACGGTATTCAAGCCTGACGCATATATTGTTGGCGTCGGGGAAGTACTTTGAAATTGCCGCGATAATAAAACGGCGTGGGTGGTGATTTGAACCACGGACCTTTGGCCTTCCGGACCATGGCACAGAGATCACAACGCTACCCCTCCTCCCTAATTCCCGGTGGCAATTTCGGAGGAGGCACACGATGGAACGATATCTCATCCTCCGAAATTGCCACCGGGAATTAGGGAGGAGGGGTAGCGTTGTGATCTCTGTGCCATGGTCCGGAAGGCCAAAGGTCCGTGGTTCAAATCACCACCCACGCCGTTTTATTATCGCGGCAATTTCAACGTATTTCACTACGCGTGGTACTGAGTGGTATGGGTTAAGATCACTGCGCTGACGAATTTTGAATTTTTACTGTAAATGTCACAACTGTGTCATGTGTGGAGAAAATGTAAAACAGTTCAGTTTCATTGTTTTCATGATAATGTGTGACTGATTAAAGGTGATAACTGTCGGACTCTGATGTGGCATCGAGCAATCGACTTCGACTGAACATGTTGTGAACTCGAACTTTCTATGAAGGTAAATTATATATGTATAACTAGATGAGTTTTTTATGCACATCACTATTATGTATTAGAAGGAGAGAATTACTCACTAACTTACTCCTTTGTGTGTGGAGGAGTTTCGATGAATCACGACGACAAATCGGATTCTTTTCTGGAACGTACACATGTGCTCTATGAAGAGCTACTGGTCATTACGGTATTGCATGGAGATATGTAAAATGAAATGTTTTTGGGAAAGAAGGTTTTCCATGGGTAATCTTGTTTTCTGCGAGTTGAATCATACGTAATTTCTCTTTTGAGGTTAATGGCTACGCAAGCAATATCACTTGGTTCCAATTAACTTTATAATTTGTGTATTGTACTATTTTGAGGAGAATGATGCAAATTATTTTTAGTTGATTGATAAGATGAAGGTTTGAGATAGGAAATAAAAAAAGGTTTTTACTAAATTTATATCTTTATAAAATACGTGTTTCTTACCGATAACAAGGTGTCAGTCCCTTATCCAATGCTGCAATACAAACTTTTTCATACAGATGAATCCACAGCATCCAGCTGGACCTCAGCCTTTGGCTTTCATCTCGGTTGGTGGAGTTCCCGTGAACAGCGGGGGCACGGAATCGTCGTGGCGAGGCAAAAGAAGCAACTGCCTGAGGGGGGCAGGGGTGGGGGGGGAGGGGTGGGGGGGAAGGGGGGGGGGGGGGGGCTGGGTGCTCCAATGGTCGAGGAAGTATAACTGAAAATTTCATGTTCAGGCGGAAGTGAACGTGGAGATTTCCTTTCACCTTTAGGCTACCGATTACCTCGTGATCTTGGCTGAAAACTACATTGAAAGGGTTCAGTCGAGCCTTGAGGGAGTAGAAAATAGTTTTTGCTATTCTTGCATCGAATGAAACAGGGCGCTCCAGTGATTTTAGGAATTAAATGACGACGTTCCCGGTGGACCTTATTTTTAAGATGCTCCATGACTGCCTGGTGCCTAAATGTGTGGCGGTGTTGACCAGGAGTGGGTGAAGAATACAATTATAAATTAGAAACTTTGCATCTTGAGGGAAGTGAGGTTGAAAAAAGTTGGCCGGAGTGCAGCGGAAATCACCTTCGTTTTCTCTATTGAGCTTATCAGATGTGGGACGCCCGGCGAAGTGATCTATACAGGTTATGTGACCACCCAGGAAGCCTACACCGGCTGCGCTTTCGTTATCTCCGCTGTATCGAACGGCCTTCGGGATCTTGGTGGCGCCGCCGAGAGAGGACTATGTGGTGGGCTTTGAAATTTCTTGCGTTGACTGAGAGCTCTCATGATGTGAAGCAGTTTTCGACTTTGTCGAGGTGCGCGATGTAATCTATGAAAGTCAGGCTCGAGTCATGGGCAATGCAGATCGTGTCATTTACATCATAGGGATGGGAGAGAGGAACGCCAGAGGAGACCAATCGGATGGTGTGGGAGGTGCGAAGGGGTGTTCGCGAAGAGGTTGCGGTCGCTGGTGAAGGATATCTACATACTACCCCGTGAGCCGCCGCCGGTTGGGCGTGTGGCAGGGGGTGGTAGGTCACCAGCCGCGTAGAGGTGTACGTTTCTTGGAGGTGAAATGGTGACATGTTCGATGGGAGTGCATTTTAAGTGGAGCTCAGTTTCTATTGTGGTCGCTCATTGTTCGCGAAAAGAACGAGTTTTTGTACCTATGTGTTCGGCAGTGTATCTCTCTTATTTTATCGCATCTGTCAGACCAATAGATGCAGTGAGGAGTCATGATAATATTCTCTGTGTGCGTGAGGGGATGCAGCGAAATACGAGGATAGGGCCCAGGGGTTAAAACGCGGTCGGAAGCGGTTCCGAGGTCTCAGGAGAGAGAGAGCAGCTTGCGTCGTTCTGGCGGGCTTCAAATCCGTTCTGCGATGCGCGGAATCCGACGGGTGGCGATCGTCTTTTCTCGCTTCTGATAAAGGAGGAGGATGAGGTCATGTCCTATCAGTGTTTGGGTTTAGCCACCTGGGAAAGAGAGATTCGAACAGATTGGTGTAAAACGTTTGGTTTTGGCTTGGAAGGAGTTGGAGGAGGAAGGCTGTTTCGTTGCTATCTTCGAGGATGCTGCGAAGAAGCAGAGGTTTTAGCAAATAATTTGAAGGCCATGGAAATGGAAATTTTGGTGAGAAGGTCACGTCTCTCAACGCGTGGGTCGTCTACGTACATTCAAGGGATGCTTCATGGCTGACTAAGGGCTACGGAGACCTTTTTTGGTAGCCTATGGCCGTCCCATTGATCCAGAGACCTGCAACCCAGGCCCGATGGTAAAAGGGAAGCCCGACCCGGTTATGTTTTTGCCAGATTTTACCCGATGGGGTGAAAGCCCGACGCCTTCAACAACCAACCAGCTAACCAGCAAAATTTTGCTGCCAGTACTTTTGGCCAAGATTATTCTTCAGGGTAAGCCGTTCATTTACTTTTAGCGATAATCATACTAGGCGCTTCCCACTCACAAGAGATTCCTTGTGCTAGCTAGCAATGCAAAGAAGGCGATTGAGTGTCGTTTGGAGCGCAACATTGTATGCACTGGGCTTTGTTCTCTGAGGAGTGAATTCATGTCCACAAGTTAGTGATTATACTTATTCCCAGATGGTCTGTTTGTCATATTTCTGCAATTAAGTTTTATTCTTCGAATTGATCAGTTATGAAATCAGCGCATTATTTTCATATACCTTTGCTAACCAAGGGAATGAATTTGATGGTGTGTTCATTTCAGATCAGATATCCCATGGTAAATTATTAATAAAGGGAGGAAAACTACCATTATTCAATTGCGTCAGTGAAATACGATTTCAATAAGCTTACCTTAAGCTTATAAAAGGACCAATAAGAGAGTTAAGACACACAATGAGAGTATTCTGCATGTCTATGTGAATAGGCGGAGATGTTGATGGGATCGGTGATTTGACTTAGTACAGCAGAGCCGCCGCCGGTTGTCCGCGCCGCGATAAACCGACTTCCGGATTAACTGAGGTATATTATATATAAATTAAAATTATATATATATATATATGTATAAATTAAAATGAGAGGGCGACGCGGTAATCGGTTTTTCAAGGCATTAGTGTTCTGTCGCGCGCGGGTGGCGAACAGAACGAAAAAAAAAACAAAAAAGGCACCAGTGATCTCCCTCTATGTTGTACGGCATTCAAACTTTCTTATCTTTCAATGTTTGTTTCACTGCGACATATTTGGAATTGAAATTGAGTTGTAACGCGTGAGTTGCAACTTCGCTAGGGAAGTAGATTATAGCACTTTTCCTATTGCGCATCACAGCTTCCGAAAACGTATATATGGCGAAGTTATTCAACCACGTCTGTCCATAAAGAATTGCGAAATCCTCGAAGCATAACTGGGTCCTGTCGCCTATGTAACCCAAAACAACTGCCGTACACTCATCTCAATAACGTTCGTAATAACTATCAAGTGAAACAAACCCGTGATCATTGAACTGAAGATCGGCATCTCCTATTTCAAATTTCTCCCCCCTATTCAACCACTCTTTGGAATCGCTGATATCCCGCACTTCAGCTTCACCACATGCCTCTTATATTGCGATGGACCGACGTTGTTTTTCCTTTCCATCCTCCATAGGTGACATTCAGTCCTCCGCCTTGAACTCCTGCAAATCTTCCCCTTTGTGCCATTCTACCCCTTTAACCTCATAAGCTGATATTGCCTGCGTAGAGAATGAAGTTCCCTTATTTTTACCTTTCTTCTTAATCCGCTTCCCCACAACCCCTCCTCCACTGCCAACGCGTGCTAGTCTTCCCTCTTGCGCCGTTTTCTACTTTTAACTTGAGTCCTATGTATCTTAAGGAGAACCTCCTTAGCCCTAAACAATGTTTCGGATTTCATTCGCCTAAGGAACCTACCTGCCGATGAGCAAACGTAAATTAGACTAGAACTACATTCTTCACAAAACCAAACCAACATTCTACGTCGGCATTACTATATGGCGGTCCAAACGCGGTTTCTTAATTTCAACCCTTCAAAATGTTCGTCCTAAGAGGAAGATATGGACGATTACAGGTTTTAAAAGATTTGGATTCGCAGAAAACATGTGAAAAGCAGAATGTACGGGAAACTCTAAGGAAGAAGAAACTTCGGGAAAAAATTAAAAAGCAGAGGAAAACCATGCATGCTGCGCTGCGAGTATCCATAGCAAAATGGAAAAGGCAAAGAGAGGAGTGGAATATGCAAGGACACACACCACCCATGGATCCACGATTTCTGACAAAGAAGTTCAAGTCTATGGAGGCATTTCTACCAATCCAAATGCAATTTCAACACAAAAAGAGACAGTCATCGCGAAAAGAAGAGCAAGAGTTTGCCATTGCTTCATATTTTAAGTCACCAGCAGCTTATCGGTTTCTTTTAGAGAAATTAGTACTACCAGCAGAGAGGACAGTACGTAGATGGATAGGGAGTTCATCAAACTGCAATGGCTGGCTTTGATGAGCTATTCCTACAACGTTTGAGTAGTAAGGTACTAACCATGCCAGAAAACAGCCGAGATTGTGTGCTGCTGTTTGATGAAATGTTACTCCTGTCCAACCTGCAGTACACACCGGCTCTGGATTTTATTGAAGGATTTGAGGATTTAGGTATCCTTGGAAGAAGTAACAGGCTGGGAAAATATGCCGGAGTTTTTATGATAAGGGGTCTCTTCATTTAATTGGAAGCTATCTATTGCCTATTTCATTACTGAACGAGGTGTGAGTAGTCACCGCTTAAAGAACCTCCTCCTTCTAGTCCTGAAGCGACTTTTCCACATCGGTCTAAGACCCAGAGCTTTCACTTGCGATCAAGCTAGTACACGTAGGAAGACATCGGCAGTCGTGGGAGTTTCAACCGCTAGACCATTTATTGAGGTTGGTTGCAGAAAAGTCTTTGTCATGTATATACGATGTCCCTCACATAGTGAAGTCACTTAGGAACAGTATCATGGGCAGTGATTTCGTCTTTAACGATGAAATGTTTTCTTTTGAAAACATTCGGATAATGTATCAAAGGAATAGTTCCAATTCAACCTCAAGAGCACTATGGAAATTTACTCCAGCTAATATAGGCCCAAATGCTTTCCAAAGAATGCCAGTGAAGCTGGCAACTCAATTGTTCAGCAATTCCACAGCAGCAGCAATAATAACATGCTATGCAACAGGGGAGCTTCAGTTAACATCTGCTCTACCAACTGCAAAATTTGTTCACGCTATTATCAATTTGTTCAACGCAATAAATAGCAGAACTCTTTATTCCAGAAATATCAACCGATCTGGACTCATTAAATCAAATGAACATATTTAGGCAGTTCCGAATAGCGACCTCGAAACATTCAGAGCTATCAAAAAAATGAATGGCAGTCGTCCACCATGCTTTGAGGGCTTTGTGTTCACAATTTCATCTATATTACGACTACTCGCTGACTTTAGAGACAACTACATTTTGACCGGTCGGCTGAACCAAGATCCCTTGGAAAATTTCTTCTCCATCATCCGTCAAAAGGGTGGGTAGTAGTGGCAAAAAGTCCGTTCTGGCGCATGGTCAACCGCATTCCACCCAACCCCACCCACCAACCTCCACGACACCGCCTTGAACAGATACGGACTTGTTCGAGGTCATTCCACCCCACTAGCGGCGGCATTCCCAGACGAGGTCGACTTGCGAGGGTAGGACGCAACCCAAGAGCTAGATTTGTTCATTGGGAGCTAGATTTGTTCATTTGTTCGGGAGGATATAAAAGAACAGACGAATGCATCTTCTAGCCATATATGCAACTACTGCATTATGGGACAGGTTATTTCCCCTATTATAACCAGGCCTCTGATCCGCAATGGGAAGGATAACGAGGTACACGAGTCAGTCTTTGCCATATTGCTCCTGGAAGATATCGATGTCTATTGGAATGGAGTCATCGATTACCAAAGTGGACCGAAAAGTTAGCAACGCCCCCGAGATTTCTCTAAAAATCATTGTGTAGGATGAGGAGATTGAATCCTTGCCGACAGCTGAGTCTTTATAAAGAAAATTGCTGCGATTTTTTTCTCATCAGACCTCGCCAATCAGTCGCAGTGTAAGGATGCAGGACATACTAGTATCTACAACTGTAGAGCTGGGCGGTGTGCATCAGCTCCGCGTCCGCAAAGTGAAGGAGAACGTAAGAAATGTGTACGAAGTGTGTTTTCCCTCACCACTGCCGGAAGATAATGACCAAAACGATCTCATCCTCCTGTATACACAAATTAGCCAGCTTATGACAATTCTTTCTAGCACGTTGTGAATTACTTTGAGAATGAGCATTGATTTAACATCCCTCATCTGTAGTTAATTTCTTAAGAGAGGGACAACCGTATAATTCCAAATTACCCACAACAATTCCCATGGGAAGAAGACTAGTTAAGAAAGATGCCTTTTAGCACCTTTGGTGAACAGACATTTGAATTGTCTCTTATAATTGAGGAGTACACTTTCCAATCCTGAATAATCTATATCTCCACCATAGTCTGACAAGCCGTGATAGATATCCTTTAACCAAGAAGCGTCTCTCGCGTATAATAGCCGGGTTGTTGATATAAAGAGCCACGCATTGCAGCATTTGTTTTGAACATCAATAATGGCCAATTCCTTGACTATGTAAGTCCCATCATTAGCGGTAAAGCCTTGGAATTTGATAATGGTCCTCATCGCGATGCATGTCCAACTTACAAGGGTTTTAAACCCAATGCCAGAGGTTGAACGCACATCAAAGACGTTTGGAATTACAGAATTTTACTTCGTGCCATAGGTCAAAGAGTCTTTTACTCACACGCTGGAAAAATCAGATCGTAACCAAGTTATACTTTTTGAATACCAGGCAGATCATACATTATGAGTACCATATCTAATTCAAGTTTCCAAATCCAATTTTGGTGTATTATTATTAGCTAATTTGGTAGCGAGATATTGCCTAACTTTATGACGACTGCCCGAAAGTCTCCGGAGAAATAGATCTATCAGCATAGAAAGTTTTATCAGAGCATACCATTCGTCACCATTAAAGTTAAACGAGCTCTTCGTTAAACCGTTCTTAATAGATAAATGTATCTTCCCAAAATAATTTGCATAGGCTAAACAGGATGAAGTTAATTGTTCTTTTTCACCTTTGTTGAAAAAAATTCAGTCTTTTCCAAATTTGGAATATTAGTCCATTCAGCTTGTAAAACAATTATACCTTTTTTGTTCATCTGATTAAATTGCACCACCGGCTCAAAGTCTGCCGGGATCGCCACCAACACACCCACTCTTTGACTTTGCACTGTTTAAATAATACACACTCTGGAGCAGGAAGTTACCGGTAATTATGGTTGTAGGTGGGTAGCTGCTAGTTCTCTTTCTCTTAACGGGTGGAGACTGCAGGGTCTCTTCCTCCGGCGGCGATACCATTACGACTGACAAGCGTCGTGCTTGCAGATTGAGGACGATGTTTGGGGAGGGGTGGGGTAACAAGCGTCACCGTTGGATGGGCATGGGTCAACTTCGGCTTTGAGACGGTTATACTGCAACCACTGGGCGAGGGATTGTGCATCTCTCAGTGCGCAAGCGCAATTTGTGACAGGGATTGAGGCAGGAAAATGGAACAAAGCTACATTTCTCGGGAGGGAGACAATGGAGTTTCTTCTTCAAAGAGATGAAAGTTCGCCCCGTGAGATCAGAGATAGATTTGCACTCAGCCTCGCTAAATGCGAAGAGAGCGGTCGCTCCCTCAATGATGGCCTACAAAACGGGGAGAAGCTCCGTGTGAGAGATGAATCCACTGTCGAAGGAAGTCTCATCGCAGTGCAGGAGGTCTTGAAACCGAAGCTTCTTTCCCCCAGCAACGAGTTTCCTATGTTTCTTAAAACTGCCCCAAAAAAGGCGGGTGGAATTGACGTCGACGGCTGCAAGCTCCGTCACGCCGCCTTGGTTGAAACTCACCAATGCCACGATCTGCATTCCATAGACGTTTCTTCTCTAATAACCGCTCACCTACAGAGTGCGTCGTATTTATTCTGGAACAGCAACGCTGGCCTCGAGGATGACAACTCGCCTCGCTCCTCATCCCAACGAAGGTGAGCCGGAACTGCTTCAAGGCTCTACAGTCGTTGAGATGAGGCACGGGATGATGGAACTGGGTGAGGAATTTGTGTAGTGAGTGTCCTTAAGATTTATTTACTACATAAAGACAACAGTATTCTCCGCAAAGGTGAGAATGAAAGCTTTGAAGTTGAACGCGATTGTGTGTACAGACAAAAGGTGTTAAAAAGTCTAATTGTTGATACGAAATACACCAATCCGTAAGAGTCGAAATACTCGGCAAAATTGTTTTGTTATCGCAACACAATGAGAGCCTGGCAAGCTAGCAGGATCTCAATTAAATACGTATATCCCATTTTTGGATGGGTGTGGTAACTTATCGGAAGGATACACTCCGAAAAATAATTCACCCAACCTATTACCGTAATATTCTACCGATCTGGATGCTATCCATGACTAAACATTTGTGATAATGCTCCTGTTTTTATCAATAGCAATGGTAGCATCGTACTCGGCAAAAAGTAGAAATGTCACAGTCTTTGATTATTCCGTCTCAAATCTAGCTTCTATTCGCACCACACCTCTATCACCCACACTTACAAAGTCCTCGTTACCTGAGAGTCGTCCGGCTTGAGATCGAATACTGACATGAAATAACCAATTGTATGAAATAACCATGATATTGTATCCAATAATTATAATGTAAGGCAGATAGCATTTAAGGTTCAGGAACACATACCTGAGTAGCTTGTCCCTCACTCCCATTTTCATGACATTCGAGGGTAGTATGTGATTTTTCGTTCGTTTTGGGCACACTCTCTCAAGTCTTGTCTGATTCGAGCAACGTGACCAAATGTTGCCACCTAATTGCCATCTATCATGTTGAGTCTGAAATCAAATATTGAATATCAATTAATATCAAAATCAAAATTTGTGCAAAACAAAGTAATACATACTCCATTAAGGAAAAACTTACTTTCAGCTCTCCAGTGGCAAGCAGTCTGTTTCTGATATTCTTGAGCAAGTGAGAGGTATCAGAAAACGCAAATATTTTGGTATTTGGGTCCAAAGGGAGTTGAAATGAATTTTTTTCATTGCCCAGTTGTCCACGTTTTCCAAATTTAGTCCAAAGCTTCCTATTAGCTGATGCACCATCAGAAGCAAAGCCATGGACCTTGGCACCCGACTTTTCCAGAAGAAAGATGGCTTTTGATAAAATTTCTGCTAATACGTCCCCTTTCACTGGACCGTTTGAGGCAAACAAAGCAACTGGCTGTGTGCAAGTGTATGGGCTGAAACATTACAACCAGGGTATGATCTGCCATTTCAGTGACAGTTTCAGCATTGGGCTAAGTTAAGTTCTAAGCTTCGCCTAAGTCGCTTAAGCCCACATAGCTGAGGTTACTGCAGCACACCGACAAACTTTGTCGCACAAACATTTCATCCCACAGCATTACACCATGTCGTTGTATATCATTTTTGCTGCACAGCTGCCTCTTGAACACCTCAAAATATCTGTCGTCAAAACCACATGTCGTATCCACTAACGATAAATAGCGCCCTACAGTTATAATTGTGGACAAGGGCAAAATTTCATTTTCGCGAGCAAACTTGTATCCAGCAGGCGAGCGCACATGAAATAGCATGCACCAGAGCAGCATCCAGTCTTCTAAGTACCTTCTGCCATTTTTCTTCATGGTGTTAGCAGCACTGAATATTTCTTTGAGAGCAATCACCTGATTTCTTGAGAGATTGGGGTGAGCTTGCAATTTCTCTTGTAACGGACCCTCTGCCACCTTCTTCATCGTTTCCTGAATTATATTTTGTAGGTTGCTAATCTTGTTATTGGCCCTGAATTGTGAGCATCTGATATTGAAGTTTTTGTTCCTCAAGGTTGACACAATTCTCTTTTTAGGGGACTTAACTTTCCGGTAAGTGGTGTCATAGTGTCTTTTCGCGTGCGTCTCAATCTCTTCTGAAGCATAGTCCTTCTGGCTTGCTTACAATGGCTGCATACATCACTAGCTTCAATTATCAGCTGACAGTTTTTGTGCCTCCACTGTTTGGCACTATCTAATACGCAAATTTTGCTATCCAAGTTCATGATTCCACCACGCATCACATCGCCCCTGCAAACCTTTGCGGCATCTACCTTTCCAATTATTTCTTTTAACTCAGTGCAACTCTCCAGGGGACCACTTTGAATGTCCGCTCGCTTGTTATTAATGACATTTCCAAGCACAGCAAATTCTATAATACCGTCTTCTTCGACACAAATTTGTTTAAAAATTGCCACACTAACTAAAGGATTTAAAATTGAAACAAGAGGTTCCCACAAGATGGAATTCTACATATGACATGTTTCTTAGAATAATTCTGCTCAAAGAGCCAGTGCTATCCACTTTGGCATTGTTTAACACAGGATTAGAGCCAATAAATGAAACTGAATGGCTTATTCTGAAAAAGGCATGTGAGTTGCTTAGTGTCTTTTACAATGTTACAGTGGAATTAAGCAGTGACAAAAGTGTTACCATATCGAAAGTGCTTTTTATGAGTAAGCCACTGCTGAAGAAGAATGTGCACAGGATTTATCAGGAAAAACATTTACCTGAAGGAATCTTGAAAATGGCCAGTGTGATGATTCAGCAACTCTCGGTAAGGTTTGCAAATGTTGAATCACATCCAATATTAGCAGAAAGTACATTTTTAGATCCACGCTTTAAAAAACAAGGGTTTCAAAGTGAGACTGCATTTAAAGCTGTCTATAGAACCATCCAGCAGAGGCTCTGCGCAATGCATAAAAATGACAACAAGATGAATGAGATTCCTGTGGAACCCTTGACCAATGAAACCAAAGAGCTCAACAATTTGGGGAGCTGCAGTTCAACAATTTGGGGTGATTTTGATACTGCCATGAGTCATTTATATAAACAGAAAAGCCCCACAGCAGCTGCAGTTGTTGAACTGGAGAGGTACCTGCAGGAACAAAACCTGTTAAGGACAGAAAATCCTCTCACATGGTGGGTTGAGAGGAAGCATGTCTACCCAAACCTGTATCAAATAATGGGAAGTAGACTGTGCATACCAGCAACATCTGTCCCATGTGAGAGGATATTCTCCAAAAGTGGGCAGGTACTTTGTGATAGAAGAAGCAGATTATCATCACGCAAAGTCTCTCAGATATTGTTCTTAAATGTAAATTTACACTAGATTGAGCAATCTACCTATCAACTTGAGAACCACAAAGACTGTGAAGAATACTGGTCACTATATTTATAATAGCTTATTTATGTGGAAGTATATTTTTTTATGTGTTGCTCCTATATAGGCCTCCGCCGTCGCAAAATAGTCCCCAGCCTTCGGGCGCATCCAGCTACGTGCAGCTACGTTTCGCATACGAGGATCTGGATACAAGGCGTATGCTGAATGTTGTGGAAATGTATTTCTTGCCTCTGGCATAAATACAAGTGAGTTCACGACCTGCATCGTAATATTAATCATTCGCATACTTTATTTTACAATACGCGCATAGTATTCAGTTCGCTGCGTTAAGTTTTTCCCCAAAAATCTTTCACAAACATCCGATGTGACATTCCTTGAGACTCGATCGTCGCTTTTTCGCATCCTTTCGCATCCGTATACGGAAACGTCTGTGCTGTCTGGGATGAAGATTCTCAATCTATGATGGTTTGTTAGGCAAGAGAAGCTATCTACACAGAACAGTATTCAAATATTGTAGATGATATTTATTATGCTATTGAGCTTCCTCTTGTGAAATCTAGTACAGAGACTCCCTTATGGAAATTTCAGATCAGGTCTGATCTGAAAATTCCATAAGGAATCTCAATAAAGGAAGATCAGGAAATGAGCTGATTAAAATCCTGATCAGGTCTATACTTAATCTTCTAAAATACTTCTAAATAACATGATTCTATACTTATACATATTTTGATAGACTTTCTTAGAACAGTTATACTGTCCGAAGATCACCTGTGAAACAATTTATTTACTAACCATAGCTCCTATTTAGAATTTAATATCGTAATTTGGATTAAAGGTGTCATTATAGGTCAGATTGGAACTTATTTTCTTTATTTATAAATTGATATGCTGAGTTGGATCAAACTGAAGTTGAGATTTATATCAATTACCTGTCCTGATTCTCAGGACATATCTGATTGTTTAATTCATGGACCGGTGACCGATCCTCATATCAGACCTGAAGTGGTTCAGATCAGACATGATCTGGCTCAGATCAGACGCCTCATCTGGTCCAGATCAGTCCTGAAGTGGTTCAGATCAGACGCCTCATCTGGTCCAGATCAGTCCTGAAGTGGTTCAGATCAGTCCTGAAGTGGTTCAGATCAGACGCCTCATCTGGTCCACATCAGACCTGATGTGGTTCATATCAGGTCAGGTCAGACCTGATCTGGATCAGATCAGACCTGATCTGAAATTTCCATAAGGGCTGTTATGAATACTAGTTTATATTTATCACAGCTATTTATGTGAAGGTGTATTTTTTTTATGTATGCAATATTTTCTTATGTATGGAACATGTACCTAAAGCTTCCTAAGAATATTCTCAATCTGTGATGGTTTGTTAGGCAAGAGAACGTCTATCCACACATACCAGTATTCAAATATTTTGGATGGTGTTTACTGATATGTTTTTATTTTACTTATCAGGTTGATATATGAATTGTTTCTTGTTTTATCTTTAATTTTGAGTTTGATTGCTAGACACTTGGCTCAAATATTATGTCTGTGATTACTCAGTCATATTATAGAATACACTATTTCTTTTCTTTTTTCGATTAGAGTATTTTCCATGATGGTTCAAAATCTACATCCAAGACTGCTTATATCTTTACAAATTAGCTCAGGTAAGAGTATCCCTTTACCAGGTAAGAGTACCCCTTTAATTTCAGCAGAAGAAAACATGAAAATTATTTAAGAAATGAGTGATTCTGGCATAGATATCTGGGAAAGCATAAATTTTCCGCTCTGCTCACTCCAGGTGCCACTCCAAAAAGTTATTAATGTAGTGAAGAGAAGTTAATCCAGTTCCTTCACCCATGGTTGATAATAACAACCAATTTAATCACCATATAACCATTCTCTTCATTTTCAAAGACAGAGGAGGGAGAGACGATGGGGCAAAAGGAATTCGCCTTGTCTTAATTTTAATTATATAATAAAGATACAATCTTATGGTAGTGTGCATGTGAACCAGAAATAATTACTGCCTGCCTTCTATATGGTTATTCAACAAAATTTGAAATTGCGTTAGGACTCTAAACATTCTCACAATTATTGCATTAGCTTTTCATTTTTAGGCATTATAGTTTCATTCTCACAATTCGAAAAACATTGATGTTGTCTCATGAAGAAGTTTTTCGTGTAGAAAATTAATATGTATACCCAGATAGCATGTAAGCCTACGTCAACCTTGATTTTCCCTTGCCACGTCAAGCTTGATTTTCGCAAGCTTGAGTCAAGCCTGACTCAAGCAATGTAAGCCAAGCTACCGACCGAGCGCTTGATTCAAGCCTATTTCAAGCTTACCGCCACCTTGATGCGCGCGCAGGCTATACTTCTTGTCGATGCACGACGCCACTTTCGCCGATCAAGATCGACTGGATCTGGACTGGATTGACATCTACCTTGGTATTACAGTTTTTTTGTCTATATTTCGTATGCATTTTAAATCAGAGTTAATTGAATTTACTAATGTAGGCATAGCGTGCGCGCGAACGTCAATGCTACTGAGAGGTATAATCACGGAGTAGGATCTACCCTACTCCGAGGGCCGTGGGTATAATACTACTACTACGGGGAAAATTTTAGGCGGGGCGAGGCACGAAACGGGGCACGTGCCACTAATTTTTTAAGGGGTATTTAATGCTGTGAGTAGGTTTTGATACGTCAGAAATTTGTATAAATACATGAATTAATAAATTTATATTCAATAATTAAATTTTTTGATTAGTTTTAACTGCGTCACACATTCCCCTGCCACGCACCATCGAGGTGGCTTGAAGGGTACAAAGTAGAACAGGACGGAACTTGGAAGATATTGTCGTTATTTAACTTTTTGCAGCACTCCGTCGTGTGAAAACCGTTACTGCTGGTAGCCCTGCAGAAACGGGGCATTTCGATTTCGTGGGGAAAAAATTAGTGTGTCAAGTTCCGTCCGGTTTAAGTAGATGTTGATGATATTTATTATTTCTGTTTATTTACTATTACCATGCATTTCATTCTAAATTTTTATCTGTTTAAGGGGCTATAAAGAAAGTCATCAAAGACAGCACTGAGGACAGAGTTAAAGACTGTATTTGTCTTTGGCTTCAGCAGGCAAAACTTCGCATCGCAAGAAGGTATAGTAGAAGTATATTGGTCTCCGAAATCACTGTATGTTAAATTACTTCATTTGCCTTTTCATAATATAACACTTGTACTTGTTCTAGTAAACTCGTATTTAAGGGACAAGTTGGTTCTATTATTGTCACAAACCTGTCTGAGGAAATCAATTAAGTCCTACAATTATGAAAAAGTTAATTTGGTTGCTCATCTATATTTAGACAAAAATATAGATGAACAACCACGTATGTGAACATAGTAACCTACAGTACTAATGTTGTTAAGCATGATACACTATCAGAATGAAAACAAAGGCATTAATTATTATATGCAAAATCTGTAGATTACTCGTGCTAAAAGGTAGTGAGAGAAGTCCCTACATAATTAATAAATGTAACACTTGATGTGTTACATCCTTGAAAATGCCTCTTTAGAAACAAAAATTGCCATGATACTACTGATTTATGCAAACTTCATTCATGTTGGAAATATAACATTTTTGTTAGTTGCCAAATAAATATTTAATTTGCATTCTGTTTGTGAATTGACTTTTGCTATCTTCATTTTTCAGAAAGTAGCTGTTATCATTATGCTGCCCTGGTTAGACATGGCTCCACTGGAAATTGGTCAAATCAAGTTCAATGCCAGATTTGTTTAAGAAATCTTAATATATCACAATAAATCTGTTTTTAAATAAATTTTCATGTGTTCATTGTAATTACTTAATGTATCTCTTGACTTGAATTACTTTCCTAATGCGTCCTTTAAGGAAATTTTGATGATTTTATTTCCCGGTTTGCATATCATAAAAGTCATTTCTTGCATTAAATCCTGCTAGATCCTGGTGAGGGAGAAGTCAACCTTGATTCAAGCTGAAACATTATGCTTGATTCAAACTTGAAAATCAAGCTTGATTCAAGCTACACTGTCAAGGTTGCAGAAACCTTGACCGCTGGAGACTAGCTTGCTTGATTCAAGCTTGAAATAGCTTGAATTGTCAAGCAGGATGCAAGCTTGGTAGCTTGTATAGTCAAGCTTGATTTAAGCTTACATTTCTATCTGGTTACCTACCTATAATGGAGTGAGTCATGCACGATCTCATCCAAAATAATAATAGATTAATTGGGCTTGCCAAAAATGAAATAACCTAGTCATGAGAATATTTAGAGAAGCAAAACTGTCACCGATTCTGAATTCAAGAAGAATAACTTCAAACTATGTACATGAAAATTAAGTCACCAGCTCAGACTACACAAATTTATGCGCATGAATTTATTCTAATCAGCTGTATTGAATTCCATTCAATTAGGAGCTTTCAACTGAGTAGGTAGATAATTAAAATTCTTACTAAGTTTACCAATTGAAATGATGCGCTGATGTAACAAGGGTTAAATTTCATCGTTTTTAAAATGAGCGCCTTGTCTCAAATTATACTACACAAATATAAACTCACTTCGTTCTATCATGAACTCACTGACAAAATTTTTATGGCTCTATGCTCATAAAATTAACCCTCTGGAATTTCATGACTAGATAGAACGGATAACGTACGTGAAACGAGTGTTTTTCCACTTAAAATCACCGGCAGACGGACACACAAAATGATTGAATGATCGAATCATTTTCCCGAAATGAATCATGAGTCATTTGAGTCATTTGCTGATTCAATCATTTTGAACGGATTCATTGGTCATTCCCGCCTTTACTCGACATGGATCAGGTTGAAGCTGCGAAGAAGGCTGCTGCTTGCAGAGCCGTTGTTGATTTCGTTGAGGTAATTATTCATTGTTATTGATTAAAATTCTTGGTAACAAACTCTTTGTACCTTGTCAATATTTGTCACGGTGAAACTTCTCTCAGGATGGCAACGTTATCGGCATTGGGAGTGGATCAACAATCGTGTATGCAGTTAAAAGATTAGGTGACTATTCATAGTTTTTTGTTTTCATCTCGGACGTAAGGGAACCGACTTACAGCAATTCCCTCGGCAGGTGAACGAGTTCGGGAAGAAGATTTAAAGGTGATATGCATTCCTACGTCTTTCCAAGCCAAGCAATTGATACTGCAAAACGAATTGACCCTGGGTGACCTGGAAACAAATCCATCGGTATGACTAAGTGCGCCAAAGCAAATCAAAAGCCGTGAGGAGTAGTAAATTGCTTTTTTTGTAGACATTATTTGCTTCTTTAGTTTTCAATTTCTGAATATCTTGTTGTGTGCCCTTAGGTCGACGTTGCCATCGATGGGGCTGACGAAGTAGACGATGGGCTAACATTGATCAAGGGTGGAGGAGGATGCCTCACACAGGAAAAAATTGTGGCTTCATGTGCCAAAAAGTTTATCGTTATCTGCGACGAAGGGTAAGTTCGGCTGTTTGCCAATTATTTTGGTTTGTCTGTTGTTACATTGTGTTACTTTTTACCTATCTGTGAACGCATAACGTTACTTCTCGTCCTGTGCGTAGTGGAGCTAACCCATGTGGCCATGAACCTCCTAAAAAGAGAGGAGAACTGGGTGAACACTAAGGAATAGCTAATTTCTTGTAATGAAAATAGTTTGCCAATGCCTAGAATGGGAATTTGCACGTTTATTCATCCGATTTTTAATTTAGCTATAAATGCATATTGGGTAATTTTGCCAAATGCATCAGTGACCTCTGTATCTAGTGTAAGTATATATATGCCTGGCATCAACCTTGCTCTTCCAAGTCGTTGATTGCGCTACTTTGGCCGAGATTTGATCTGATGTGAAGTAAATTGTAAACCTAGTTTATATAGAAGTAGGTTGTAAACCTAGCTTGCGAAAGTGGATTTTCTTCACGCAGCAGCATTTTCTCTTCCATTTGGTTAAATTTACTTTTCAATTTTCCTGGCATAAGATGTCCTCTACATTGCATATTAATCGCACATTGCACACTGCCTCCATGCAGCCTTCCTGAAGGCAAGGCACTGTCTTTGAAAGGCACTCAAAGTGATCCACTCGGTGCCTTAGTGTCAAAGCTAAAATCACCTCTCAATGAGCCTTGTTAAGGTGTCTAACTACCAGAAAGAATCAGCCCTGGACGATCATTGATTTCTCAATTCCTTTCAAGATGTTCCTGCTGAGAGGCATCCCAGATAGCAAGGCTCTTTGGAGAAAGCCAGGGCTACCACAGGAATATAGCTGGATGTATCTACTATACACTACTCTTTTAGGCTTCACTTCACATGAGTTTACAGTATCCATGTGCAAAGAACACAACTTGCTACTTTTCCACAAATTTTATTTTAGTGGTACAATGTATTTCACTGACTTGTGGCATCATCATTCCTGATGATGCTGCAAGGTGGTGAAACATACTGTTCCACTAAAATAAAATCTCTTGACAAGTACTAGTTGTGTTCTTCACATAAGGGTGGATCTAGTGTTCAAGCTTGAATCCAGCCGATCCGTAGTCTGAAGCCAAATTCCGTTGGGACTCCAAATGGAGTGGGTGGGAAATTTTTAGGATAGAGATTCATCAGTCATGACCGCTAGGTCATTGTGGTGACTGCAGTCATATGTTCCACCTGACTAAGAGACCTTACAGATTGGTTCGGGTGATGAGGTTAGCAAAAGAGGATTACACGGTTGAGTTTTGTTGCCTCGAGAAACCTCTTTCTTTGTGATTTAAATGAGGTGAAGAGCATACGTGGAGGTGTGGGCACCCTCGGTTTCTCTAGTGAGGTGTATACAGGGCCCACGGAAAGATGGAAAATTGTATATGTGCTTTCTAGATGCACCTGAAAGTTGTCTTTTATTGACACTGTGCTGAGTGGAATGAATTTATGATGCATGTGAGGGTATTGTGAGAACTGCTTCAGATTTTTTATAAGTTTTATTGAGATCGTTGACTTATTATTTTTACCAAGCCCATAAAACATAAATAAGTTGTCAAGGCACTGCTGCTTCTTGTGCTTCAATTGCTCTCAACACGCTACCTCAGTGAAGCTCCTTGGGTCTTTTTAGGTCCAAACCATAACGGCACCTCTGGAAAGAAGTTTTCTTTAATGACGTGGTCAGGATGTCTGCAATCTGGTTCTCTGACTTGATGTACTTCACCTCGTTGCGATTCCATCATTGATCTTCTCCCTTATGAAATGGTATCTTATTTGGACATATTTCATCCTCCTGTGGCTATCTGGATTTTTCACTTCTAATATATCTGATTGGTTGTCCTCCATTAGGGCAATTGGTTCTCTGAATGACCCACGTAGGTCCTCTAGCAACTGCTTCAGCCTGCATGCTTCACTTGTTGCAAGACTAAGACCAATATATTTGGCCTCAGTGTATGATAGGGCAATGCTATTCTGCTTTTTGGAGGCCCATATGATGGTCAATCCAAATACCTTGAAGACATATCCTTTCACAGTTGACTTTCTGTCAGTGATATCACCCGCCAAATCTGCATCAACACATCCAATTTCTTTCTCTTCTTTGCTTCTTTGGAACTCAACACCAAAGGCCAATGTTCCCTTCATAAGGACTCTCTTTAGGGCCGCCCATATGTTTTCACCTCCCTGGGATTGGAAACGGCTCAAGTAACTGAGAGAAAATCCTAAATATGGTCTTGATCCAAATACTGCATACATTAGGCGTCCTATTAATTCTTTACATCGCTTTTTCTGTTGCTCATTCACTGTGTTTACCAATGTTCATGTGTACAAACTTGTACAATAACTTACCTGCATCCATTAAAAATATAGAAAGTTTAAATCTTTTTATAAAGACAGTCTCAGTGTACTTACTAGAGAAGTGTTTTTAGAGTGTAAAAGAGTATATGTACTGTGAATTGTAGCATTTCTTTTATGAAATTGTTTTCTTTTTGACGTGTCCTATATACTTATATTATGATTGTATCATGACGTATTGTATCCTCTGGGCAAATAAATAAATCAAACTCAAATTGATTTGGCTGGTTCAGCTCGGTATGGTAATCATAACGGACTAATGGGATCGATGAGAAACGGGCTAACTCGGCCCGCTTTCTCTGCCAGTCTGAGATTTCAAATCGCTATGAACCGATTCAAATAGATATTTCAATGGATTTCGCATTGGTAAACCAGGTGATCCAAATCAGCTGGCTTAGAAAATTCAGATTGGTCTGAGTCAATATCGATCTGAGTTTGATTGGTAAACGTAGTGATTGTCTGATTGCTCATTAATCTGAGATGAATCCACAGGAGTTGCTCCTGGTTTGCACCACTTCATGTGAAGTCTTTTCAAAACTCCCCTTGAATACTGTGATTGGTCCAATGTAAGCAACCCTTTCTTTTAATCTTTAAACCTAAATATGTACCTGCCCTTCCCATATCCTTCATCTTGAAGTTTCTTACTATGTTATCTTTAAGGCCTGTAATTTCTTCTTCGCAGGTTCCTAATATTAGTAGATTGTCTACTTTTTTTTGAGTGCTCTACCGGTTAAGGTTGGTTTAATTGAAAGTCAGAGAATCTTCTCCCATTTTTCTACTTTTTCAGGGACCTATCTTGATCTATAATATCCTTTTTTGCCTCAGCATACGATCTACCCGTCTACATCCCGTCCATGAAACCTATCCTCCTCCTTCCTCTTCCTCGCCTGCCCAGTATCCTTCCCTCTATCACATTCTTCAGCAATCCCTTATTAAATCCTCCTGCCATGTACTCTGCCAGTCTCGAATTTCATTAAGAAGTCTTTCTCGGTCCTAGAGTCTCATTACTTTTGTTTTCTTATGGTTTTCCTTCATTCCAAATACCCTGCACTGCATTTCTAAAGCATTTACCAAAGCTTGCAATCCCTTCAAATATCCACTCACCAATGCCTGTTTGCCCGCAAATCTGACTTTATCAGATGCCCTCCTACTTTGATTCTAACCTCAAGTTCTTTCCATGCCTGTCTTACCATTTCCTCAGCATAAATGTTGAAAAGCAATGGTGACAACGGGCACCCTTGCCTTACCCCACAACTTATAGTTGCCCACCCTGATACGCCATCCTCATGTGCGCCCTTAGAGTCATATATGTATAAGTTTCAGATTAGTCTCCTGTCTCGCCAATCTAGTCCCATTTGCCCCAATATTTCCATTAGTTGGTTCGATTTTTTTCTGTTGAATGCCTTTTCAAAATCAATAAAGCATGCAAAAACGCAATGGTTATACTCTTATGTTTCTCTCTTTATAAGGGTTCTCATCACCTCTATCGTATCCTGAGTTGAACTTCCCTTCTAGAACTCAAACTGGTCATTGCCTAAATAGTACCAGCCTTGCTCTCCAACCTTCTATTGATTACTGCTTACTTATTACTGGCGTACAATTACCTAACCTGGTGGAAAACCCGAGAAGACTTGATTAGTATCATACACTGAGAAAAAAACCAAATCATATTCTATTGATTACTCGGAGTAAAACTTTGGCTACTCATGAAATGAAACTGATTGTTCTCTAATCCTCGCATTCTGACGCATTCTTCTTTCTTGGGATAGGATTAAGGACTCTTTTCAGTAAGTTCTCTGGTTATACTCCTTCCTTGTAGATCCCACATATAAGTTCGAAAAAAATTTGCCTACTTTTATTTCTTAAATTCTTTAGCAGCTCCGAATGTATGTTATTTACTCCTACAGCTTTTCTTGCCTTCATGTCTTTCAATGTTTCCTCTATTTCACTGTTAAGTATATTGGCCCAAGGATATCTTTATCTAGTGTTCCCTCACATCTAAATTAGCTGGTCTACCATCGCTGTCGTACAGCTCATCCGCATATGCTCTCCACTGATCTTGAATATCTTCCTGCTCGATTCATATCTTACCTCTTCTGTCCTTAAATTTTGCTACCGTTTGCCCTCTCTTACCTCCGGATAGCAATTTTACTCTAGCATATAAGACACAGACTTCCCCTTCCTTTTGCAGTTTCTCCAGTTCCTCACAGCGCCCTTTCCACCAGTTTTCCTTCGTCCGATTGGTTATTCGTTGTAGTTGATTATTTAGCTCCTTGTATATCACCTTACCTATGTCAGTGTTGACGTTTTTTTCAATTCCTTCTCTCCTCCATTTTCCTAATCATTTCTTCTGTTACCCACTTCTTTACCTTCCTCATTTCTGCTGTTCCTGTTGTTTTCTCGGCCACTCTCACAATGCCTGTTTTTATATTCTCTCACTTTTTCTCGATTGTTCCAGCTTCTCTGGCTTCGCCTATGTTCCCTTCCACTAACTCTTGGTAGTCTCTCCTTTTTTCACCCTTCAACGCTTCTAAGTTCCATCTCTTTATCCTCCTTTTATTTAGATTTTTGAATCCAACCTCACAATTCGTCATTACTGAATTATGATCAGAGTCTGCATCAGCCCCCTGGATAGCTCCGCGAGTTCTTCACTCTGTTCCTGAATCTTTGCCTAACCATGATGTAGTCAACTTGATATCTCCCTATTTATCTTAGGGTCAGTTTTCTTTCCAAAGATAACTTCATATGGCAATTTGTCCTCCTTTTCAGATGAACCACCTCCGTTAAGCAGATAAACTGCAGTGTTAACTTCCTCTGCCCATAGTCTTTTATTAAGACATTTTGCCACAAGCATTGTTCTAGCTGCCTCCACCACTGTTCTATTTTCACGCTTATTTTTTCCATTCTGCCTTGGGCTGTGTTTTATTGTGAGCCGATGCTAAATCCTTTTCACCTCAAACAATGCTTTCATATTGTCATTAACCCTTTCATCGATGAGCCTTTATTTGTTAAATTTTCCCCTTGACTGAATGTAGTTTTTTGGGTTTTTTACTATCTCCTCAATTAAGAAACATACATCCACCATTAATTTGTAAAATTCTGGAGAAAAAAAGGTGTAAAAGTAATTTTCTTAACATGACATGAATTCATGTCGTCAGCCATTCACCAGAGCTTCATTTGGGTTGTGCTGGGGAGAATTCATGCCCTTCAAGACTTTTACGATTCCCATTTCTTTCTCTTCTTCTCATTACTCTCTGGACAAGTATTTATGTTAAAACTTGTCTTATTTTTCCCACAGTATGAACTGTTTTTTTTTATATCCTACCCACTCATTATTATGAATCTAAGTTTTTTTATTGTACGATTTTTTGTCGCAATTTATTTAGCATATTTTTCTGCTGGCCGAGTGGATGCTATGACAATGTGCCAAAAACTGTATAACACAACCTTAGACTACATTTTCCTGTTTCGGAGGAGTTCATAATGTTCATTTATGGAATAAGTAATACATTGACCAATCAGAATTGTAATTGTTTATTTAATATTAAAAATTGATGTAATCTTTATGATTTATATACATGTATACCTTCTCTAATATGCACATACATACCTCACCCCTCCCTTCTACTCACTCCCTAAAATCTGTAAAACTGGTGTCTCTGGCCGTCTCATTGTCTCCAGTTACGACTCACCCTCAGAGAGAATCTTTGACCTCCTTGATTCACATCCCCAACCATTTGTCCGGTGCCTACCGTCATTTATTCAGGACACTCAGCATTTCCTGAGCCGTCTTAAATCCCTCCCCTCTCCACTTCCATCTGGAGCCATTCTCCTCACAGTTGACATGTCCTCCCTTCACACCAATATTCCCCACAATGAAGGTTTGGCTTCTGCAAAGGAACTTTTCAATAGGAGACCCATTGGCTCACGCCCCTCTTCTTGCTTCCTTTTGAAACCAATGAGGATGGTGCTCACCAAAAACCACTTCGTTTTTGGTGGGAGTCATTTTCTTCAACTCAAAGGTACTGCTATGGGCACGAGAATGGCACCCTTTTACAACTCCTGCTTCCTCGGGCAATGGGAGGAAAATCTGTTATCTTCTTCCCCACTTAAGCCACTCATTTGACTGTGTTATATAGACAACATGTTTATAATTTGAGCCCATGGAAACACAATTTTAAAAACCTTTAAATGCCAGGTTTAAATGTCCTTCAAAGTCCCTCTCTGCCGGATTTAATCTCTGTGGGATTTGGCCCTTATGATGTTTTCCTGTAATGCATGAGCCAAAAATGGCACTTTTGGCTGTGAGAAGCACCAAAAGGCTTGCCAATATTGGCATTTTCCAGGGTTTAAAGGTTAAAAAATTTAGATCACATCCTTTCCTTTCTTTCACTGCCACTCTTCAACTTCTTCAATCGCTTTCCTCGTTATAGATATTCCCTTGAAAAATAATAAAATTAGCACATCTGTCCACAAGAAACCCACCAACGTGCAGCAGTACTTGCAACGGGATAGCTGTCCTCCCGATCACTGCAAACGCTCCCTTCCATTTTCCTTGGAACGTCCAGGTTGCTGTATTTGCTCCAACGATTTTCATTTATTTATCTTCAGTATCGCGAATACAGCACAATGGGCAGAAAATATTCTACCCAGGCGGGACTCGAACCCGCGACCCTCGGGTTAGCAGGCGAGGAATTTACCCCGCCACCACCGGGGCCGACTAATTTCGTTATTTGAAAGACCTGGAAACAGCCAGGGATATCCCCTCCCTCCCTGGTGAGGGAACAGCTCGTCAGGGTGATTAAACCCTCAAGGAGACCTCCCTCCTCGCCTCAACCAGATCATCATCTTTGCCCTCATGAGCAAATCTTTGCAACTACTTCTCATCTGGGTCTTGATGCTGCACTGAAAAACCTTCTCAAGTCAGCACTAATTATAATGCAAACTTGTCCATACTTCAAAAGTTTTTTTTCCCATTTGACTTCTTCAAAAGTACCAGGGTTGAAATTCGCTATGAAAAAATCATTTGACTTGACCGGGATTCGAACCCGGATCTCCCAATTGCCGGTCTGGTGTGTCAGCCAGGTGTGTGTGCCGGTTAGGTTAGTCTTGAAGGAAGATGGCTTGGTGGTGTACTTGGCTAACACACCTGAACGGCAATTAGGAGATCCGGGTTCGAATCCCGGTCAAGTCAAATGATTTTTTCATAGTGAATTTCAACCCTGGTGTATATGCACCCGTGCGAGTGACTTCGTACCACATCATTTGTTAAATGCAATGTTTGGAAATTCTTCAAAAATATTTTACTTCCCACTCCAACGATCAATTCTTAACTCCTATTATCTATTACGTGGGCCCATAACCTTTTACAAGTTTTATTGAGATCGTTGACTTATTTTATTTTACAAAGCCCATAAAACAAAATTAAGTTGTCAAGGCAACGCTGCTTCTTGTGCTTCAACTGTTCTTAACAAGATTTCCTAAGGTAGATATTCCTGCTATGTACATCACCATGCCTCCACATTCATATAGCGTATGTGCTGGAGTACATAATGTGCCTTTGATAGCTGAGGATATATGGCTGTTATATGATAACAGTTTTGATCAGCTGCTGGCCAACACTACCATGTATTAGAACCACCCTCTAAAATGTTGTTTTCCTCGTGTAAATTTGGTAAACATCTTGTTTTGAATGTATTGAAAGCGTTGACCACTGCGATAAATACTCCTGCGCCCCTGTGGAGACAGTGCAATGAATGCAAGATAAGATAGATTGCTGGATCTCATGGGAGAGAGAGTAAATTTTTGGGTTGAGCTCCTGAGTTTTCCTGTAGTTTCAGTTTGCCTGCATCTACCCAATGTTACATTCATACATTTACAAGTATCATTCAGTGTACTCCTCCAAATTAATTGCTCCGGCTTCAGACTCTGCCGTGGACTGTAACTTCTTAGTCTTGGGGCCAATGTGGTTGCTCATTCCTTCTATTTAGTTTTGTTAATTATCTGTAAATAATTAGGCACGTGCTTTTTCTGTAGGTTCTAGAAATCCAGCATTTAGTTTAGAATAGTGGAGGTGCACTTTGTGTAAGTGGTCATGTTTTTTTATTGCATTTTTCTACTAATGTTTCTGTGTATTGCAAAAATTGTCATTTATGTAATGTGAATTGAATCATCTGGCTCTCTCAGAATTCCCCTGCAGCTCTCAATATTTTACACGTTTGATAACAAAAGGATTTATTGCTGCTACTTTCCTACAGAATGGATGTAAAGAAATAAGTCTATCATTTATCTTAGGTTTCCTCCAAGTTTCATTCTCCGAAACTCAGGTGTAAGTTTTTGCTGCTTCTTTGTTAGGGTAATAATACTTGACACTTGCAGGCATTTACAAAAGCTCAAATTTTCTCCAGTAACTTGGCAGGTTAGCTTTGCTTCTATACATCATGAATAAATCTCTCGGTGTGTGAGTTTAATGGAAGATGACTTTATCAACAGGCAGCTAAGTCAGTTAGAAAATAGACAGTTGATGTCAGAGCAGAAAAATTATACAGGTTGGAGCTCTGGCTTCGAAGTCCTGAGTGCTTATTCTGTAGGTACTCAGAGGGCTCCCTAGATGTGCTTTTCCTTAATTTTAGTTTCAACAAGTCTCAGGTTTTGGCACATAAAAATGATCACCCATGTTTGAGGGTTTAGTATGGTGCTGGGGCTAATGTTTTTTGTGAAGAATGTTTAGAAAAATTGTACAAATGTTGAGTGTACTGGGAATGTATAGCATAGGCATAACCTTAATTGAGTTTCTGGCAAGTGCAGTGCTAAATTCTACAGAGGAAAAACCATTTGCTTGGACTGGGACATGAACCCGGATCCCTCTTTTTCTGACGGAATACTTAAGCCCATTAAATTATGGAAAAGCCCATTGTCCTCCTCCCATGTGGATTTTTGTGGCCTCTTACGGAATAAGGTGCTCAAGACTACCGACATTTTAAAAATTAGATGTTCTTACTTCTCAGTAATGCCATGGATAGTGTTGTACCCCCATTGCATTCCATCTCCCCCATATGGTGCCTAAAGAGAAGCCCATGTATCATCCGAGAAACCACTGACAAGAATGTTTTGTACTTATTTGGAATGGGTAGAAAATGTAAACTATAACTTGAGTGCCCATCCTATCATCAATAGCTAGTGCTTTGTCATCAACCATTAATATCTCACAATGTTTCTTTGTATATTTGTATTTGTGAGAGAGATCATTTGCCCCTGACAGTTGAATGAAGTCTGTGGATGGGAAACGTGCCATTTTTGATGGCGAATTCCTTTAACCACTCTTGAATGTTGGGTTGAACATCTGGCCAGCAAAAGAAATTTGCTCTGTTTGGAGCGCAAGTGGCCTTCTTGAGTGAGATGATGCCATAGATGGTCAAGGGATTTGTAATTGGACCCTCTTGTAGCTGTACTATATGACATTCTCATTCGGCATTGCAATGCATTCTCCATTTTATATTTTTTTTTCCAGGAAGGACTCTCACCTTCTGGGAGACAAGTACAAAAAAGGCATTCCAATTGAAGTCATCCCTTTTGCTTACCGACCGATTGTGGATAAGATCCGTGCAAGATTTGGTGGTAACGTGGAGCTGAGGATGGCCAAAGCAAAAGCGGTCAGTCGAGTTGTCTTTTTTCATCTTTTCACTTTCTACGCTAGCCCCTCATGAGTAGGAGCCATTTTGTGAATACTGAAGACCCCCTTTTGATGACATCTGTTCTGAGGAATGATTTAAAATGGTGAATTTCATCATAAAGTGGACCTTTGCATCTCAAAGAATTATTGTGCTAAAATCTGAATATGTACTCATAACACAATTGAACTAGGATAATTTGAAGTGGTCTTTCATGTGAGCTTTTGCTCGGTTCATAGCATTTGTGTCCAAACAATTCTAAAAACTCTTGGTTAATTCAAATTATGTCTTGGATAATTTAATGTTTTTACAACTGAGATAAGCCAATTCCATGACTCAAAACTTTTGAAAAACTGGGCTGGTAGTGGGAGATTGCCATGTAACAAGTCCCTTGCTCTCACCCCTTCCCATCCTTGGCATTCACCCATTCAGGGTCACTGTACATGTGTTATGCCCGTGACGTGAATGCTTTTCCCAGTCCCTCCACCCCACCCCCACATGCAAGAATACTTTGTGGGCCCATCTCCCCCATTCCTTCCCCTTTCAAATGCTATAACCCTTATTGCGAAAGTAAAATTTGTTGAACTTTGCTGGTGACTTAATTAATTTTTCGCAACATTTTGACTGACCAGATTTACAAGTATTGCTGTAAGTAAATTGCTGAGATTTGTGAAAAAAGCCTCAAATACTTTTTTTATGCTTCAAATGTTTGACACTCCAGAACTATGGTCACCCACAACATGGCTCATGTTATGTGGATAGCCTAATATTTAAAAATTAAGCTGTCCTAAAGTCCGTTTTACACGGCACGAAATTGCACAACGTAACACTGCATTAATTCCGCAATCTGCCATGCAATAATTATTGTGAAAACGAATGCCTGACTGCTTTACACGGTGGTCGTAAGCATGCATTCATTCGTGAATTCCAGTCGTCAGATAAGTACGCTAAGAGCGAGTGTTTTGTTCAAACAGGAGAGATACGATATTCTGTACACGACGTTGTTGACATTCAGTGAAAAATAAGGATGTGGTGATTGTGGGATTCTGTGATATTGACATTGAGTCACTCTCTCTCTGTGAGAAAAATAATGGATCAGGAGGAGCTGCATTGATTGCTGCAGAGCTAGCAGTAGTGGGAATTATGATTGGGGCCGCAGGGCTCAGAGAAAGGTGTAACCGCAGGAGAAGAGCCAGAGGAGCACTTTGGATGCAGGAGTGGATCCATAGGCGAGAGGAGGGAACGGGCATTCTTAATATGGTCCAACAGGAGCTAGCTGTAGAAGACAGGAATGCTTACCGCAATTTTATGCGGAAGACAGAGGAGCAATTTAACGAGCTATTAAATATCTATCTAAAGAAATAACAATACATATAAGTAATTTTTGTGAATGGCTAGGGACTCTGGAGTCCCCCTCCTCTCTGGTTTTCCAAGTCTAAGGGCCGTAATATAGAACGTCACTCAATCCGAGTGGGCACTCACACTCAGTGGAGTAAGCACTGTCACTTAAATTGATGGTGAATGTTGATTCATATCATAGAAATGCACTCACACCTTCTCAGTCAAGTGTAAGTAATGAAATAGGTAACGTGTTTATTTCAGTTACTCCAGTTCCATTGAGGTATTTACGTGAAACAAATGATGAACAAATTCATTTAGCCATGCAGGTAAATAATTTTTTGTAGTATAAACGAGATTACGAAGTGAATTCATTGGGAAAAATTTCAAGATTTTCTGATATATTAATTGAAAAATATAGTTATACATACAACCGTGCATTAAACACTAAAGTTTCCTAAACAAAAACTAGAATTGGAAGTGAAGAGATGTAAATAGTGGCAAATTTCAATGCTTTTTTGACGTGGGCATCGTGAAAACTTCTAATTGACAATCATTTATCCAGTATTGGTTAACGTCTTACTTGAATTAATCTAAATTATTTACTCAGCATTTTTAAATGGCACATATTCACCATAGTTTACCAAATTCCACATTATTCAGAATAAAAATATCTGTTGAAACTTATGAAGCACTCATGAGAATGCTTTCTTATCTTCTAAAAACGTGTTTACACTTCGGTAAACTAATAGCAAATGATAGGACCGCATTTAAAATAGAAGATTTAATTGATCATTTCCTCAACTCAATGTTCAAGACAGGGGCGGTCTGGCATCATTATTATTTTATTAGTGAATGGCAAGGCTGCAGCTTGAAAAAATGTTTGGGTGGGTGCATTAGGGGGGGGGGCAGTTATTTCACGAAAGGAAGCGCTGTTATTCCATGCTATTTGGACGCCAGAAGAACTCGCAAAAGAAATATGTTTGTTTTATTGCGAAATAAACCAGATAAATAATATTCAGATTTGTATTTATAAATATTTTATATGGGTCTGTGAGAGGCAGTGTGACGAACTGGTTTCCAAATACCGGCGCGTCTACTGTTCCCTCGATAAATGAATTGAACTATTTTAAATTACATAACATTGAGACTATTCAACTAATAAGTATCAAGAATCAATCGAGTGGGCGTAAATGGCACTGCGTTTAGAGGGTCGAGACTGTTCAAATAGCAAAACGATCTCGCAAGTTGTGGCACATGTGCCATGCCCTCTGTATTGCTGCCGCTGCTTTTCCGAATTAGAGCGCACCAATCAGTTGTACCCACGATCGTATTAAACATCCACGAAAATTATTATTTTATTATGCGCCTACTCCCCAATACTGGAACATCAGAATATTTTTTTTGTAGTGCAGGCCCAATAGCCTACTTGTAATTGTGGTCCTAGCGTTAAAGTAGGAATTTTTATCAAAACTCTGACATTAAGTTTATTATGAAAACCTAGTTATTCATGTATATCAGGTAGAAAGGGCACTAATAAATAGTTCTAAACGAGGTATAATAATTCAATTGATTATATGAACTGTACTTACAGTACATTTTGTCATAGATTACAGTAAATAAACAGTCATTTGTAAAATTTATTCAAAAATTATTTCTTTATTAGTAATAATATATTAATAATAAAGAATTATTTGTTTACTAATAAACAAATAATTCACGTAATGACATAGCTAATTGGTAAGTATAGTATCTTAACCGCATAAAGTCACAATTTTCCCCGTGCACAAATGTGGAATGCTGAATGGTTGTTATTTATGGTGTAACTAAAGTAATGAATTGGAATGGATTTTTTCGGCGCATTTCGAAAGTAATATTGAAAATACAGAATATGCATAATTTGAAACACATATTTAGGAAATAACGAAAATGATACACTTTTACTAGAGTCCGGCCGCGTTGAAATGGTCCTGCGCAAGAATTCGTGCGCACCCCCTCTCTGTCCTCAGCTACCCCCACTCCGGGCTCCTTCCTTCCCCTACGTTGCCTCCCCTACCAGCGTCACTTGATCGTTGTTGCCACCTCTTGTCATTTCGATTCTCTCTCGGTTTTCGCGCTTCACTTTTGATACTCATTCCAACATTCTTTTTGGATTTTGATATGGATTTTGACTTTGTTTTTCATTTGGATTTTGACTTGGTTTTTCATTTGGAAATTTATATTTGCAATTCTTTCTGGTGATATTTGGACTTACGCTATCGTTTCGGTTATTCTATTTGGTTTTCAACTTTGGTTTTTGTTAACAGATTTTGAGTCCTTAAATTTTTGTGTGGCTTATTTGCAATGGCCAGCTCGTCGAAATCTTCGTCTGCCCGAGGCAGGCCACTCAAAAGTCAGGCTCGAGAAATCGTCTATAAAGTTAGTCGATTTTTGAACAATTTAAAATTGGAGGAAAAACTAAGTTTAAACGTGGTGTCAGCTACAAGCCAGGCTACAGGAGATGGTTACCTCCACGGTGAAGAGGATTTTAAACGAAGGGAAATTGTCTCAGGAGAGAGGAAAATTGTCGTTCTCAACACCTAAGGGGAAAAAGGGTGAACGAAAGAAGCGAATTGAGCTGGACGACTTCGCCAAATGCTGCATCCGTAGGAAGGTTCATGAGTTTTACGCAGTTCGTAAAACATTGCCAACTGTGAAGAACCTTTTGGAAGCATTGGAAGAAGATGGAATCCTTCACTGTCAAAGGACATACGGGAAATACTTCTGGAGTTAGGGTTCCGATGGAAAAGCTGCCAATCCAAGAGGAAAATCCTGATTGAGAGGCCCGAGATTGCTGCATGGAGGGAGCATTATTTACGAAAGATCAGGAGCTTCAGAGAAGAGGGGAAGCACATTGTTTATCTGGACGAAACTTATTTCTATGAAAAGTATGTAATTTCCAAATGCTGGCAGTCCCGTGAAGAGATCGGTGTCATTGAATCCATAGGGAAGGGACGAAGGTTGATTATTGCTAGAGGCAAGAATTTGTGGTGAATAAAACTTTCTCAGCCGCCATTTGGTGATACCTTTAATTACTATATTGATGGCTGTTCTGGAGAAAATTTATTTTCATTTTAATGTATTTACAACAGTTAATAATAATAATATATTTATTTTACTGTTGGAATGTACATGCATGGTTTCGTCTATAACATAGAGAAAGGACGTAGAGATAGGGTTACAATATTTGAGGCACATACACAAAAATACACTATATAATTATTAAATTGAATATTTTGCAGTACAATTAGTCTCCAAATGTCAAAGATAACATCAGTTCAGCATTTTCTGGTGTCAAAGTTGTTCTGCGGTCACTTAGAATATTTGTATATGCTGAAAATCCACGTTCACTGTCCACATTAGACACTGGTACCGACAGTGATTTGACACTTGCATGAACAAACTCAGCATGATCTTTTTTTAAGTTGAGTAATTCTGCCATGAGGTCAAATTCAGATCCATTAGAGAGTGCTTTTGTGTACGCACTTTTAACAGCAGCATGACCTTCGAGAACCACTTGTGAAGATAGAGCTGCCATTAATGCTTTGAGGCCCTCATAATATCATTATTTGTAGTGGATCTCATGAACCTTTCATCAAAATGTTGGCCAATAGAATGCAGAAATCCCTTGGCAGTATCTCCATGCTCTAACTGTGAAAGCTTGATTTTTGCCTTTGCAGCTGCATTAGTTAATGCTGCCGTCAGCACAGGTGCAAGTTTTTTTGGAAGATTTTTTATTAGAGCAGATGTGTCATTCCCAAAACTACCGTCACTTACAATTTTTAGACTATTTCCTATATCTATTAATTGACTTTGTAGTTTGTATGAATAAGGATATTCACCCTCAAGGCATTCTAGCAACTTCACAGTCGGTTTACAGTGTTCAACAACAAATGCTGCTTGGCACTGTATAATAGCAACCTCTTCTTCGGTCAGGCTACTTAACCTATGTACAGCACTTCCTCCCTCCCCCATCAATGAGAAAAATTCTCGGATATCAGAGAGATACTCATTAACATAAATGGCAGCCTTGTGCCAAGAATTCCAGCGAGTAGCTACAGGAGATGGAAAAAGCTTAGCTTTCTTTTCACCCTCTGAATACTTCTCCTGCAAGAAAGCAAGGTATGCATGTTTTCTTTTTCTTGTATTCAGAAATGCACTTTTCACCTGCAGTATACACTCATTTAACTCTTAAATTAATCTGAAAAATAGTGCTCACTAAATTAAGTTTGTGCCCAGCATTGTATGTGCACCAGGGACTCACCAAACAGGACTTTCAGGCTGTCAACACACTTTTTCATATATGCAGCAGAATCAGTAACGTTACAAGAAACATTTGTTAAAGAAATTTCCAACTTGTTAACAACATCCATTATTGCCCGACCACATTCAGTAGCATCAGCATTGGATAAAATCTTTGACCCCCGACATACAATTTGGAACTGTCACTACATTCTAAGATTTTAATTAAAACTAGAAAAACACACTGCCCTTTTCTATCTGTCGTCTCATCACAGAGAATTTATTAAAAATCAGGTTAAGGGTGAATGAGAAAACTCCACAAATCGTGATCGACTTCACTTTTATTAGATAAAAAAAGCACTTCACGACATCACAACCTCCACCATACTGACAATCCATGTGCTCTGACATGAGCACAAAAGCGCGAAAAAGAAACAAAAACATGCGTAAATCAAAACAAAAAAAATCTAGAAATGCTCTCTAGACAAAAGAACATGATACTTTGACACTCCCCCTCATTTCAAGATTTTTTTACAAAACAGCAAACTAAATCACACTCCTTTGGCACTTGAGTCAACACATTACAAAAACTTTTGTGTTATCAACAAAATCTTAACCAGTAAATCAACCACAACTAGACAAATAAAACAATTAATTAATTGATACATTTATGATAACCCTAACATGTTACAAAACCTTTGCGTGCTATCAGCCAACAGAGACTTTGTTAATAAGTCAGCAACATTATTATTTGAGGTGATATACCTGAATTCGACAAGTTGGTTTCTTACAGATTCTTGAAGGACATAGGATTCAACAGCACAATGTCTAGTCCTATCTGACACACTTTCTCCTTTTGAGATTTCGATAGCACCTTGATTGTCGTAAAATATCACACACGGCTTAGAAATACACTTGGTTTGGTTAATATCTAAAAGGAAAACACTCAACCATTTAATTTCACTCAATACATCTACCATTGCTAAAACTTCAGATTCATTATTGTGCAAAGAAATTCTCTTTTGAGTTACACTTTTCCATATGACAGCAGCTCCTGCCATAGTAATAACATAACCGGTAACAGACTTTCCATCACTCTTATTCTTAGCCCAACTAGCATCCACATACACTTCAAGTGATTTATCACCATTTGAATAGCATAAAGACAAGTCCTTGGTCTGTTTTAAATATCTCAAGAGATGCTTCACCTCTTTCCAGTCAGCTAGGGTAGGTCTCTCATTTTTCTGGCTGAGTTTACGTACAGAAAACATAATATCAGGACGAGTAATGTTAGCAATATAGCGTAAGCTACCCACAGCACTTCTATAGCACGTAACATCACAAGTTTGAGTATCACATACCTTTGGTTCAATTGAGTCTTTGGTCGGGACAGACAAAGGGGTTCTCAGTCCCTTGCAATCAGACATGCCATATTCTGACAACACAAATTCAATATAACCTGTTTGATTCATTTTGACATTTCCTTGACAGTCTTTAACAAATTTTACAGACAAGAAATTGGATGGAAAACCTAAGTCCCTTATATTCAATTTTGTCAACAGGTTCTTGATAAAAGATTCCACTAAATCTGGTTGACCCCAGATTCCCAAATCATCTACATATATAGTAACAAACAACTTCTTATTTGGGTTAACATAAAGGCACTGATCACTTATAGATCTACACATTCTCAAACCAGTCAATATTTTGTGTAAATGATCATTCCAATCTCTCCCCGCTTGCTTTAACCCATACATGCTTTTGTTAAGTTTACATACATGCTTAGGATACTTTTCACTAACAAACCCTTCAGGTTGCTTAATATACAAGTCTTCTTTAATTTCACCGTTAAGGTGGGCTGATTTGACATCTAAGTGATGACAGCTCCAATCGTTATTAATGGCTAGAGCCATCATGAGACGAATGACTTTTCGCTTCACAACTGGACTAAATGATTTACTGTAATCCATTCCCTTAACTTGTTTAAAACCCTGAGCCACAAGGCAGGCTTTAAATTTGACAGTATCTCCATCTTGATCCCTTTTAACTTTAAAGACCCATTTGGTGCCAATTAATTTACATTTTTCAGGTTTCTTAACTAGATCCCATGTTTTATTTCCCTTTAAGGAAGACATTTCCTCTTCCATTGCTTTAATCCATTCGTTTCTGTGCATACTCTTTAACGCCTCCTCTACAGTCTTTGGTTCACATGTCTCACATTTACTACTATAAACAGCTGTGTGACAACAAGGACAGACTTCTTTAATCTTTCTGATCCTCTCAGATCTGCGCAATACAGGTGATGCAATTACTTCATCATCAGAAACATCATATACGATACCTGCTCCCCCTTGACTCTGAACCTCAGTCAAACTTTCATCTAAAGGCACCACATTAATACTACTGTCATAATGCATATTCCCACCATCAATGTCATTATATTCGTTATCAGAATCATTACTAGTTGTCTCAGAATCATAATTGTCACTACTCTCAACATCTGACACATTTATTGCAAAAGGTGACTCTAAGACACTAACATCTGAATTAACTTTCATCTTATCCTTCATTGGAAAAACTTTCTCCTCAAATTTTACATCTCTGGAGTACATCACGCAGTTCCACAACCGATAGCCTCTCTTCTCTCTGGGATAACCAAGCATGACACACATGACACATCTATCGGCCCTAGGCTCCATCTTTCTACCTTTCTCGGTTTCATTGAACACCCATGCTTCACAGCCAAACACTCTCATCCTCTGTATCTCTTTTTCACTCAATCCCTTCTTAAACCACAGCTCATAAGGTGTCTTGCCGTTTAAAGCTGAAGATACACACCTGTTTTTAATGAAACAAGCAGTGTCTATGGCTTCCCCCCAAAAATTGGCAGACATGCCAGCTTGAATAAGCATACATCTAGCAAGAGTTAATAACTGTTGATTGAGTCTTTCAGCTACTCCCATCTGTTGATGTGCACCTGCCATAGAAAATCTATGAAGTATCCCTTCCTCCTTGATCAAAGATTTAAATTTCTCATTTTTGTACTCTGTCCCATTATCTGACTGAAAGGACTTAATCTTTTGACCCAACAACTTTTCAACTCTATTTTTATACTCTAGAAAACTGTTATACACATCACTTTTCCTTTTCAAAATACAAACTTCACTATACCTTGAACAATCATCAGTAAAAGTACAAAAATAATTCCCACCGCCTTTACTCTCAGGCTTCACATAACACACATCAGAATAAACTAATTCAAGTAACCCTGATGATTTCTTCTCTCTCTCTGGGTATGGAAGTCTTTTTGCCTTACCCTGATGGCATACATCACAGTCCACAACATCTCCTCTAGGGATGAACTCACAACCGGGGATGTTGCTTGCATGCCCAAAGCGTTGATGCCAGGTGTCTCGGGGCACCGCCTTGAGGACTGTCACCTCTTCTGTCCATGGGTTGATTGCTGGTGGTTGGTGAGATGAAGAACTAGGATCACTGCACTCAGCTTTGCTCATCTCGTACCAGTCACAGTCCAAGGCATACATGTCATCCTCCACAATTCGGGCGCACAACACTTCCTTATCACCATCCAGTTTATCATATCCCTTAAATAGCCCATTATCAATGTTGAAACTAAAGCCTGATTTCTCAAGTTGTCTCACTGACAGGAGGTTATCACTCACGTCAGGTACCCACAAAACGTGTTTCAATCCAAGCGTCCATCCACCACACTCGTCAGAACCTTTCATTGTAACGGTCACATAGCCCTTTACTGCACATGGTTCCTCCTTCTTAGCTACCTTCACACTCCCCCCTACGTAATTACAAAAATTGTCCAGTAGATCACGATAAGGGGTCATATGAGCATTACACCCGCTGTCCAAAAACCAACGGTTAGGGTCGCTGCATTCATATTTCTCAATAATGTTCAAAACCCCCTCCTTAGATTTCCCCACACAGGCTCTATATTTAACTCTCACCATACCGCAACCAAGATTTTTCACAGTCTCTACTGCTTCTAGATCTTGCTCAACATTGTCTTCTCTCTCCACTTTCGCTTCCTTGCTCCTGAAATGTCTCTGCACTTGCCCTTCGAGCTTGGACCCACTCCGTCCTCTTTGGAAACTGGACCTCTTCCCCTTCGGACACAACGCTAGTATGGCCTTCCTCTCCACACGAGTAGCATATTACTGTCCCTCTTGCTTTCGCCTCCACAGTCTTAGGACAGTCCCGGACTTTATGACCAAGTCGATTGCACAAAAGACAAGAAACACCGGTTTGGTCTCCAACTTTCCTCACCGTATTCCTTGAAAGTAACCCCCTCAAATCCTCTTCACGTCTTGTTCTCTCGACATTTTCTCTCTGATGTCTCTGCTCCTCAATCAGCAATTTATTCTTGACGTTCTCAGTGTTCATATTCTCTTGATTTAGCTCCATGACATGAATGATAGACTTGTACCGTTCCTCCCTTAAGCCTCTCAGCAAAAAACCAGCCACAAAGCTATCATCCAGCCGAGTACCTTGTTGACTGATCAGGTCACACAAATTCTCCACCTTGGCAATGTAGTCCATCATTGACTCAGTCGGTGATTTAGACAGAGTGCACAGTTGTTCTAAGGTATTGATGAACTGAACTGGACTCTTTTTGCAATGGATATTTCTAAGTCTCTCCCAAGCAGCCTTCACACTCATGCATTTACTGACATCGTTAAGATAGCAGTCACTAACATATTGGATTAAATATGCCAGCACATCGTTGTTTCTATTCCTCTGTTTTATCGAAAGCTGTTCCCAATCGAGATTGTCATAACCCGGTTCAATGCATTCCCACAATTTTCTTTTAGTGATAAACGCCTTCATCCTGGTGCTCCATTGCACCCAGTTTTTAGTGGTTAGTCTCTCCATTCCATCCGCCATGAGGTCTCATTCAAAAACCGCACTCACGAATAATATACGATCACTCCACGTTCACAAATGTCTGGGCCCATAACCTATTAAAAATCAGGTTAAGGGTGAATGAGAAAACTCCACTTTTATTAGATAAAAAAAGCACTTCACGACATCACAACCTCCACCGTACTGACAATCCATGTGCTCTGACATGAGCACAAAAGCGCGAAAAAGAAACAAAAGACATGCGTAAATCAAAACAAAAAAAATCTAGAAATGCTCTCTAGACAAAAGAACATGATACTTTGACAGAATTGAAATTTGTTGGTCTTTTACTTTTTGTCTCAAAAATGCCTCCTCTTCTTCTCGGACTTGAGGGATGTAAGTCTTCCGCATCATATCAGCTGAAGGCAAATCTCCAGCACCTGAAAAAATACGAAATATTAACTGCAACACAAAATTTCCATGTTATCTGGCCCAGCCCAGTAGTATCTTTTGAATAGAGAATCACTATATTGCCAGAGTTGAAGATAGTATACATAATTTTAAGTATGTCAGTTAAGAAGATAAAGCAAGCCATATCCAAAGGTTATATGGCAAAAGATCAGTATTACCAGCTAAAAATATAGAGACAAATTAAAGAGTTGCTCACCTGGGATGTATTCACTCATCCATGATCGCAGACTGTGGTTATCTAGTTTTTCTATTGGAATATTGGCTTCCAAAAATGCTTTACAGGTAGCCATGACGAATTGATTTTTCTGCACCTGCACCCTCAAAGTGTTTAGCACAAGTATCTTTACGTGCCCATTCAATTCGGCAGTTGCAGTATTTGCACATTAATATTTTCTTCTGTTTATCAAAAACATAGAAACCTTCACTACGAAACTGATTTTCGCGGTCAAACACTGTTAGGTACTGCTTTCGGCATTTTCCTTAGGTCAATTTATGCAATATAGGATGTCTCGAGCCGAGTTCACATGGGAGCGGAATATACGGAACAGGCAGCAAGTGGAAAAGCATCTAGCCAATCACAATCCATTCCGTCTATTCCACTCCCATGTGAACCCGGCTTCCGCGGGGACTACAATGTAATCACTAATGTAACATTCGTGCCGGCTTCATGGACCAAGTTCGAAATCGCGCTGCAAAAACGAGAAAAACAAAACAAACGAATATCGCTTGGCGACTGCTTGAAATTTTGGCGCTCGGATGTAGAGACGTGCAAATCGGAAATTACCGCGGTCATTTTTGACAACTACCTCAATTGAAAATTACCGCATTTACCCATCTATACTCGGACGAATAAAGATGAGAATACAAGAGGGATTATGATTAAAATAACTTATTTGATGGTTTGATTCACAATTAAAGGTCAAAGAACACTAAGATGTATAAAATTGTTGGATTTGTACATGTAGAACGCGTCTGATGATTAATATTGTACGGGTATTTGAATGAATTCAAATGGAAATTTTCCGTCAGCGGTTAAAATGATAGATTTTAATAGTCGGAAGCAGTAATATTTCCTGCAGAAATGAGAAAACAAGTGGGAGCAAGAACAAAACTTATCACGGAATATTTCATTCGGTGGAGGTAGTTTCGCGGTCTCGGGGGATTCACTCTTAGTACTATATAAGTGCGGAGGTTTGTCGAAAATAATGTGGTTCGATACAAAGATGTTTCCCTCTGTTACATGCTTGAGTTTTGGCCGGAGATGAGGATTTTACGATGAAAAGATGTTCCATAGGTAGAGGTTTTGCTATATATTCAACATTTTCGCAAGATATCCAGGAAAAATTCTTTAAAAATCGCATTATTTTCGCTCAGGAGAATATATTTCGCGTTATCCCAAGTAATCTTGATATTTCGCGTCATTCCACGAAAAAATCGTTTCGCGAAAAATTCGTGGCTCTAATTATTGCACATGTTGGAGGTAATTATATTATTTTATTTCTTTTTTATAGTATGTTTTGCAAAACTAAGACTTTCAGGCGCAACATTGTGCCAGTTTCGAATATTCATTTTTAACGAAATATTCGAACGGTTCCATAGTTCTTTCATTTTCTTAGCCGCCAACTCGAGTTTTGTATTCTGAGAGATGATCAACAAGGTAAATTCTCGTCAGCATAATAGAAACTGTTTTCACGTTTGCTTTGTTACTTCCAGGTGAAGCAGGATTTATTAAAAATGCATTGCTAATGTTCAAGTCGCAGCAGAAAAGTGGAGATTACCGTGACGAAATGAACTCAACAAATTTTAGGAAATGGTTGACAGAGACAGTCATACCAAATCTTCCATTACGCAGTGTCATCGTATTGGACAATGCCTCTTACCATTGTGTACAAATAAACAAACATCCAACATCAACATCATTGAAAGTTGATATACAGAAGTGGCTTACAATTAATAATACTCCATTCTCCCTAGAAATGAGGAAGCCACAGATCTTACTGTTGGTAAAATTGAGTAATGTGGAAAAGAAATTTGTCATCGATGAATTACTACAGGAATCTGGGCACGAAGTGCTTCGTTTACCCCCTTACCATCCTGACCTCAATCCCATAGAGATGGTTTGGGGTGACCTCAAAGAACAGGTAATCACGTAGAATAAACTACCATTGGATTCCCTCAGCTTATTCTTAAATCTCAAACGTTATCTGCGTCGAATTACATTTGTTAATTACTACATATTTCCTGCATTCTTTAAGGTGTGTCACAATTTGGAGGCAACATCCTTGGACAAAGAAGCGGAACTATTTAAAAACATTTGTTCCGAATACTCCACCGAGAAATGGACGAAAGTTTGCGGACACGTAAAGAAAATTGAGGAGGAATACTGGAGAAGAGACCAGCTGATGGATAAAGAAATAGACAAAATAATTGTTGAACAAAGTGGCAGTGAAACGAGTGGAGAGTCCGATATGTCACTCACATCCTCAGAAGAGAGTGAATGAAACCAATAAAAATCACAATGTAAGAAATGGATCACAGTGTATTTTGTCTTCCATTGTCAGAAATTATATATACATATATGTGTTATTTAAAATCAAGACATATGTTTACTTTGTAAACGGCGCGCCCGGTCGTGTAACAAAATGACGCGCCTGCCGCGCTGTTCATTTCTGTCTGCCGGGGTGAGGAAAACTGGCAACACTCTCTGCCCCCCCTGCAGTGTGTGAGAGAGAGAGAGTAAAGAAGGGGAGGTAAGGCCAGGAGGTGGGGTAGGTAGCCGTAGCTCCGCCCACCGTTCACCGAGAAGGACCATTTCAACGCGGCTGAACTCTAGTAAGTCATCAGATTAAATGATCATGAAGAAAGTGAGCTGAGTTACTCCCATGGCCACCGAGCAATACGAGGTCTGTTGAAAAAGTTCCCGAACTTTATTTATAACAAAAAAATACACTTCACTAACAAAATATTGGTCAGGGTCCCCTTCAAAGTAGTCTTCCCCCCAACATATACACTTATCCCAAAGGTTTTTCCACCTCTTGAAATAGTCCTGAAACGCTTCTCCCGGAATGCTCATATAATGCCACTGAAAAAACTACTGTATAAACTCGTGTAAGAGGCGCACTTTTTTTCCCTGAAATCGCAGCCAAAAATGAGGGTGCACCTCTTACACGAATTCCCGCTCGTCATCGCTTACAGCAAAATATAATATGTAAAAGTTAAATACAGTTTAAAAGACCCATACTCACAGCGACTACGACTTGTGCATAAGGAAAATGGTGGGGGAAAACGGCATTAAAAAAAAGGTGCGACTGTCCGGAAGGGTTTGATAATGGCCGAAAAGTTTGTAGTTAGGTCCACAAACGCTCGCGATAGGAGGAAAAAAAGCCCCAAAATTTTGTCTTAACTTCGACGCTTAAAAGAGGGAATTTTCACGATTTATGAACAAACCTGACGTGATGCGGTCTTCGGAATGATTTATTACTTCATAATATGCTGAAAAGTATTCAAATTCATGTCTACTTTATTTGAAAAAAACAAAAAATAAAATTTTTCTTGCTTTGCTACTGTACTTTGCACTCATTCTCCACATTTGAGCTCGTAGAAAACCTTGAGGCCATCCTTGATGGAAATATAGTTTTGTTTTTAACTATTTAATTTTACTAATGTATAAGAACTCTTAAACATATTATGTCCAAGTAGAGAACATTTTTACCTGCTATAAAGATTTCACTTATGCAATAACATTAAAATATTGCCTTTTCTAATTTTCACGTTTTCGTAATTTCCAGAAAAACCGAAGGTGATATAGGAATTTGAAGGTAATTTTCAGAATTCACAGAACACTACACCTCTTCATTTCAACGACAAAATCTTGCACATTGGTGATAGTCACTGATTTTCCTAGCTCTCAGTGCCTATTCCAAAATTTTTCATCACTTTCCCGTAAAAACAGAAACCACAATTTCTTTAACTGTTAATGTTACCTACTTAAAAATTGAGAGCGTAGACCACAATTAGATTTCTTTATTTTTAAAATTAGTAATTTTAACTATATTGGGGCCCTGCAGTGGAATTTTTATGAGGAGCGTAGCAATCGAAGTTAGATACTAACGAAGATAGAAACGAAGATAGATAGAAGAAGTACGATAATCTTTACTTTTCAACTACTCACGCTTGGTATAGTCTGGTTGGAGGGCAATTAGCTGATGAGTGAGTCAGCTGTCATGAGGCATGATGTTAGACTAACTTCTCTCCTTGCTAATATTGTTGACACCCCCTGTTGGGGGCCCCCCTAAGCAGATCGCCGACCTACCAACCTAGCCAGACCACCCCTGGTTCAAGAGAAATAGTAGCATCCACCTCCTATATGTAAAATAAAACACATTTGTTCATGTGCAGGTAGCAGTATTGTGGCAGTCATTTTTAAACATACGTATTATTAAAGATTTTTTCTTCATCACCCCATTCATTTCCACACAGCATTGCCTCTGGTCACAATCCCAACCATTGCACACAATTATATGGTATTCTTATTAGGATAACCCTACACATAATGGCTAAGGATGTGACCCTCGCTGTATAGGCTTTTCTTATGGAATTTAGTTTTGAGGTACGTCAACCAGCAAAATAAATTTCAGAATACAAGTTGCTATTAGCGTCCTACGTATTATCACTCTACTATTCTTATTTGTTCTTTTCCATAATAAATCCTCAGAGCCTTTTATAGCTTTCTCATGAACCTTAAGCTCATTTTTTTTTCTCAGCTTAAGTTCATATCCAAAGCAACTAATACAAGGAAAGCCTATGATGAGATCGGATACCTGGGTCAGCACATGCCTGTGTTAGGTGGAAGATTAGGAATATTGCTTTGGTTCTGTAGGAAAGAATGAGTGGTATATTGATCACCTTTTATTGAGATATTATAGAAACAAACTCATGACACATTTCTAGACTAGTGAAATTTTGCACATACAAATGTTTCCTGTTCTCTTTATCAGTAAATTTTGCTCAGACCAGAGCGAGTTATGACTATCGATACATGGGAATTTCGCTTTAAGAAACTCCGTTATATGGAGATGCCACTGTAATATGAAGTTTGACCTTCTGATGATATGATTGTATTCATCTATCTGATGGATATATTGATATAGATTTCCTTAACATTTGATGGGCTAATGACCGGAGTTCTAATTGCGTCCATGGTACATAAATTATTCATCATATCGATATACCATCAGCCTTAAGTTGTCTTATTCAATATACCCCTGGCAGTGTCCCTCAATCTGCAATGGTAGATGGTTATTGTAACGTAATTAGCAAGAAGGATAAATTAACGGGCAAAAAAAGGACTGCATGGATGGTTTTTGAAAATATGAATTCAGTTGCATATTTGGACTGATAAAACATAACTTTGGTAAGTTAATCTGTCTCTCTAGGATATCCATCCATCTTGGATATTTAATCAGTGAAAATCACCCATTAAATTCTGATAAATCCCTTTTATTCAACATATATGAGCATAAATACACTAAACAGGCTGATTTTATGGCAATTTGTAGGTATCAGTTTAAGTGGAGGGGTAAGTGGTCTCTATTTGGACATGAATGATGCTGCAGCAACATGGTAGTCATGTTTGTAATGAAATTAATAAATGTAGTAATACAGTAAAAGCAGAATTTAGAATCCAATTTCATTACAGGTAGACATAATAAAGTAAAACCTCCATATAACGAATTTGCCGGGACCGAAAAAATGAAGACTTTGTTGTATCGAGGTTTGTAGTATGGAGGTTATGTACGGGTTGCGTTGTCGCAGGAGCAGCCTAGAGTTCGTGTTGCTTTAGAATGCGACTCACATTAATTTCGCAATCCAGTTTCGACAGACATAATAATCACAACTCTAATGTGGTATAGGTACCAATTACAATTACTCACGGTAATTGAGAGTGAAATCTAATCAGATAATCCATTCATGTTCCATTAAAAAGTGATTTGGCTCTCGCTAGTATTAAGCAATATGTGAACCCTCACCCAGTAACAACGCTGTTTGTTTTGCTTTCCAGTATATTAAACTAAATACACCCTTCTCAGTTCTTCTTGGACCTTTCCCCATTAGAAAATACGGGCTGTTTTCAGTACTAAAGCTGTGGAACTACGATCATTAGTGATTCAAGCTTTATCTCATGTGTAAACAAAATTGTATTTAAAATTATGTAGGACTCCTACAACATCCTACATAAGAAAATGTAAGAGAACCTAACCTCCTCCCCATTGCACTAACTTTTGAATTGGAAACATTGCAAGGTGCACGACGCCCCAAACTTATCGTAATCATCAAAATACAAGTTATGTATGGTCTTGATAAGGCCTGCCATTTTTTTGGACTAGTAAAAGTCTTCGGTATATATGAGTAACCCATCGGCCTTGTGAAAGTGGTCACGTGACTTGTACACTTGTGAGAAACAGCCCCTTGGTCGTAAGTCGGAAATGACATGTAGCAGAGTGGTGATTAAACTGCCAACAGACCTAGTCTCCAAATGCAAATGTTCCAAGTGATGTAGCTTTGTTATTTAAGGTAAAAGCCAATTTTATCTGCAATCATTTAAACTGCGTATCAAAATAGCAATATTACTCGTATATTAAAACATAATTACAAATTTGTAATACTACTACCCGCTAATCAAAGAATGGATGTGCTAAATTTGAACAAAATTATTAACATCGAAGCACCTATACAGTTAGTCTACTACCACCTTGAAGAATAGTCCGTATTAAAAGTCATTTTTATAATTTACCCTCTCCAATGCTGGTCATGTCAATTGTACTTAGTGAAAAAAAGGGACATTTGTTTGTCTCTAAATGACCTCGCGAACAACTTCAATCTATCGACTTTTTACCGAAACGAACGACTTGGTCGAAGTGATTTTCGAGTCGATGTAGCAGATCAGCTGACAAATAGATATGCGTATGGTTAGGTGCTAATGCACTACTGAGATTTATTAACTTTGTTTGTTCACAGTCGGAGACAATAACTTTTCATTGTCATATTTCTTTTCATAGCATAGTGCCTATAACAGACCCTTAATAAATATTTGAAGTAGCAATTGTGATAATAGTAGCGTTACAATATCCCCAGGTGTCTCTTTGAGTTCGAAAGGTTAGAAGCCACTGGTTTCAATATGGAATCTTTGATGACAACTTTATCAAAAATTATCTATCGTTAATAAATTTTTAAAGGTAGTATAAATGAGATTTACTTAATGTCCTTAACGTAAATCATGCCTGTGGATGGCCACTCGGCGAGCATTAGGCGTGAGTCTAATCCCAAGGAGAACTTGGGTTAGGGGAACTCGGCAGGATATTACAGTCATCATATATGTGCTCAGTGACGTCAGATTTACTCATGGAAGGCACTGGAGATGTTGGTTGTGTTGGAGAAGCAGACTTTGCAGGGGCTGTTTCCCAAAAACTGTCGAATCGTGGCTGCACTGTCCGTTTCTTCTTCTCATTATAAATTTCTTTATGGCAAACAAGAGATGCCTGGATCACTCTTTCCACTTTCGCTAATCATTCCACTTCTGCATCCATACTTTCTAGCAATTGAAGACCTTCGTTAAATTTGCTAAATTCTTGGGCCAAAGTTTTTGTTGAGAATTGCTTTGGAGATGTTCTTTCACATTCTTTTTCAATCGTTAGCCGTGGTGAGATATCTTATCATTCCCAGGCAAGTGGTTAACCCCCTCAGTGCTATGGGCCGATATATTGGCTTTTGCTCCATGGGCGAAAAGTGCCACGAGCCAATATATCGGCTCGAGCATGAATTATTTTTCAAACTAATTTTGTTGTAATAATTACATTTATCCTTTATGCAATGTATCAGAGTATTATTATCAAAAATTAATTCATTTTTAATCAAATTTTAAAAAACATTACATTCATATCTAAAATAGTAACTTCATAGTGTTTTTTGTTTTTCATAAGGTGTTACAAAACTCTCGAGTTCCCGCTGGCACTTTTTGCACCGAGTTTCGGTGATACTAAGAGGGTTCATGAAAATCGCTATCAAATATTCTGTTGGCTTCGTTTCCAAAAGTTCAGGGACGGTAATACTGAATTTAAGACGAAGGCTAGTGTGTCATGATCAGGTCCCCACAACCTGTATGAATGGGAATTAAGTGTAATTAATGCAAAATTAACAGCAGCTCTATAGCAAATGAAATTTTAAAAAACTTTCAGAAATCACTTACAAAGATTGAGAAAATGTTGTATTACATTCTGACGGCGATATAACCGAAATTAATAATACAGTAATTTTTGCTAGTGGCTCAAGAAATGGGGTCGTTATTCATTGTCATGCCAGTTACCGAATTTTTGCTGCCATGTATAAATTGTAGTGTTAAGCATTCATCTGGAAATAAAACAGGGTACGCGTGAATGTTAGTTTTTTTAACAATCGGCCCACGCATTCTCTTCATACTTGGTTGTTGATTGGAATACCTTCAGTGTGTTGGCCACCATCTCGGTCATGGTCAGTTGTCGTAAATGGCAGGATATTTCAAAGTTAGAAAGTGTAGAATTGCAGAATAAGATTTCATAACAAGGACACAAAAATTGTTGGGGTCTCAAGAAAATGTCATAAGTAAAGGGAAAACTAAAATTCTGGGGGTGTAAATGGGGAGGTTATACTGTGTGGCACCTAATGCTTGGTCTATCAAAATATATAACATTGTTTTGGCAAATTTATCACAAGTGTCATTATCCCTTGCCTTGAATAATATGGCTCACGTATGGAGACAGTTTCGTTGGTTTTGTCTGGTTCTACTATAGTTAGGGGTGTGGTGTTTTGTATTCTTGTATTGAAACAGTATAATTTGTGGTACATACATTGTTCTTCAATATCATGGAAACCACCAGAATGATGTGCCAAATGTTTCTGAATGTACCCCTATTTTTGGCAGAATATCAGTAGTCTCAAAGGGTAATATTGACATGACACAGCAAACATAAGCTTTGTGACCTGACCCTGGCAGTGACTGTGGGGCAACAGTCAGCTGATCAACTGCACACAATACTAGTCTGGATGTCCAAAGATTACCAATTCAGAGTACATTCCTGAAAGAACTGGTCTCACCTCATTTAAGTGGGGAACCAGCATCAGAGTAGACCCTAGCCAATTTGTCACATCTTTTGTGTAGGCTTAGGTTTAATGTTGAAATTTTGGAGGCTTGGCAATGAATTGAGGAATACATTGTATGGTAGTACATTGATTTGTGAACGTTGGTAGTTAATCACCCGGTGAATATTGTATGCCTTTGGCGTGACTATGTACTGCACTGAAATGATACAATTATGTTTGGTTGTATTGTTTTTGGCTTGAAGTTACTCTTAAAACTGTTCACCTGTTAATAGCTGCATATTGTATCTTTTTTTGCACTGTGAATTAATTGATGCCTCAGAAGTGCCCTCTCAATGGAATTGGATCCTCTTGAAGCGTCTGTGGCAGTCTGGTTTGGTGCGAATCTTATCTGATGCTTTTTTCTCCTCTTTCCGTTGCAGGGACCAGTCGTGACTGACAACGGGAATTTCATTTTGGATTGGAAGTTCAGTTCTCCAGCTTGCTGTTGGGATGAAGTCAATAAGGAACTGAAGATGATACCAGGTATTTATCTAGGACAGCACCTCTATTGAGATTGGAGGGGAATACGTACAATATAACCTTGATGTAAGGAGTCTTGTGAGAGCAAATTCATAGTTAAATGAAACTTGTGGTCCTAATTGTGCAGATGTACATGTTCAAGGAGTGTCGTAATATAACTGATTCACTGGTCCAAAGAGATTCTTATTATCAAGGTTTTTCTGTACCTTATTTCCAGGTTACGGATTGTGCTCTAATTAGATGCTTTGGTAGGTTATGGTCAACTATCGAACATGCTGAAGGGATGCGATCCACCTTGCACAAGTGTTTACTAAATGGGTGTGGAAAGAATGTGTTAATTATGGTAAAACCTCCATGTAATGAAGTAGCTGGGACCAGAAAAATGATGACTGTCGCTTGGAGGTTTGTTGTGGGTTGCAGCATCATAGGACAATCGCTACTTTATATTGGGACCTCATGTTGGGATGGGATCCCCCAGCATCAGAGGAGGCAAGGCCCCCGAGGTCATCATCTCACGAAATTCTTGAGTCATCACAGGATACAAGGACCGAGAAAGATAAGAAGAAAAAGAAGAGAAGGAAAGTACCAATAAAAATAGGGACTTGGAATGTTAGGACAATGATGAGGGCTGGGAAGTTGGAAATTATTAAACAGGAAATGTATAGAGGGAACGTAGATGCCATGGGGCTGTGCGAGGTGAGATGGAAGGTCAGTAGGGACTCCTGGAGTGATAGTTTCAGGGTAATTTATAGTGGTGGGGTTTAAAGTCAACGTGGTGTAGCTAAAGTATTGAACACAAAATTGGGAATGAGAGTAGTAAATATGGAGCAGGTGAGTGACAGGATACTAGTTGTAGAAATAAAAGCATGCCGTACAAATTTCGTATTGGTCCAGGTGTACATGCCAACAAGCAATCATAGGGAGGAAGAGGTGGATGAGGTGTATGAACAGATAGAGTAGATAATCAGAGAAGTCCCAGGCAAGAAAAATCTAATAGCAATGGTGAATGGTAACTGAAGTGGTTCAAACAAGCAGGCGCATCCAATGTGCCATTAGATGGTGTTTTACTACGTGAAAAGGCCTCAAATTTAGCTAATAAAATGGGCATAAGTGACTTTAAGGCTTTGAATGGTTGGGTTGAGGGATTTAAAAAAATGCTATGGGATATTATTCAGGTGCATTCGAGGTGAGGCAGCCAGTGTGGACACTTACGTTTGGGAAATATGGAAAAATGTCACTGTCCCAAGCATCATCAGAAACTACAGCCCAAATGACGTTTTTAATGCCGATTAGATAGGCTTGTTTTTTTTATTTGCTTCCTGATAAAGCTCGGACATTTAGAGGAGATAAGTGTCATGGAGGTAAAATGAGTAAGGAGAGGCTGACTGTCCTCAATGTTGCAACAAAAGTGGAGCAGAAAAATTGATTCCGTTAGTGATCGGGATATATAAATACCCGAGATGCTTCAAACATGTTCAAACATTACCTTGCACGTATGATTGCAACTCAAATACCTGGATGACCACTACAATTTTTGGAAACTTCCTGCGAGCACTGGATGCCAAGATGGGTGGACAAATGGTAAAATTTTGTTGCTAATTGATAACTGTGCTGCACATCCAATAGGCACTGCATTTTTAAGAAATGTTAAAGCGGTGTTTTTTCCTACAAATCGCATGAGTGATCTTCAGCCCCTCAATCAAGGCATCAGACAATGCATGAAGCACAAGTATAGGAACCTACTTGTCAATGAGAGGTTGGCCCGCCTTCATGAGTCGGGAAGAAAAGTAAATATCCTGAAAGCGATGCATTTTGTGAAGTATGCCTGGGACTCTGTCACAGCCTAGAGCATTAGAAATTGCTTTTGGACCTCTGGACTTCGTCGCAGTGCAAACTAGAATGATTCTGCATTGCTGAGTGATGAGGCAGCACATGAGCACACACCTGAGGGCCGGGATGAGCTGTTCTGAGAAGGCAAAGGTATGACCTTCGACGTGTATGTCGCCTGTGATGCCGACATCGAAGTCTGCTGGTTGGTTGTTGGAATTTATGTGACTATTAAAAATGAAGCTTTATTTATGGAGATAAATATGTAACAAGATAAAAATGTGACGATCGTGACAGTGCGACAGTTTGTCACCAGTCATGAGGTCGATGAAAGTGTGATGAGTGCTCTAATAAAAATGGACTTACTATCAAACTATTAGGGTTTGAAAACTTGTTGCACTGTGTGGTGTCAAATTCTCTTACTATATCCCATGGCTGCATCTACAAAGTCACTACTGCACTGTGGTAATGTGCACAAAACTTTTCAATTACAACCAGAAAAACAGCAGAAGTCAGCGTTTTAGCAAAAAATACTTGAAAAGATTTGTAAACACCTCATTGAAGGATAATGAAGAATGCATAAGAATATGAAGAAAATACAGTTGTGTTCACTTAACTATCATTCATTATTCCTAACAGAAAGATTGTAGACTTTGTTCCTGACAGATTCCTAATAGACTATAGTGATAAAAATTTCTTTTCAGTTTAATTTTTAATGCTAAAGGATGGGATTTGAGATAAAGGGAAAACTTGGACAACTCATGGGTTCATAAATTTACTAGGAAATTTAAAGAGTACATAAAAGTGTCTTATTTTTTCGAAAATTAAAAATTTCTAGTAATGGTCCACTATATAGTTACTAGAATATTTTAATTTTGGATATGGAGAGATTCCACAAAGTCAAGCCTGAATTTATTAGTTGTATGTCTTATTTTTTATTTATGTATTGTTAATGATGAGGAACTGGGAAAAATATAATAAAGGGCGAACAGGATTCTAATTTGGGATTCCATAAATTTAGGATTCCCATCACTACATAAATCTTTCTACGAAGTGTGAAGGTATTTTGATGAAATAGTTTAATTACAGAGCCTAGAACAAACACAGTTGTGCTCTTAATCTTGATATTTATAGCAGTGATCTATTTGAGTTGAAAATCTGTTGTTTGCACATCCCTAGTATTCATATTGGATGGAAATATTGACACCAAATTTCAAATCATCCTCATATATTATCATCATAAATTATTTACCGGTGATGTAATTGTGAAATTTGTCTTCATTTTCTTGAACATTATTTTTCTGCACAGTTCACCTTCTGCATTAATTAATTCAACCTATGGTGCAAATATTCTTACCTGGCACAGCAAACCATTCTCCATTCAGCCACTGCTGCTAGCGTCCCAATGCCTTCATATAATCCACCGTTCTGGTCATTACATCTTGTAATATCTTCTAACAATTTTCGTCAAAGCGCACTAAATTATTTTGTCATTTGTGTCTCTCTACATACTCTGATATTTTCTTGTCTTTTTGTTTACGCATCAGGTATTTCACTGGTTGGTTTAGAAAGGTCTCATCAAATGGAACTGCTTACACTGGCTTTTCGAATTCCGACTGCACCTTTATCTTGAATCGAGTTCATTGAGCTATGTTTGAAGTAATAAGAATTCAAATATTCAGTCATCACAGTCACGCTCTTTACTGGTGAGGGTCTCTCACTTTATTTGATTCTCCACTCCAGTGGTTACTGGTATGGCCTTGTATCATCCTGCCCTAAGGTGATTGCTCATTTGCCTTGTAGGTAACGGGTGGTTTGAATAATAAATACCCCAATCTCAAACCCTATGCAAGTCCCATCTTCGTCTTGTTTTCCATGAGGTTGATGGGTCCGTGTCCCCAGAGTGATGATAAGGCCAGCGGTCTTTGAAATGTCAGCTACTAAGGAAAGCTATCAACCTGTGAGATCATTCTCTGAGAAAGCACAAAAGCCCATGACTGGGATGCCAGTGCATAGCCCCTAATATCCTGTCCTCACTATGCTCATCTTAGGCCAGTTAAGCCTGATTATCCTTAAATTTCTTATTCATCTTCTTAGTGAAGAACACTTCCTTCTCCACCTACGCTCACTCAATCTCCCAGCTCAACTCCCCCGACTCATTCCTCCCACAGGACACCCTCTATGACTTAGATGGGTCCTCTCTTTCATGCCCTAAATAAGTTCATATGCATAGCACTAGCGAAAGTTTCTGGTGCTGCACTGAGGTTGAGTTTGAGAATATGCTGGTGAAGTATTCAGCAATACGAAGTGAGACGAGGGAGGAAAGTTGCTTATTCGCCGTTTTCACTGTAGATAGTTGGGCCTGATGCTTGTTACATTTGGTTATAGAAATGTCAGCTGGTACCAACTGTGATTGAATTTCTAACCCTGGTTGGCTGATCCGAGCTTGCCTGTAGCATGGGTCGGAAGTCAATTATGGAATGCTAATAGTTCCACATTTATGACATGTGACAAACCAATTTTACTTTAGGACCGGACAGAGGTTTCACTAAGTTTTGAATGGAAAGTAACATAGTCAGCCCCAAGTGGGCCATTTATCACATGGGTTGTTAGTGTTACTTCTCTCCAGGAACATAGGCTGGTTTGGCATATTCTTACCTCTATGAGGGATAGCATAGTGGAAATGGAGCATAAACTTGTTTATCTTTCTTGCAGGTGTGGTGGACACAGGTCTGTTTGTCAACATGGCATCGTGTGTCCTCATTGGCATGAGTGACGGATCAGTGAAGGAGAAGATAAAGAGAGCCGTGTGAACAATTGATTGAGCATCACGACCTCCACCTCTGTTCTGTCTAGGGTTGCAAGGGTCTTGTGGGACTGTGTGCAAGTGGCCGTCTGAGATGTTTGAGCAAAAAGCACAATTGTTGATTTTCATTTCCAGGAAGTAGTGTACATCAGCTATGTGCTACAGCTGTGTGTCACCCGTTATTCTGCTATATGCCTAAGAAGAATAAAATGGTGACTCTGGCCATCTTTTACGAAGTGCTGAACTCCAAATGTAACAGTTGTTCTCAATGTTAATATGTACTCAGCCACATTAATAAAGGGTTACAAGATTTAAGAACAAGCATGATTTAAACCCTGTGTTGTCTAAATAACGACATGGATTTCCATGACGTTCTGCAAATTATGGGAAATATCATCCAATAAATTTATTGTAAGGCTTCACTAGTGATACGCTTGGTCCATTTGATCTTCCTCATTCTCGGTAGCACCACATACCTAGTTACTTCCAATCTTTGCCTAGCAGCTATAATTTAATGCAGTTTGATCCTAGCTTCAAAAGTCAATTCCACTAGGATTCTCGCAGCATTTCATTATTATTCCCAGGTGGCATTTCATAAGCTGATGGCTTTGAATGGTTAGGAGGTGGGGAAATATTTTACAGAGAAGATTACCCTTTGACAATGAAATATAAGGTAATACATAAATTGCGACTTGATGTTGTTCGGGAAAAAAATGTTCCGGCTAGAAGGTTGCTCCTTTGACCATTTGCACAACTTGTTTAACACATTCAATGTTCAAGGATGTTCTGGAACGTCCTGTGGGTGCTATCGAGAGACGCAGGACGTTCCAGAATGTCCATGTTCAAGCCATTCTTTACCGCCAACCAGAGGACTCAAGTCACTCATAAAGTGATCGTGATTTTGCTGGCATCATAGCTTAGGCTTTTACCTTTTCTACGGTGTGTTGCGTTCTGGAAAGCGTTGTTTAGTTACATAATGGTTATGTTTTAAACTTTTTGTCAATTTTTATGGTTTGAATTGTTTGATTAGAAATGAATCTTAGTTGTTTTTATCATTTTTATTTCGTTTTTGTTCATTAGATTTGATTTAACAATATCAATTCACCAAATGCTGGATTCAGATTAATAAAATATTGGCCTTGAACTAACACACCGTGGGTGCTTATCCCATTGCGAGTGTATATGTATATTGTTACTGTCATGTTGCCCATAGGTGACATAGTTCGATATAATTTATATTGTTGGTGTATAGAAATCAATCTATAAAATTAATTAAGGTTTTTGAATCTGAAATGAAATCTACAACATTCTACGGCATCTGCTTATATAGGTATTTTTCTACGTCCACATTTTTTATTTGATCTAATCTGACATATATTCATTATTTACAGAATCTGTACAGTAATGAAGAAAAACGAATAGTTACAATATAGTGAATGAAATATAATGTATTATTAATAATAGCAAATAACAAAAGGTTACAATAATTTTTCTTTTGACACTTGACTGTCAGTTGCTCCCAAGTGTCCAATGTATTACTATGTCAGTTTTCTAGTACCAGTTATAATTTATTAAATTCCCAGGTGGTGTTTTCGTTTTTTATTTATAATGTGGATATTACTGTTAAATTCAATTAAATTTTTACAATTATATCTTCCATGTATTGTATTTTGCAATCGTAAAGCCCTTTTTTTACCGTGGTCTTGTAGTAGATTGACGATCCATTTGTCAGTGTACACAAACAAGAGTGCGCGGTCTCTTTGATATCTATACATGTCTTCGTATTTAGGTGTGGAGGTAAATTTGATCGTACATTTTCCTTTGGAGAGGCTTTTTTTTCTCAGATCCTTACTTTTAGAGCGGTAAGTAAATTTCCTTCAAAACAGATGTATGATCCTTTGGGAAACCGGGAAGGGAGAAAGAGTCATTGGCAGTTGTCTTCACAGTTAACATTGTATTTTCCTGTTCTCTTATCTGAGAGTTGGTGTTTGGATGATATTCTACTTCCAGTGTTTCAGTTGTGTGTGTAATGTCAAGGTAGGGGAATTGAAGATTATTGGGAGTTATCTAGTCAACTATTATAACCCCTTTTTTCAACCCAGAGGGAAGAAGCAATTACAGCCATGTCGCCCCGAAGACAAGAGCGTCTTTTCGAAGGTTAATTGCATCAGTGCTAGGAGCCACCTACTCATTTCTTTCTTCTATATTTGTTTCTAGTGTACAAATTTATTTTGGAATCTTACAAGACATCTTTATAGACATTTCGGTTTTTTCTTCCTGCAACTCATCTTAGAATACAGGGTGGATACTGCGTGCATGTAAAATGTTAAATTGTAAAATTTAATGTTTTAGTCCACCAGTTGAATCAAATTTGTATGTATGGTATATAGGAGCACATCCAGGATATTTTTAGACAAGGAACTTTAGAAACTAATGGACAAAGTGGATATTGTCTTTAAGTGGAAATCGTCGGAGCGATGTCGTCCAATTTAGCAGCCCTAAGTAATCGAAGCATAATAGTTAATCACCATATTATGGTTTATAAGAATTATTTTATTCATAAGCAATAAGATTTTAAAAATAATATTCTCTTTTAATTTGTCGTATAAGGTTGGGAAGCATTTTAAAGAAGTAATCGACTTCAATCACCCACAAAAATTATGGACACGGACGGCGCTTTTCGTATGTTTTACGAGAAGAAGGCCGCATGATGTCTCTTCCATCGTAAAAGGGCTACGAAAGTGTCAAGTAAGCATTTCACTTTGCTTGCCTAGGTATCAAGATATCATGTTAACTAGGCGTTTGCCAAGTTCGAAAACGGCCTAAACTCGGGGTGTGATAATATGGACTTGTATGGAATATAGAAGTGAAGAAACTTTCAAATGGATAATATTTTATCATTACTACCTACGTATATTTGTGTGATATTTATTATTTTTTGCGGAAAAATAGATGAATTCGCTATATTTAAAGGCTTTTCAAATGTGAATATACTGATAAAAGATTTGGTACCTAATAGTTGTGTGAATAATTCCATACATTGTAGATGTACCGTCCTTGTTTACTTCATTGAACCTACAAAATCTATCTTCCTAACTCTGGAAGGAAAAGAAATGAAGAAATGATGAAAGAAATTATGTGAAAGAATTATGGTCCGATGGAAAGTACTCCAAGGTAGCCATAATTCCATTGGCAGCATTATATTTAGCTAACGAGCATCATAATTGTTAATAGCGTTGACATTGGAGAGGTTTTCACTGCATTCATCAAAGAAAGGGGACAATAAACCTTTAGAGTAAATGTAATTTGTTTTCAGCTTAATTATGTTAGTTACAACGCGCGTATTTATCAGTCAACAGTCAGAGATCATAGGTAGTTAGTTCGGAGTGTAATGCAATAATATATTGTTACGTGTTTTTTCATACAGGCAAAAAATATTATGATGCCTTTTTTTTGCATAAAGACGTTGATTGTGGTGAAATACAGTGAGCAATATGTCGTCCACTTTCGCAGCCCCAAGTAATCGAAGCATATTGGTTAATCACCATATTATGGTATATGAGAATTATTTTATTCATAAGCAATAAGATTTTAAAAATTATATTCCGTTTTAATTTGTCGCATACGGATGGGAAGCATTTTAAAGAAGGAATCGACCACGGAGTAGGATCGAGATAGGGGAAAAGGGGAGGAAAAGAGCCCGGATGGTAAGCAAGGGAAGAGGTTTTCAACTTTCCGATAGAGGCGCTGTAAGTGCATGGAAGTCTCTCTTTCCTGAAGTTAGCGTGGTGGAGAAAGGAGGTGAATTCGGAACTGTGTCGATTTTGACTGCCAAGAGTTTATTTCTTTGATTTAAACATTGAAGATTTAAACATTGAAATGACCAGTACGTGTTTTGTGCCGGGATGTACCAGTGGATACCGGACCACATTAAAATACAACCGGGAACATGGATTGAAGAATGTAAGCCTTTTCAAGGCACCCAAGGTAAGCTTTCTTCCTCTTACATGAGGTAATCATTTTCTTCTTTTCCAAAACAAGTTAACTATATTAACTTGGTAATATATTCGCTTTATGAGTAAACGCGAAGAATTGTTTCCCAGGTGTAGGAAACGAATAAAAGTGCGATGAATGTAACACGTGGTGTACAATTGACTACAGGAAACATTCCGGCATTTCTCTTCATTTCTATGAAGTTATCCATCTTATATGGTAGTTTTATTTTCTAATTTATGAAAATGTTGATAGTCCTCTCGTTTTATTCATCTTTTTAGTATTTTTCGCGGAAGTACTTAAATGTAATCACATCAGGAAAGGGCCACCGCTTTCTTTTTTCACGCCAATCTCTCCTAAGAGGGATACACCACTCGTTACTAATGTCGCAATAGTTTAATTGATTATTAATGTGTCCTTGTGCTCGTCCTTGGGCAACACGTGGTGAGTTCGCGATTGAATGAGTGCATTGTAGTTCTTCCCTCGATTTCCCGAATTTATGATTTATTCCCAGGAAGAGTGAATTTCCACTTTAATTTTACATCCGTTGTGTGATTACTGGATCATACCCAGTGTGTGGTTGAAATTTAATTTTATTTGCTTAATTATTTTCCTGTGTAGTTGCACAGGGAAGATTTTTGTAGTGAGGTAGACTTATAATGCTTTCACTTCTTTGTGACCCTGTAGTGCTCATTAGTACCCAGTTTTAATGGGTACTCTTTCTCTTGTGTGATGTCAAGAGTAAATTGTGAATGAGGTGTCGGATTATCAGTGCTATCAGTATCATGCTAGTGAACTTAGTGATTAGTGTGATGAACTAATATTGCTTGCCTTGTGTTGGGATGCTGTAGTGCTTGGTGACAATTTTTTTCTCAGGCAATCCAGTAGTAGTATGCCATAATGTGCGTGTGTTCCATTCGGTGATTGTCACCCTGGAAAGGACCTGATTTGTGAGAACTTATGTAAAATTGCCATGCATTTCATTGTTGTTGTGATTTGTTGTAGCATGTAATAATTACCCTTAATAAAGCCCTGAGTGTGCGTGTGATTGAGTTTCGTGAGGGTCACTGTTTCTCAACATACCCAAGTGGAAGAGTGAATCTTTGCTTTCATTTTGCATCTCCTATGTGTGATTGCTACTTCTTTTTCTTTTTTTCAGATATTGGATGGTCAAATATATCAGACAGGTTTATTCATGGATCTAGTCATTGGCAGCTCAAGAGGACTCTGTATTTGAAATCCAGTGCACTTTGACTGATATATTTGAAATGACTTTGATTGATTATTATGGAAATGTGAATTATTAAATAAATGTTTTCGCTTGCATATGCATTTTTTGTACGAGGTTATTCTGTCTAACCCCAGTTATCATACGTATTTCCATCGGTTGAATTGCTGTTAATAAGTATGAGATAGTTTTTTTAATCTTGTTAAGATTTTTTTCACTAACCCTTTGTTTGGGTCGTCTTTTCTACCGCGTAATGATCTAATCCAAGTACACCTGACTTTCTGCTCTATGAATTAAATTATGATCGGCGATGCGATCCTTTTTCAGATCCCGATGGATATTAGTGGTGGTCGGTAGCTTTGCGTTGTTCTTTGGAGTTCTACGTGAGATATTGCATATTCATCGGGATTGCTCTAACGCATAACCAATTACCGACCTACATAAGGGTAAATCCATTTCAATTCGGATATTAACGTTAGCTCTTCTTTCCGAGCGGATTAATAGGCGGCAGTGTTTGTATATTTGTATCTGTTACTGCTTAATCCCAAAGTTTTACATTGTATTCGCATTTATCTGCCCAGTTATTTCAGCTTCTTTGGTGTCCATTATGTTCCTTTAGGCCGTTTTCGAACTTGGCAAACGCCTAGTTAACTTGATATCAAGTTAACTTGATCCCAAGACCGACCGGGTAGAATCTTGACTTGACACTTTCGTAGCCCTTTTACGGTGGAAGAGACACCATGCGGCCTTCATTTCGTAAAACATACGAAAAGCGCTATCCGTGTCCATAATTATTGTGGGTGATGGAAGTGGATTACTTCTTTAAAATGCTTCCCAACCTTATACGGCAAAGTAACAGAGAATATTATTTTTTTAAATCTTATTGCTTATGAATAAAATAATTCTCATATACCATAATATGGTGATTAACTAATATGCTTCGATTACTTGGGGCTGCGAAAGTGGACGACATATCGCTCTTTGTATTTCACCACAATCAACGTCTTTATGCAAAAAAAGGCATCATAATATTTTTTGCCTGTATGAAAAAACACGTGACAATATATTAATGCATTACACTCCGAACTAATTACCTATGATCTCTGACTGTTGACTGATAAATACGCGCGTTGCAACTAACATAATTAAGCTGAAAACAAATTACATTTACTCTATACAGTCCCATTTCTTTGATGAATGCTGTGAAAACATCTCCAATGTTAACGTTATTAACAATTATTATGTTCGTTAGCTAAATATAATGCTGCCAATGGAATTATGGCTACCTTGGAGTACTTTCCATCGGACCATAATTCTTTCATATAATTTCTTTCATCATTATTTCATTTCTTTTCCTTCCACAGTAAGGAAGATAGATTTTGTAGGTTCAATTAAGTAAACAAGGACGGTACATTTACAATGTATGGAATTATTCACACAACTATTAGGTCTTACTACAACACACATAAACGACTATCTTTTATCAGTATATTCACATTTGAAAAGCCTTTAAATATAACGAATTCATCAATTTTTCCGCAAAAAAATAATAAATATCACACAATTATACGTAGTAATGATAAAATAGTATCCATTTGAAAGTTTCTTCACTTCTATCTTCCGTACAAGCCCATATTATCACACCCCGAGTTCGAACTTAAAACCGAGCAAGCATAGCAAGTCTCCTTTTTCGTTGACTAGGTATCTTTCCTCGATAGCTAGTGAACAAGCGCTTGGTGATGACTTGTCCATGACGTCATAGCTTTCGATGCGTACTAGGTTTCAAGGCAAGATGCTAGATTTGCCAAGTTCGAAAACGGCCTTAGAGCCAGTGTCGTCCGGATGGGCGTGGCACATTTGTTATGGGAATGTATTCCTGCGATAGCTGCCTTTTCCTGCATTTACATTCGTAGACATCTTCGGAGTTTGTTTTTCAAGGGTCTATGGTGATTCTACCGAGCGAAAATTTCGTTTCCGCTGGTCTGGTGCATAGAAACCGGTGATATAATTACTATAGGTACAGCACGGCCCAATGCCTTGCTGGGACCGCCCTTCGCACAGTGGCGTCGCGTTGCGGATTTTTTTGGCATCTGTTCCTTGCTGATCCCCCGTCCCAAAATTTCACTATGGCGATCGCCCTCCTATATCCTACTCCGTGGAATCGACTTCCATCAACCACAAAAATTATGGACACGGATGGCGCTTTTCGTATGTTTTACGAGATGAAGGCCGCATGATGTCTCTTCCATCGTAAAAGGGCTACGAAAGTGTCAAGTAAGCATTTCACTTTGCTTGCCTTGTTTCAAGATATCAAGTTAACTAGGCGTTTTGTCACGCACGGGAGTTAAATTGGGTCACTCTGGAGGCCTAGCTCAATCATCTGAAAGAAATAAATACTTAGTGAGGCCACATATAACTGATAATTTTGACGTGATTATTCTTGAGAATAGCGCGATGTATTTCATCGGGAATTTTCTATTGTGGCTTTGGGATGATACCGACCATGACACAGCAAGGTCCAAGGCAAGGACCTTGTGACAGGGATCTACGGTGGCGCCGCTTAGGGGACTCTTTTGTAACTGATTCCGTGCTTACGATACCACCTTCTAATCATTAACATAGCGTCCGCTCTCCTGTCTTTATACTCCTTGCATGTCACGGAGTAGTGGCGGTTGGTGGCGGTAGTGGCTGTATTCGCTGCACTCAGTTGTTTTATAGTTCTTACATCAGCTATAGATGTCACACTACTCTCTGCGGTTGACAGTGTTGTTTGCAGTTGTTTGGGCTGAAATACTGTGCAATCATCCGGCATGGGCACTTCTCGATACGACAGAGCAATCACCGTCTTTTCCCCAGATGGGCATCTATTACAAGTGGAATATGCCCAAGAGGCAGTGAGGAAGGGATCTACTGCCGTGAGTTACTTTTATTTTTGTCTTTGTTTAATTTGTCAGTTGTATTTTGGGCCAGAAATGATGCCATGTCATGCTGCCATATCACTAATTTTTAGTTGAAAATACCGTGTAGGTTGGCGTTCGGGGAAGTGATGTGGTGGTGCTAGGTGTTGAGAAGAAATCGGTAGCCAAGTTACAGGAGGAGAGAACTGTCCGCAAAATATGCCTCCTCGATGACCATGTTGTTATGGCTTTTGCTGGTAAGTAACTTTGTAGTCCTAGAGGATGAAATTCTGACCCGGCACTGTCCTGTTGGTGAAATATAACTTCCTCATTTAAGGATTAACTGCCGACGCTCGAATTCTGATAAATAGAGCACAAATAGAATGCCAGTCTCATAAGTTGACCGTTGAAGATCCTGTAACCCTAGAGTACATAACGAGGTACATGGCAAGCTTGAAGCAGAAGTACACGCAGAGTAACGGTCGGAGGCCTTTTGGAATCTCATGTCTTTTAGCTGGATTCGATTATGATGGAGAGCCCCATCTTTATCAAACAGAACCCTCGGGTATCTATTACGAGTGGAAAGTAAGTGTTGTGCTTGGAGTTGATGTCTGGGAACCCTAATGTTCGTCGAGTTCACTAATGGTTAATATATTTATGTACGTATCAGGCTAATGCTACTGGGCGGAGTGCAAAAACTGTTAGAGAATTTTTGGAGAAATATTACACTCCTGAAGAAGTGTCGACTGAAAAGGGTGCTGTGAAGCTGGCAATACGGGCGCTGTTGGAGGTCGTGCAGTCGGGACGTAAAAACTTGGAAATCGCAGTTATGCGCCGCGGTGAACCACTGCAGGTAGGCAAACCTTTTGAATGAGTTACGAGAAAAGGGGAATGTTTCTTGTGAAAATCTTTTATATTCTCAAGAGAATATTTATTTTTGCTCTGCGTTGAACATCATTAAGTTCTATCAAGTAACCCTTGTTACCAATCTATAAAATTGTATTCCAACAAAGAATATTAACTTGACATAAAGTGACACGTTTGAACAAATTTTAATGCTTAGCCCCCATAATCGTTAAATTGATAAAGTATAATGATTTCCTCACTTGGGTCGTTGTGGTTCAAAAGAAAATTTGGTTAATGTAAGATTTCCTGGGCTAAGACCCAGGTAGTCAGTCACTTGCAGGGTTGATCATAGGCAGTATAATTAAAACTGTGACTAGTACACTTAGGAACTAATAAAGCTGTGCATTGCACTCGTGATGATTGTATGGGTACACACATTTTTTTCATCCAGGTTCTACGATGAAAAATTTTATTGATAATGCTAGTTTTTAACAAGTTCTAGCAAGATTGTTGGAATTAATTTAGCATGTTTCTGTCTTAACTAAATACATTACAATATCAATACAAAATATGTGGAAGGGCTCTTACTCAAAATAAAAACTAGTAATCATTATATGGTTGGAATGCGCCCACATAATGAAGTATTTGAGACTTAATTAAATAATAATAGAGGGAATCAATAGGATGCCCAGTTTCAAAAGCGTCACTCAGTCATAGATTCCCATTAAGACTTTGCCACAGAAAGTGAATAAGAATCATTAATAACATCCAATGGTTTATTAAAATTCCAGGTACTTAACTGAGTGATGATGGCTCCATTTCCAGAAAGTGAAGTAACAAAAATTTCATTTCTTTTTTTCAAACTACAATAGTTGAAATCAGCCATAAGTCACATACTGAAGGGCAATATGGATAACTAAGTGATATCCTCATGTGATGTAATCCACTCAGAATGCTAAGGATACCACTAGATAAAATCTCCCAAATTGAATGAGAATACAGATACATAATTAAGTGAAATCCTCATATGATATAATCCCCTCCAAATGCAAAGGATACCACTTATTGTAGCATATGGATGTAACCAATGACTCTGGTACTTATGTGCTATGTATCCATTGTGCATACTAAGTAGAATTAATTTTCATTTTCCCCCCTCATAGATACGCTATCTTGGTGTATGAAAAGGAGTGCATTAACAGATTGGGTCGAAAACATGCCTGAATTTGCCATAAAATAAATAATATAAAAATACTGCCTTTTTTATTTGATAGCACAACATTCAAACTAGCTACTGAGAAAATTTAAAGAAAATAAAAGGTGGAGTTTTTAGTTATTAATTGATAAACAATTGCTAATTTTTATTGTTTAATTAAGTCCTATTTGTTTATTTTTATTTCAAATTACTCGAAGTTGGTGTTAAAATGTGCAAAACAGCATTATGTTTACAGTAAAACAAAAACCACTGCTTTGTGTGCTACGGATCCATAGGTATTAGCGTTTATGTGATTTTTCATTTTTTGCACCAAGACTTGAGGGAGTAATGTTTAAAGGTCCTCAACTTTTAATAGGTTAGGTCCTTAGCTTAAATAACATTATCATTGTTCATCACTACGAGACTGCTTTCACATATGTAACTTTGAGAGAAATCTGTGATGGTCACCTGACATGACTTTGCTCTGTCTGCCTGATTTGAGATGAACAGGTCCTGCTTAGTTCACCATGAACAATTCAGCTTTTGACTAACTTCCTCAGCACTAAATCATAGGATTTTCTGTTGATTCATAACATACTCCCTACTCATTATCACCATCCACGTATTATTGCATCATAATCCTCATCTAATAAATAATACATCATTGGGTAATTATTAATGAAAATTGGATAAGATTGGAAAGCAATGAGATTAACACACAAGGCCAAGCAAATAGGTAAGTTAATGAAGTCATAAGATAACCTATTTTCAGATGTGTTATTTCACACATAAATCTTTGAAGTACTGCAGCCAATTACTTACGGTTGCTTTAATTGGACTGAGTGCGCAAAAAAACTTGTCAAATATCAATCTGAAAAATAACACAACCCATTTAGAAGGATATTTATAAATTCCACAACAGAAATTGGGAACATCAAAATATACACTGAACTAAAATAAAACAATCCAATATGGCAAAATTCACTAATTCCAATTTTTGATCTGGGCTAATAGTACGTTGGGGACAAGGTGCAGAATATACAAAAATGCTGCAAAATCCATCGAATAAGGCCCCTCTGAAACAGAAAAATTAAAATGTCACTTAGCCACCAATAAAATGGGAATGCTATCTTTAAAAAAAAGGCACACATACTTTTGAAAAAAGACACAAATTGTCAAAGATAAAATTGTCAGCATTTAACATGATAAATTACCGCTACATGAGAAGTCAAAACCAACATTTAAGGTATTGGTGTCAGATGTTCTCCTACATACATCACAAATAATAGATTTCTGCCTGTTACTTATCAAACAGTACACCTCAAACTATTGCTTGACTTCACATATCAGAGAAGGATACAATCAAAGTAGACATAGAATACTCAAGTTTCTGCTAGTCATTGCCAGAGAATTACACCTTCTCCAGGATATAGTAGCACGTGGATTATCAGAGTACAGCCTCAAACTTAATCTGCCAAGCAAAGTTCATGTGAATTCATTCTCTGACTAAATATTATTGAGAGGTCAAAGTTTGTTTTATTTGAAAATGAATCAGTTAATTTGTTCAAATTATTGTGAATGAAAAAATATAAATATTCATTTTGAGTAAATAGTAATTTTTAAATTATTTCGTAATGGTTTTTATGCCTTTGCTAAATCAAGTAAAACAGTGGAAAATAATTTATTTTTACGAACTAGTGTATGATTCTTGAAATTATAATCCTGATATTGCTGTTTGATTGGAGGCCAATAAATCTTGGTGAATGAGATGTATGAGTGGGCAAAGTAGAGCATGACAACCAGTGGAGTGCGAGGGATGGTAAAGGAAGGAAGCTATTGAAGACATTGAGGAGTGGGCAGATGGGGGAAGGAGCAAGAAGCGATGGTGGCCATGGTGTAAGGTGAAATTTATGTAAGCTAGAGGGGAAAGGAAAGCATGGATGGCAAAGGTGTCATGCAAGTGAGAGGAAGTTAATTCAATTTTTTTAGTGGAGTCTGTTCATTGATTGCCACCTTCCTCGTATTTCATAATAATCTTTGTAAACCTGTTGAAAACCCCCCATAATACTTCCTTGCCTTCAATATACCCTGAGTGAAAATTATTATTACATTTTGTTGTGACATAATTTGCTACAGTTAAAAGGCTTGTGCCCCCTTGCGTTTACATCATGATGAGAATCTATGGTGATAAATATTTCAGTGGTGGTTTTAGAAATATGTAGTATGAAATACTTTGTAGTGATATGAGAATGAACAAATGATTCAGTAAGACTAATTTTGTGTCTGTAATGAAAGTGGTTTAGATAAAATCAGGATGCTTGACTTTACCCATAATGCCTGAATGTATCCAAAAATTAACAATGAAGAGTGGTATTTGGTTACCTATGTGAAAACTGCAAGTGTCAGAATGATCCATAAAGATGCCTCATGTAAAGACTTGAACCACTTGATTTCTTTAGTAATTGACTTTATAGAGAGAAAAAAATGAAGGATATTTAAGAGTTATTTTGTAGATGTCATAGATTTGAATTTTGATAAAAGGAATGAATTAATTCCCACTGTTGCTGGCTAAGGCAAAGCTTTTGAGGCTGTGATTATGACAACTCTTATCATATCATTGCTTGCAGCTTTCTGTAATTCCCCGATTGCAAAATTACAAGTGAGTGACATTATGCGACTTGCAAAGTGATTGGGGTGGAAAACTTGGCCCAGAAACAAATTTTGTTCCTACGATCATTATATGGTTTTCATGTTTCTCATCATCTTCTCACCTACTCTACAAAAGGCATCCCGTAGTCTGACATTGGCATCCTGCATGTGTGAATACGAGTTTATTGGAATATTTTTGTTTTATCTTGTTGGTGTATAGGAGGGGGTAAAGATGGAGGAAAAGGAAAAAGATTTCTGTGCGTTAGTTCCGTTTGAGGGGATGTGAACTAGTGTATGGTGTTTGAAAGTAGAGATTGTCCAGAGTTTTGGTACAGTGTTCAAGTTAATTTGTGAGAAGATGCAATAAATTGGACACTGGTAGGACCAGATCATCTCAATATGAGTTCATTTGTGGTGAGAAGTACAGGAATTAGTTGCCCTGGCATGATAAATGAAGGAATTCCCCAGTCAGTGCCATCTTTTGTAAGAAGGCTGTTCATGCCACCATAGTGCTTACTGAGAACTGAATGACTGACAAGGTGTAGAGATGCTCTCTTGCACATTTCGATATAAATTTTTTGCCTGAAAGTGTACGAATGAATTCTATTGTCAGAGATCAGTTCCCATCAATGAAAAGGCCATTTCATATAATCCAGAGATGGAGTAGCATTCTTTCAGGATTTCTGGCTCCACCAATATGCTGGTGGATGTGCGAAAGACTCTCTGCCTTGTGGCCACACTGGGTGATATCACCCATAAATATAATACATATTCTCTGATGAACTCTATGCTTCAGCAGAACGGTCTCCATCTTAATGGAATGTAGTTCTCTCTCCCAATAAGTGAATAGATTCAAAATTCAGTCTCGCATGTATTAAAATAAACTCTGCACTATTGCCTCAACTTCATGAGGGTGGTGCTTAAAGACACTTATTTCACTGTTTATCATTTTGCATTTGTGGAAGTTTGTTTAATACCATCAGTGGTTTGGATATTTTGTTTGAGGCTATAAAATATGATTTGATCAAGTAATTATACTTTTATATAATATATAAATACCCTGTAATTATGTTTTTCATGTTCATTGAACAGCAAACGCAAGTGAATGAAAATAAATAGTGTTCATTGCCTCTGGTGTTTCAGATGCTGGATGCAGAGAAAATTGACGAGTATGTCGCCGAGATTGAGAAGGAGAAGGAAGAGGAAGCAGAGAAGAAGAAGCAGAAAAAGTGAGAGCCAAGGATTAGTGACTGGATATTTTTTGGTGAAATGAAAATGTTCCTTTCTGTTCTTTTTTGTATTAATTAAAAGATTGTTTGGATTCAATCTCTGCCCTGCATTTTTTATTTGCCCGACTGATGTGTATGTATCGAGTGAGGTGTGGCTTTCTATGATCCCTAAGTATTTTGTTTTATCGATAATGCTCATGTCATTCGACTTATTGTCTGATTTTATGATGCGCAAAACATATAAGGTCTGTTGTATTCAAATGAACTATACGGCTGTGCCATCGTGGGCCTAAACATTAACTGGGCATTAACCCTTTCGCTGCTGTGAGCGTAGCTCCTACGTTCCGTTGGCAAGTGGTTGTTCCTACCCACGCTACTGAACTTTCTCTTTTTCTGCGAATGCCATTCTCCAAGTTCATTGTTATACATAGAACTAATCCCATCCCGGGAGCTTGAGTTTCAGGTGCAACGAGAGGCATACTTTCTGTGACGACGTAGGTTAGCGTTCACTTTATCGCCGCACAGGAGCTGGAACGTCTCTGCAGTTTGACCGCAGCGAAAGGGTTAAACGAGGCCTAAGTGTTGGATGAGTATTTCTTCGTGGCTGCAGTGTCTCGATCATTACTTAGTATTATAATGATTCCCCAAATACCAACTGCAATTAAAGACAGTTTGAACTTATCATTTCCATGGTGATGTGCAGCTTGAATTTTGAGTTTCCTTTGTATTGCATAGCCTTTTGTTGACGGCATTTTCTGCAGCCATTCCGCTCAGGTCTTCAGGTAAGGAATGACTGGTTAGAATTTCAGATGCTGTGGAAATGTGGAAACCAATTCAATGTGTATTAATCAACATTTGCATGGTATTATTTTCAACCCTGATTCCCCTTCGTATGAACCCTTTCCCATGGATCCTGGGCATTATGCGATGAGGAATTGTTGTATCTGCAAAGCTATGTTGGTGAATGGGACTGATGCAGTTATATTTATTACTATTTAAACTTATGTATTAGTAAAGGTAAGTTCTCGTGAAATTTGGTATACCTGTGTGAATCTTCTTTAGCCAGAGGTTCACTTTTTCATTCACCATTTTTTATCTTCTTGGCTTGGCAATTGCCATATCTGTCTTCACTAAGTCCCGTCTGCTGCTTCCCACTCACCCAATATCCCCCTCTTGATTGTGGCCTTCAATATCCCCTTGTTACATGCGCTCCAACCACCTGCTTGGTCTCTTATAACTCTGCTCCAGAAATTCCTGGCCAGGCTCATCATGCGAAAAAGGACTTCCTCATTCGTCTTCCTTTGCATCCAGCATATTTCAAGTTTTCCTTCCTGAAGCAAAAATAGCTTGTTTGTGCTTCTGCAATGTTATGATGCTCATGCAGTTGCATAATTCTGCATTCATAAATACGTTGATGACATATTTGCCATTTTCAACACAAATTTGATATAGAACAATTTGTCTGTGATTTAAACAGTTTATTCCCCTATAAAGTTACACATGAGGTGGAAAAAGCGACCAACTCCCATTTCTAAATCTGACCAGAAACAGTGACAAACTATCCTATGACGTTTACTGCAAGCCTATGCACACGAATAATTATGTTCACTGTGATTCCTTTGTACATAACAGCAATAAACTTGCTTCCTTTCACGTCCTTTTCCACTTGTTAATATACCTCTTAATAATTCGATAGAGCTAAACAGTATTAAATGCATTGCTAAACAGAATGGGAGTCTGTTAGTGACCATGTAGTCAAGAAACAAAAATTTAAGAGACTTGTCCAAAACTCAACTACCCTCACTGAAGACAACTCCCGTTACATTAAACCTCTGTACCACAATTAACTAAAGGCCTAGAAAAGGTATTCAAAACAGTAAACACAAAGATTTCATACAGTAATAACAACAAACATAACCACTTATTGGAGAACATGAAACACAGGATCGACACATCCAACGAGTCAGGAATAAATCAAATATCTTGTTCCTCATATGATGTCGCTTATGTCGGACAAACACACAGAAACATTAAGACTAGATTCAAGGAACACAGAGCCTATTTGAAATATAATAGACCTGAAAACACCAGCATCGCTCAACACTTACTCAACACAGTGCATCAAACCTCAGAAAACAACCTTCATCTTATTGGACAAACTCCTAGTTACTTACTTGACGAGTACGAAAGTCTCTACGTACCCAAAGTTAAAACAAACAATGTGAACTGCGATAAAGACCTATTCCGTACTCTGCACTCTTTTCAATTTTAGAATAAGGTGTTACCCACGGTCTCCTCTCCCTACCAACTCACCCCCCTCCCAAATAGCATCTCTTCAACGATTATGACTTCACTTCCTTTCACCCCCATTCATCCCAAAGTAAACTCTCCCCCCCCCCCCCCCCTCCATCAATGACCTCAAAACACCACCCTATTGTCATTGGTTCCTCTTCCCTCTCTCCCCTTCTTCTTCATTTTCGTATTCATACAATGTCTGTCCTCATCATTTTTCACTATCAACCTTGTGTTGTTACTGTATGAATGTATGTACTTAGGGCCACCTTGTGACCTAAATATGCGTATCCAAGGCACACCCTAATCTTTTCCCATTTTGCGTTCTTTGGCCAAGCTCATTTCGAGTCTGATTCTCCCACAAGTTGGGATCATTTGAATGTGTGAGTGAGTCATATTTCTGAGTGCTTTTGACAGTGATTGTTCTGTGTTTGTCCCTAGCGCGGAATTTATTTTCCCATAAACATCCACAGATTTTGGGTTTGTGGTCATAACCTAGGCATCCATAATGGGGGTCTCTTAAGCCCTGTGAAGGATCCCATCAGGGGTGCCCATCCCCCCTTATGCTGATGGTGCATTCCCCCCCAAAACCAAGAACCCCCGCTGGTGTATAGGTACTTACCAGGTTATAATTTGATAGGTAGTATGGAGTGATGCCGAGGGGAACAGAGGCTTTGGGAACTTTTTTAATTATTAGCTTCACAAAATCATTTTTAGCACTTTTCTGGCGATTAAATCTTTAATCATCATACATGTTGTCAACCACTGTGATATCCATATTTTTAGAGTTAGTTTTGAGGGTTTGGCTATATTGATCTTTGACAAAACCCTCAAAAACTAATTGTAAAAAATAGAAATAAAATCTTAAGCAAACTATTGTGCTTGAAAGGGGAACTAATTAAAACTTAATACAATGCTACCAGAATCCCTAAGGATGTGTTTATTTGTAACGAAAGCATTCTTAAAAAAGGAATAAATTGTAAAAATGAGAATCGTTTAGTTCTTATATCTTATTAAAGTTACTGAAGGGTTCTTTCATATTTCGAATTAAGAAAAAATATGGGAAATATATTGAATATTGCGCTCCTAAAACTACATAGCTGGATCCTGTATCTACCAAAATAGGAGGTCAACTTACTGCAAAGATACTATTATGATACTTCATACCACACCTTACAGCATTTTACAGCTCTCGCTAAGGCTTATGGTGTTTGGACGCACGGCGTTTGTGTTGTCTACATAATACAAATTCCATTTTTTGAAGTGCACTCATGCACAACACAAATGTGATGTCTTTCGCTTTCCCCTACGTCCCTTTTTCCTACCCCTTCCAACCAACCTTTACCCCTACACGAAGTCGTCTTCTGCTCATCCGAATGCCATAAGCTTTCGCGAGAGCTGTACCAGTGAAATTTGCAAAAAAAAGGACATCAAAATAAACCAAAATTTTAAATTAAGATTTGTTTTTAATTTAATGGAACCCATTCACATCATTATTCATAGCTCTTATTTAAAAATTATACTGCTAAAAAACTCAAATAATAAAATAATACGGATAAAATCAGTACTGGTGGGGGTAATATTTTGGCTGCCATACCCTTGATGTCCTTTAAACAGTTGTAGTCCTTTTTCTTTGCTCACTTTGACGAAGCAAATTTTACTATAACTTCACTGTTGTGAATGGATTTTAAAATGTCTTTTTCGGAAGAAAGGACAAGCATGTCAGAGAGACATCTCCCATGCTGCTTCTCAGCCTATTTTTTACTATTCTTAATCTGCTCATAACACTCTCTGCTGAGCAACTTGTTGCTGGCAATGTCAGAAGTGTAACGTTGATGGGTAAGGAAATCCAGAAATATTTAATAAACACCTTTAAGGCCTAATGAATCCTTTCTTGACCCATTGATCAAGAAATTTTTGTTCTGCTACATCAGGATCTGTACTTGGACCATCAGGCTTGTCGTCACAATAACCTTGGGTGTCACTGTCGTCATTATTTTGGCTCACTCTCATCACTGAAGCTCAGCATATCTGATAAATCAATGCTACGTTAGTTAACCTTATACACTTTACTAAATACATTAACTTCTTCACCATCGATTCCGTAATACACAAGTCACTGACGATAATCGGCCTTAAGGCACTATCCATATTTTTAACAACATTGAGTAAACCTTCGTGGCAAAAGGAAGTCGAATTTGTTTGACAATATTCAGTGAACTTTCTGGAAACAGATTCCGCAGCTGAAGACTTAGGGAATCAAGGATTTGAAAATACACTTCCGATCTTATTTTCGCTTATTTCTGATCTTGTTTAGAGTGCGTGTACATATATATTGTAACCTTTTCCTTCGTCCTCCTCGGAATGCGGGTGCGCTCTTGTAGGGAAAGGGGTGGGGGAGGGGGGTGCTGGACGTCAATATGGTCAATATTATTAAATATTTATGATAAACTTATATAGTTTTATAATTAAAAAACTGAAAATAGCATTATTCTATTGTATCTAGCTCTGCTACTTTGCCTAATTTCAACCCATCTCTTAAAATAATCTTACTAAACAATAAGAAAATATATTTGAATTGAAATGTTTCATATGTAGAAGTTACTTATCGAAGGGGAGGAGGGTGCAAGGGGTTGAGACAAATGCAAATGGTTGTCGACTAAGAGGAAGTGGGGGTAAAAAATCACTGTAAAAGTTAACGTACAGTGTATGCACGATCCGTAAGTCTAAGCCTTTTGACTGTACTGTGATGTGACCCGTTGGGAGGAGGGGGCGGGAATAAGACTGGAGGGATGCTGAGTCAGTTATGCTACTGGGTTGCATTCGGGGATCTTACGGTGGCCTGGACGACATCGCGGTGTGTCAGGTAGAGAAGAGTATGGAGAGACGCGGCCGAAATAAAAGGAGCTTTCGGCTAGATGAATAATTCACTATAACTGCATGATATTTCACTATACTACACTTAACATTCATGTATTGTTACAACCTTTCATTACCTATATAAATTATGTACTGTAAACAGGTAAAAATATTTACATTTAGTGAATTTCTTTAAGCATTTTGAAATTTCCCCCCGAATTTTTTAATCCTCCCAAAAATTTTTTCTATGGCGCAACTTCCCCCCTGTGGGCGGCCCTTGGATCCCATGTGGGGTTGAGTGGGTGTGTCTGTGAGTGGTCTCTGGCGAGGAATTAACGTTCTGGTAAACCACCACAGAGGGTTCTCTGGTTGAGGGGCTGTGGTTGGTCACTGATGCTTCCGTTAAACCAACCCAGTAAATATCTTCTTTCTTTCTTTTGATGAGCGTTGGCAATACTTATGGCCATTGGAGAGAAATTCTTTCCTAATGTTGAAATTTTACTGGAGCCTGTAGAGCTCAAGTTTCCTTGATTATAATTAGCCAAGGGGGAAGAATATTTTTTGGTTGCACCCACAAAATTATTTCCAATAACAAACAGATTTTGAAATTGAACACAAATCAGTTCTTTGTGGTGATATGGATTCTTATAAGGAGCCTAGCGTTTGAGTGGAGAGTGAGGGCAATGAATCTCCAGAATATGATGTGCAGAAGGTACGCTTCTCCTCCTCCCACCTCCATTCACAATATAGAGTAAATCTTCATATGGGTATAAGTGGAGGTTAGAGGATTACGTACTACTATTAGGATACTTAGATATTCAATGAGCCGACCAACTTCCCAATGTGTCATTTTCAAAGTGGGAAATTATGTTCGCCCTATCTTTTGTGTGTTTTACTCAATTATTCACCATTTTTTTGTTATTTAAAGATGAAAGTTTAAGCTGTTGTAAAAAAAATATGCTTCAACCCTAATTGAGTTATCAAGCGTAGCTTTTTCTCAAGCACCAAAAGTAGCAATTTTCCATTTGTATTATGCCATTGTGCACCACAAATCGAAGTTCATGTTCTCTACGTACAGTCCTGCATTATTTCTGCGAGGAAAAATTAAACCTGGCCCCCTCTAAGAATTAGTTGTGAAGTCATTAGGCCCTAAACATGTATAAAAGTTTTTAAAAACAGGAAAATTTGAAGTCATCTTAGAGCTAAGAATAAATGTATAGGAAGCCAAAAGTTGAAATGAATGAATATGAAGAGTTGATGTCTTTTTATCCGGAAAATGTCATTATATTTCAAATCTTACCTCGAGATCGACTATTATTGGAGATAGAGTTTGGATATAAGACACTGTCTCTGGTGTTACTCGGTGGAACTCCTTCATAATGAATGAAAAAGAAGTACTTGGTTATGATTCCACACTTTATTTAAAGCAACTCGACGGAGGTTTTGGCATATCATAACAGCCCTGGTGGTGGCAGGGTAAAGTCCTTGCCTGCTAACCCAAGGGTCGCGGGTTTGAGTCCCGCCTTGGTAGAATATTATCTGCCCAAGACATGGGTGTTTGTGTATGTACTGGGTTGGGGGAAGAGGGGACGGTTCCGTCTCATCCAACCCAGGATAAATAAAATAATTATATAATGCCATCATCAGGCTGCTTGCCAAGCCTGATGATGGTATAGTAGGTCGTGTTGCTTTTAATAAAGTATGGAATCATAACCATGTACTTGCTTTTCATTCATTTAGTTTGGAGCTGTCACGAGTTTATTTGCAGCAACTTGTGATACTCAAAGTTCCATAACTTTCACATTTATAATCATTGAAAGCTAATATTTGGCAAATCATCTTTTCGAAGTATATATTACCTTTGTGCCAAAAATTGTGAAAATCGGAGATAGTCGAGCCACGGCCTTGGCCGAGTTAGCATAGAATTGCCCCTATCTTAATTACCAGCCTTTTGTATTTTGGCCCAGAAAAATCTCATTGATTTATTTATGGCTAACTTTCATTCATTATTTCCCACCCTGATTTCATTATGGATCTACAAAAGCCTACTCTATTATCTCTTGAATGTTTGACTAGCGAATACTTCATCAGTGAATCTAACCGACTCAATCAGTTGTCCTACTTATCTTCCCACTCCTAGCTCTTCCCATGCCCTTGACATGCCATCTGCCCAAAGACTGCTTTAGACTGAGGTGCTCCGGAGGCTGAGTTGAAGGCTGGGGATGCACTTGGGTCTGGGGTGGCCATTGCATTTGGGTGGGGTCCTGGGAAAAGGTAGTTCTGAGAAAGGATCATTGTGTCAACTGAGGAATAGGCAAATGTGTGGTATCCAGGAATGTTTAACGAAACTGGAACAAAGCATATTTCGTTCTGGAACAAACCATAGGCTCTTTATGATTATAATTTTGGTTCGGAATGAAATTTTATGTATAGCGTGACTTTAGTTTTGTTAATGTTTAAAAAGTGAAAAAAAGTTTTGTTTGTAAGTAGAATTTTGAATGAAATATAACGTTATGGAACTGTTCCTCGTTTTGAATAGTTTCAGTTCAAGTGGAGTAGTGGATGGACTTTTGGTTCGCACTCATGGTTCCGGGCCCAATCGGGATTTATCTTAGGGAATAGTCGTTTCTACTCGCGCAGCAACAGCGTAAACCATGGGAATCCTAATGGTATATCTACAAAGTAGGCTTGGAAACAGTGCAACAATGGAACTATCGGAATACCATAACAGCGATCATCTTGCACATCTCAAAAACAGATTACTTACTAACGGCAGCAACATGAACATGTAACAACAAGAAACAATGTACAATATAATAATTTCTGAGACGGCAACGAATGTAATATTTGAAATCAAAACTTTTTGGAATCTTTGTAATCTGGGAACTGTAGGATATTTTAAAATACATGATTTCTTTGAACTGAAAATTATAAATTCCATTCATAATATCTTGATTTCAAGATATCTATCAATCACATATCCAGCCTGCTTCGTAATTTGTTAATCATCTACTTCCAATGTAAAAAGGTGCGCTCTTCACCCACTTGTGTCAGGCAGACTTAGAAAATTTTAGGATTCATCTCCCCTATACATGTGAATACTGTTTGAAAATTATTTTGCTTAGAAACTCCTACTTATTATGAGTGAAAATAGACTGAACCCATATTATGTTTTATGTAGCATTTTAAGGTTGTTACCTTAGTTTAACTTAAGTTTTTTAAAACACTGTCTTGACAGTGAGGGACGGGGAGGTTGTCATGATTGTGATTTATTGGTGTTCATGTTTGTTGTTATTTTCATATTTGATGTTGCTATGTTAGATGTTTTTATGTAGGTTAAATTAGAAAATGTCTATGCTAGCAAATTATATAAATAATGGCTGGCCAAATGATAGGAGTAATGAGTCAGACCTGGTAAGTAAAACAATATTATGTGTATGCAAGTGAGTTAAATATTATTGATTGGCTGATGTACAAGAACAAAAAATTGGTGCCCAAAAGTTTGAGAAAGGAGATGCTAGACCTAATCCACTATAGTCACATTGGGATGGAAAAGTGTAAAAGTTGAGGACGAGAGGTAATGTTTTGGCCATTTATGAATAGAGATATTGAGAATTTAGTAAAAAAAACTGTACAGTGTACCTACTTGAAATATAGAAGGTCTAATGTAAAAGAAACAGTTATGAATAGAGAAGTGCGCATTGGTCCTTGGCAGGTACTTGGTGTGGACCTGTTCCATTTACATAATTCAGGCTGGTTAATGATCATTGATAATTTTAGCAAATATATAGAAGTTGCTAGGCTAGAAAATATAACTGGTGAGTCAGTAAAAAATGTGCTAAAATCACAATTTGCTAGACATGGAGTGCCATATGTGGTATATTCTGATCCAGGAACACAATTAAATAGCATAAACATAAGAAAATTTGCACTACACTGGAACTTCACACATTATACTTCTAGTCCAAAAAATTCGCAATCAAATGGAATGGTTGAAAGATTGGCACAATAAAAAACATGTTTAAAAAGTTTGATGATGACCCTCGTAAAGATCCAGCTTCGGTGCTCCAGGAATATAGAGACACGCCCATTGGCGAAGGTTTAAAATCACCAATTGAGTTAATATTTGGCAGAAAAGTTAGTGGTCTTCCACCTACATTAAGAGACTCTCAGAAGGGAAAGGAATATCAGGAAATAAGATCCAGACTACGGGATAAACAATCTAAGCACAAGGAATATTATGATAGAAATTCACATGATCTTAAACCCGTGAATGTAAATGACAATGTGTAGGTAAGAGAAGAACTAAATACACCCCTGGTTCCTGGTAAGATAACAAAAATTTGTAACAGGCCAAGATCTTATGAAATTGAATTGGAAAACAAAAGGAAAATAGATAGAAATAGAAAACACCTGTTTGGTCCAGTAAACCGTGACTTAAAAGATAATAAAGTTTTTGACAAGGGCTTACGATCGCATGTACAAACTTCTGAAAATGAAATGGGTCACATGGGTAGAAGTACAAGAAGTGGATTAGATTAGATACGTTGGTGGAGTAATGCAATGAATCCCTGAGGCATTTAGACCAGTTTGGACCATTGTGCCAACCACCCTATCAGTTGTTACCCATAGAGTCCAAGTGCTTTGCTGAAGGCAAGCAGGTCTCCTACAGGAATTACCCCTACTTCATTGGGTTCTAAGAAAGGTGAGCCCAGATTCCTATTCCGAGTCCTAAGTATGGCTGGATGTCACGGGGGTAATCAGGCATGTCGTGAATAATTTCAACCACAATTAATTTTCCACCGGGTTGGTTTATTTCGGCTTATGCAATACAGATTTGGAAGCTCTACATAACCAACAGACTGTATTCTGTGTCGCCAGCATAGCGTCTACCCTGTTCCCCCTTCTTCCGCCAATCACCACGTCTCTCTCCTCTCCATGCCATCTCCTGGTGATAGCTGGAAAAACAGCTGAAAGCGCAAGTGTTTTCTGCTAGTCCGCTACACTGGACATTCGCAGAGTAGGTATATGGGAAGTTGTTTCGTCCGCCTCCTTGCACCAACTGCATGAAGGAGAATCTTTTATCTTCAGGAGATGAAGATGTCTCATCACTTGATGGTGTCCCGTGAGTAGTCCCACTACCGTTCGTATTTGACTCATATTTGATAGGAGGAGCCTCCTTGCAAAGCTAGGCCTTGGTCCCTATATATGAAGTTTGGCCTGCTGTAGCTTCGATGCATTTTGCCATATCTCAGAGTGTTGAGCCAGACCCCACATTATGATGTCAGTCCTACCAACTGATGATGCAATGGGTATGATTGGTTCAGGGCCAATCGGATTGCTGTTGGTCAACTTTTTCATTTCCGGTTATGCCTGCATGCACAGGTACCCAGAAAAGTTCCACTTTGCCGCGTTTGCCTATATTGTTGAGTGCTTCTCGACACACTTGCAGCAGCTGTGATTTGCACCAAGGTGAGCTGAGGGCTTTTAGAGCTGCTTGACTATCCGTACATATGTGGATTGGTCTGTCGTGCAGTCCAGCTTCTTTTACTAAATTTGAACATATCAGAAGGCCATAGACTTCAGCTTGAAAAACTGTAGGGTATTGCCCTAGAGGGATTGAAAGACTCCTGGCTGGTGTGCCACAGTAGATTCCAGCACCTGCTCTTTCTTCCTTCCTGGAGCCATCTGTATACCATACATAGGCTCCTGCATGAAGTTCCCTCCCTCCTTTTCTGTCCCACTGTGCTATATTTGGACAGTGGATCTTGAAAAGTTGGGGTGAAAGGATGAAAGTTGCTATTGCTCATTGTATCATAGCCCATTTCAGCAATAGGACTCGACTCTCTGAACTCCGTCCACACTTGTCTGTGGCCGGTGAAATTTCCTTTATCATTCCACTGTCCTAAGCATTTAAGACGAGGGGCCGCCATCCTTGCCTGAATTTCAGCTTCCACGTAAAGTGGCCCAATATTCAGGGTAGTTTCTAGCACCAGGGTTGGGGTAGTTCTCATTGCCCCTGTGATGCCCAAACATGCCATCCTCTGCAAGTGGTTTAGTTTGTCCCTGGAAAATTTTGTCTAGTCCTCTTCCACCATGTACATAATAGAGCAGTATAGAAGACTAGGTTTCACTACTGCAGTGTATAGCCAAAGTATGGATTTTGGTTGAAGTCCCCAAGTTTTGCCAAGGACCCTTTGGCAAGTCCACAGGGAGATGCAGGCTCTTCTTGTTTTTGCCTCGAGATGATCTCCCCAGTTGGTCTCAGAGTCTAAGATGACTCCCAGGTATTTAACTGTTAGTGAAGGACGTAGGACTTTTCCTTGCAATAAGGGAAGTTAAAGGCCTTCTCTCTTCCTTTTGTTGGTAAATATAATAATGGCACACCATCTCATCGTTTTGTCCAGGGCTTTTTGCATGAGTCCGGAGACGGTATCAAGGTATTTACCAGTGATGAGTATAACTACATCATCTGCATATCCTTTAGTGTATGTGCCAGTCTCATTTTAACTAATGAGAAGACTGTTAACTACCATATTCCACAGGAGAGGTGACTGAACTCCACCCTGAGGACAGCCTTGAGTTACAGACACTTTCATTGAGGTCCCTCTCAAGACAACCTTAACAGTTCTCAGTTCTAGCATATGCCTAATCCAGCTCACTATGTGGACATGGATGCCATACCTGCTGGTTGCTGTGCAGATTTGGTCGAACGACGTGTTGTTAAAAGCTCCTTTGACATCCAGAAATGCTCCCAAACCAAACATTCCGTGATCCAGCACACCTTTAATCCTGCAAACCAGATTGTGGAGTGCCCTCTCAATGGATTTACCTTTTTGGTACACATGTTGATACGGGTGTAAGAGATGTTCCTTTGAGGGCATTACCTTATGTGCCTGTCAATTATTTTTTCTAATGCTTTCAGTAAGAAGGACATTGGGCTGATTCCTTGGAAGGAGTTAGCTTTTGTGTAGTCAGTCTTCCCTGGCTTAGGTATAAAGACAACCTTGGAGATATCCTACATATCCTGCCCCTCCTGTAGAAGTGCAGGGAAGACTCCATCCTCCCTTACAGATTTATAAGGGCTGAATCTCGTAATTGCCCATTTTGTAACGTTGTAAATTATGATGCTGGAGGCCAATATCCATTTCATCCAGACAGGAGGGATGGGAGGACTCATAGTTTGCATCTCCTCTATTGAAGACGTTCCTATCCTCCTATCATTGAAGTCCGGAAAGTGGGTCTCCAGCAAGAGCTTTAGTGCTTCCTTGTCAGAAGACGTGAAGTCTCCCAAGTCCCCAGACAGGTGCCAGACAGCTCAGTTTGTTGTGTTTGCGGTTTCCACTCTGCTGTACACCTTCGGATGCATGAAATGGAACGTCAACGTGTTACAGAACCTCGACAGGGGAACGAGGAAGATGATGACCATCTGCAGAAGTCTTCATCCGAAATCTTCTGTCGCCAGACTGTATCTTCCTCGCAGTGTAGGTGGTAGAGGTCTGTTGAGCCTGGAGTGACTCCACAACAGAGTTCTCCTTGGAACAGCATGCCGAGTGCTCAAAAGCAGAGACCCCCTGCTAAGTCTCCTAAGAGACCACGAAAGTGCCGGAGTAGGGGCGTTTCTCTTCCAGGCGGCCAAGAGGGCAGCGGACGAAACCGCTATGGACTTTGACCTGATATCAGACGGTAGCGACGACGGCAAGTCCATCTTGTCGTTGAAGGCAGACGTCCTGAAGCTCGAAATTAAAAAGGCCGAGCAGAAAACCTTGCTCAATGCGCATACCGATAAGCCCATGCATGGATGTTTCTATCGAAACAGGGTGAAGCATGGGCTATCGAAGCAGCTGACGTTTGCCTTCCTCCTCTCCGCTGGTCTTAAGTCAGAGACCGAGGGTTTCGTCCTCGCATGCCAGGATGGAGTCATAAACACACTCGTATTTATTATTCATTATATTCAGGATGGAGGTTGCGGGCACGAGATGCAGGTCGAGCCCAGCCGGAGACTTTGAGCCACCATCTCTCCGGCTGTAGTTTTCACGCCAAGTCAGCGTATATTGCTAGGCACAATGCGGCCATGCGGGTGTTTTCCCAATCCCCAATCACAAATTTTCAGGACGATCTGTTTGGGGTCAGGAATCAGTACGGGGTTATAAATCTGTACGGGGCAAGGAGAAATTATTTTATGCTTCTTAGTCCGTTTTAAAAACGTGGTTGTTTAAAACTTTTTTTATTTAGATAATTATTTTCGCCTGTGGTCCCAGGGATCCCATAAACCCGAGGGCAGAATTATCCATCCATTGGTATTCCTGTGAAAAGCAAAGAGAGAACGTAGCATGCAGAAAAAACTTACTTAATGATAATAATTATTAGTAATAATTAATTAATAATTATAGGTTTATCAATGAATTTTTTTCTGATTTTAAGCGCATCGATTTTAATGATATAGGACTTCATGAGCCAAGGAAAAATCAATATTCTTATCAGTTTCCGGGTTAATATCGTGAGGAATATACATGCAAAGCATGTGCGGCATAGCATGAAAGAAACTAGGTTTTGTTAAGCGTATACTAGGAAGGTCCTCGGATGAAACAATAAAAGAGAGATGGTACTTCGCTCTGGTTTGGCCACAGGTCGAATACGCCGCGAGCATTTTTGATCCTGGTCAAATAGATTTAACCAAAAAATTGATAAAATACAAAGGAAAGCTGCACGCTTCGTTAAAACCTGCTACGAGCGTATATATAGTGTATCACAACTTTTGGAGGGATTAAGGTGGGAGCCCCTAGAGACTCGGAGACTACACACTAGGCTTAGACTGCTTGAGAAATTCAGAACTGGTGTATTCCAGAGCGACTCAGAGAATGTTATCATGACTCCTCACTACATCTCTAGGTCTCTAGGTAGATGCATTAAAATAAGAGAAATACACTGCCGAACAGACAGGTACAAATACTCTTTCTTGCGGCGCACAATAACCGACCACAATAAAAACTGAGCTCCGTTAAATTCACTCCCATAATACACGGCACCATTTCATCTCCCAAAACTTTACATCATCACACGGCTGGTGACCTAACACCCCCTTCCACACGCCCATACGGCGGCTCGCAGGGTAGTATGTAGATATAGAATTGCAAGAATGCATGAACGCGAGATGACAAAATAGCCCCTGCTCTTATAAAATTGTTATTGCACGCCAGATTGAGAAAATAATCACCTTAAATTGTGCAAGTTCGTGCCCCGTGTAAAACGGGCTCGATAGCGATCATTAATGGTAGTTAGCATGCTGGTTCATTATCACACGATACTGGAAAACTATCATGCCAGATAGTATCCTCGAACTTGTACCGGATCAAGTATCGTGTGATACGGGCTCTCAGGAACAGGGTTTAGGGAGCGCGTAAATTGGGAGATCTCTCTCTTAGAATTCCGCCCTCACGCGAGACGGAAGCGAGGCCCCCGGCCTCATCTCTTGCCCTCAAATGCTATCGTCAGCTCTTCTTTGACCCGATGTGATTTGTTATTTCTTTGTTGTAAAACGGCCGCTCGCAGCAACCTTGGCCACAATGTAATCCTAGGGGAAGGGGGGATCGAGACCGTTGAACCGTTGAACTTGAGACAGGGTGGGTGACGGTTGCTGTTTACGAGCAATTCGAAATATCGGGTCAAAAAACCCGAGGATAATGTGTACGAGGCCAAAAACCACGATAGTAGTTGAGGGTTAAGGGACTAGGAGGACGCCCAGAAGGTGTAATGGGAAACGAGTGCGTGGAGAGAGGTGGAACGGAAATGGGAAAAGCTATAAGAAAAGAACGAAGATGTTTAGCACCTGCATTGAGTAAATTACTTGCATAAATCAAGCTGAATGAGAACTACTCCAGAGATTTTTAGCTGTGAATGGAGGATATAATTTGATCACTTTCCGTAGGACTTTCATGCAAGAAGACTCCCTAATATTCAAGAGCGAACAGGACAGCCATCACTGGCGCGGGACGACCGATTATACTACCTTTGGGTTGGAGTTGTTCGTGTAAACTAGAAAGATGAAGTCGTGAAACACTCATAATATTAATTGAATTAACTTTTGTGCCGGGTTCTGAGTGAATTATCCTGAACAAGGGAATTTTACCCACGCGTAGACCCATCGTGCGTGGTGAAAACACATATAATCACCGATATCTAACTCTTAATGCAACTACATTTGTGTGAATGAGTCTTCTGTTAGTAGAGAGAGATCGTGTCCTAGAGTAAGCTCCCTTTGAATTGCCGCGTAAATCCCATACATGCCACGTGACCCATGTTGAGACCGATTTTTCCGTCTGCCTTGGGTGTGGTAATCACGGAGTAGGATAGTTTCTCGACATACCCAAGTGGAATAGTGAATCTTTCCTTTCATTTTGCATCTCCTATGTGTGATTGCTGGGTCACACCCAGTGTGTGGTTGACATTCATGAGGGACACTATCTTCTGATATACATGACTGTTAGAGAGCTTGTGAGTGTGTATGTTCTGTATATATTTTCTGATGCTATATGTTCTTTCAGAGGCATCTTTCTTACTGATGCATGTTTGGTTATATCAATAGTTGTAATGCACCGGAGGTTTGCATTATTAGTCACAGTATTTTATGTATTTAGGAAAAAGGTCCTTTGCCCTCAGTGACAGCTATCATATGGAAAATTTTCTTTTGTAAATTGCGTTTTTTTTCCAGAGTGTGCCTGGCAATTAACTCCAGCATTAGAATTCTGAAGTTGTATTTGGTCTTACACTTCTTTTTTTCAGATACTGGATGGTCAAATATATCAGGCAGGTTTATTCATGGATCCTTGTCATTGGTAGCACAAGAGGACTCTGTATTATTCATTGTTTTGATGCAGTATTTCAAATCCTATGCACTTTGACTGTTGTATTTGAAATGACTTTGATTGATTATTATGGAGATGTGAAATATCAAATAAATTTTTTCGCTTACATATGCATTTTTTGTACGAGGTGATTCCTGTCTAACTTCAGTTATCGTCCTTTTTAGACCGTATTTCCATCGGTTGAATCTGCTGCTATAAGTATGTGATAGTTTTTATAATCAATTGTTAATATATTTTTCACTAATCCTTTGTCTGGGTCTTCTTTTCTGCCGCGTAATGATCAAATCCAAGTACACCTGACTTTCTGCTCTATGAAATAAATTATAATGGGCGATGCGATCCTTTTTCAGATCCCGCTGGATATTAGTGGTTGTCGGTAGCTTTGCGTTGTTCTTTGGAGTTCTACGTGAGATATTGCATATTTATCTGGATTGCTCTAACGCATAACCAATTACCGACCTACATAAGGGTAAATCCATTTCAATTCTGATATAACGGTTAGCTCTTCTTTCCGAGTGGATGAATAGGCGGCAGTGTTTGTATATTTGTATCTGTTACAACTTCATCCCACAGTTTTATATTGTATTCGCATTTATCTGCCCAGATATGTTAGCTTCTTAGGTGTCTATTATGTTCCTTTAGAGCCAGTGTCGTTCGGGTGGGCGTGGCACATTTGTTATGGGAATGTATTCCTGCGATAGCTACCTTTTCCTGCATTTACATTCATAGAAATCTTCGGAGTTTGTTTTTCAAGGGTCTATGGTGATTCTACCGAGCGAAAATTTCATTTCCGCTGGTCTGGTGCATAGAAATCGGTGATATAATTATTATAGATACAGTGCGGCCCAATGCCTTGCTGGGACCACCCGCCGCACAGTGGCGTCGCGTTGCGGTTTTTTGAGCATCTGTTCCTTGCTGATTCCCCGCCCCAAAATTTCACTATGGCGATCGCCCTCCTAGTCCGTGGCGGTAATCTTGTTCTTCCTTTTCCCCACGAAGGTCGAGTTGATGCAGTTGATGAGTCGTTCGCTATGAACCTTGAGAAAGATTCATTTCTCGGATCTTTCGGCAACGAACAGACGAACAGCTGTACGCGATGTGCGCAAGAAGTTTATTTGATTTAAGGTGCTGTGAAGTTTGCGTACGCGATTGTATGCTTTTGATGATTTTCATGTTTTAATTTATTGAGTTTACAACCTGGAATAACACCGGTGAAACAATTTGACCAGCCCTGACTCAGTTCCTGTAATATGACATACGAGCTTAAAAAGTCGGACAAGTTGTAATTAGGTCCACGGATTAGAAATACTATTTTAGCTGCCAAGTGATTGGTGACATTGCTCCATAGATGGTTAGGTTTTGGCTCTTAATATTTACTGGAAAGTCAGCTTATATTGGTCGATATGGAGAAGCAGAGGTTCGTAAGTTTTCGCGAGTTCTCTTTCGTTTGTGTTAAATTTGTGTAAATGTACTAAAGGGGCTATATTTTAGGTTTTCTCTTCTATTGTTGGATCCCGGAGAATACTTTTTCGAAGATTTCAGCGCGATATTGATCCAGGTGGGAAATCGGGACGAAGATGAGGAAGCACGAGAACAATTGGGTAGAGTTAAAATGTGCTCCAAATCGATTATTTTCGATCCCAAAGACTTCACGAAACCACTTCTCAAAATGCCATTGAAGGATTGTGCGAAAATCAGTGAATGGGATGGATGTCATCCGAGAACGTAAATGTCACCCTTCTTGAACTTGACGGAAGAGAGCAGTCAGCATTAACCATTGATACAACGATAATAATATTGTAATGGCTGTTGTTTTCTTATAGGTTGTCCCAGATAAGGAATGCCATTGTCGTCGTAGTCAGACAGCACATCCAAATGCTGGGAGGAAATGTGATAGCTCCATATAAATTTGTATCCTCTGAAACCACGTTTCTAATCGTATTAAACTACGTAAATGTGGGTGACTGCTTGCCTCATTTCTGTCAACTGCATCGGGCGTCTGAGCTGCCTGTAGTGGAGCAAAACAGCATGGTAAGAACCTATCCGACCAGTCAATAACATTTCATAGCATAACGATAGAAGAACGCAGCAGTAGCCGGCTAGTAATGGGTGTCGAAAAAGTTAACATCTTTTGATGAAGACTCAAGGTTCTGTTGTTGGGTATTAGGTTGATGTATTGGATAGGTACTGACTTCCCGCCCCAAGTCTCTGGTTCTAAATGGCAGTGGTGGGGAGAGCATTTTCGATGACTCCCCAGCACCCACTTAGGTTCCTCATCTCGAGAGTATGTCCATATTTACTCCATCAGTTGAAGGAAAGAGAAATAGATTAGAGGTTACTTGGACGTTCGTTGGTGGTGATGGAGAGTTATTGGGGTTAGTGGTTGAATTTGAGGTAAGTTCGATGTGGAGGAAGTGGGTAAAGAGCGAGGGGTCCAGATGAAAATGATGCTTTTCCTGGTTATCATGGGAGGAAAATATTGAAACGAGGCTTTAATTGAGCGAGCAAGTGAAACGTGTGAACTATTGGTCATCATCATAGGTTGTTGGCTTGCACTGGCCCTAGTGCCACATCTATCTGCTCTCCACTTCATGCTCATTGGGCCTCGGCCTCCCAATGTGTCACTCAACATCCTTTTTTTCCTTCCTCCCCTCACATGGGCTTCCACCCCCTTCCAGCACATCACGTGGCAGACATTCACTCCTCAGAAATGCCCTCTCCCATTTTGCCTTATCTCTTGCATGCTTTCCATATCTTTCTTTCCTCTCCCACTCTCCTCAAGATCTCCTCTGTGCTCACCCTGCCTGACCACTCAATATTAAGTACTCTCATCCATATCCACATTTATGGCCCTTTTATCCTTTTTCTTTCTTGTATTGTCCATGCCTTTCAGCCCTAACTCACCACACAAAACATTTCACCAGCCGATTCTCCAATTTCATGCCCCATTTAATCCTTAGTAGTATCGTCTTCATCATGAATGCATTCTTTGCCAATCCAATCATTTTTTTTTATTTCCATAACACATTTCCAGCCCTCTGTCACCAAAGTCCATGATATAACTTTTTTACTTAATCCAATTTCCTTGAGGTCCTCTTCCATCTTAATGAAAAGAATAATGTCATCTGCAGATCTTTTACATTTTGCTCTCTGCCCTCGTATTTTTACCCCTTTGCCGACTTCTAGCCCTCCTACACCATCTCTTCAATGTAGATGTTGAAATGGATTGTGGGCAGATTACTCCGGTTGCCAATCTCGAACCACTGTCTTGCTCTTCCCGACTCCCATCGCTACCTTCTGAAAGGAATATTATGTGCTTATCAATCTTCATTCCCTCCAATCCACCCCCTTCCCTTCTTCTTCAGTGTCTCCAGTTGTCTGTCCCACAGAACTCAGGCAAAAGCCTTCTGGAGAATTATAAAGCAAAGGTAATCTTCTCTTACCTTTTCCTTGTCCCTTTCCACCACTCACCTCACCACTCCTATAGTCTCTCTCGTACCTCTGCTGCTCTCCTACCAAACTTTCTTCTATCACCTTAACCATTCTCCTGTTAAAAACCCTTGAGGGGGTGGGATACCTTGACAAAATGTGTTGGTAGATCATTGGCATTTACACAGCTAAGATGGATATGCTGGCAGATCAGAAAAACACTTATGATTTTCATGATTGAAAATGCTGAAGATGTTGGCAATGTTGGAAGTTATGTATTTCAAGTTTGTATGATGCCTACCACATTGAAGAAATAAATGTGTATTCAAAGCTAAGTCAAACATTTTTGCTGACAATGTAGTTGACCTTGAGATGAACTATATGGTTCTAGAAATTCCATGTGGAATATTCCTTTCTTTATGAATTCAGGCCTTTCTCGTGAGAATATTTGTGACACATTTGAAGTGATTGTGGAAGGCGTGAACCATGTCATTCATTGTCATTCTGTTGCAATGGCAACATCCATCATCTGACTGTGGTAAAGCATTCTCTTGTGAGTAGAGGCTGACAGTTTCTTCTCATATGCACAATGGCCCAACTTTGGATATCTGCCTGGTGGAGAAAACCTGGAAGTACTGAGGCAGTGTGTCTCTGAATGGTGAGCATGTTCATTTCCTTTGAAACATCATCATGTGATAAGATGATGTTATGTCACTTTTTTTGCTCACACATCATAAAATAATGAATACTTACGTTCAATTATTTGGAAATTTTACTAAAGAATATTGCTATGAATTTGTATTGAAGCAGCCTCAAGTGGATGGTAGCCTTAGTTTTGGCAGTAGAGGTACCCTTTGGAAGATGGGCTGTCTTGCTCAAGATGAAAACAAACATTGCTTGTTCCTGAACAAGATGAAATTAATGAGCGTGGGACACATTCAGCTAGAACGTAAGGGGAGTTATCTGAGAAGATTGCTCCTTCGCCTCTTGTGAACAATTAATGTTGCAAATATCAATTTGTAATTTCATTGTTTACTTCTATCTTAAATTTTTGTGAATGATTTGGGAGCATGGTGATGCAGGACTATGTCCTGTAATCAGCCTAATTCATCAAAAAATTGGTAAAATCAAGGAAACTTGAGCTCTATGGCCTTGTGAAATAACAAAAATAGGTAAGAATTTTTCTCCAATGGTCGTAATTATTGGTATTTTTCTGAGTGCTTGTGAGAGTCATTGCTCTGTGTTTGTCCCTGGCGTGGAATTTATATTCCCATAAACGTTCACAGATTGTGGGTTTGTGGTCATAACCCATGCATCCTTAACGTCGGCCTCTCTTTCACTCTGTGAAGAATCCCATTTTGGGTTGAGAGTGTGTGTCTCTGTGAGTCGTCACTGGTGAGGAATTAACGTTCTGGTAAACTGCCACAGAGGGTTTTCTGGTTGAGGGGCTGTGGTTGGTCACTGACGCTTCCGTTAAACCAACACAGGAAATATCTTCTTTCTCTCTTTCGACGAGTGGTGCCAATAGTTACGGCCATTGGAGAAATATTCTCACCCTATTTTTGTTCAAATATTGGTACTCAAGAGATTTTGATGGAAATCAACTTCCATGGATAATGCTTCCTTCTTATTCAGTGGAGACATAACTCCATGCCATTATTATTATTAACCCTTTGAGTGCGGCATGACGTGATATCATGTCATGGTTGTCTTAATGCTGGTGCGGATGACGTTATATTGTGTCAAGGGTGCCGTGAGTGTTCCACCTTTCACTTGAGGGGGCATAGTTAAAGCTCCCAAGTGAAAGCTAGAAATCTCACCGTACGATTGCGGTTGCCACCTCTATGGCCTCTCAATGCCGCACTCAAAGGGTTAATGACTGATGATAACAGCGGATTGAGTAACCAAATATTTGAGTTTGATTGTCCTGATGCATGGAACACTTCCATTCTGAGGTTAATCGAAATCGTTGAAGTACATTGAGAGGCATTTATGCCACCTAGTTCTCCCTCTCACTCAAAAAATCTACAGAAACAATAAAACTATCATGTTTGTCAAGTCGACAGATAAAGTTGTCGGTCCCTCTATTGGGTATAAATGATAGACATGCCAAAACTGGCTTTTCACCAAATGCCCCCCCCCCCCCCTCCTATCTTCAGATAAAATGTTTTTGTCATTTATTCCTGAAAACAAATAAATTCATCTGTGCAAGGCTCTTTGAGAGTGGAAGAGATGGGTATAACCCAAGAATATTGCCCTTTCATTTTATCTTAGTTCATCTCCTCTTGTCCAGCTTTGCTTCAACCCAGGTGTGCCTTCCACTTGTGAGGTAAGTGGGTGGAGTTTATTTTCGGGACCTCTGCAGCCAACACTGGGTCATTGTGGCTGATGCATGATGGTGGAGCTATGGGAGCCATTATTTCAGTGTATATTCAAATCACGACCTCTCCCCTCGTCAGGATTCTAGTGATATAAGTGACCAAACTGATTGTCCCATGCTCTCCGCATTCCTTTGCTCCATTGCCAGTTGGATCAGTACAGTCGTCAAGAAGTCCTCTGGCTATATTCCACCTCAGTAGATGACATTGGTCAATGATGTTGTTTCTTTCTCCCTATTTTCCTGCAAACATTACAATAACTCCAATGGTATTTCTTTGTGCCAGCAGCATAGGCATTCTTTACCCCTTTCTATGCCTCCTGTACCACTTCCATTGGTACACTCCCTCCCTTTCCATCCATCGGCACCTCATCCTCTTATTCCTGAGCAAATACATTGAGCTCATGTATATGACTCCTTATTTAAATGTGATTGTCAAATCACTCAATGATTTTGTTAACTTAATATCCTATTATTCAAAGAGGTGAGAAAGAGAAACATTCTCTGTAATGGAAATCGCAGAGATTTTACAGTTCCAGCATTGTCCATTGCTAGTCAATAGCTATTTTATTTTCCTGCTGTGACTAATAGCTAATTTTCATATGATGGTACGACTTAGTGTGAAAGATATGAAAATCTCTTCTTTTCAGCCTCAATGTGACCTCGTCAATGGAGGGCATTGATGTTAGGTGGTGGGGTTGCCTGGGCCGGGGAGTCTGGGGAATGTAGCGGTGAGATAGATATCGGGGAGAGTGAAGGGGCCAAGGGTGTATGGTGTGCCTGCCCTGCATGCCGCTGAGGTGGGAGACTGCACTGAGTGTTGTGTCGTCACCTGAGGAGGATTAACCTCCTCGGTCCTGGCATATTGTATGCAATACACAGACGTTTGAATTTTTTCCCACTCAGCAACGCTAAGTATTGACCATGCCACTTGCTGTTAAGTGGCAGCATCATTAAGAAGCTTGATTCACAGAAATCACCCGTTGCGTGACAGAGATATTAACTCTGCAAACATGGCTTACAACACAAAATGTAAGTATGAAGAATTGTCCAAAAATAATGCTGGATATGTCTCGGGACTGAGGAGGTTAATGGGCCATACTCGGAGGGTGAGGATGTGTAGTTTTTATAAGCTGGAAGTGCAAGGGAAAGAGGGAAGATAGCAGGAGACAGGAAGCAGAGGTTTCCGAGAGAAGAGGAGATCTCCTAGGATGGAATACGGGGTGGGGCAGTCGAAAGGTCAGAGGATAGCTCCTAAGCTCCTTGTTAGAGTCGATGGTTCCTTCCTTTCCTTTGTGAGGGTACGTGCATAGTAACCCTGGCTCTCAGGGATGCTACATTTTATTAAAGATGGCAGCTGTTATGATATCACTTTCCTATTTTTCATAATTTGATCACATTTTTCCATCCCTGAGCACACACGAGAATTTGAAAAGCTGTCTTATCAGAGTGCTCAGCAGTGAGAATGGTGTGTGGCAAAGCAGGGGAGTTTTGAACAAAAGAGAGTTGTTCCCATGATGGCAGTGCTGCCAAGAGTCGAAACAAAAATACATAACTGCATATCAAGAGAAATAATGGCTTATTACTTTTCCCTCGTCACTCAAGGTCTAACTTATATGAGAACTTGTGCATGGAAAATGACTGGGTGGCTCGTGTATTTGCCAGTTTAGGTAACACTGATGTGTAGTGTGTCCACATGTGCAAAAAGAGTTTTGCTGATTCAGTTTCTTGCCATGGGTTGTAAAAATGACTACAATTTTAATTAATTAAATTTTTCTGTGGCCTCTAACTAAAACTAGAATTTTAACACTTTAACTATATCCTGAATATGTTAGGATGCTAGTTTTCTTGAGTAAAAATCTTTAGTAATGTCATACAAATTGCCAATTCAGCAATAAATAAAGGCAATTGTGTTGATTTCTTTTGTAAATTGAGATTTCAACATTCCCAAATGTTAATAATATGTAAACATTCAACTTGTTTACTGAGTGGTTGCTTATTGAATAATTTCTGTTCAATAACTTTTATTTTTGTCTTTATTTCCTTAAAAATTGTTCATTTTACAATGTTACTTCATAATAAGTGGGTAATTTTGACAACATATCATGTGGTTTTAATGTCGGACTATTAATTCCAGTGTTGCTTGAAGAACATTGATGCTAAATTTAAAATCAGATAGTGGTTGTTTTCCATTAATAAAAACTTAATAAATGTACCCATTGATTGCATCCCTTCCTACCATCTACCCTGCCTCCTGCTGATCTCTTCCAAATGCTACCTTCCCTCACCCCCATCATACCAAGCACTTCCTCATTTGTCTTCCTTTCCATTTGGTGAACCTCCTCCATCCTCCTCCACTCCCAAGTCTCCAACACCTCTCATCTCTTCTCATCATCCTACCCCACGTTTCTGACCCATACAAAGCTACACTCCCCTTCAACCTCTCAACTATGTAGTCCCTTTTTTTTTCACCCATACTCAAGAGTCTTGTCATCGGCTCCCATCTGTTACTTAACGTTTCCTTTGCTAATGCTCTTCTCCCTCTAATGTCTTTACCAATATTCTCATTTGCTTTCAGCATATGGCCCAAGTAAGTACAACATTTTAATTACTTCGACAGTATGCTGGAAGAAAACAGGTGTAGTGACAAAGGCATTAGGAGGAGGATAGCGTTGGTGCTGATGACTGGGATCTTGGGTAAGGATAAGAAGAGTTTTGCTGGGTGAATGGCTTGATGTGGAGTGTAGTATTGCTTGAGGCAGAAACGTGTAGATAGATGGGCTCAAAATTAATTTTGTTGGTATACTAAAATTTTAGAGTAAGCCCTGGCGAAAATATCCAGTGATGCAGACAGTGATATAGCCAGTGACTACTCAGTGACTGACAGTGATTTTCCCAGTGAAATGGGACAGTGACTTTCACAGTGACTAAGTGACATGACCAGTGACTTATCAGTGACTCTGCCAATGACTTTACGATGATTTAGACAGTGATTTTTCAGTAACTGACAGTGACTACTCAGTGACTTTCCCAGTGAAATGGGACAGGGACTTTCCCAGTGACTAAGTGACATGACCAGTGGCTAATAAGTGACTCTGCCAGTGACTTTACAGTGCTTTTGACAGTGATTTTCCAGTGACTGACAGTGACTTTCCGAGTGAATTGGGATTGGCGTCATGCATCGTGTTAACATGCCGTAACAGGTTCTCAATTTAACAATCTGGCTCAAAAATGGCACATTTCAGCTACAACAGCCACAAAAACACAAACCCTCATTGAGATGAGGAATTGGCAACTGAGAAGTGTACTTTTAACTGAAATGAGGAGGAAAAAACTCTTATGTACTCCACAACAAATCGCAACATGTGCACTGAGAACATCTCCTCACTCCTGTCCTCCGAAAACTTCTCCGTGGGAAAGAAGTACACACGATCTTTCTTCCGCAATTCCACTTTAAAGGTTGGAATTTCATTATGGTTGATATTCTGTAACTTCCCGTTGCAAACTTGTTATCGTATCTGGCCAAACATTGTAAGCACCGCACGCAACTGCTCTCTCTCTCTCTCGAGGTAATAGAAAAAGCGGAGGAAGATGGTGGAGGACGAGCATGCAGACTTCCGATTGGCGGCCCAAAAGGACAAATGAATATTGATATTCGCAACATTAATTTGAATGTATGGAGGACTCCCTGTTGATATTTTTCTTATATCATTGCCACTCCTTTCAATTCAATTTTTAATGCTCTGCATTTTATCTGCGACAAAGATCACACCAGTCTCTGACATTCTGCGGTATTTCTAACGACCGAGTAGTCTTGGACTCCTAGCCAGTGATTCCCTTACTGGGTGTATCACTGGGTGCCCAGTGATTTTCCCAGAGACCAATTCTACATAGATTAAACCCAGAAATAATCATTGATTTTAATTGATAGTTAATAATTGATGCTTCATGGTTATACTCTTTAAATTTAAAAAAAGTTTTACCTTACTGTTAATAGTTCAATCACTGGGTACCCGGTGACTATCCCAGTGACCAAATATTCATTGAATAAATCGTAAATAATCATCAAATTAATAATTTCCATTTATAGTTATGACTCGATGCTTTACAGATATTGTCTAAAGTCTTACAGCTGTTATTGCACAGTATTTCATGATAAAATTGCCAATTATTTCAAGTCACTATACCCAGTGATTTTTGGACTCCTAGCTAGTGATATTGGTTAACGTTCCTTACTGGAGGAATCACTGGGTGCCCAGTGATTTTCTCAGTGACCAATTCTACATAGATTAAACCCATATATGATCATCAAATTATGGATTTTAATTGATAGTTAACAATTGATGCCTCATGGTTCTTCTGTTTAAAATTTTTAAAAATTTTATCTTACAGTTTATAGTCTCGATCACTGGGTACCTAGTGGTTATCCCAGTGACCAAATCTTGATGGATTAAATCTTAAAGAATCATCAAATTAATGATTTCAATTTATAGTTATGACTGGGGACTTTACAAATATACTGTTTAAAGTCTAAGAGCTGTTATAGCATACTATTTCATGATAATCGGGCCAGCTTTTTCAAGTCACTATATCCAGTGATTTTTGGATTCCTATACCCAGTGACTTAGGTTTACTCCTCTCACTGGGTTTACTCAATTAATATATTAATTACAAATTTCAAATTAATACTTTTAATCAACTAGAAAAAGTTCAGCGTTTAGCCGCAAGATTTGTAATGCGAAATTTTAAAAGGAAGGCTAGTGTAACAGAGATGATGAGGGTATTGGGCTGGACATCACTAGAATCGAGGAGGAGGAAAGCACGTCTCAAGTACATGCATAATGCATATACTGGTGATGCTGCGTGGAGGGATATATCCAAAAGGTTAAATAAGCCTAGTTATCTGGCGAGAAGGGACCATAAATGTAAGATAGAGCCTCCAAGACAGCTTTCAAATTCATTGAAATATTCCTTCCTGCATCGGGGGATAAAGGATTGGAATGAGTTGCCCAAGAAAGATCTAGAGCCCTTCCCAAGAAGAACACCGTTGTTGATGTCGAGATTGAGGGGAGTTGTACCTTGAGGGGTTTTCCCCCTATATTTTTCTAAGGTAATAACTTTGCTTTTTTTGTATTTTGGCAATGTCTTTGTTTTAATTTTTACATGAATGTATATTGAGATTTGCTCGGTTCATGCCGATCTGTGTTACCACCTATGGTCTACTTGTAGCAATTTCTTTAATAATGATAATAATCAAAAGTAGAATAGTTAAGCACTCCGAATCAAACATTTAATATATTTTTAAAAATTTAGTTGACAGTGACTTTCCAGTGACTACCCAGTGATTTGGTTTGAAAATCAAGAATCACTGACTAAGACACTGGCTAAGTCACAGGCTGTCACTGCCTGTATCACCAGACATTTTTGCCAGGGAGGGGATCCAAATTTTTTATTGGCTCTTTACTAAAACAGTCTGCAAATATTTTTCAGGATAATATTTAGTATATTACTAGTGGTAGTTACCCATTGAAATTTAACGGGTGTGAAAAACATTGAATTTATTTAATAATAAAACCACAAAGCCTGAAAAATACTGTCAGCGAGGTCGTTTGAGGAGTTTGTAATCTACCTTGTACGTTGTGTTTGTTGTAGTAGACACGCTGACATTTTTCCCAGGTGTATGCAGCAATGAGTGACTGTTGGTCCTCTTTCATACATGGGAAACCCAAAAAGGGCCATGCAGACTCATTACTACTTAAATAGCACCCAGGGTCATAGAGGGTCACCTTGTCCCTCCGGTTCTTTTGAGCCATCTTTTGAGTTAATTAACAGCATGATTGCTTCCCTTGTGTATATACATATATTTGCATTCAATGACTTACTTGAGTTGCCCTATTCAGTGTTCATATGTGTGTTGAGTATCTTAATCAGGATCGGAGAGTAGGAGTACAATCCAGCAGTTGACAACATCAAAAGGAGCTTTTGCAGCAGTAGCCATGTTTATTTGACTTATGAATCCTCCGTCTCCCAGACTGCACCTTCGGTGTAAAGGGTAACCATAATCATTGGTTTTGGTTACTTAATCACAAATCTATGGTGATTCGTAGTGCAATTGCTGATTTTCATGCACGGATGTCCTTCATTGAACAGAATTTCTCATTATTCTTTCAAGTAAGAAGCATGTTGTTACGTCATCATAATTTCTGCCATCTTAAAACAAATTGCAGTTTCGAAACAAATGGGTCTGTATTTGAACCAGATTTATAGCTGGTTACCTGTCTGTAGGTTGGGTTAGGGTGAAATAGGGTGCAGTTATTTGCATAACCCAAGGCACACCACGGGGGGTGACCAACTTAGTTACCCATTTTTCTTGATATATCATCTTTTTGTGCATCTGTTTTTTTATTTTTGCTAAATGTTGTAAACACTGATCTTCATTAAATCATCTGTATCAACTCATCAGAAAATATACTTATGCGCTATATGCGCAGCTTTTCCCTCAGGAGTGTTGATAAAAAGGTTGGGGGCAAGCCACATAAAGTTGGCCATGCGTGAAACAGTGACTTTCCAAATGAAGGCCAGCCACTTGAAGAGTTTGCCCTTGTGACTTATTTATTGTCTTAGGAATCAGATATGTCAAGCCCTGAAACCAGGGAAATGACACTGGGAAGCGTGTCTTGCAGCATCCTGCTCCCTTTGCTGCTCTTTAGGAGTTTCATTAGATCGTTGGTGGGCATGTCTTTGAGCATCCAAGGCTAATCTTTGTCTTTTTTTCTCGCGAGAGCTTATTTTCTTGCAAAGAACACATTCTTCTTGCTTTAGAATATTTTTCCAAAAAGTTACTCTTTTATCTATTGGGCATGTTGATGGATATATTTTTAAGTCCAAGTACAGATAACACTGCGACGAGTGAGAGTCTTGAAAAGGCACCTCAATGATTGAGTGAATGTAAGTTAACCCCATTTAACAATTTGAAACAAATATAAATAACTCGCAACTTATATGATGTGGGAATTGGTCTAAAAGCAGTTCGCAATTGTAATGAGAGCCAGACTTCCACTATGTGTAATACATCTGAATATTAAACGATTATTAACAATGCTGTGTTTGTTGTAGCAACAGAGGCATTGTTACCATTACTATTTGGTGCAACATAAGTATCTTGCACATTTTATCGCATGTTTCATCTATTTAATTCCTTTATGGGTATCGTTTACTACGTAAGTGTTCTCTCATATACATGTAGTGCCTCTATGAGAATAGACATTGAAGAGTATACTTGTTGTAAATATGTATTGAATTTATTGATTACCTCTGAAGCTATTTATCATGGGGCCCTTGGGACTCTGGGCTCTTCCCATACAGATTTTCTTTCTACGTGCTCTCATGGGCCTGCTGACAAATGTCATATTTTAATGCTAGAGGCGTGAATTACCATTTAAAATCAATGCACTGGTTGACAAGGAAATTTGCTATTGTTGATTTCAGAGAAAAATGTGAGATTTTTTGGCTGAAAACATGATTTTCAGATAAATACAAAGCGTAAAAGAAAAATGATCGAAAGAATTTGAAACTTCATTTGTTCATCCATCCGATGAAAAAATTCCAGCCCTCTATCCAGAGTGAAAGTACTTTAACATACATACCCATCACGCCGTTCCCTTTTGGGGTAGGCACAGTCAAAATGTTTCACTCATTAATACATAATTGTACACATTACTCTGCTTCAATAAGGTCCTCCATACTGACCTATCCTTGCAAACCTCTTTTGCCTCATTTACCCCCATACACTGTTTCATACACGCCATCCTGTTTTTAAGACTCCTAATATTCCTCCTCTTAAGAATTTCTTCAACCACATTCAACCACAACTTTCTCGGCCTACCTCTACCTCTCACACCATTCATTCTACTCTCATTTATCTGTTTCGTTATTCGACTCTCATCCATTCTCTCAACATGGCCAAACCAACGAAGCACACTCCTTTCATAACATCCATTACTGGAGCATTTAACCCACATTCATTCATGACCCACTCATTCCTGACCCTATCCATCCTACTTTTGCCTCAAATACTCCTCAGATAACTCATACCCACGGCGTTTAGTCTACTCTTATGTCTATCTTGACATTCACATATTTTTTTTTTTGGAAAGTACTTTTAAAAAGCAAAAAAATGAAACCACTGCACCGAACCCATTGCTTAGCATGGACCACCAGGGGGGCCTTTTGGGGGAATTAGGAGGCCTTGAGGGCTTTTTAAAAAAGCCTATTTTACCACCAGATATATTTTCTATCTACATGCCAAATTACAGTTCAATTGGTCCAGTAGTTTTTGCGTGATGGAGCAACATACAGACAGACACCATTACATTTTTATATATTAGTAAGGATTAGCAAATGGAGTATCATAGCATTCAAGGTCTTTAATTTTATTCAAATTTGAGAAAACTAGTATTCATCCCATTGCTAATAAAAACTGTAAGCCTCACATTTGTTTCCTTTTTTTGCATGAGGAAACGAAGAACAAATTAACAATACCCACTCATTATGTTAACAGGTGACAAGTGTTTAGAAATATTGTAGCTAATGAAACCTAAATATTTTATGAATGAGGAGGCAGCGGACGAAACCGGTATGGACTTTGACCTGATATCAGACGGTAGCAACGACGGCAAGTCCATCTTGTCGTTGAAGGCAGATGTCCTGAAGCTCGAAATTAAAAAGGCCGAGCAGAACACCTTGCTCAAGGCACACACGGATAAGCCCATGCATGGATGTTTCCATCGAAACATGGAGAAGCTTGGGCTATCGAAGCAGCTGACATTTGCCTTCCTCCACTCTGCTGCTCTAAAGTCAGAGACCGAGGGCTTCGTCCTTGAATACCAGGATGGAGTCATAAACACACCCGTGTACCGCTGAATCATATTCAAGATGGAGGTTGCAGACACGAGATGCAGGGTGTGCTGAACCCAGTCAGAGACTTTGAGCCACTTTCTAACCGGCTGTAGCTATTACGCCAAGTCAGTGGATATGGCTAGGCACAATGCAGCCCTGCAGTTGTTATATTTTCATCTTCGACACCATTTTGGCATCGACGATACTCCGGTGCTGCAGTATGCCCCTGGAGATATTGAGTCCGTCATGGAGAACGATAAGTGCACCACCTGGTGGAATTACTCCTTTTCTACCTCCAGTCAGTTGGAGTCGACCAAGCGTGACATCGTTCTCCTAGACCACCTCTTATGCTCCATGCTAGTGATAGAGTTTTTGGCTCCGGCTGAAACGAACATGGACGCAAAGGAGGTGGTGAAACGGGCGAAATATCAAGACCTGCTTTTTGAGCTTCGACATAAGTACCCAGGACACTCTGTTAAACTGGAAGTCCTCATCATAGGTGTGCTCGGTAGAGTTAAGGGCTCGCTGCTGGAGAGCATCAAGTGCATTCCATCCTGTGTGGCACAGGCGCACGGGTCACTTGCAGCTCACATGCAGAAGGCAATTTTACTTGGGTCCATACGTCTACTCCACATGCACGACCCAACGGCAGCGTAGCGTAGATGGGCATTGGACGTGGCTGCAATAACTGCCAAACCCCTCTCGAATCCTCGGCCATTATAACAACAATGAAACCAGGCCCATTTTTAACCCTCGTGGCGCTATGGGCAAATTAAACAGGTGCGCTCCCCTTACCCACTCTCCACCACACTCATTAATCTTTGCCAGTTTTGGTTTGGGAGGGATTTCTCCCTTAACTCCACCTTAGTTTGGTGAGTCTTTTCATTATCCACCACCTATGGACCCGCCGTGTCCCGTACTGGCAACCGGCAACCGTAAAAACTGTAGTCCTTTCAGTTACCGCAGTTACAGGCGTTATGGTTATAGCACATTCTACAGTTTTTACGGTATCATGGACCACCCACCCACCCTTAAAATATTTATTAATTATTCTATTTACACAAAATCTTGTATATATACATAAACTTAACTCATTTAACTGTTGGTTCACTTTTTCACTGAGCCTTATAAAAAAACTTGAACGTTTTTATCCTAGTCTTGCTCCTAAAATCTTATTTACATGATTGCTTTCTTTCTAATCTTTGCTTTAGCAAAATTGTCGATTATATCTTTGAAGTCAAACTTGAGCATAATGTCACTTTGAGTGCATAACAGCATTAAGCTGTTCAGCTTTTCGTCTTCCATTTTCCACTTTCCATTGAAGAACGATTTCAGGTTTGATTCTCTTTAAGGCCGAAAAGCTCCTCTCAGCTGTGCAATTTGTCACTGGCAACGTCAAGTAAATCCGGATTGCTACCTCCAATAGCACTCCCTAATTCTTGTGATTTTCTCAGCTTCCATGTAAAATTTAAAATGTATACACTCTTGCACAAAGTCTTCCTCATAAATGTCATTCGAGTTGCATTGAGCCACCCTTTGAGACTGTTTTTTTATATCTTCATTCTGCTTTTCACTAAGAGAGCTAAAAATTTCAAATCATTCACTGAGCTTCTTGTAGTTGTCTTTTCTTTTATCAAGCTGTACTACTAGATGGTCTAAAATGGGCCTGAATACTCCAGATCGAAGTCTGTCTCTGGGATCCATGCTTTCATATTCTTTATCCCTCTTTTCATCTGAAAATATGGTACGTTTTCTTGATCTTTCATATGAGGGGTTGGTTAACCCAGCTACTTTAAAAGCTAGAGCTTCATAGTTATCAAAATCACTACTTTTCTCCTTCAAAAACATGGACAGAGTCTCTAGCTCTTTAGTGGCACCAAGCAAGTCCAGTTCTTCTTTTTGCAAAGTTTCACTTGCTTTGTTCACTTTGTAATACATCATTCCAAATCACTGTTAGTAGATTTGTTGGGAAGTTGTCCATTGTTTTTCTGAACCCTTGAGCTGTCAAGCGTGTATTAGGAGTCTGGGTTTTATCGTTAATCAAGTCATCGAGTGCATCTTTGATTTCAATGTGGCTAGTAACTAAGGCACGAAGAGCATCAGCCCTTGCAGACCACCTTGTTTCGCTCATAGAGTGCAACATCAATGTCCTGTTTTCATTCTGCTTCTATCCCTCATCGCTCTTTTTACATAGCTTTTTAGCATGTCCCATCTATGTGTAGATGATGAAAAAAATGTGTAGACGGATTGTACAAAGGTGAAAAAAATGACTGCTTCTGCACAGGCTTTTTCGGCGGCATTGAGACCTATGAGATTCAGTGGGTGGGCAGCACACTGTACATAGTCAGCAAGTTCGTTTTTCCTTCTTATTCTTGATTGCAAACCAGTATACATGGCCGACATATTTGATGCATTGTCGTAACTCAGCCCGTGGCAGTTCCCAACATCTAGTTTCAGTTCATCAAAAAAGTAGCCTCTTCAAGCCCTTCAGCTTTGTGTGAGACGCCTGGCAACAGTCTTATCAGGCGTTCACAGGCGCTGGCATGTGACAGTGACACATACCGCAGCACAACCGCCAATTGGTCATTGTGCGATGTGTCTGGATCAGAATCAATGATAAGAGAGAAATGGCGAGCTTCTTTGATTTCTTTGATAATTTCATGGAGTACTTGGTTGCTCATAATGGAGATAAATTCACTATAAATATCAGATGACAAGTAAAATACATTACCTTTGCCTTTATTGCCATAGGTAGCCAAATGTTGAGATCAGAATGGGTCAAACTCGCTAATAAGTTCAAGGCATCTAAGAAAAAGACCATTAGACGTAGAACCCAGTTGTTGGTTATCACCACGAAACGGAAGACCCCTGACTGCCAAAAATTCTACAACACTTACCACTCTAGTTAGCACATCTCTCCAATACTTGATGTCTTTTTCATGTTCTTGTTTTGGTTTTGTCAATTTTGGTTTTTACAATATCAATATTAGGCTCTTGTCCTGGAGGGATTGAACCTTTGCAAGGGGATGTTATGTTAGGGTCAATCATGCCAGATGAGGATGGTTGTTGAACATTTTCTTGTAAGTTGATCTCTGAGTCTGAAGTTGAACTACTTGACAGAGGCGAATTTGAAAATTTGCCTCTGGGCTATCTGGATATCCCAGGGGCGGTACCACCCCAGAATGACCCCCCCCCCCCCCCCCGCCCGCCACACTGTTTTCCTCCCTATTACTATTGTTTTTTTATGTTAATCTTTACCTACTTTACTCATGCTCTCCGACCGCTTTTGGTCCTTGTGACGAAATATACTATTCAGTATTCAGTTTATATTTTTCTGAACTTTCCTCACCAAAATTTGCCGCCCCCAAAATTCTGCCACCCTGGGCTATAGCCCTTGAAGCCCTTATGTAAATCCAGCTCTGCTACTTGAGGGAGGTGGAAAAACAGTATTTTTAATTCTAGGTACCTTTTTTAGAAAATTCTCCTCTTGTATCTGTTCCTGAGCGGCTTACGAAATTCAGTGCCACTAGGTTTTTTCTTGTCAGCATTAGTCAACACAATGCTAACTTGTTTCTGTCATAGTTGAAACACCAACCCCTACAAATATTATAAACCGTAAACAGATTTGCATATCACAACTGGAAATTACAGCAGTTCGCAGAATACTGAGAAAGAGAATCAAAGTAAAATATTTACAAACTAGCAAGACGCTTTGACAAACAGACACTGAGCTACTGAGGCAGAGATACTGAGACAGGTTGCTGTGTGGGATGATGCATGGTAGGGCAGGTGGATGCGAAGTGGGTGGGGGAGGGGCAATAGAGGCGATTACAGAAGTATGCGCGTGCCCTCTCAACAGCTCCAAGGTCAAACTCTGTAGTGGTGGCAACTCTGTTGACGTAGCTCTACAGTGTAACCTTAATGAAAATAACACACTTTGGTCTGCTGTGTGTTAACCTCTTATCGGCGTTTAATTTTTTTTCTACCTCACTTTTGTCATCTGTTAATTAACTTGTTTGAGACCAATCTTCTCTTGCTCCCCCTTTACGCCCCAAAACCCTTGCACCCCTGGGCAACTGCCCATTTTGCTCAGTTATAGAATCGGGCCTGAATGAAACCCAATGCTTGCCGAGGACTCAGAGGGGAATTATACCATTGTGATGACAATAATAATTTTGTTAATCCAGCGATCATATACATAATATAGGACAGGTCAAAAGCATACAAAAATTGTTATATTTTATCGTTAATAACTTCATCAACACTATAATACTTTTTACAAGTAGGAAGTGCTTAACTTTGTTTTTAAAGCTAGAATTACTGCTAATACATTTAAGATTGGTAGGTAAAGCAGTAATAAGTCTGCGACCCATTGAATTTGGGCCTAGCAATGCAATTTTGGTACGCACAAAAGGCACATGTAAGTCTTTGGCACTTCTTGTATAGTGATTATGCACAGTGTTCTTTGTATTAATTTGAGCAATATTATTATGTATATATAACAACACATACAATGTATAAATACAAGGAAAGGGTAAGAGGCCAAGCTTCCTAAAAATAGGTAATATAAGGGGCAAGATAGTGGGCATTTGTCATCTGACTCACAGCTCTTTTTTGCAATTTAAAAATTCTGTCAGGAGGAGGTGAGGAGCCCCAGAATAAAATACCATAAGTTAAATGGGAATAAAATTCATCATTATACAAACTCAACAGCACTTCAAGCGATACAGTGTATCTTATAAATCTAATTAAAAATATTTGGTACTCAACTTGTTAGCCAGAGAGTGGATATGAGATTCCCACATTAGAGAAGCATCAAGTTGCAATCCAAGAAATGTAACACTGGATGCCAGGGGAATTGGCTTTGGATCAATGTGAACATCAATTTCATGACATAATTTGCGACTTCTCTGTTAGTTACCTTTGCCTTGTGTGAAGGATAATAGTTGCCATTCATTTTAACAACTATGTACTTGCTGAAATCTGTTGCTCAAGTATGATTTGATCCAGTTATTAGAAGTACCATGAATACCAAGGTTTTGTAGTTTCTTCTAGAGTAGTGTTTGATTCACGATATCAGAAGCTTTGCTGAGATCGAAAAACATAGCTGCAATTTCTAATTTAGAGTCTAAAGCAAACAAAATATGATTAATGACATCACGGAAATAGTAGATTTCCCACGATGAAAACCATGTTGCTCTGGTGGTGTCTGGTGAAATCAAATGGCCATATAATTCACTCTGAGCCCCATGGTGGACAGTGTACAAGAACTCCAAATTCACTCGGATAAGTGAACTGGTAACGGGGTAACAGAAAAAGAATAACAAAAAATCCAGGTGTACAACTGAAGAAGTAACAGATGGTGATTTACTAGTTACTCACTGGAGCGACCATGCAGTTTTGTCAGCAATAACAAATTATATATGGGGAAGAATTTGGGGATGCAGTCAACCATTACTTGATGAAAGACAAATTAGACTGTACCCATTCGTCTGCCTATTGAAGAATTAAAGAAACTCGTGGAGGGTGTAGATGTATGTCCAGTATTTTTGGCCGTTGACAGGGTACATTCGGACAAAACAGTAGTAGTTACCATTTTTTGCTCAGACAGATTGGATATCCTGTGGTCTGCATTGGTTACCTAATATGCATACATGGAGTGTTCCTAGTTGATAATTTGCACTTTTGAAGAGAGTGTGTTCCATTCTAGATGAAAACTTTGGTATTTTAACCTGCTGGGCATAGTTTCAAAACAATTGTGCAAAGAATAATTTTTTATTACACCCAGAATGTTTTATTGAATTGCATGACAATTGGCAAGTTTATTTTTGTGCATGTGCAATTACCCTATTTATATTCTAAAAACACAACTCAGTGGTCATGTATACTTGTATTACCTCTAGTTTGTTCCCGTAACTAAATTAATGGTTGCAATGACTACCTTAATATATTGGTAAATATAAAAGTTTGAGCATAATACTTATTTTAATGGGAAACCCCCATTTCGTACCCTCAAGTACCCATGAGCAACATAAGTTGCATGTAAATATTTCTCAATTAAGAATTGAAAAAATAGAATTTTTTGGCCTGAATGAGTTCAAACAACATAAAGAAGCAAAGGAGAAGGTTGTTTGAGAAGAAACATTGTTTGGGCGCTAATGGTTTAATCAAAGTGTGCAACGTAACATATCACATTTCCTGTAAGTGTAGTGATGACTTTTTTCAACGAGTATTCTAATATGTGGTTTCATTTGACCCTGACCATGGATGAACCCATCTAAAGAGCTATTGATGCTGCAGTCGTAAATTGCCTGGTATGGTAAATCCCATGGTAGTGTGTCATGGTAGTCTGTAGCAGGTTGTTTGGATGCATGGTGGAGCTGCTGTCAGTGGGCCACCACACCGTGTTACATTCACGTAATCACATTCTGCATTCCAGATTGCTGCAATCGTGTTTTCCCGCCAGTCCAGAGTTCCCTTTGATCGCCTGTGGCTCGAGGACTTGTACGAGGAGGTGGTGATGGAGGTGCAAGGCAGCCGCATAACTCCACTCGTCAGCAATCCAGGGCGCATCTTGCTCACCAATGCCTGTCTCTACTTCCAGCCATTCAGCAACATTGAGCAGGTGAGTCGTTTAGTATTTCACGGCAAAGTCCCCCTTTCCTCCCATCTGTCACTGACTGGTGGTCATGCTGGAAAGGCTTCTGTTCCAGTGAAATGCATGTCCTTCCACCAGTTGCAGAGTTGTTTCATTTACCAGCATTGAAACTAAGAGAGCTTTCCGTTCAAGGTTTTGAGGTTGGCACACTTAAGCGTGCACAAAGAACGAATATCAAATGCAATGATTTGCGGTGGCAAAATGATCTGTAACCTGCTGATTGGTAGCACTGTGTGTAAACAGGAGTCATGGCTGAATTTTTTTGATGAAATTGTTGAATTATCTTGAAATAAGTATGAAAAATACGTTTTTTCTGTCACAGAGTTATTCAAAACTTCTTAATATGGGTGCCTTCACTGAAAATTGGCAAACTGGTAAATTGGTAAATTAGTTGAGTTTGAGGGGGACCAAAAAAATCAACTTTTACGTCCAATGAATGGTCAATTTGTTTGAGACTGGGTTTTGATTTTGCATCCCTGACATCCAAATTGTATTTATCATTTTCTTCTTCCAGTGTTAATTTTCCAGCTATGCTTGTTTTGCCTTTTTTCCCAAATCTTTGAAAAATAAAAATACAACTTGTTGTTAGTTGAGATACCACAGGTGCCAATCATTTTAGACAGTGCTTTATCTACAACCTCTGTATCAATTTTTCCTGTTTTCAATCAGCAATGTCTAAAATTCCAGGTCTTTGTTGGTGGCCAAAGTGAGTTTTGGAGCATCAAACCATGGGATTGGATTTTGAGAGAATGAATGGCCCTAGCTACCCATCTGGCATGATGAATGGCATCAAGTTCTCTAAAGAAATGTTTTTGCAGGAAGATATTTCTAAAGATTTCAGTAAAGTTGGATAAATTCTGTTTAATCATACCTGGGCTGCAGGTTTTTTGATTTTTCAATGAGTTTACTTGAAATATGATACAGGTTACATATTTTTGTTTTGTGTTTTCATCTTCTATTTCTGTATCTTAATTCATCATGCCCTCCTCAAACCACCAAATCTGGAGTTCTGAAAAACATCTGGCTATGGGCCTGTGGGTGGTTGTGCCCATTGAGCAGTGAAACATTTTCTAGAATTAACTTCTAAAACATGGTGGTTTCATGGAAAACACAGAAGATTATTCTGTAATAATTGTTCGAGCAAAGCTCAGGCTCTCATTGAGTGACTAGTATTTACTTCAATGGCATTAACCTCCTCGGTCTTGGCGTATTGTATACAATACACAGAATTTTGAAATTTTTCCCGCTCAGCAATGCAAAATATTGGCAACGCCACTAGTTCAGCGCTTGCTGATAATTGGCAGCATCATTGAGACCCCTTGATTCACAGAGATATTAACTCTGCAAACATGGCTTACAACGCAAAACATAAGTTTGAAGAATTTTCCAGAAATAATGCTGGATATGTTTCGGGACTGAGGAGGTTAAAACAAACTGCCCTGAAATTCTTAAACTAATCTCCATTGTTCAACTGCTGAAAATTGAGAAAGAATAGTTTACTCCACTCATCACTAGTACTCTTCCATATTATCCTAGCTTTCTGTCAAAAAAGTAGAGCTATTTGTACTACAAGTCTTCCAGCTTCTTTGGTGTTCAGTCTCCTTTGGCGCATTCTGTACACGGCATAGAACCCGACAGTAAGATTGCAACTTACTGTCTGCGATTTGATTAGACTGGTGTCTGCTTGAAAATAATTTTGTCAATATTAGCAGACTTTGTAAGAATGATGAACCATTATGTGTCCAATTTGAATGTATGAACTTTAACTGTTAAACAAATCGAGGACTCATCTTGCAAGATTAAACTAGATTCGTATACACTATAATTCGTGAAAATATTTATCTAGTTACAAAAAATAATTCATTTTAATTCATGTAGGTCTTTTTATTATTTTCACTTTTAATGCAATTATTACAAAGGAAGAACAAAATGGTCAAAATGTAATTCAGGCAGTTTGGTTGCCCTTCTCCAAAAAAGGCAATTTTTGAGGATGTATGTACACCGCAACCATTTTTATATCACCTTAGTAGAAGTGCCCAATGTATGGTTTGAATGGTGAAAGTGAAAGTCATTTCATATGACTATCATAATTACTTAAATCGGAGCCAGACGCAAGATGTGAGGGGTCATGCTTGGTGCTTGGAAAATGAAACTCATGCCAATATTTGGATGATGATTTTCAGAACTATTCAAACTCCGCCAAACATCTGTGGCAAATGGCCATTAGACAATTTCAATTACTTGAGTGAAAGAATTGTGTTTTACCCTGAATGTCCGCCCTTGGCCGAAATGCTTGAAATTCTTGTTGTAGAGCAACTTGAGTCCATCCCTATTGGTAACAGGCATCTCCTGCTTTGCACCCTTGCTGCAAGGACTGGCAGAGAGTTGTTTGGATGGTCCAGGTGATAGCCGGAGATCTGGATATGAAGGAATTTCAATTGCTTGTTTGTTTGTCCACTGAGTTGCGACGAATGTCGCGGAAAGACGAATTGACATAGTGGGAAAGGAGTCAAAAATGGCCAAAACGGATTGATTTCCAACAGTCACGCTCTATTTAATATACTAAATTACAATTATGATTACACGACAATGAGGCCCGCAGGCTAGCTGCCAAAACTTGACGAACGATGCGTGCTGACGAGATGCACACTTTGGTGGCTGGCAGAGGAGAGGGCCGCTGCGATGAAACTTCCGGTCAGCACAGTCAAAAGGAGGGGAGGTAGCTCTGGATCAGTGGAGGAGGAGGAAGTAGGGGAACTGCTCATCCAGCCATTCGGTGAGACGGCGGCGTAGAGAAGCACTATTGCCACAAAGTTCCGAAAAGAGGACGCCAGATGCGAATTCACTATAAAATAGAGCACCTTGTTCTTGTCGCGCAATATCGCCGACAACGCGCAATATTGCCGACAGTGCACCCTTTGAAATCTCCCTACCGCACTTAGAACATCGCTCTATGTCCACCTCATGACGATGTCCGCGAGCGAAAATGTCCGCAGCTAAATTATGGCCAAATTTGTGCCGAAAATTCGGCACAGTGTGTGTGTGTTTGTGAAGCCCTCCCCTAACTTCCCATAATCTCGTACTTTGCAGTGCCCTGTCCTCAAAGTGCACCTGCAAGACATCAAAACAATAATCAAGAGACGCTTCCTGCTCAGGCGAGTGGTAAGTGTCCATCTTATTTGTTTGTGCACGGATAATGGCCTCCCTTGTGTCCAGCAAAAACAAAAGGGGACGAGTAAATAGTTGGCCCTTTCAATGCTAAGACATAAATTGCGATTCCTTCCTGGTGACGAAGTTCATTTTTTTGCATATTTACATTCAGCATGATGAAATAAGTCACATATTACAAAAAATCTTATTTTTTAAGCCTATTCTTTGTAATTATAAGTGTTTAAACTTTAGCTGCTCTAGAACATCCTGCACCACAGGCAAGACTGTAGTGTGGGTTGAATGAATTCTCTGTAATTCCCCATCATCAATTTTATGTGGTATGCATAAATATCAAGCCTTCCTTGCTGTTAAGCTCATAATTAATAAGTTTTTCCAGTTTATTAACTCTTATTACACATTGCACTTATTTAATCCTCTCGGCCATAAAATGTTGCACTGATATCAATAAAATTATATAGAATGCAATTTATTTTGAAAACTTCAAAAGTAAATTCCTCATTTGGAAGTACAACTGCCTTTTCGCTCAGTATTTTGATCGTCTAAATAACCGTATACATTATTATAGTTCAGGAAATGGATTGCTAGCATCTTTGATTGAGAATTACCACAGTAAGCCATTGGCTGTATTCATAAAAGTACAAAATTTCTGCAGCCATTTATAAAACTTATGAAAATTATAATCATACAAATACATCTGCAGATAAATTTGTTTTTAAAACTGCAATCAATATTTACATAATTTCAGCATTTGATGTTCCTGTGATAATTAATGAAGCTAAGGAAAATGCATAATGATGGGTTTCCCTCACAAGCCACACAATTTGTGGGATCCTAATCCCTCACCTGGCACTCTTGGCACTTTTGATGCTTCCTTTTCGATCTTGAATTGTCTGTTTCATATTGATCTGGATAATGTCACCAAATGTCCTGTATTCTACAATCGAAAAAGATATTCCAATGTTTCTACACTGCAGAAAAATTGTATTCAAGGAAATAAATATGTAGTCAGATCCATGGATGTATCAGTTTAGGGGTGGTTGGAAAAGTATTTTTATGTAGAAAAGAAAAGTGGACGGGAAGGGGAGAGAGAAGCTGGGCTCAAAGGGATTAAGGATGCTGGCAGTTGTGTGAGACTCCCCATGGGGCAAGGGATGGGGGAAGGGCTCAGAGCATTGACCACAGAGAGAGTTGGCTGATGGTGTATGGGTGGTGTTTTGACCCGTTGATTGATGGTCGAGTTTCCCTCTTTTCAAGATGGAAACACTTGGATTTCCTCTATTCTTAAGCATGCATTCACTAGATTTCTCTTTTGTATGTTATTTGGTAGATCTCAGAATAGCCAAAGAGAAGCGGCTCGGAAGTATAAACTTTCCCTTTCCTTGGCGTCAACTGTCACCTGGATGAAAATGCTCGTCTCAGGTTTACTTTATAATCGCTCGGAGAGATGGTCACGAGTGAGTGAGGCTCAATTGGGTCAGTTGGCCAAATGTGATTCCCTGGGGGTCAAGTGCGAGACGAGACTCGACCACGATTATTATTATCATGGATTCTTGCCCTGGGGGTCGAGGATCGAAAAAACAGAGGTTTTGAAAGGAAAATGAAAGTTTATTTGAATCAAGCTTTAGATCATTTAACGAAAGAAACCAAAATGTGCATCTCAAATAGCCCAACAAGAATATTACCATGTCTCGGGAAGGAGAGAAGTTGAGGGTACAAGCACGGATGAATGGCGCTGTGGGGACTGGTGCATGGGCCTCGTCTCATCCACATCGGCTGCATGCCTTATCTGAGATGGATTTTTTTGTCCAGGTGATGGTTGACATCAAGGAAAGTGAAAAGTTTTACTTCTGAGACTGTTTCTCTTTGGCCATTCTAAGATCTACCAAATAACATACAAAAGAGAAATGTAGTGCAAAATTCCACAGAGAAAGTTCTTCCATTCTCTTTGACTCCCTACTGGCCTAATTTCCACGTGCATTCTTAATTTCCTAAGTTCACTCTGATTGACATGGATTGGTAATTTACTTATTAAATACATCTAGGTACTTTTTTCAAAGTTTATATGATATGATATTTATCAGTTCTACCTACCAACAGTATCATAAATATTTCTTTAGCAATATTATATAAATTTCAGGTTACCATAAAGATTAATACCTGTTTTGGGGTAACCATGAACTAGAGCATATATTAGTATAGTGTGCATAAACCAATGTCGTACTGTTTCAATAATTATGAGGTTACTTTTGAGTGTCAAATTTTTGGTTTTCAATGAGCCCAAAAGTACTGTGCAATTTACTGTTTTGTTTAATTATAATAATGTGTGTACGTATAGTCAATAATTTGTGGTGCTACTTTGATGAGTGTTCAACCGCTTACCATGTCAAATCACAAGTGGTCCAGGGGAGCAAATTAATGAACTCTATCCTCTTCATTAATAGTGATTTATGAGGACAAATTTATGCTTTTGTCATTAAGTGCCATCTCTCAAACGGCCCCTGACTCACTGTGGGGGTCAAGGGCCTATCACACAGTCCTAAGGGTTTGCTATACCCTTTTTATACCCTAAGGGTTTGCTATACAGGTCTGAAAAGTCTGGAATATTCAGGAAAGTCATGTGTTACGGGAAAACGAGGGGCGGCGTATTACACGCAGCATGACGCTCAAGGCGGGGGTCGAGGAAACAGCCACGAGGGGGGGAAGCAGCGACGGCGACGGGAGAGGGGAGTGGATGTGACGGGAGAGGGGAGTGGATGTGATGGGAGAGGGGAGTGGACATGAGGGGAAGGACGGTGCGCTGTAGGGGAAGGACGGTGCGCTGTAGGGGAAGGACGGTGGACTGGAGGGGAGGGCAGTGGGAGAGGACATGTGGTAGCGTGAGGTTGCGGTGTACGTTGAGTTGGTGAATAAAGTGAGAATTGAAGAGTGAATTCTCTTATTATTGTGCCTCGTAACACATGGAAATTAAAAATGTGCCTGGGAACAACTGGAAAAGTTCTGAGAAATGAGAAATTAGTCTGGGAATGTTTTCCAAGGCAAAAGTGAGTTTGTTTTTCTACAAAGGGAGAGTACTTTTGTAGGTACTGTCTGTTGGTATGTTGATGCATGGTTTTTCAGTATGAATCTCACTTGAAGGAGTTGTGGGTGCTCTTTTTTTTATAGATATTAGTTATGATCATAATTATGGTGAGGTTAAGAAAGATGCAAAGTGGAATGCTTCTAATGCTTTCAACGTTATCCATTGTGCCTCCACTTTGTGGCCATGGCATATATGTATGTAAGATTTATGGCAGGCAAGCTGCCCCTAATCTGTCACAGACTTTGATTGACGAGTTAACCACCTGTGTTTGAATGCCCCTCATTGTCGATGACATGTTAAAATAAAATGTCATCAGAGAGGAAGCCACTTTTCCTACTGAGCAATGGAGGTGACAATCCATTTTTTTGGAATCTTTATCGCCTCATAGTATGTATATTCATGTGTCAATGTGTTGTGTTCCTATTTGTCTCTGTCTTTGAAATGCATGCACAATATACAACGAATATTCTCAGTAAGAAAAATCCATGCCTGCTAAACCTGAACATATCTTATAACAAAATTATCTTTAGTCCTCCATGCTAAGAAATGGGGACCCTCTTTGCTTTTTTCTTTCTCTAATCCTTTGTCCCATTTAATATGGAGGGCCAAAACTCATAACTCTCGCCAGTTCTGTTGTTAAGGGAGCATGCCTGGCCTTCTGCAGTATAGTGTTGACATGTCAAAGGGCTGTAGTTGTATTCGATATTTCTTGAAAATTTCAAGAGCACTTTCATCGTGTATTAATTGTATCATTGTAACTTTGTGCACATGGAGGTGTAATGTTCATGAATATTTTCAGGGACTAGAGTTGTACTGCAAGGGCAACTGCCGTCTGGAGCACCTCCTGCTCTGTCTGTCCAGCGAGAGCGAGCGCGACCGTCTGCACAACTCAATTCAGGATCAAGCGAATACCAGGCTCGAGGAAAGTGACCAGGAAGTTATGACTTTGCAGTGGCAGAATGGTGTAATATCAAACTATGATTATTTGCAATACCTCAACAGGTAATCCCCACAAAATGCTTAATTTCAAGCCTGAATTACTGGCTGTGAGTTGCATTCCAAAATCTCTGCCCTAGTTATATTGAGTGGTTTGTTTTTCTGTGTATGTCCTATCGACATTGATAAATATGTGTCAGGACTTATGTGTCAGTGGCCTCAATCTCACTCACATACCTTGTGTGTGTAGTATCTTTCTAAGAAAGTTAGTTTGTGTGTACCTATGTGAAGGGAAGAGTCATTGATTGTAGTCATGCTGCATCTTACATGGATTTTGTCATCAACACTGAGGTCAACAAGCGATGGACCAATTTAAATGGGCTGTATGGGAAAGAAATTTCAGCACTAAAATGTTTTTGACAGCTCTTTTAAGCCAAGAAGCCATTCCAACATCTATGTTAGAAAATAAATTTCGTCTACTTTTCCTAACTCCCATTGTTATCAAAATCTTGGGTTTTTTGTTTGAAAGGACATCAAGAGACTTATATGCGACCTATACTCACCGCATGGAAAACATAAGATCTAACTAAACAGACTATTTCTATTGTCTGGCCTATTTCACCTGTGAATGCCTTGATGCATTGGCTGATGAGATTTATTTTTTTTATTTATTTTATTAATGTTTCTCAAGTACACTAAGGAAGAGCAGTTGCACTGGTATTGTATGAATAAATCCATTTACACATATGTCAGTGTGGTAGGCAACATCAAATCACAACGTATCATGGAAAACATATTCATGAGTCTTTACAGCTTCCTTATGAACATTGAAATATATGACCCATGTATGAAACACATCTTAAGTCAAAAAATCATCTCTCATAGAAAAATACTGAAAATAAAAAAAAATCACATATCAATGCATCAAATCATCACATATCAGAGCATCTGATGTATCATTGTAGCTTATCAGAAAACGAAGACTAATATACTAACACTCATTTTTTTCCTATCATCGTATCAGCTGTAGATTTAAATGTACTTTTATTCCATGAAAAGTCTAATAATTCACACACTGCATTAAATTCTTTGCACATTCATTGACGTTAATTACAGCAATATTTGGTTTTCTTAACCTTTAAATGCCTGACGTGCCCATACAGGCTAGGAAAAAAGCTCCAATAGGTGCCGAGCGTGCCCATACGGGCACGCTAACTTTGATGGGCTCTAAGTTAAATGATTTTCAATTTAGCGGAGCGAAATTTTCTAGGATTGTAGACAGATGTCTTTTTAATATATGGTGTTGTTTTTAGATTTTTAAAAACAACATTTATTTACGATTTTGGTATGTAATTGATCTCGCGCAGTCTAATTTCTGTCATAACAAAACATTGCAGTAAGTCACCTTTGGATGCGCTCTCAATCTGTTATTTATCTTTCACATTTCTACTTTTACTTTTAATTTTTGTTTTTTACATACACAGATAATAAATAAATAATATAGCAAGTCTTGTGTTTGGTTTTAAGTGGTCAAACCTTAATATACATTGGCAGTGGCCCAAGTGTTGATGGCTCACTGCGACCTCATTTCCTTCCCTAGAAAACACCTTCCCATAGGGGCAGTATCGAAATCATGAATTCAGATTATGAGAAAAGACTTTCCTTTTGGGAGGGGAGCAGGGCCTTCGAAGGCCGAAGCCCCCATTCCGGGCCAGGGTGGATTTGGGAAAACCAAGAAACTTCTCGCATTCTCGGCTGCCAGGCACCGCCCGCACGTGTGCAATAAAGGAAGTGACAAAATACACCCCTTCAAGTTCTCTTATATTCCTCTACCATATTTTGAGTGAACTCAAACTAAACTTCATTCTGTGGTGCATTTACTTATATGTATTTAATTCTGACCCCCAGTCTGGACACCACAAATGAACGTTGTTAAGGTCAAATGACAGAACTTCAAAGTCCGCGTCTTCGCTTATTTCACGGTAGATTAATGTATTGTCTGCAAATAATCTTAATTTAGTACTAATTCGAGAAATTAGGTCATTGATATATATAATGAATAAAAGAGGGCCGATCACACGTCCTTGAGGAACACCGGATGTGATTTCAACCATATCAGAGCTAAAACCATCTATGACTACTTTTTGTTTTTGATCACTGACAAAGTCCCTTATCCAATTCACTATTTTTTTATTAACTCCACAAGAATACAATATGAGTTTTTTGTGAGGAACTTTGAGTTTAATATAATAAATGAGTTTTTTGTGAGGAACTTTGTCAAATGCCTTCTTGAAATCAAAGAATATCGCGTCGACTTGCTTTTACGATTCACCTGATTTTAGGATATCATCAAGCTGTGTTTCGCAGGACTGGCGCATATGAAAGGCATGCTGATGGCTGAGTAAGAACTAGCTATTATCTAGGAATGTTATAATATTGCTGACGACAATGTGTTCGAAGATCTTGCATATAAGTGATGTTGACAATATAGGCTGGTAATTTCCTGGGTCACTTTTATTTTCTTTTTTAAATATCGGTGAGACCTCCTGATCGGTGATATCTTGGGGCACCTTGCCTTCAGATAATGATTTGCTGAGTATAATTTCTAAGAATGGTACAATCTGTGGTGCTAACTCCTTGAGCATGCGTGCAGGTATTCCTTCCGGACCTGGGGACAGGTTACTTTTAATTGAATGCAGTTGTTTACTCTATAAATAAATGAATTGTTATTCATTTATTTATAGAGTTTTACGTTTGCCCAACAAAATAATTACAGGGCAAACAAAACAAGAAAGAAGAAAATACAAAACATATTGCAATATATTGAATTTTACAGAAATTTCGAAACATGTCAAGAAACTATATCATTTATCAATTTCCAAAAGAGACTTCTTTTTTGACATAAATCAATTATATCACAGTACATGTTAAAAGATCAGCACATTCTATTCAGTGGTGAGTTTTCACAGGAGTTTGACTTTACCATGCTCAACTTAAATTTCCTTGATAACCTCACATTGATACTAGGCACTACAAAATTAATTTTTCTAATTAAGTCACTATTTTCTCCAGTATTATGTAAATTACATAAGTAAGATAGATCACACATGATTCTTCTTTTTGCAGTATTGAAAATCAAACACTTTTACCAAAGTTTAGCGGATAATTTTACTTTGAATTCTAGAGCTGGATGATGACTGTTTTCTTTTAAAATTAGGGAACTTTTATTTACGGGATCAACGCTAGCACAGTGCAAATTGGTCAGTACTAAATCTAATATTTTACCGTTAGCATTCCTTACGTAGTTTAATTGTTCTAAGCTCATGGCATTTTGGAATAATTCAATTTCTGTAACCACTGCACTATTTTTTCTAACGGAAGACAGAAATTCAGGACAGTTGAAATCACCTATTATTATTACATTACAATTCATAACATCGCTGTATAAGACCATATTAAAGTACTTTTTAAATGACTCAATTCCAGTATCAGGTGGAAAGTATGCAACACAAAGATAGAGATATTTGTTTCTACCAACAGATAACTTGATCCATATATTTCCATCATTGGTTTCAAGTTCAGGTACTCGACAAGATTTGTATTTATTCTTAACCAATGCCAATACACCACCACCCAGCTTTTTTCTGGTAAGACCTGTGTCTCTATCTTTCCTGTAAACTTTATAATTTTTGTGCGTGCATACTTCAGAGTCGTATATGGAATTATTAAGCCATGTTTCAGTAAAACATAATACATCATACTCAGAGTTCAACATAGATAAATTAAACTTAAAAAGTTTACTTCTCATTCCTCTAACATTTTGGTAATACAGTCCAAGGCCTTTGAGATTAAAATTAACAGCATCATTGACAGCAACAACAACAGCTTCCGTAGGTTTTGGGTTGTTTTCAGCCTTGAATTTCACAGATTTGTTACCAGGGCTGAAACAATACTCCCTATCTCATTTGAATTGATTTAAATCATCCTCGTTTTTAATATGAATCCGTTCACTACCTTCACTTTTTCTAGCGAAGATGCGCCCACCACGTATCCACAGGTATCTTATATCCCCCTTGCTTTTCAATTCTCTTGCTATGGCATATATCTTTCTATTCATTTGAGTTAGCGATTCATTGACATAAATAATACCTTCGCGAGTACTTTCGCTTGCATTAAGGTGAAGGTCACGCAACAAAAGATCTCTTTTGACTCTCCGAGCTTGCAATAGCTCGGAGGCAGAATGGGGCCTAGCAAATCTCACAACAATGGGTTGGGAATAGGATTCATTCCGCTTTTTCCCACGAACTCTGAAGGCAGACTCAATATCATTCACATCCAGTTTAATTCCTAAAGCAAGGCCTGTTTTACAGACTAAACCAACAGGAACTTCGCCTTCAATTTCGGGAATCCCATGGATTTCTACTGTGCTTCTGAGTGAGTTCTGCTCCAATGTATTCAAATGGCACTCAAGGTCACACACTCCTTTCTTTAGAAGCCTGTTTTCGTCAACTAGTACATTGAATCCATCAGTTAACTTGCTAATACTATTAGTTATATCCGTTTGGAGAGAGTTAAACATTTGTTTAAGTTCGTTTTGCTCACTCTGTACTGCAGTGATCTTCTCTAGGACTTCTTTCAGCATGTCCGAGGATGTTTCCCGCGAGGCACTGCTCCTCACCGGTGTTTCGTCGCTGCGTGACTTTTGAGCTTTCGTGTTGCATGAAGTACACAGCCAGTCTTGATGTAGATCCAACAGTGCCTGTAGATTGTTTTCAGTCTGCGATGTGCAATGTAAGTGATGCACATCGTTGCAGCGGCTACATGTGACTAGTTTTTGGCCACGCTTAGTTGGCTGACCGCACTTAATGCAGGTGCCTGCCATCGAAAAAGACTCAAGGACTTATGCACTTTGAGAAAAGAAAACTCAACTTGCTCGCTCACCACCAACACAACCTTTCACGACGAGAGCTGCTCACTGACTATGTTAGCCATCTGCTCGTTAAAGTCAGGAATATCTAAATTGTGTATTGTGTCATCCTTAGTGAATACTTTTTCAAAGTAATGGTTTAATGAATTGGCTTTGTTGATGCTGTTGGTGACCACTTTGCCGTTTGTGTCCAATAAAGACTCGATGGAATGCTTTACATTTTCATGGAGATCATTGATAAGCAATCGGAAAAACAGTGGTCCCAGGTTTGATCCTTCTGGCACACTAGAAGTGGCCTCAAAATTTTCAGATCTACATCCTTTAAATACAACATAACAATGTCCTTTGTGGATGTATAATAGTAGAAATACTATTTATGTACTATGCAACTCGCCAAACTTTGATAATTTCTTCAACAGATTGCTATGGTACATTTTATTGAATGATTTTTGAATGTTAGTGTACATCCTCGATAGTCTGCATCGCCAGCAAAGATATGATCTCCCCCTCAAGGCGAGGTTGCCAGCTTGCGCGTCACTTCTCACGGCGTGGCTTCAACGAAGAATCCATCCCGATTGGACCAAAATGTTTGGGTTGTCGATGTTGGATTAGTGGACTATATAGTTGAATAGTAATTCTTAAGCACTTTGTATCAAAATATTAAAACAATGTCATTGTGCTGGAAAAAATTTGCTTGGCTGCTTACAATGACACAACAGTTTTTTAATTCCACAATTTAATTGAATTACTGATTTGGAGAAGAAAGTAAGTTGAACAATGCACATCACGATCGTGTATCAACATTGCATTTTTCTGGTTTCATAACTCATGCATACTTGTACATTTATGTGGTTGAAAAATAATTTAATAAAAATAGTTTATCTAACATGGCAACATATCAATGAGTTGTTTAAAGATTGTCTCCTGATGAGTATTTGCAGGTTTTGACTAATTTATTAACTGTGGTAGAGTCATTAATGCTGTTATAGTGTAGTGTAGTGCATGTTGGTGATGCCTCACCCCCTGCCACCATTGCTTGAGGTGGCTTGCTATGTAGATGCAGTTGTGATAAAAACAAAGGCCACCATCTTGGATTCTTCGGCCATGTGATTTGCTTCCCCAGCCGGCATTGAATATGTTTTTACTGATTGGTTGTATTTCTGATAACTGTGCTGTGATTACAGTCGGTGAGTTTTGTGTGCATTCTCCAGTGTGGACATACTCTGTGGCTTTCTGTATGTTTTTCTCTTCCCGAACCTTGTATTCCTATGTGTACGTGGCCTTTAGGGATAAAACCTGGTCTCGTGTCCTCCATGATCCCTCCAATTCCCCCTCCTCTCCCTCGCATTTCTTCACCTGCTCATGTGGGTCTTCTCGTGATCCCTGGCCTCTTCTCTGCACAACTCAGCTATGACCTCCCCTTTCCTTTCAACCTCACTTCCCTCCCTTCCGTGAGGTAAAACCTAATTGCTGGCTGGACAACTTGTTAAGATATGTAAGATCAGTCAGTTCAACTGCAGTGTGCAGTCATTCACCCAAAATTAATTTATTAATGAATAATTATTGAAGTAGTTGCTTTAATTTCTTCTGGCAAAGAATTAAAAAATAACACAACATTGTATACATGACTTTTGTGGGTTAGAGTTTAAAAACATTTTATTTATTCCTGGTCTATTGTAATTATAAAAATTCATGTTCTAATGGAGATTAAGACTTGAATGTTGTTCTTTAACATATGAAACAGAACAGTAAATATAAATAAATTATAGAATTTATAAGTTTAATTCCTTAAATTAATTGCAACTGCAGTAACATTTTCTCACACCAATCTCTATCATCACAGCCCATTTCTGTAATCAAAAAAGCCTCTTGGTATGATGTGATTGTCCCCAAGCAGTATCCCACAGAGCAGGCAAACGCTCGAGGAACGTTGCCTGAACATTCGTTCGGAACCCAGGGATTGTTACAGAAATCAACCCTACAAATGTACTGGCAACGTTCATAGGGTTGGTTTCCGTAAGTCAGCATGTACGTTGTATAGATACTTGTGCGGTTTGTGGCTCAAACGGCACCAACTCTGCGCTTGTGCGTGGTTGGGAGTGAAATTACAGTCCGGGGAGTAAATACATACGGGTGTGTTCCAGTAAACACTTCAAATGCCCTGGAGTATTTGGACCAAGCTTCCAAGTATTCCACAAAGGGCTCCAGAACATTTCCATAGAAGTGAAGACATCACATGCGGTGTCATCACTTTCTTTCCTGCCCCGCTCCAGACACTCCCCTGAAAACTAGGGTCTGCTGGAGCAAACGAGCAAGTAATGGCAGAATTTCCAACTGGACTGTTCAGCAAGTTGTTTGTGGATGTGCATACAGGCTAGGTCCACTTGATGTAATGAGTGCTTTGGCTATTTACAATAGAGATAGACCTACCGCAATGTAAGATATTTCTTATTATTGTTTATTGAGAGATTTTTCATGGCAATGTGAAGTTGACGAGCTCTACGTCTTCAAATGTAAGAACAGGAGATATATTGCGCTGGTTGGAGAGCAATGATCTGCGTGATCTTTATAAATAAATGTATATTATTATTTCTCTTTCACGATATGTATCGTCGTGGTTTCAATTCATTGAATCAACTTAAAAGTGTTTCTGTTTCTTGAAATGTCCATTGCAGTAAATATTTCTCGTGTTCTCAAATTTCACTAGAGTATTAGAAGTTGATTGAGTATTAGGGAGCAATTGGGGATGAAAATTAAATAGTGTAATTGCTTGTGCAATTGTGCTGTTTGTGTAATTAGTGTAATTATGCTGTGGTGATAAAGCAGTAAGTTAGCTTTTCAGCCTTTTTTAGATTCTGTGCAGTGTAAGCATACGATTTGGTTTGTATATCCAGTAATTATCGGTATATAGCATACCTTTTTTTCCGTGAAAATTCGTCAAAAGAGGAGGGTGCATACGTGGTTACAAACGTATCGCATTTTCAATCGGGCCGTAGATCACATTTGAAGAAATCTAAACGTACTTTAGATGTTACAAGTTTTTATAAAAAAACAATACAATGAATTAATTTAATTTATTAATTAAAGCAAAAATTACACGTAGTTCCTCTTGTCTTTAACACTGTTAGCACTGAATCCTACGAATTCAAAATCACTATCCTCGCTGGATTCGAAGAGTTAGTGTGAAGCCCTGATATCACACTTGCTGGCAGCAAATATTGCATCGCCAAGAACATCATATTTGTCCTCCTCATTGTCCACTCGCTTCTCGGCCTTATGGCTAAGATCAAAGTACACATTCTTAACATTCTTACATTCAAACATACACATTCTTACATTCAAAGTGTGAAGTACACATGGTACACATTCTTCATTCCAATGCAAATTATCTTCAGACCCATCCATTACATTCGTTAGGTAGATTTTTTATAAAACCTTGCTCAATCGCAGATGAATCAATGGCATCCCAGGACTCTTTAATCCACGGACTAATTAGCACTAACTCCAGTTTCTTTGGCCTTTCTGAAGATGTCAAAGAATGTGGTCCGGAATAAAACGGCTTTTTACGCATCTGTCTTGAAGGGACGGTTGCAACTAATCCATCACCTGCAACTGGCCTGTCATCCCTCCAGGAGTAATGACAATATCTGTGCCATTCTCGAATAATATATTCTTGATGCATGGCATTCAATGAAACTAATGCATCTAGAACCAACATGTGATGTCTACAAACCGCATCTTCCCACCACTTATTTTGCAGCCAATCTTTGGTTAAATTTTTATCCATCCAGCCTTTTTATCTGGGTGTACGAGCATATTCTGTGGCTGTACAACATTCTTCAAGTTTTTCTTTTAAATATTACACAGAAATGTAATATCTTCATATTGTTGAGTAACGTATCTTCCCTTAGTAGATCGGGTGGAATCCAACGTGAACGGACATAAAGTGAGGCGAATTGAATACAGACATAGTTACTTTTTAGCGACAGTGTAGCAATTCTATCATTTATAGACAAATATTTCCATAGGCAAGTATGGAAGTTTTGGAGGGGAAGAACCTGCTACGAATAGATCTTCACATTGAGAAACCAAAGGGGTATGCAAGAACAAGGGGAAAAGCCTTCCATAGGCAGCATTACCAATTGCGCAGTGATCTTTTGGGTTCCCGAATGGCATGGTGGACAATGGCGTTGATTGTCATTCTCTAAAAGTCGAATGTATATTATTCATGGTTATAAGTGAATTCTTACATTGCTCGTGTCATAATGCGGCTGCGTCTTATAGTGGGTGAGTATTACAATTGGAAAATTACAGTAATTACTGCACTTCTTGAACAGGCTGAGTGAAAGCCAAATTATTCCAGGCCAATTACATTCCTTGAATCTTTCTACATAGATGAAAAAGTACTTTTTCAATTACTATTAGTCAAAATTTTAGGCTGATTCTCTACTACAGTGGAGCCTATTTATAATGAAGTTGAAGGGGCCGGCAGTTTACTTCGTTATATCCGAACTTCGTTATATGTGGGCCCGCTCTTGTGAACTCAAAATTGAACTTTGAACCAAACAAACTGCTGTAATATTGTGGCTATTATTTATAGCCTCGCACTGGAAAGGAAAAGTTTTTTGCGAAAGCATTTAGGAAAAAGGCTACCATCCAAATCGACCGAAAAAAATGCTTTTTTTTAACTCTATTTCAGAGTCTGTCGCCTAATTCAACTATCTTTCGTGCAGTAAAGATAGTAAACGGAGGGGGGGTTATTTTGTCGTCTCGCATTCATACATTCACGAAATTCACCTATTAACATGATGAAATGTTCACGAAAGGAAAGAGTATGTTTCCTGAAGGATATCAATTTCCATGAGGACTATCATTTACGATTATATAAACCACGCATCATGTTTAAATCATCAGCATCAAGGCTAGCCACCGATGTGCAACATTGGTAAGCTCCATTTCAGAATTTCCTAGACTGGTGTCCCTCCTCTGGAACCTGGGTGGAATGGGAAGGTCCTCAGTGTGGAAGGGTGCAGTCGGCGAGCGAATGCAGGGGAAGTGGAGGTGGGGGAACTCGGTAGAAAACAAACCCAGGGTCAAATTTCGTCTCGCTGGGCATCCCATTCTCGGCTGAGTTTTGCCTGGCCGAGGTGAGTGGAGTCCAGTCGCTAGGATTGAAAACTGCCACATTCTGCTTTGCGTTTCATGGAACTAACATGGGGCGTTTCAAGTCAATTCTAATGCTTGGCTAAAAAAAATATCATTACTTTTCCCATAGGCATTACAAAATAATATTGTTGGACCGGTGGCAACAGAAGAAATACGGTTATCAGATAACGCGATTGATTAAATGCGTTCGTCACAGTTTATCTACCAGTTAATAAGTAGTTTGTAAGTGTATCCGCCGCGATGATATTGGGTTCGGGGGGAAATGAATCAGGGAGCAAGTCGGTAGCTCGGTTGACACAGACTTTATTCCACCTTCTGCATGTACACAGCACCAAGGTTCCCGCGAGACTCCTCGAGGCACGCTACTCCCACACCCGTGCTCCCTCAGAGGTCATCACCACGGGACCACACTCCTTCCAACTCATTGGCCGCCAAGTGCTGACGCCATTCATCTTACCCATTATTGTGACGACAATCTTAATATTCTTCTCTTCCTTGGTCCTTTATGGGAGATGAGATGAGAGACGGCCTAATTTGCTCCTCTCTTCCTGTTTGGGCAATGGGAGGAGAGATAGTGCACAATCTGAATGGCTCCTCTCTTCCTCTGTCCAGAAAGTGTACCGCTCAGCATCGCTCCCATGCCTGGATGGTCTCTTGTACCTTCCGTATGGTACTAACAATATACTTACTACTATCCCCCTCCAAAAGTGAGTTGCTGTTAGCAACTGACAGCAACTCATTTAAAACCTGTACAACAAAAAATAAAAGAAAACCTGATACAATCCATACAAAAATACCACCTTAATGATGTAGTACATTGCTTTAACTACTAAAAACAAGTAAAATGTTCTGAATATTATTAAACCAGTACCTTGCTGGAATAGAAATACGAAGGCGCATTTGTTTTCTTAGATTTTTCTAGTATTAGTATTTTATAGTATAGTTCTTAGTATTTCTTTCTTAGCCCTTATTACACAAACTTAAATTCAGATCATCAGTGATATTTCCTCAGTTCTCAAAGAACTTAATTGTAAATAGTCTTAAATCTATCGGCATTTCCCTTTGTATGAACCACCCCGACTCCCGCATGTGACCTCTGGTCGGTATGACCCCCACTCCAACATCCACTGCACTTGTCCACCCAACACTTATCACTCTCACCCCATGCACAAAAATGCCGACATTTATAACAAATACACTGCTACTTCTCCAATTTTAAACTACTGCACTTAACAATAGCAAACATGTTTACAATAAGATTCTCAAATAAAATCATCCCTCCCTACTTCTTCAACCCAATATTTAAAAACTCTATCCTAGAGTCTAAAGCATCCATATTTTTAACTATAAATCTGCACTACAAACCACATTGACCCCTTTACCTAGGGTTCTCTAGTGTATAGCCTAGCACCGAAGTAACTCTTTATGTCAACATTCTCATCTTCTTCCTTAAACAATACCACGCACACGATCAAAAATACTACCCTCTCCAATTAAAGGGATCTCAACAATAAGCCTTAAACTTTTTTGTTCACAACGATGAAAGTTGCCCGTGCCGTCTCGTAGTAAACATTTGAACATCATTAAAATAAATCAAATTCACAAAGGTAGTACTATTAACTAATAATCAATAATGACGTCAATGACGAATAATAATAACATCTGCTCCTTTAACTGATGGCACTTTCACTTGAAAACCATATTTTAATGTTCATTCTCTTCCTCCACCGACGGAAGTGCCACATGGGATTGGAGCGGGTACCGCAACATAGGCGGTGGAGGGGAGTATTGGATCCAAGGTTGACCCTTGGGGGACTCCTTTAGAAATAAACCATCAAGCCAATACCTATGTAATTGTCTGTGGAGGTTTTTGCCTGAGTGGAGGGATCATCTGGCATCAAAACCACAGTCATGTTTCTCTATAATAAAACCTTGTGGTCTCAACAAGTTTCACTGTTTTATTTTAAGAACTTGAAAACTTTTTGGATATCCTAGCATTTGTGCACGTGTCCAATTTCATTTTGAATGTTCGGCAAATAGTTACAAATTTTGTGAATTGAGTTAATGTTTACATTTATTCTTTTGCAGTGTTTCTGACAGAACTTACAATGATTTAACACAGTACCCTGTTTTTCCATGGGTCCTCAATGATCATTCTTCGGAAGACCTGAATTTTGATGATCCTGCAAATTATAGAGATCTTTCCAAGCCAGTTGGTGCACTCAATCCAATGCGGCTTCAAAGGCTTAAGGTAAGTGATGATGTGATGTTTCTCATTTCTTTTGTAACCACAGTAGAGTGTTTCACATTCATTTGGCTATATGGACTTTGTAGAGTACCTTATTGCCATATAATATGCTTAGTGTTCTGACCTATAGTCGACATGGACAACTAAGTCAAAAATCACGCTAAATTGAAGTAAGTTACTTCAAGGAAATATTTGAAGACTCTGAGAAGAACACTTAACTACTTCCATTAACCCTTTCAATGCGGCAGCATGAGGTAGTTACTTCGCCGGAATAGGAAATATTTTTTTTGCACAAAGCAATTATTTTTGCATTATTTAGGCATAATATCATAATTTAGTATTCACCATTTCCTTTTTTCCGAAAAAATAAAAAAGATTTTTTTTTGACATTTATGGATGTCATCCGCGCCGGTCGAGGATTTGTGTAGTATGCAACCCGCATTTCAAAACTTGCAATTCATTCACTTGCTGACATTTTTGGGAAATTCCTGTCAAATTTAATTTTATTTATCTGAAATGAGTCCTTGAAGGCAAAAGGTATTGAGTACTTTAATTCCAAGAGCTTTGAATCATAATACTTTAGTTGTTTTTGATCCACTTACATCTATGATTTGAGGGATTTTCCGTAAGAACGCTTTACATACAACATAAGCTAATGCATCGTAAATGAAACTATTTTACGAATTCGATCATTAGTGCGACTAGCCGTGATTTTGAGTATTGGTACATACATCGACAAAATTCAACCAACGCCGAATTTGTTGCAGTACTTCTAAGTAATATAACACTGATTAGACTGGTAGGAATTCAGACATTAATTACAAACGTAATATAATTGCATAAAGATATCACTGTTTTATCAAAACTAATGACGATATAATAAGCAGGGAATACTCATTGAATGAAAAAGAATTGGCTCCAAAAACGGCCTCCCGCGATACATATTTGATTTTCCCGGTGTATAAATCGAATTATGTTGCGAGGTCGTGGCCTGACGAAATTCGCGATCTCACATTTACTTCCGAACTTGAGAAATGCAATTGTTTCCCTTCCCTCAGTAGTAATCTCTTAGCGGCTCCAAACCTTAGAGCCTTCTCCTTCGCTTTCTTACTTTCGGCAGGACCTTTGTTCGGCAGCTGTCGTGCGAGCGTTCATGGCCCTGCGAAAGGGCGGGGCTCGGCTATGTTTTCACACCGGCGTCAATTCAGGACTTAAAAATATTTCAGTTCCGGGCTGCTAATTATTTTTAGGAGTAATTCCTGTAATAATCATGCAATCTAAATGTCTTATGATTATTCACAAGGAATTAAAAATCAGATATAGTCTTCGTTATACTTTTTTGACGTGATGGATATAAATAATGGGTTGGTACATGTAGTTTTAAAATTTAAGAAATTCTGTTGGAGAAAGTAATTTATTTTTGAAAAAATGGCCGTTGTAAACATTCTCTGAAAATCTGGTATTTCACATCTTGAAAAAAAATTGCAATACAAAAAATATTCCAATGAAAAACACATTGTACACTGTAAAAAAGAACATCGAAATAATTTTTGTGCAATAAGAAAGCATGAAAATTTTTACAAGTTTTCGTGAAATTCTTGAAAACAAGGGCGCAAGCAAAGTCCAGGCTCACCCTCACAATCAGGGCAGATGTAAATAACAGCTTTCCGCACTCCCTTGGAATAGCACACTCTACATCTTTTTTGCGGTTTTTTTCCCTTCTCCCCAGCACCTGCTAACGCCGGAAAGTGGGAGAGACCCTTTTTTGGTTGGGGCAATGGGGCCAAGGCACTTATTTTGGTGGAGAGTAAGGACTCAATGAGTTCCATTCTAAAATTATACAAATTTTTCTTGTTGCCACTATATTTACTGTACAAAATATAACTGTTTACCAGCATAATTTGAAACATATGAATTGCCAGCTTTTTATACCATTTGAGGGACTTGTGCTGGCAAGTGTAGTACGACAGCAACTGGTCGCAGTGATCCACACCACCCATGAACTTGTTGTATCTTACTACAGCCTCTGGTTTACCTCTGCCCGACCTTTCAGTGGGTACGAGGTTGCATCCGAACTCGGAGGAAATAAGGGCTACATCTCTCTTATCTCTCCAGCGGAAGACACAAATCCCCTCCTCACTCCAACGAGCAACAATCTGGTCTTTTGGCAGCTTGTGCCCAAAAACCTCTTTTGGATTTTCTTTCCTCTTCGCCCGTACAGTAAGTACTGCATCCCAACAGATCTCTAGCTAGGGGAACATTATTATAATAGTTATTCAAAAATACACTATGCCCCTTATTTTTAAAATCATGTAAAAGTTTATGGACCACTTTGTCTCCATGTCCGCGTCCACCCACATCGCTGTCCCCAGAGCCTGCATATACAATCATGCGATGCACTAACCCTGATGGTTCACAGAGCATGTAAAATTTTATCCCATGTTTATGTTTCTTCCCCTGCATATACTGCCGGAAATTCAATCGCCCTCGCCAAAGCAGCATAGATTCGTCTATACATAACTCCCTTCCGGGGGAAACACAAGCGGCCATTGATTTTTCGAAACAGTTCAAAAGTGGCCTGACTTTATAAAGCCGATCATTTGGAGCAGGTTCATTTTCATTGGGGTTCTTTGCGAAATGAAGGGCTTGCAATATCCCAAGAAATCGATCCCTAGGCATTGATTGGCGAAATAATTTGAAGCTAAAAAAGATTGATTTTTTCCAATAGTCAGAGATTCTATTGGTACGAACTGTCCCCATATGGAAGAGAAGACCCAGCCAAACCTCAAACTCTTCTCTAGTTAGTGACTTCCAGTCAGTAATCCTTGCACGTGGTGATGGGTTTTCCAAAAAGATACACTCCGCATTCCTCTCTGTTTCCCTTAGAATAAGGTCATAAAACTCGTCGGTAAACACAAGGGAAAAGTAGTCTTTGGCGGTCGAGCCACAAGGAATTTTCTTGAGACCAAGGGAACCTACAAAGGCAAGGGTATTTCTATTCACTGGGGGATTAGTGGCCCAAGCCGCCTCAGATGTAACGGTACCCACTGCCGCCTCCACAGTGCAGGGTTCATCGCCACTTTCCGAGTCACTTTCCTCCGTGTCAGAACCAAAAAGGAATGAAGACCCACTGGAAAAACTGTCTTCTGAGGATTCCATTGCTAGAGCACGTATTTCTTCCTCCCGGAGCGTTTTCCTCGGTTGCTTTTTCTGTGATGCTATAAAAAATGTAAATATAAAATTTTTACTATTATGTATTATGCGAGAGAGTTTACTCATTTTTATTTTGGAGGAATATGTAGATGTTACTGCTCGCTGCTCGCTACATTTGAAAAGAGTAAAATAGCGCTTACCTCTTGAGTAAAAACACGAATCCGTTGAGAAAAATACTGTCTTCAGCACTTCAGGAGGCAACAGCAAACCACAGTGATAACCTCCAAAAGTATCGTGGCAAAACTTTAGCGATCATACACACTTTATAATTGCATTCCAAAAATAAATTCCAACGTCAATGCAGCCTAAGAGCCCAATAAGGCACCGCTACAACGATCCAAGGCGAATATCACTTGAAAAAATCTGCAAAAAAAACACTATAATTCCGAAAAGTGCAGAAAAAAATATTTTCGACGAAAGCGGAAACGAAGCACACGGCACGACGGCTAGAACCCAACTACTGAGCGGAGAAAATAAGGCAAGCCGAAAGGGATGCGCGTAGTCCCGTTACGCCCATTCGTGTGAGGCCCAAGGCCATGACAGCCCAGGGCTGCCATCCGCGCCAGTGGCTAGGAGCGGATGACAGCCCAGGGCTGTCATCCGCATTCAATGGGTTAATCTGTAAGTTTGGATTTTAAAAATATTCAGTGACATGTTGCTGTTTTTCATATTAGTTTTTAAGTTTCTCTAAATAGCACCGGTTGAAAACTGATACCTAACGATGAGTTCAATTCTAAGAAGTATTATATATGCCTCACTATGTCTGTATTTTAACTGTGCAAACATGAGATACTTGATTTCTGCTAGGATTTGGTCAAATTAAGGTTTAAACTAGAGGTGGGTTGAATCCACTTTTTCCTCGAATCCGAATCCCAAATCGAATCCTGCTAAGATTTGAATCGAATCCCGAATCCACCTTTCCACTGTATTTCCTAATTAAACAATACCTTTTTTATGAACATTGTGATGATGGGCAATGTTTCCTTTTCAAATAGATATCATGCATAGTAATAGTGCACCTATGAATTTTGAAGTCATTTCTTACAAGTCAATAATCAAGAAAACGTTTAAAATGTAATATATATCTTAGAATGCCATCGAGAAGGAAAATTTAGACGAAGCCCCATAAAACATAAGCCAAAATTACACCAGTCACATTCACTCGTATTCATGATCTTTAGATTAGAACGCACATCTATAAACCACTTTCATGGGCATCAGTATGCAGTGTGCTTGTTATATCTGCAGTTTAATAAACAACACAACACTATAAAAAATATAAATTGAATGTGACCATATTATGATTAAAATATTTATTGCTGAAAAACAAAAGCAAATTAACTCATTCAGAATACACTAATGTGTTGCTGATAAAATTACACTTTTATTTTGTTCTAATCAACACACAGAACAAAAGAAATGTCACTCCATAGTTGACAAGGAAATTAGTTGATGAGGAAAGTAGTTGACCAGGAGACTAGTTGGCAGCTGCCAGACTCACAAGGAATATTTAATGGCAATATTTTGATATGATAATAAACAGAGGTAAATGTAAACATTTCACATTCAGAAAGTTTTGCACGATGACATCTAAATTTTTATTTGGATGGATATTAGCATCCGCACATGTTCTGGATCTAATCTGCTACATTTGTGGTCACATATCAACCTATCTAGCCCTCCTTCGTCTGTGGGGTATTCCCCTTGTTATGTCTATGCCAAGGGGGCCAACAGGATCACAGGAACAAGACAGGGACTTCCACTCAGATCCATGGCTAGCGTGTGACTGCCAGTCATGCATTTATTTACATAGCGCGCCATCTCTCGGCTACGCCGTCAACTACATCAATACACTACATTACCCCACCCTTTAAATCCACACCTATCCCATTCCAAAAAAATAATATACTCCACAAAACAAAAAAAAAAGGTTTACCCCAAGAAAAATGTCACTAAAGAAGAGAAAAAAAGAAAAATCAGTCTACAGTTATCTTTGTTGCTTTGAGGCAACAGCATAGCACATATTAAAGATCAATCAGAGTCACAGTAGCGGGCCGGGCACTTCCGCTCACGAACTGACTGTCTAATCTGTGATGGGGGTGGACTCTTTAATTTAGGGGTTGGGGGGTCACTTTGTGGCAGAATCTGTTCCTCTGGCACCACTGATTCTGGTTGCTGGTTCCTTGTCTCATCATTGAGAGGCTGTGATGGCACATGTTTTGGGGTCACAAAGGAGCTGTTGCGCATGACGTGCTTCCCATCAGGAGTCTTCATAACGACTGCATTCCCGTACTTGGACAGCACCTGAAAAGGACTGGGGGAAAAATTGGTGGAAAACTCATCTCCCCCCTCCTGCCTCACGAGAACTGTGTCCCCTGGTTGGAGTTCCCTTTCCGAAGCCCTTCTTGCTGCATCTGAATAGGCTTTCATCCTCGCCTTCATTTTACAGTCCTGATCACGAACCTTAGTATCACACCCTCCCCCATGAAGAATGCTTGGGACCTTGTCTCGCAACTCCCGCCCAAACATCATCTTTGCCGGTGAGACCCCGGTAGTTGAATGACTAGTGGTCCTATAGGAGAACAGATACTCCCGCAATGCTTGTTTGATGTTCATGCCTTGAGAATGAGCTATTTTCACTCTTTTCATTATAGATCTATTCTGCCTTTCTACTTCGCCGTTTGCTTGTGGCCATCTAGGTGTGGTAAGCAAATGATGTATAGCGTTTTGGGCACAAAAATCTCGGAACGCCACCCCACAAAATTGCTGTGCCCTGTCCGTGCGCAATGTCTCCGGAAGACCAAAGCGTGAAAACATTTCATTGAGGATTTCTATGGTGCGGTCCGTCGTCGTTACCTTAGTGATATAGGCTTCAACCCAACGACTGTAGTAATCAACGGCTACTAACATGTACTCGCCGGTTGGCAGCGGCCCCAAATAATCTATCGCTATATCCCTCCATGCACCTTCCGGCAGATCGGTTGATGTCATTGGCTCGGGTGGGTCGAATCTACTAACAAGCTGACATCCTTCACACTGCTTGCACCGTTTCTCTACGTCACGGTCCATATTTGGCCACCATACTTTTGAGCGTAGTCACTGTTTTGTTTTCACTATTCCAGGGTGCCCTTCATGAGCTAATTCCATAACCTGATCCCGAAGACATCCAGGTATGAGTAGTCTTGTGTGCCTCAATACAACCTGATCATACACACACAATTCATTTTTTATAAGCTCATATGTTCTCAAATCAGCAGGCCACCTGTCTGACAAGATGGATTCCCTCAACCTACTTATCAGAGGGTCAGCTGCTGACGCCACTTGGATATCTTCCAATTTCATTGCTTTTGGCACCGCCTGACTTGCTACCCAGCAGACGTAATGGTCCTCGCCACCGTGGGACGGATTTTCCCCATTTTCAACCAATCTGGATAACACGTCAGCGATATTAGTCTTGCCTGGTTTATACTTAACGACAAAATCGAAACACTGTAGCCTCAGTACCCATCTCTCAATTTGAGCGCATGGCCGAGATCTCTTAGAGAATATAAACTCCAATGGTTTATGGTCGGTGATGAGCGTAAATGGTGGCCCTCCCAAGGTGTAATACTTGAATCGCTCACATCCAAACACCAGCCCCAGCGCTTCTTTCTCCGTCTGACTATACCTGGTCTCAACGTCACTTAAAGCCCTACTAGCATATTCAATGATGCGCATCTTACCATGCTGCCGTTGTAACAATACAGCCCCCAGAGCATGTGGCCCCGCGTCAGTGACAATAAATGTAGGCTTTCCGGGACAATAGTATCTTAACACGGGGTGGCTGGTAATTAAGTTCTTTAATTGGTTCAGCACTTCCTGATGTTCACTGTTCCACACAAAATCGGTCTCACCCGACAATATCTCTCTCAATGGATGGGTTATTGCCGAGTAGTTAGGAATAAATTTCGCACTGTACCCAATCAGTCCTAACAGACTTGCCAACTCAGCTTTCGAAGCAGGGGGCCTAATCCTTGAGACGGCCTCAATACGGCTACTCAGCGGTTGAACTCCTTCCTTTGAAAACAAGTGCCCTCTGAATTCAACCTTAGGTTTAGATATGACACACTTCCGCCAGTTCAGGGTCAGTCCATTTCTCTCCAGCACTCTTAGCAGTCCGTACAGTCGCCTGTTGTGTTCTTTTTGATTGCTTCCCCAAATCAGGAAATCATCAAAGTAGTTAACTACACCTTCGCAAGGAGAAATAACTCTTTCTATCTCTCTTTGGAAACACTCGGGAGCACAGTTCAACCCAAATAGCAGCCGCGTAAACCTCATCCGTCCCTTATGGGTGACGAAGGTCGTTATTCTTCGAGACTGTTCATCTAATTCTAATTGGTTAAACGCGTCATTCATGTCTAATACTGAAAACACTGTTGCGCCATGCAGCATGCCTGTCAATTGGTCAATGCTTGGTATCGGATGAACCTCGCGCTCAATGGCATCGTTCACTTGTCTAGCGTCCAAACACACTCTGAGTTCACTGGATTTTTTGGTACCACACACCAAAGGAGACACCCACTCCGAAGGCCTATTGATGTCCTCTATAATACCTCTGTCTTTCATTTCCCTAAGTCTTTCTTCCAGTAGTGGCTGAACATGTATCGGCACTCTCCGAGGGTTCTGCTTAACTGGCTTTACTTCGGGTTTTACGGTCAGTCTAAGTTTAAACCCCTTTAATTTTCCCAGTCCCGTGAAAACTTTGGGGAAATCGGCTTTAATTCTGTCCTTCAGCTGATATGCGCCTCGCCCCGATACCTCCTCATTGTTTACCATGTGTAGCGGATTTCCTAATAAAAGGACTCCTAGCTCCCGCGATGTTTTCCTGCCCAACAACGGGATCCCTCTACAATTCATTACATAAAACGTCGCATTCATTACCTTTCCCGGAATGCTTAGCTCTGCGTCAATCCTACCCAGTGACTCCAAAGGCCTGTTCGACCCATAGGGGTACAACTTCTTTCGTTCATCAATCCACCTCGTTACAATTCCTTTTTTTCTGCAGCACTCCCAAGTAGTACGGTCGATAATGTTTTGAGATGCCCCACTGTCAATCATAAACTTCACTAGTGTAAATTTCTCGGGCTCGCCACCGGGTAAGATTTTTATAGACAGCCGACGTTTCGGGTTCCGACTCGTCACCCATTCTCAAGGCTAACCTTGAGAATGGGTGACGAGTCGGAACCCGAAACGTCGGCTGTCTATAAAAATCTTACCCGGTGGCGAGCCCGAGAAATTTACACTAATTTAATTCGCCGGGAAAGTGTAAAATCATACATAAACTTCACTTCAACCCCTCCGACCACAGCACAAAGGGCGTCATTATCATTGCTGATGGAGTTCACAGCATACATAAAATCATCTTCCGCGCTGCCAGACTCTCCTCCGCTACTCCCCCTTTCGTCCTCCAGCTAACGGACACGTCGCCTTCCTCCTCCCCTCCTCAGATGTGGTTCTCCTCTGCTGCCGCCTCCTTGAACGCTGCTGGCGCTGCGATCACTGCGCTCTTCCCGCCATTTCCTGACACCATTCCTGCTACTTGTTGCATCATCTTCCCTGCACCGGACGACAAAATGGCCGACTTGTCCGCACCTCGTACATTTCTTCCCTCGAGCGGGACAGCATGCGTCACGGGCATAATGTCCTACCAATCCGCAGCGGAAGCATGACATTTTATTGCCAGCGTTTTTTTCCCTCAATGACAATTTGTTCACCACACCATCAGCTATCCTTTGTCCCTCCATTTCACGAGCTTGTTGTTCACACTGTTCCATTGAACGAGCTAGTTCACGTGCCCTGTCATAAGACAATGAATCCCCCACTTTCAGTAACTCACGACGTAACTCATGAGACATGGTATGTTCGATCAACATGTCCACTATTTCCCTATTTGGCTGCTCGTAGTCACAATTCACCACCTTGGCCTTCATCCGCGTAAGGAACTGGAGCGACGTTTCACCTGCCACAGGCTTCAAATGCCGAAACACGAAACGCTCGTACGTATAACTACGTTTTGGCATGAAATACGCCGTCAATGCATCCACACAATCCTTAAACTCATCCCTCTCGGCAGCAGCATCGGTGTCACCTTCTCCGACTCCTCGTCGTGTTGCAGACTCCGGTAATGTTTCCCAAATTTCTTGTACCTCCTCACCGGCATTATATAGCAACAGCGCTTTCCTCCTAGACGCATTTGTGACGTTCCTGAAATCCGGGAAGAGCATAAAACTCCTCATCCACCTCTTCCACCGTTGGCTGACGGACGCCTCATCTCCATGCACGTCGAAACTTTTCATCAGCTGCGAGTCCATCTTTCGGTTCGATTACACCCTTAAGAAACCAACGGGTTTTCTCTTTATCCTCGTCGCCAATGTTATGTCTATGCCAAGGGGGCCAACAGGATCACAGGAACAAGACAGGGACTTCAACTCAGATCCATGGCTAGCGTGTGACTGCCAGTCATGCATTTATTTACATAGCGCGCCATCTCTCGGCTACGCCGTCAACTACATCAATACACTACACCCCTCATACCCCTGGTTTGCCCCCCCCCCCCTTGGACCAAACCTAGATCCGCGTCTGCCTGAGAGTGAAAAATATTGTGTGCAAATATTACTCAAATGCAGAATAATTTGAAGTTTCCATTTCATAGAGTTCACGTTTTCGTTCATCTTAATTCTGATGATATTACCTTTGTCCCCCCCTGGCATCTGCATGTTCCAAGCATGTCCAGAGGATATGCTAATGGGTATATTCTTCGAGAACATTGGATGTGCTTTGAATGCTCTGTTCTTAATCAAACAGAGATCATCATGATTATCCAGTGTTACATGAGTAGCTTGTCAATACAAAGCTCTTATCTTGGTAATAATTAATTACTGATAACAGCTACTGTGGTGTCGAAACTTGCACAGCTATTCTGGGGCAATGCAGACATGGATCATAATCTAGTAATGATGAAATGTGATGTTAGACTCAAAAGGCTTAGTAAAAGTAGGAGGATAAAGTGGTGTAACTTGGAAGCTTTGAAAGATACGAAAAGGAAGGAATTCCCATGCCTAGTGAAAAGGAACATAGGTGAAGCAAAGGAAAAGGGAACAATCAAAGAAAGATGAGATATTATAAAACAGGCATAGTAAGTATGGCAGAGGATAAAACAGGAGCATTGGAAATGATAAGGATAAAGAGGCAATGGGTCACAGGAAAAATGATTAGGAAAATAGAGGTGAGCAGGCTGTGGACGAATTTGGACTCAGACCTATGCAAGAGGAGTTCAAGGAATTAAATGATAAACTTGAGTTATTAATCAATTGGACAAATGAAAACTAGTGGAAATGACAATGCAAAGAGAGGGAAAAGCTACTAAAAGAAGGGGTATGCATAATATGGGTAAGGGTTATATGCTGAGGCGACAATGCTATCAAACAGTAAGAATGGGCAAACGATACCTAGGGTTGAGGACGAAACAAGAAATACATTAATCTAACAGGAAGATAGTCTGGTTAGGTGAAGAGAGTATTTGTAAGAGCAATATGACAATGGAAATAGACCTGTGAACCCAGATATAGATGGTGGGATGACAATTTATAAGGGTGACCTGGGACTCGAGACGTTCAACAGCGTAATGGAAAAAGCAATACGAGAATTGAAGTCAAGGGAAGCTGTGGAATTAGTTAGCACACTTTCAGAGTTACTGAAAAAGTAGGAATGAAGGGAAGACAACCTTTTTTTAATCTTATCCATAGGATTTACGGTGCAGGAGCTATGTCGGAGGACTTGGTAAAAACAGTGCTGATACCTATTCCAAAGAATAAGAAAGCATCAGAATGTGAGTGGGATTCAGATTGGGGAAAAAATTGTGAATATTGTATGTTACACTGATGATGCAATCATACTGGCAGAAACATTGGATGATCTGCAACAATTGTTGCACAGGTTTGACCTAGGATCTAAGAAGTATAACATGGCAATATCAGTTGAAAAACCAACCATGGCAATCAGCGACCATTGGTAGAAAAATCACTGAAAGATGGAATGAAGAGGTCCATAAAACCCGCAACATTGAAGGTATTTTAAGTTGGGGCAAAAAGAGAAGATGCCTTTGGAGAGACGATGTGGATAGAATGGATTACTCAAGGATTCCCAAGGGTGTGTTGGGTGGAATTCCAGAGGGTCACATTCTGACAGGAAGACCAGCTGAGAGGTGGAGAGATAGCTGGACCTGTCCGCCTAAGGACTACGTGCAGGAGGGAGTATTGCTGAAGGAACAGACCTAAGGGCCATGAAAAGGAAAAGAAGAAGAGGGTAGAAAGAAACTTTTAGTATAATCAGGATATAATAGGAAGGTCCTCGGATGAAAAAGTAAAAGAGAGATGCTATACTTCGCTCTGGTTAGGCCACACCTCGAATATGCCGCGAGCATTTGGGACTCTGGTCAAATAGATTTAACCATAAAAATAAATGCAATACAAAGAAAAGCAGCGCGCTTCGTTAAAAACTGCCACAAGCATACATATAGTGTCTCACAACTCTTAGAGGGATTAAGGTGGGAGCCTCTAGAGACTCGGCGGCTACACGCTAGGTTTTAGGGTGCTTGATAAATTCAGAACCGATATTTTTCAGAGCGACATAGAGAATATTATCATGACTCCTCACTACATCTCTAGGTTTGACAGACGCGATAAAATAAGAGAGATACTCTGCCGAACAGATAGCTACAAGAACTCGTTCTTTCCGCGAACAATAAGCGACCAACAAAAAAAATTAAACTCACTAAATACACTCATATAATTCATGTCACCATTTCATCTCCAAAAAAGTTACACCTTTACATGGCTGGTGACCTAACACCCCCTGCCACATGCCCATGCGGCGGCTCACGGGGTATTATGTAGATGTAGATGTTTTTACTTCCTTTGTGGAGGCATTCGACTGAGTGAAATGGGAAAAAACTAATGCAGATACTTAGTAAAATGTGAATACATTACAAAACAGGAGACTCATGTGAAAATCGTATACAGTAGAAGATGGATAATCCGGAATACGCGTTCCGGAATTACGATATTTCCGGTGTGTAGATCACTTTCCTTGAAGTATGCAACACGGTGTGTAGTTTAACGGAAAGAGCGTGAGCGACTCTACGGAAATGATGCAATGATGAATGAGGGGGCAAGTAATGAGAAAAACTTAAGTACTATCATAAACTCTATATGACGTAAAACATTTAACAAAGTTCTTCGTTCGTAAATGACGAATCGTTAAGTCAATCTTGATGAGGCCACCTGTAAGTGGAAGAAAAATGGCACTTAACTTTACAATCCGGGTAGAACATCAATATTTCGCCAGCCCAGATTTTTCAACATGCCCCTATCGTAAATTCCACATCGCTTTAATGACTACTAGTGTAAACATATCGGAGGTTTTGGTAACTAACAATCCCACTTCGAATACATTACTAGGAATATCAACAGTTTTAATTCTTAAATTTTTTAATTGTAAAAGGAATACTGAAAATGGTTTCCAAATTGAAATAAATTGCAATCACGCTTACCAAATTGTTTTCTTTCAGCTTCACTTTTGTTTTCAAAATCTTCATCCAATATGACGCAAATCTCACGCCATGCATCTCTTGTTGCATTTCTGTCCTTTTACTCTTCTAATACTTATCCCACAGCATAGGACTCTTTGGGACCAGACCGATAAACAATTCTACGTCTTTCAGGCTCCAGGCGGTCGCCGCGAGTTCTCGAGGGGGCACGGTAGGCAAGGTAGAGAACAAGGTTCGCCGCCCAACGGCCGCGTGAACTTTGGACGCGCAGAAACAAGTGTGAAAGGTCGCATGCCCTCCGATGCCCAATAAAGGTACGCGGATTCCGTGCAGAAACCACTCGTCCAAAATTCCCCTAGTGTGAGAGATGCCTAACCCACCTTCATTCCTCTCGCAGGGAAGTCGCGGAAGTTTGCAAAATAGACGTCGTATGTTGATGCCGTAGATACTGTTGCGTAGAATCACCTGTAGATGCATTACAAATCACGAAATAAGATATTCTACGGATGAAAAGGGCGAATTCATTGGCTGGCTCTCGGAGGATTGACACGAAGCCACACAGGCTCCAAAACGGCAATTCAACCGCTTATATAACTTCATTTTTGGCGGTGCAACTTAAAAAATCAAAAATTCGCAAAATTCTGGAAAACCTTCCGTTGTTTAGATGCTTCCGTTATTTAGATTTCCGGATTTTCGATCTTCTACTGTATATATACATATATGGTGGAGAGCAGCCGAGATGTAAGTTTGGAAAACCCTCTCTCTCTCTCTTTCTCTCATTTCTTATCCCAATGCAACAGGGATTTCACTAACAATAAATTAAATGCCAACATTTTTCTTAATGCCGTAGGGTGTCTCCCCTAGGAAAAATTTTCTCTCTAGCTGCCTATTTCTTTGTGCAAAGGTTAACAATATGCTCATTTTAAGATGCTGCTGATATTTTATTATTTTTCAGTATTCAATGTGAACTTTATACGTTACTGTTTGAAAGTAGGGAGTTTTAACTAATACAGTTTTTCAATACTACATTAATTCGATAATGCATTCAACTGTAACTATGTGATAATCAGCGTACGAATAGCAGTTTGAACAAACATTTCCTGGAACATTACTATACCAAGAAAATCTACAAAAATACCTAATAAAAAATGGAGCCAGTCAGAGGATTGCCAATAGAAGTGAAAACTTTAATTATTGAAGTCAAATCATTGGTTATTATTGGTTTAACAAATTAATAGATCTCAAAAATTTAATAAATGATTACCTACTTTTTTTTGGTATAAATTTGTCAGGTTATATTTCTGATCTTACTGAAAATGTGATGATGAACAATTGATACTTAAAAAGACTTCTGCCTCAGTTTGCAGTAAGTTAATTAGTCCATAATTCCAGGTGTAAAAATTACAATTCTGTATTTTCCCTATAAAATGAATCTGAAACTCGGTTTCAAATATACTGTCGATCGTTTAGGGGATGGTTCACAAAAAATACATGAGTTAAAGCAATTGACAGATATTTTTCCAAAAATTTCTCAAATACGAAAGGAAATCGAAATTCCGTTGAAGAATGAAAATGGACTGCAGGTGTTAAAGATGTTGGAGGAAGTGGAGGAAAGTGGAGGAGGTGCAGTGGATGGAAAGGAAGACAAAGGGGGAAGTGGTGGGAATGGTGAGGGCAGAGGAGGTGAGTCTGGGTGAAATTAGGGGTAGGGTCGGGTTGGTGTGTGGAGGAGGGGCTGCTCACGTTTTATTGTTTTATATTTTCACTGTTGGCAAAACAATTGCATGGCTACATCGAAGCAATACTTACAGAGAAGGATCATAAAAACACATTACAATAACCAGATGGTACACACATTACATAAAAATTGCCAGAGTACAGATTGAAATAGTTTACATAGTAGAGTGTGATGGAAGACTTAAAAACATAAAATATTAGCTAGTGAGTCATGCAAGTAATCAATGACATCATAATAGCATTTTTTTAGGAGTAATTTTTTTACCTTCCTTTTGAATAAATCATGTGAGGCTATAACTTTAATATCATTAGGTAGTTTGTTAAAAAGTTTGGAGGCTGAGTGGTAGGGACCATTTAGACAAAGAGGACTGGAATACTGATTACAGTGAACATTATTTCTAAAACGGTGGAGTGGCTATGCTAAGAAGCATTGGTAGGAAATTTGTCCAGGGTTGAATGAATAAAACAACAATTGATGGATGCAGGGAAGATGAAGGAAGACGATAGGTTTTATGGATGGAATGAATAAGGGTAGATGGTATGGTGAGGTGAAAGAGGAAGTTCTACTTACAGGTTGATGGGGCAATTGTAGAAAATCTGTTGAATATTCTCTGATATATATTCTGTTTTCCTTGCCTGCATGTCATTGATTTAGTGGATAAGTCGCTGGCAGCAGTAGCTGGGTGGGGAAGTGGACTGTTTCAGAAACCACTCTTCTTCCTACTTTTCAGGAACGGTACGAGGAGATGCCACCTCCCAAATTCTTGTATGGCTCCCATTACTCTGCCCCTGGGTTTGTTCTCTTCTACCTGGTGCGCAAGTATCCACATTATATGCTGTGCTTGCAAAATGGACGATTTGACCACCCTGACCGCATGTTTAACAGGTCAGTTATGATTATAGAGTTCATGAAATTCATTTTTAGGAGATATTATTCATGCTCTAATGTTGGTGAAATACAAAATAGATGTTGTGAGCATTGAGATTTTGCCTTGCCTTGCCAATTGCCTTAAAGTAAATGTCACCATCTCCAGGAATCTTCTTCTCCTGGGAGGTTGGTCAACTGGAAAAGACCCAGAAATTGGCAATTCGAAACTACCCAGAAAAAAATGGGAAGTGTCAGACTTTCGTCGAGTTATGGGAAAAAATGAAGTATCCATATCCTTTAATGGAATTAAGGCGATAAATTGGAAATTGGTTATTTTTAATGTTCCAGTTAGCAGTCATGTGCATTAACTTTGATGTTATTTTTAAATTTAATGCACAAGCATTCTACTTGTATTAAAGAATTTATGAGTGGCAAAAAATGGAACAAATGAATGAAGGGAATTGAACCTCATCCGAAGACCTTGCTATTATACGCTTAACAAAACCTAGTTTCTTTAATGCTATACCACATATGTTTTGTATGTGTGTTCCCCACAATATTAACCCAGAAACTGATAAGAATATTGATTTTTCCTCAGCTTATGAAGTCCTTTGTCGTTAAAATCGATGTGCTTAAAATCAGAAAAAAATTTCATTCATAGAACCTATTATTAACTAATTATCTAAAACCTAGAAACCTAGAAATTATTAACTAATTATCAGTAATAATTATTAACATTAAGTAAGTTTTTCCTGCATGCTACGTTATCTCTTCGCTTTTCACAGGAAAACCAATGGACGGATAATATTCCCCTTGGGTTTATGGGATCCCTGGGACCACAGGATACAATAAATATTTAAATAAAAAAGTTTTAAACAACCTCATTTTTAAAACGGACTAAAAAGGATAAAATAATTTCTCCTAGCCCTATACAGATTTATAACCCCAAACGGATTGCCCTGCAAATTTGTGATTGTGAATTTTAATAACAATGAAAATACTCGTAAGATTTAAAACGAAAAATGTGGGGCACATGAAATACATAACTGATGCATGAAATGTTCACCTAAGTCACTAATAACTTTATTGTACTGCAAGTGATATGAACAGTTGTGACAGTTTTCTCTATGACAGCTATTCCCTGCACTCCTAACTATTATCTATTGCAAGCGCCCCATGTTTTTCACTTTAAATCTTTCAATTATTTTCATAATTAGTAAAATTCACAATCATAAATTTTCAGGGCAATCCGTATGGGGTTCGGAATCTGTAAATGGGGTCATAAATCTGTATGGGGGGCAAGGATAAATTATTTTATACTTCTTACTCTGTTTTAAAAATGAGGTCATTCAAATTATTTTATTTAATTAATTATTTTCTGCGTTATAGTCTTGTGTGATAATATCTGAAATGGAAAATTGTTATACCTATCTACCAAGAGAATGGTACAATTCTGTGGATAATACGAATGAATGCGTCAATAGTATCGAATTCGATGACACAGGCTTTTCCATTTTTGCTCTGCTTTTTGTGCGCCCCTATATCCTCTGGTGTTCACTTTTATCATTATTTTAGTATTTTGTTTCAATTGTTACTGTAAGTACGCACGCCTCCTTAGCTGACTTGCATTCCCACACTCTGAAGCCTCTCCCCTTCTACTCCTGAGTTTGCAAGAACTTTCTGCCTATCTGGAGTCCCCACCCCCTGCATCAGGTGGAATGACAATCGGGAACTGCAAGCTGGCAAGGGGATGGAACGGCAAGGGGATGAATGAAGGGAGAGTGGAGGTCTAGGCAAGGTGTTGCGTGGTCGCGTCTATTTAATACAGGGCCGAATAAATCAAAACTAAAGGAATGGTTTGCTATTTCTTACTCTGATCCCCTCCCTGCTTTCCCTCTGCATACTCCGGGGGACCCAAGAGACTAACATTACTTTAGTAGCATTCCCCTCTTGAGTCCTCGGCAAGCATCGGGTTTCATTGCCGTCATAATGGCCGAGGACTTGAGAGGAGTTGGGCCGTACTCGCAGCCACGTCTGATGCCCATTGGATGTGTGGCTACGCTGCAATTGGGTCGTGCGTACGGAGTAGACGTCCACCTGTGCCACGCAGGATGGAATGCACTTGATGCTCTCCTGCAGCGAGCCCTTAACTCTACCGAGCACACCTATGATGAGGACTTCCAGTTTAACAGAGTGTCCTGGGTACTTATGTCGAAGCTCAAAAAGCAGTTCTTGATATTTCGCCCGTTTCACCACCTCCTTTGCGTCCAGCGTTCATTTCAGCCAGGGCTGAAAACTCGATCACGAACATGGAGCGTGAGAGGTGGTCTAGGAGAATGATACCAGGCTTGGTCGCCTCCAACTGCCTGGTGGTAGAAAAGGAGTAATTCCACCAGATGGTGCATTTATCATTCTCCACTATGGACTCAATATCTCCAGGGGCATAGGGCAGCACTGGAGCATTGTTGATGCCAAAATGGTGTCGAAGATGAAAATATAACTGCAGGGCCGCATTGTGCCTAGCCATATCCACTGACTTGGCGTAAAAGCTACAGCCGGAGAGAAGGTGGCTCAAAGTCTCCGGCTGGGCTCGGCACGCCCTACATCTCGTGTCCGCAACCTCCGTCTTGAATATAATGTGGCAGTACACGAGTGTGTTTATGACACCATCCTGGCATTCAAGGACGAAACCCTCGGTCTCTGACTTTAGACCAGCGGAGCGGAGGAAGGCAAACGTCAGTTCCTTCGATAGCCCATGCTTCTCCATGTTTCGATGGAAACATCCGTGCATGGGCTTATCTTTATGTGCCATGAGCAAGGTTTTCTGCTCGGCCTTTTTAATTTCGAGCTTCAGGACGTCTGCCTTGAATGACAAGATGGACTTGTCATCGTCGCTTCCTTCTGATGTCGGGTGTAAGTCCATACTGGTTTCGTCCGCTGCCCTCTAGGCCGCCTGGAAGAGAAACGCCCCTGCCTGAATCAAACTCCGGCACATTTGTGGTCTCTTGCAAGACTGAGCAGGGGGTCTCTGCTTTTGAGCACTTGAGCACTCGGCATGCTGTTCCAAGGACAACTCTGTTGTGGAGACACTCCAGGCTCAACAGACCTCTACCACCTACACTGCGAGGGAGATAGAGTCTGGCGATGGAAGATTTTGGAGCAAGACTTCTGCAGATGGTCATCATCTTCCTCGTTCCCATGTCAAGGTTTTGTAACTCGTTGACATTCCATTTCATGCATCCAAAGGTGTACAGCAGTGTGGGAACCGCAAACATGTTTGTTCGGGTTTCATTGCCGTCATAATGGCCAAGGACTCGGGAGGGGTTTGACAGTCATCACAGCCACACCCAATACCCATTGGATTTGTGGCTACACTGCCGTTGGGTTCTGCCTATGGAGTAGACGGAGGGATCCAGATATTACAGCCTTAAGTATGCGAGCTGCTTTCGTACCCTATTTTTTTAAATATTTTATTTATTATTGTTTATTATTACATTATATATGTATATTTATTATATATTGCCTTTTCATCCAGTTCTGAGCCATATTTAAAGTTACAAGTCTCTAGCTCTTCAAAAGTTAGTTCAAAATCAATTGCAAAATTTGTACTGAACAGGCAGACTAGAAAGCAAGTTAATAAAAACATGGTCAAAAAAATGGATTGGGTGATTTGTTCCTGTCTGTAGGCAGAGGATGTTATACATGTATTGAAACCTGTGATTAACTTATCTATTGCATTGTAGCTTGAATCAAATAGCTTTTCCTCCAAAGAGTTGAGGAAAATTTTAGCAGAAAGGGCCTATTGCTATATGGCAATTTAATTTTACTTCCATCGAGATGATCATTAAACAAGGTTATTTACATCAATGGAGTCATTTTACTGTACCAACTGTGAATCAGATATTTAATCACCTGTTAATGACTGAAATGTTGCTTTGTAGTGTGCCGGATGTGTGGAAGAATGTGCAGAGCAATATGGCTGATTTTAAGGAGCTGGTGCCTGAGTTCTTCGATGTGGATGGAGGTGGTGATTTTTGCAACAACTTCTATGGCATTGACTTTGGTCGAAGGCACGATGGCTCCCGAGTGGGTGATGTTGAGCTTCCAGGCTGGGCGAAGGGTGAGTTGAGAAAAATTCAATCTTTGTAAATCTGTTGGGTGGGAAGCCCTCACTTAGTGCTCATCTATTCTTGGGTGTCATCTAAAAAATATACCATAATTTTCTGATTATGATACCCGCCCACTATAAGATGCACCCACTTCATGGTGAGCGCAATGTAAGCATTATCACCATGTATAATATGCCGTCGGCTTTAAGAGAACTGCATTCTACACCATTGTCCACCATTCAGCTCCCGAAAGATCACTGCGTAATGCTGCCTATGGATGGCTTTTCCCCTTTCTCTATCATACCCCTTTGATTTTTTAATGTGACGATCTATTTGTTGTAGGTTCTTCCCCTCCAAAACCTTGCCTATGGAAATATTTGTCTATAAATGATAGAATTGCTACACTGTCGCTAAAAAGTACCTATGTCTCTATTCAATTCGCCTCACTTTATGTCAGTTTGTGTCATATTCTGTCCGATCTACTAGCAGAAGATATATTACTCTGTAATTTGAAGATGGTACATTGCTGTGTAAAATTTAAAAGATGACTCTCCCTAAGAATGTTAAATGGCCTCAATATATGCTTGTACGTGCAAATAAAAATGCTGGATGGATGAAAATTCAACCAAAGATTTACTGCGAAATGTGTGGTTCAAAGATGTGGTTTGTAGATTTTGTATGTTGGTTCTGGATACATTTAGATGCCATCGAATGCCATGCATCAAGCTTATATTATACAAAAATGGCACAGATTTCGTCATTATTCCTGGAGGGATGACAAGCCAGTTGCAGGTGATGGATGTCAGTTGCAACTGCCTGTTTAAGACACAGATGTGTAAAAAGTGGAATTAGTGGCTTTATTCCGGACATTCTTTGACAACTTCTGGGAAGTCATAGAAACCTGAGGTACTGCTAATTAGTCTTGTGCTAATCTTGCGCTCCTCTCCTCCCCGGAGTGGAAGTCATGGAGGCTAGGATGGTCCCTTCCTGAATCTCCTGCGTGCATCCGCTGCACGCAGTGCATCAAATACAAGCACTGCACACAGTCAGCGGTCGCAGAGCACACCTTCTTCAATCCAGGACTTTGCATAATAATAGGTGATGCACAGGTCTTGGCCAAAGAAAAATTTTACTTCCCTCAACTCATCCAGGAGGCTATTGAAAGAGAGAAAGTGAAAGATAATTTCAATAGAGTTGATGGCCACAGACTCCACAACACTTGGAAAAGACTGCTAAGTACAATTGCACCAAAATCGGGGTCCTCGACGCTGATTGCTCATGATACTGGAAGGCCACCCTGAGGACGGTATATATAGATGCCCAATTCCACCAGCCGTCATTTAGAACCATGATTTCAACGCCGCGGAAACCTGTGAACTAATATTCAGAACCTTATCTGAAAATGTGGCCAACATTGGCCACAGAATGTAATTATTAAGATAACAAAATGCTGCGCAACCCGGAAGCCATGGAAGTACCTGCATTTGTTACATGGTTTACCACTGCCCACCTGGAACGCAGGCAGGTAACCCAACCTCAGTTCTAACCAGTGTAATGGAAACAAGGCATTAATGCATATAAAGCCAATAAAACATGAAAGACGTAATATTACGTCCATGGCATGCAAAATGTTAATATATATCAAGAAGAGAATGGACTAAGAACTGATCCTTGAGGAATACCTTATGTAGTCACTTTTTGCGGTGGCAAGTGCTTAACTCCACCATTAACAATTTAAGCATGCTGCATCCGGTTATTTATGTATGAATGTATCCACTCATATACCATACCCCAAATACCAATGCTTTTAAGTTTTGACCACAGTAAGTGGCGATAAACAGTGTCAAAGGCTTTGGAAAAATAAAAAAATAGCTCTAATGATTCTTCATTCTGGTCTAGTGCAGTAAGAATGTGGTCAGCCCCTTGAAATGTAGCTGGTGAAGTTGATCTGGCCTTTCAAAATCCATGCTGGAAGGGAGACAGTAATTTATATTTCTCAAGATAACCTAATAGTCCATTGTAAAAAACTTTTTCAAAAATTTTGCTAAATTGACTAAGCAATGAAATTGGTCGATAGGAGTTCATTTCATGTATACTACCCTTATTTTTATACAGAGGGATAGTCATGGCTGTCTTCAGTACAGGGGGAAATATTCCTTGCCTAAATGACTCATTTATTAGGAATAATAGAGGATGTTTGATCAGACAGAATGTTTGTTTTATAACTAGACTTGGAACTTCATCTGTACCAGTTCTAAAATTAGATCCAAGATTTTGGATAATTACTGTTACCTCTTGCTCTGAGCAAGGAGAGAGGAATAAGCAATTTCAAACTGAGGAAGTAGGAGCATAATAATCATTGCTAGTGGGAGGAAGGGAGTTGGAAGATAGTTCACATTGGGAGAAAAAATCCGGAAAATTGGAGGCCAACATTGGAAAGTCAGTTATAATCTTTCCTGATTGGTTCAGTATTTGGAATCGAGTGCCATACTTATTCTGCACTTTATTGGAATTTATAATTTTCCCAATTTCTTTGGATTTATAGTCTGCTTTATTAATTATTTCATCACTGTAGGACCGTTTGGCTAGGTTTATTATTTGACGGTACTTCTTTTTTAAAGTACGATAGTTTGGTTTGGTATGTGCTTCATTATTGCTTTTACATGTAATGGCAAGTTCTTTATGGAGGCATGACATCTGCTGTATTTCATCAGTGACCCATGGTTTTTGACTTCTGTGCTTTTGTAATTTGGTGTTTAGGAGAAAGCAATGTTAAACAGGTATAGATAGTTTTCATAGAAATTGTTAAAACTAGTAATGAAATTTCCTTCGGAATATATTTCAGCCCATTGTTCAAATGAAAGAAGATCAAGAAATGTGGAGATATTTTCCTTGGAAAAAGAGCGTCTGTAAAAAGTCATTTGTGGTTTAGTTAAGGAAATAGGAACGACTGCTGTAACTTGAAGATGGTCAGGAATATGAGTCGAGACTACAGATGACTTCACTAGACCTACGTTAAAATTTGTGATGACATTGTCAAGTAAAGTTGAAGAGTGACTGGTGACACGTATGGGCTCAAATACATGGGAATATAAATTATAGAATTCCAATCGATTTACAAAATCACTGTGATTTTCATTTCCTGAATGCATATCAACATTGAAATCACCTCTTATAATTAGAGGTAGATCTGGAAAAGATCTCTGCAGGTGGTCCAAAAGGCAATGGAACTTTTTTACAAACAATAAAAGCTGGCTCAATGGAGACCTGTATATCGAACATAAAACAAAAGGTAGGTTGTTGATAGTAACATTAACAGTCACACATTGAAAGACTCGATCCTCAGTCAGAGAATTACATGGCACAGAGTCACAATTTGTCCTTGGCTAATATCATCACACCACCATTTTTACATATAATTCTGCAGTATGAGTTTACAACATCATATCCTGGAAGTTTGAAGGGAGACATTTCCTCATGTACCAGCCAGTGTTCAAATAAACACAAAAATATCAGGATTATGATCATTGACCTATAATTCGAGTTCTGACAGCTTGTTTCTAATGCATTGAATGTTAAGACGCAAAAGTGAAAGAGAATGTGAACTCTTTGTTGACATTGCAGACTCGGATAGTCAGATAGCTGATTCAGATGCTAACAATGATGGGTTTTCACTTGTTGAGTCGCTACCCTTGACAGACGACTGACTTTTGCCATGAACAAATGTTCTAATACCAACATATTCAGGCCATATGCTGGGATTACTTATCTTCTCAAAAGCAAATGAAGAACTGATATTTTAAAGGAAGTGTATGGGCCTTTATAGTTCAAAGCAAATATGTCCACATTTGTCTCAAATCTATCGTCAGGATAGGATTTGACCTCGTCTCCCATCGTTTTTGGATCGAGATTCCATACATGTATGTGCAAATATTTCATAATACCTATTAATGGACTGTCAGTCTTCTTAGTCCCACTACCATATATTTTTCTTTTCCTATTACCACCAACACGCTGAAATCCATCCTCGTTAATTTCTTCATTTGACGGCGTCGCGGAGGATAGTGGGCAGATCGCCTTCTTGTCCTTACTCCCGAATGATTTATTCCTGGCATCAATCGAGGTTGGTAAAACACTTCTCACTTTGCTATGGGAAATAGACTATAGTGGATACCTATATCTGGAACACATTTGGGGGTGTTTTTGTTTGGCTTTTTGCCCGTATTGTAATCAGTGCAAACCATTTCCAAATGTGATTTCACACTAACCTTGTCACTTTTTGGTTGCGATTTCTCACTTACCACTTCCCTGAAAGTGACGTATTTCACAGAAACAGAAACGCTGACATTTTTCCCTTCGTTGGAGACACTTTTATCAACTGTGAGAGCAGAGAGGGATGCAGGTGGCACACACGTTGCACTCTTTCCACTTTCCTTCCTTAGTTCACCAACTTCTTCGCTAATGATGTCAATTTATTTCGATTGTTCACTAATTATTTGAAAACACTAGAGAAGTTCATTTTTTACCTCTTCACTCTTTATACAAAAATAAAACAAGAATATACAATGCCATTTTCAAAAGTATAGTAACTTATGGATGTGAAGTCTGGCCTATAAAGGAGCATACTAAACAAACATTAAAAGCTAATGAAATGGATTTTTGGAGACAGGCTGCGGGACGATCAAGGATACAAAGAGTTACAAATGAAAGAATACGACTGGTAATGAAAGTCTAGCGCTATATAATGGAGGACATCATGACCAAGCAGCTAATCTGGTATGGGCATGTAAAGAGAATGAACAAGGATAGACTACCAAGAAAGATCTTGGAGCTAACAATCCAAGGGGAAAGAGGAAGACCTAGGAAGAGCTGGAAAGAGGGAGTGGACCTGGACATTAGAGCGAGAGGATTGGAAGAAGAGATATGGAAGAACAAAGAGACTTGGAGGCTAGAAATCGGAAGACGTCAGATGACGTTATGAACTGATCCAACATACATACGTTCATATACACTCTTTATACTATACTCTTTTCTTCTTTTTCCCTCTCTTACCACTGCATTCCAGTCTCCCATGATCCTCCCTCAGAAGGATAGTCAATCACAAAAGAAATGGGCCAACCCAAACGCATGTTTAATTCAGACCATTGATCTTTCTCCCTCCAAAGTAACCAGCTTGTTCAAAGAAAGGATCCCATCGGTCTCAAGGTGCCAGAGGATAACCAAATTCTGTTTAAGTTTTGAAACGTTTTCGGTGGCAAGTCAGGGAGAACCACTTGAAAGCCTTGTAAAAGTTCACAAAAATGATTCAGAGCTTAAGCTTTGAATCTTTGTCATTAAGATTTCTTTTAACTTTTGGATAGTGATCTAAAAAGAAATTTTACAATACTTTTCTCTTTAGTGTTTGGTATGCCATCAAGGTGATGCTATTTATGTACTTATGGTTGAAAACTTATTTTACCCTCATCTCCTCAACATGATTTTTTTCAGATTCCAAAGACTTTGTGAGGAAGATGAGAACAGCCCTTGAGAGTGATCATGTCTCTCTCAACCTCCATCATTGGATCGACTTGATATTCGGATACAAGCAGCATGGAGAAGAAGCTGTCAAAGCTGACAATGGTGAGAGGGCAGTTGCTTTTATTCTCTCCATTATTTATTCTTTGTACTCTCTGACTCTTGAATTCAGCAGGTTTTAATTATGAAAGTGAATTTGGAAATTCCTCACAAACTGTGTTGTATGAAAGTTCACGTACAATATAAATTTATACTTGACCCATTCAATGTGGGTCTGTGTGAAGACATCAGTCCCCGTGTCGGAATACAGTATTTCACGTTATCATATCTGTTATTGTATTGTTAGTTACCACCAATATTTTAAATTTCTCTGTAAGTTTCTTTTACCTCATTTTTCGTTATTTAAAAAAATGACATCCACGAATGATATTTGCGGAGCTGAAAATCTGTGCTTATGCAAACCCGCATTTCCTAATCTTCCACTGCAACGTTTCTCTGTCATCTTCCAAAAATATAGTATTTTTTGACATTCGAAAATTTGTAATTGAAATAAATTTGCATTTACTGCAGTGAATATGAAATAAATAAGGGATTATTAGTTACGGGTATCATATTTATGTGCATATTTATTTTACATTGATAAACATATCTTTGATTCCTCCTCCTTTGTTGTAACATTTTTGTCTAGAGCAATTTCCACCTGAAAATGTGTTCATGTTTTCTGATCTGACTCATTTGTCATTTTTATAAATTGTTTAGAGGATTAATGGTATTTTTAATGAATTTCGTACCCTTTTTATCTGAAAATTCATCCCCTTTGAATTTGAATGCTTTAAAACTTGGCTGTCAAAAATATTTCTTGTGCATTTGATGAGTGGTATTTCCGTTCCTTCAAACTTGGGCAATTTTAATTCCTCACATACTTAGCACTTGGCCCCGGACGGCATTTTCGGTGGGATTTCCTCCGGGCTTTCATTAGCCTACAGTTGCCCCCAAACGCCCACCCCCTCCCTGGTCAGTATATTTTTATGGGCAGCTAAGTGCGTCACACCATTGTCCTCTCTCCGCAGGAGCGCCTTCCCCAAATTCCTTCTTGCCCATCCGTCGGCATTCCTACTTGCTCCCTATCCCGGCCTTCCTGCCTCAGGTTTGCTACGGGTCAAAACCAAATGCATTTATTTTTGTTTCGATTGCCATCCCTGCTGTTTCGTTAGGAGTCAATGCAGAGGGCAGTGAGAGACTGTGAAGCCCATTGTTTTAGGAAAATATAGAAATCTACATTATTTAGAAAGGATTAGGGCCTCACTGCCTACAACCTATGTTACAGCCAACATGAGGACGTGGATGACTCGCTGGTATTTTTGAGGGACAATTGCTTGACTCTATGGCAAACACGTGACCCTCGATGCTAAGACTGAGGGTCAAAAGAGAAAATCCTTCCGTTATTGGATCAGCCCACCTTTTTAACTTAAAACTACCAAAAAATTAATAATTAATTTTCCCTCCCAATCACGCGAGCTAGCTGCAGCCACTAGATTAGCTTGTATAATGCATTCAAGTCAAATAAAATTAGGAAGTATTTGACTGTGATTTTGCTTTCAATTTCATGCAAATTGAGATTTCCCTCAATTCACAATGTCTCCCTCGAAACTGTAAGAGAGGCATTGCTCTGTAGCTACCATTATGGCTGCCAAGACTCTAAACAAAAATAATCACATGTGAGGAGAAATAACGGCTACCGCTGCCACTTGTCTTTCAAGGTCTGCCTGAAATTAGGACTGATGCGTCAAAAATGACGGGGATGACCCCTCGCGAGAGATAGATCAATCTCCGTCATTCACGGATTTCTCTCATTTGTTACATCATAGCTGGCGAGACTGACTGTAATGTGTCTACATCTGCAGGGAATATTTCTAGTTTTTCTGGCCCAATTATTTGCTGTGATTCGTGGAGACTAATTAATTTTTTTCCCTGGGACCGGGCCTGAGGTTCATAATTTTGAAAGTTTTGTATTTACGAATTGCACTCTGTATATTTCTATCTTTGGCTTTTGATGGGGACCGACAATTTTGCTTCATAATTTAGTGCTTCCTGTTATCGAGTTTCTACTGTATATCATTACATACTTCCCTGCAAGCCGCCACAATAGCGTGTGGCAGGGGGTGTTTGATCACCAGGCATGTAAAGGTGTATGTTTTTTGGAGATGGAATGGTGAAATGCATTATAGGAGTGTATTTAGTGGAGCTCAGTTTTTATTGTGGTCGATTCTTGTTGTTCGTGGAAAGAGCGAGTTTTTATACCTATCTGTTCGGCAGAGTATCTCTCTTATTTTATCGCTTCTGTCGGACCTAGACATGTAGTGAGGAGTCATGATAATATTCTCTGTGTCGTTCTGAAAAATATCAGTTCTGAATTTATCAAGCAAACTAAGCCTAGCGTGCAGCCTCCGAGTCTCTAGGGGCTCCCACCTTAATCCCTCTAAAAGTTACGAGACAATATATGTTCATTCGTAGCAGTTTTCGACGTAGCGCGCTGCTTTCCTTTGATTAATCCATCTTACAGTTGTGAAACACTATATCTTCACTCGTAGCAGCAGTTTTTAAGGGAGTATGCTGCTTTTCTTTGTATTTGATTAAGTTTTTTGATTAAATCTTTATGACCAGGGTCCCAAATGCTCGCTGTGTATATGAGGTGAGGCCTGAACAGAGCAATCTGTTGGTTGGTCCTCCAAAGATACTATATTGCACTGTGGAAATGCATGTAAAAATCACTTTCGGACAGAGAAGTTTTCAAAGCTACCATTATGACAAAAAACACATGGAAAGGTTTAGAATCACCTAATGACTAGAAATGTACAATAAAACATAAATGTTAATCGGATGTACTCGTGTTCCCTTGATTTTATGTCTTTCTTCCCGACTGAGGAAGTAATTGATTTGAATGTGAAACAAATTCCGTTCAGCTTTAATTTATTTTATTGCTAAATTGTTGGATTTTAGAAAAGAAAAAAAACCTATAACTACTCATGGGCTTATCAATTTACAGCAAAATGTGAAAATGGATATGAATTGGTTTTTAAATGTACGCTATAGATACATTTATTTATGTATTAATAACTGGTAAAAGATGCCACAATTTATGTTTAGGTAATAATTTTAGTGATACATAATTGTACATTTTGTGTATCTGTTCTGCGTGAAATGCTCCTTTATTGTGTCCAATTGAGAGCATCTATTTCTGCCTTGGATTTGGTAGGTATGTTCATTCCAGGTGGTAAACTGCTATTAATGTTGATTTATGAGTTATTTCTGTGAGGCATCTGAATTTGAACCTGCTGGTTTCTCGTGGTGCATTCTCCCGTGTCCTGTGCCGAGTCTGATGAAGAGGAAGGGTGTGTTATCTCACTCTTGCCTCCATCATTCCCTTCCTTCACACATCTGCTGCTCTACATTCTTCCTTCTCCTTTCGCCAGTGTTCTACTATCTGTGCTACGAGGGTGCCGTGGATTTGGACTCGATCAAGGACCCAAACGAGCGCCACGCCTTGGAGGTCCAGATAATGGAATTTGGTCAGATCCCTAAGCAAGTATTTGCCCTGCCGCACCCGAGCAGGGCCCCCAGGGACCCCAATCGCCTATTCCTGCCTGCCCTGGGATCGTCTGAAGGAGAGTCTGGTGGTGGTGATGCGACTGCTCTTGAAGAGGCATCTGATGCTGGTAGGTGGCCACTCTATTGATGAGTCCTCGTCACCCTACGTGCCTCGGAATTAGGAATCGTAATGGAAACCAAAGTTTTGTAGTTATCAGCCAGCAAAATTTTTTTCATGCTGAGATATTGCTAAATACTACATAGATATTTTAAAAATTTCTTGTTATACAGCAATTTTGGTGATCTAAATAATTGTTTAGGTAATATTAAATATACAATTTGGTTCGATTGCGGGTAATATGCCATTAACATAGCAGTGAAGAGACGGGTATCGATTATTGAGGAAATGCAATAATTAATTTATGAAGTTTTTCTATGGATTGAACCCTCGGAAACCTTTGTTATGATTTCTAGTTAGTAATCTTCCCTAATCATACAACAAAACATGTAATCCTACATATTTTCTGTTATAATTTAATAACAGTCTATTCTTTGTCATGTACTTCTTTTTTGTTGAGTGCGAAAAATTGTGAAATCTTTACTTCATGCTGCACGAAGTAAAGGATATTAGTTTGACATAATTTTACCATGCAGAGTACGTTAATGATTACTGAGGAGAAGCAAGTCGTGCTCATTTACGGTCTCCAATGAACTGAAAACACTAATGGCAAAACCATATAGCAATTGTGTGTTTTTTATGGCATAAACTCTGATATCCTGCATTGTATGAAACAGAGTAAGACTATACTTGTGTATCTTATGCGTTGTTAAATTGTCCCATGAGGGCATACATTAGTGGAATAATGATGCAAGTCGATCCAGTGCCTGTAACTGCTGTTATATTCACCACTTTGCGCATTAGAAGCATGTATTTATTCATTTGCAATAGTGTGTGTATGACAGGCTTAGATCTAAAAGCTCTATACACTATTAAAAATGAATGTACGTGTACGCCTAAGTGAAACAGTAGTCTCTAAAAATATGACAACTTAATTCCAATTCTATCCTCAAAACATTCTAAAGGCTTTTCCCATTATGCTGTTCACTTCGAAACACTACAACACACTCACACAGTTTCATTTTTTCTGACCCTAGACTCGAAGTAGCTCCATTGAAAACAGTTTGGGAATGAAATTACTGAGTGATAAACCGTGAAAGAATTTTTGTCAGAAAAATCGCATACGCATTATTTTTCTCTGCTCTTTTCGGAGAAAGCAACAGCCATGGATAAAGTTAATTTTTAACCTGGGGACCGCCAAGGATAATTTGGGATTAAAAACACCAGACAATGCAGGAAGGTGTACATAGGCGAAACTGGCCGCACTATAGAAAAGCGCTTAAAAGAACATGAAAGGTGCATCAGGCTCTTCCACCCCAAAAAATCCACAGTAGCGGAATATAGCCTCGAGAATGGACACAGAATCAATTCCAAAGGGACCGAGATCCTACACCGCGCTCCGAGTTATTGGGACCGGATTGTGAAGGAGGCTGTGGAAATCAACAACCACAGAGGCAACATTAACAGAGACAGAGGTTTTCAGGTCAGCAATGCGTGGAAACCAATCACGAGTCTCATAAGAAAAAGAGCGGGAAAAGAGGGCCAATCAGAAGCAAGCTAGCCCTTCTACAGAGCCTATATAAAGTGACACCCTCCTGGCCAAAATTATCACCCTGAGGACGATGGCAGACAACGCCTTCGAAATGTCGGTGCCAAAAACCACAATCACCCGGTTGGAAACCCGAGAACTCTTCATTCTAAGCATTCGCCGGGAGAGCCTTGAATCTTACATAAATTTTTAATTACTTCATGGTTTAAGGCTAAAATATTAAAATTATTTCTTTGAATGATTTTGATGACTATACACTAAATATTTTTCCATGACTATTGTTTACGGAAACAACGCTCACTTCTGGCAGTGCTCCCCGATGTTCCTTCTCTACCTACTGGCAGTTCAACGTTCCTTCTCCACCTGTCACTGCATTCATCGCCATTCATTTGCGCTGAAATAGGCTCGGTTGTTCTAAAGAATGAGCTAAACTCATAGTGCTGACGTTTCTGCCTCGGAAGGCTCTGGAAAACACGCTTGAAAATAGCTCGGTAGAAGACTTGCGTTGCGTCTCCATAACAGCCTCATTACAGACCAGCGTAAAAATTGTAAAAGTATCCCCTCTACATTGGTGGTTTGGCATTACTGCTGTAAATCTGTGCTGTGTTCTCCACGAATGGCAGCAGAAATTGTAATGCAAGCAGATCATTTACGAAATTAGAGACCCCACTGCCACTGCTGGTAACTTTTGCAATATCCAAATGGTTTACAATGCTAATGAAACTCCTATCTGTTTTTCAAACACGGCATCATATTGCCACTATCCCTTTTTTATTCCTTTTCTCGGTCTTCATCCTTCCGGTTGGGTCCCTGCAATGCCAGAAGCAACCAATGTGGGGTTAGCAGTGTTAGGAACTTCGTGCTTCAGCTATGCGGACATATACATTGCATTCCCTCAGCAATTTAGGCTTAAAAGGAGCGATTACCTTGGTCCCTACCGTTGCTGTGTAAACGGGACATTTGCGAGTGCTGTGAAATGAAAGAACTCCGGTATTCGTGTCAGAGATGGTTATTTTGTTGATTTTCATTAAAGTCATGACAATACATGGAGAGTGCAAAATTTTAAACACTCTTCGGTAATGCTTACATTTTTAAGTGGACATTTGAACGAATTTGATATTTATACACAATACCATGAACACTGCATAAGGATATGACTCTTGATGCACTTTTAATTGTCTTTTGCTAAAATATCTGTCGCAGGTTAATAGCGTTCTGCAACTTGCTGACAGTTGGCACTGATGCGATAAAGAGTCTTGTTTACGAAGAGATGTGTATTGGTGTGAATGCAGTTTGGAGTGTGAACAAGCAGTTAAACGAGGCGAATTTGGTTCCAAATGGATTTGCGGAGTTGTTTTGTGTCAGGTGCTTTACCGGGTACTCGAATACCTAAATGAGGAACAAGATTCTCGGTGAAAAGAACAAAAGCTTGTTTAAGGTTAATGTAAGTACACGTGGGTGACGATCGTTGCCCTTTCCGCATGGTAGCCATTACGCGAGAGACGGCGGTCAGGGTATATATTCCCTTGTGCGTACATAACAATATGATTCCTTTGTTTTGACATTCCCAGCATATGCTATTCCTTCATTTGCTGGGGAGGGAGACTGCATTCAGTGGACATATGTATTTTTTAGTGCCTCCAACAGTGCCTACATGACAGTGTGATTCCTTTGTTTTGACGTTCCCAGCATATGCTATTCCTTCATTTGCTGGCGAGAGAGGCTGCGTTCAGTGTACAGTGGCGGAAGAAATTAACGCAAAATTTTTCGCGCGCCAGAATGCGGCATTTTTGGGAACTTATAGGAGCAGTACACACTCGAAAGACTGGCAACACTGAGGAAAACATTGTCTACCGCAAATATTTGAAATCCGCAATGGAACTCACATTTGCTGGAGCGTAAAACTTAGTCATCAATCGCCTCATTTTCGAGCTTTCTTCTCATATTATTCGCACATTCAGTCGCGGTGTATCGCTGTGTTTATATCAGCATGGTTCTTACGTCGAATGATATCATTTATACAGAAAGACTGGTCATAAAAAAATATTCACTATCCCACCCAATTCGGTGTATATGTTGAAATCTTCATCTTCTACCACCAAGGTCGACTTTCCGAGAATCTTTATGAATGACGTGTACTGTGTCTTTTTCACCGAAATGATGTAAATCGAAATTTATCTGCACCAAATGTCGATACAAAAGAGATTTAATTAAAATAAGTATAGTCTACGTGATGAAATTTTTCACGATTTTCCATTTGTAGATTGACGAAGTTCCTTAGACGGATATTTATTAAATTCAAAACGGATATTTATTAATGAATCGTTCTTGACCCAATATAAATCCGTTTTAGTTCGTCAGAATGGGATTAAATTATGAAAACATACGTAAATATATATAGTTTCAAGAAATAAAAACAAATGTGCTCGCATCGATACCGAATAATCTAGGCATATTTTCCCGATATTTCTTTCATTTTATCACAGGAAGCTTGGTGACGACCTGTCCTCTGTTAAGCTTTATCTAGTAACTGCAGGATATACGAATAAACATTCCGAAAAGTTTACCGAAATTAGGTGCAGTTATGGATAAACAACTCTACTACGTCTGACTGCATAATATCTTATATGCTTAGCTATAAATTCGCCGCACATTTAAAATTAACAGAAAAGCCTTTTAAAAGACTTCAGTTTGGAGTAAAATGTCATTAATGAAATAAATTAATAGGTAACGGTTAATGTTTTAGCTGTCAGATGTATTTGGCTAGCTAAAGAGTGGTCCGTGTTCGATTTTTAATGAACACAAATGAGTTTTTATATACGTTTTCTCATATTGGCGATATGAATAAATGTAATGTGTAGCTGCAATGACTGGCTGATAATATGAATTTTTTTAAATATAAAAGAGATAAAATTTGCCTAATAAAAATCAATTTACTTGACCAGAAATTGAATGAAAAACTCAACAATGTCTTGACCAGGGGTGGGGTCACGGTTCTTTTCTTTTTATGGTTGTTATCGTCATCCAAAAGGCAAGCCGCATTAGTAGGGCAATGCTCAAGGTCCTTGGAGCGCACTCCACTGCTATGTAGCACTGGGTCTTTCTTGATGACGATCGCGTTTTCGAAATCATGAGCGTACTCGAACAATGTTATCATGAAGAACCATGATTGCGATTCAGGTTTGCAACCCAGTAACAACTACTAAACTTTCTTATGTCAAGGTGAATTTAAGATGATATTCCGTATCCTTGCGGTGAATTTATTTGCGTCCGTATGCGTTACTATGAACTAAGTTACTTTTGAAATGAGTGGTGGTATTGTATACGAACGTTTAAAATAACTATAAGGATAGGAAAAAGCACACCACTCTCCTGGGAATAAAAAAAGAAAGAAGTAGTTCTCGGATTTCACCTCATCAGCCCAGACCATTCCAATCAAACGCCATTAGTTCCCCTCATGCATGGGTTTGGAGGCCAGGTACCTTAAGTCTGAGTTAAAGCAAAGAGCAATCTTGGAGGACTTTTGAGGATCCCTAGAGGTTCCCCTGTGTCGATACAAAGCTCCACCAATACTAATCCATTCAAAATTGGATTGTATGAAGGCCACATTATATTGATTTGGGAAATAGTATGCCTTTAATAAGAGTTTACTTTCCCCTTGTGTTGCGGGCGATACCTTTTCTGCCATAGATAATGTTTCGGACGCCAGTCGTTTAACTCACAGGAAAGAAGTGGTATTTGACTTCTCTTATGCCCTTTACAATATTTGACGGGTGATTTCGATGTTTTCAAAGCGCGACGAGCCTTTTCTTTCTGGTGCAGCGAGAATTTGAAACCTGTGCCTTATTCACAACAACAAACCACCCCGACCATCACCACCCGGACTTTGGCTAAGGTTTACTGATGACTGCTTCATGGAGACGAGCGTCGATAGACGAACAAGCAGAGCGGACAGCGCAAGCAGAGATATTGTTCAAAGTTTTAGCGGCCTCTCCCTAAATTTCTGGGGGAAAAAAGATCTTATTAGCCCTTAAGTATGCCTCATTTTTCTCCCAGGTGGAGGAATCGGATAGTAGGTTTGTAAAAGGCAAAAACATCCGTCGAAAAATTACCCGAAGAGGTGTTGCGCCTTCGACTTTCACCCACTGAACTTTTATTTGGTGTTTAAAAGTAAAAAAACCTATTTCTCACTACTATCAAACCAAAATCATTAAATTTTTGTCCGCTATAATAAGAACTATGTTTATTCAAATGTTTATCAATGTTCATTTTTCGTCCGCAACTAGGAATACTTGCGAGTTCACAAATATCAAAATTTTAGGAGATGGTTCAAAACAAATCATGTAACATAGATGGAGCGGGCTACACGGAGCGCAGCATTCATTATGAGGACAATGCGAGAAACAAACGTTTTTCGACCCCCTCAAACAAAACAACCCAGAATTAAGATGCAATGAGGAAAATCGTGGAGGAAGAATGGGAAATGAAGCCAGTAAGAGACGACCAAAATGTGGACAACTCCATGCCACAAAGACTTGGTCAGGAAATCGAGAATGGAGGGGGATGGATTGATTATAAGGCTAATAAACATCCACATTCTTTATGTAAATACCAGCATATTTCTTGATGATCAATTGCTGTGATCATGTGCACACATAACTCAAATTTAGAGAATTACGCATATATTTTACCCTTTTCCACTCGTTGCATTATAGTGTCCCTTTTCAACATCAGTTAAAATACATTACTACTAAGAGATGAAATTTATGATCCTGTAAAAAGTCTGTTAATATCTTCATGTGGGAGCACTCACAACTTTAACCTCCATTGAAACAGTAATATTACGACACATTTGAAGAGAAATAGATTCTTTAGGAACGTAGCAATCGTATAATCTTTGATGGTGCACATTCCTAATTTGTACTCCATTGACTACTCTGCGGATTTATGAGGAGTATACAAATGACCATAGGGAAAATATCTAATTACTGCTTAGTCGCTACATGGAAAAAGATGATTTTTAGTATTTTATCACTTTCATAGGGGGAAATACGCGATGCATTTTTGTCGGAGTATCACTTACGCGTGGGTATAAAAGTGCTCCTCATGAAATTTAACTGCATGAGTTTTGCCAAACATTTTTCACTGCGAATATGTCAAAAGGTATTTAAGTGATTCACTAATTTAACTTATCCTCTAAGTATTATCCTCCATCCTATAAGTTGAGCTGTTGAACTACACGGCCTATATATTGTTCATAGCAAACCTAGGAAACAATGCTGGGAAAGCTTCAAAAATCGTTTTAAAGGTATTTTGAAGAGAATTCCACACTTGTTTGGTATCTCACTCAGATAAGTAATCGGTATTTACAAGTTCGGCAGATAGAACCAAACTCTAATTCCTAATAAAAATAATTGCCCTCTTTACTAAATCATTTCAAAGTAATTTAAAGGCGAATGTGGCATCAGGTAAGATCACTAAATCGAGTAACTGACACAATCAGAGATCCGGTCTCTTCCCTCCTTCATGAATAGCTTTCCATTGAGTGGTAAATTGGCGAATGAGTGGATATGAGCACCATACGACAGGCAGGACGTAGAAATCAAGTGGGGTCGAGTACCCGAGAATGGGAAGTAAACATCTCATTCGACGACCAAGGAGACCGCTCTGATTCTTTTACAAAGCCCGAATATGCGTAAAATCACACACTCATGGTTGAGGTCAATATCCATTCCCTGGGCCTTCCGCGGATTCCTGCGAAGTTACGGCTGCAATAAAGTCACTTCGCGTAGATTAATTATAAAGGCACTAAAAGAGGCCACGCCAGGATTTGAACCCCAGGCATTCTTGGCCGCAGACGAACGCTCTCCCTCTAGGCTACTTCATCGATCAAGGGAAAGCAGCATCCAGTGGTTCTTACTATACAACGAAAAATGGGAATTTTAATGTGTCCTTTAAAAACTGGACCAAATAAAATGCTCTGGATTTTTAAAAGTAGTTTTCAGAAAGTAAATAATATTACGTTCGGAGGAATTAAGAAATTTAAGTGTTTGGGATGACCTGAATGCACAAGGGCGGAAACTTACGTAGGGTTTTAAGGTATTGGAAATGCTTGTAAAGAAAAATTTTCTCCTCATGGAAACCGTTCTATTCTACCAGATTTCCCATTCTTTAACTTGAAATTCACAGGATATTACGACAAAATGTTAATTGTACTGCATCATATTTCTCGGAAGTAGTTTGAGGCCTATTAAAACGATGTTCATCCACAGCTATTCCCTGCACGCTACGTTTACGGAAATATGTTTTATTGTAAGTGAATTTGATCTGGAGAATAAAAAATTTTTACGTCCCAACATATAATGCTTTCATCATATTGTTTCTTAAGTTTCAACCAAGAAATTTGTTTAAACGGTCCAAAGCTCTAAAAAAATATGGTAAGCATCTCTATATAATCAACTACGAATTCAGAACCTCGACTGGGTGCGGGTCGAAGCAAGCTCATCACGTTTATATCTCCCAGACGATCTCGCGAATGTAAACCTTATTAGTATGACTATTTAGATGACGAGTAAAATCGATATCAATTCATAGAGAGTTTGAATATTCCCGGTTTCCATATGCTGTCTCAATGTTGTCAAGTTGTCGAAGGAAAAGCGATTTCAATTAGTTCCCGTGTATGCCGCATTCAGACGCCAATGAGTTTTGCGTTAATTTTTTCCACCACTGTACATTGTATTTCCTAGAGCCTCCAACAGTACATACATGACAGTGGGATTCCTTTGTTTTGACATTCCCAGCGTATGCTATTCCTGTATTCCTTCATTTGTTTCGGGGACTTTCCTGAGCTGAAGTTGTTCCTTTTCATTTCAGCGGTTGACCTCCATCTGCTACAGACTATTTTATATTTGACCGTTTGTTTATAACGGGCAACCAATTGTATTAGACATGGATTAATTTTCCAAGGATTATAATAAAGCAAGTACGTGACTGATGCTTGTTTCTTTTTCAACACATATAGGAATACTTGGCTCACTTCCCAACCCACCCACTTGCTTTTGTATTCTTGTTCTTTCAATGTGCATTTCACTTTTCTACGCCCTACTAATTATAAGTGGGAAATGCTTTCAAATCATTGTAATTGTCATGGCATCAATAACAGTAGCTGATTTTGCTATCAGCGTATTCGAATTACGTAAATTGGCATCGGATAACCGGAATTGAACTAGCTTTCCAATTAATTGCATTAAATATTATTTCAATGCACTCTCTTCCCTTTTCTTACATCATAAATTAGAAATGGTAGGGTGGAATTTGGAATACGAATCCGAGGATCACATCACCTAATTCTGTTTGCCCTCGGTGTAATTGATTTACATCGCGCCGCTGTGGAGAGTTTTCTCGTTGATGGCTTGGTACATTAAGTACATAAATCTACTATCCAATGCCTTAAAGTATTATTGCAGGATAAATTATTGTACTGGGGGAGAAAAAGGAGATGTAAAAACACGTATAGCTAGCCCAGAGATGACTGCTATAAGCCTTGATACCTAAAACAAAAGGGATGCTGGTAGGAAGTGTAGGTTTGTTTTTGTTTTTGATGTCTGCACATGGTTTTCTGACCCATGGTGTGGCATCTGACATCGACAATGGTGTGCATGAGTGTGTGCTATATATGGGAATATTTTAGAAAACCGAAAGACGCAGAATGAATTTCATGGTCTTCCTGCGTTCAATCCTGTTATAACTAGCAGTACCCTTGTGCATTTCAGGTTGCAAGTTGACGTCTCCCTGCGTGCCGATGGACGGCTGCACACAGTTGCAGTCGCATCGCGAGGCCGTGACAGCAGTGGCGCTGTTCCACCCTCCTCCCCGCGACGACACACAGCCCTGCAGCGGCGAGTGGCAGGTGCTGTCCGTGGGGCAGGATTCTCTGCTCAAGATCCACCGAGTGCCGAGTGGTCGGCAGGTGCGGAGCGCCGCACTCTCGAGTGGTCCGCTCGCTGCATGCCTGCCTCTGCCCATCCACCCACCGCAGGATAAGGGTGAACTGTCCACCTGTCACTTGGTCGTCGCTGCATCCTGGGATAACTCTGTGTAAGCACGCTCCAACTCTCCCCTACTCTCCATCGGGTACTTTCCAAAACCTAACCTTTGCCTAACATTTGCTGCATGCTGAACTGTGCTGCATGCGTTCTGTGCTGCTGTGCACTAGACGTGCGCATTTTGATAACAGATCGGAAGCAAATTTGATGTGCTCTACGCAACTAAACATGGAACGTGGACAATGGCATCCGTGATTTGCTGTCAAGTTTGTTCATTTTCAGTCAAATGTGCATATTTTGATTTGTTTTGCAATTTTTTATTGCTTTTTAATATAAAGCTTACGTTATTAAATATATATTTTGGCAACATTTTATACAAATTTGGCAACTCTTATCCATATATTTGCCAGTGACTGTTGTTCAAACTCAAAATGCTGCTCATAGGCAAGTTACCAAGTATTTCACTAGTGCACGTAATGCAACTCAAAGTCATGTGAACCATCATCCTCTGATGGGTTCCTATGTGTGTTTAATTCAAAACCTTGAATGGAAAGCTCTGTCAACTGCATTCTCGGAGTTGTGTTAATTTACATTTTCCGAGAGCAATATTTTTTGCTAGTCAGTCAAAGCTCCACTTCGAGTGGCATAGGTAATCAAACTTTGTAACTCATCATATAATGCTTAGTCTGCAGAAGCACAAAGCTCTGTTCAGTAGAAGTTAAAAACTGTCACCTTTTAATTTAGAAAGTTTATTTACTTTCACTGTTGTCATGACCCTGGATTCACATTTTGTGGATGATCTATAAGAGTGAATATCGTTGTGCACCTTCTATGCACGGCTTCTATCAGGTAATGACGAGCTTCATAATACCGTGGGTTTGAACACCTTGCCCCCAAAAATTATGATTGGTTTTCTCCTTCACGGGTATTTGCATAATTTATCACGAGCCATTCCATTATTTCAGGAGGACTATTACGTATCATAGGTGACAACTTTGTCACCCTCTGGGTCTAGCCCCGTCCGAGTTGCTCTTTCATATTATGCGTCAGGGGCATCAGGGGGGGTCTCTTATTCCCCACCGGCATGTATTCTATGAGAACTTTCAAAATAGTCGGCTAATAATACTCTGGCCCATGGAGCAGACTGCCGATACAAGTCACGTGGGGTCTTATATATCAGCAAACAACTGGCGAGTACGTGCATTGTGTGATAGAATCTCATCGCTCTATTTAATATTACTTTTCGACAGAATTGGACAACTTTTTGTTATCAATTTATATTAATACCTCTTAAATTGATGCACATGTCGTGCTTTAGTGGGCAGGAGTGAATATAATTTCATTTGCTGTGATCACGATAATGGCATGTTAGGAACAGCAGGAACTGGTGATATAAATGACGAAATATCAGTGTAATGCACTCATGAGGACAGAGGTGGATTCATTAATAGCCCTTAAAAATGCAGAATACCCATGGTTCGCTCGCTTAATCATTTCTGCTTTAAAATTACCGGTGATTCATTGCAATAATAATGCATTATGCATTAAGTGCTGAGTCTCTCCAGTAAATCATGATGCGTAATCGCACGAGGCAACAACTGAGTTGCAGGCCTCTCCAATCGCCGGAAACCGAGTTACCGCCTCTGGCAACTCATGATGTGCATTTGTCCTCAAGGATCCAACTTACGACGGTAAAGTCACACCAGATCCATCGCTGCTTGAGGGAAACTTTACTAATTAGTGCACAAAGGTTTCCCTGATCAATCACTGATTTGTCTTCTGCGGTCATGGAATATCAGATCCAATCGCAGTGAGATATTGCCGCATGCAGCTTCCCGCCTCTCGAATTTTAATTGATTCAGTGTTGTGCTCCACATCAATTTGAACACAAATCTTTGCTGAGCTTTGCCAACCGCAGAACGTACCTAATTCAATATTTTGCGGTTACCTATAGGTGCTATGTCCTCAACTTTTCATATAATACTAAACTATGTCAAAAATAACTGAGAAATGTTAGCTTCGGGTGGCACTTTATACCGCCAGATTCTAGACGCTTGTAAACAGTTGTATGTGAACAATTGTGCACCGTATGATTTTTTTACGGCCATACTCCGTTTCGCCATATTTTGAGCAGTGCTGTACATTTCTTCTCATTGTGTATGGAATAGCTTTGGACGGCACTGATGCTGAAGCTTGTCTTTCCTGCGCAACTTTCTCACTTGCTCAAGTGAATTCTCGGCTTAAACTGAATTGGGTGTTGAACATCCCCGCGATTAGAACCTTCCGTCATGATGGCGCTCGTCTTTTCTGTGAGCAATTGTTTCTGCAGTATTGTGAGTGAAAAATGCACCCAAAAGCCATTATCAGTCTTCTTCCATTACAAATGAAGGTAATAGATGCCGATAATCGCTAAGCAATTTCAATGCCGCCTTGGGAAGCAAATCATGTGCCGGAGAAAGCAGAGATTGTGGCCGTTGTCATGTGACCAAGACCATAATTTTCACTTTTCATTATGCCCCGTTCACCCTATGATCGTCCTGATGATCGTCCATACGATCATAGGTGGAAATCGTGGTGTGAATGCATGTCCGGACCGTCGTAAGATATAGTTCAGAATGCTGCCACTTTATGATGCGAAACCAGAAGAGAAAGTGACAAAAGTAATGTGAAAAGTTGCTGAAGCTCTCATTTCGAATCATGGAGGTAACGTTGATGGATGGATGGAAAGATCCTGCCTTTTTAATGAGAAACTCTTTGCATGAATCAATGGTAGACCTTATGTTCACCATGCCTGCCTTTTTGTTCCAGATAGGGATTCTCTGCTTTTTTAGGACAATAATTATTGCTGAAATAGTGAAATTAGGGTTATGAAGACACTCATTTGTAAAATGTTAACTCATTCTCGAGTGCTTGGTGACTATTGTTTCATGATGCTCTTTGAAGTGAATTCTGTATATAGCCAAGAAACCTCTTTCTCTACCTTTCTGGACATTATTCTTGCCAATGGTTCCATCCTTGGCTCCCATGATCTATTGTTTTTATAAATGTCTAACAATCTTCTACTTCAATGTTATGTTTGCTGATGATTCTTTATGCCTCTCATGTTCCCAAAATATGTCTGACCTCAATTCCAAACATATCTCTGTAGTAAGAATGAATTATCTAGTGTTATGCTGATTGGAGCTGTCTTTATTTTTGCATGATTAACATGGAGGAAGATTGTTTTATCAACATTAAGAATTCATTTATTAGATGGTAGCCATTGTAGTAAATTACATTCAGTTTGATTAACCCTTTGCTTTAATAGTTCAGAGCTGTTACTTTTCAATACGATGTTCGTGTCATCTGCAAATATAACTGGTGTATTATGTGGGAGAGATTCTGATAGGTCATTAATAAAAGCTAGAAACAGGAGAGGTCCAAGAATTGAGCCTTGGGGTATCCCACATTTTATAGAAAGGGGATCTGAGATAACTGTATTAAATTCTAAAACTTGTTTTGTACAATTCAAGTACGAGTGAGACCCAAAAACCCACCGGCACTCTCTGTCTTTTGTTTTTGGTTCAAGTGGTTAGTGCTTGAGGGCAGCACATAAGTTACCATCGTAGTGTGAATTCAGACGTGATTTGTACCATCGTACGGACGAAGGTAACAGATAGTAATGTGAACGGGGCAGGGTGTCGGTCGCAACACACGGCCAAACAACAATGGAGCATTCAGTGCGTGCACACAGAAGGAAGATGTCATGTAATTTAAAGACATTATGGCATAGTTAAGAAAGAAACTGTAAGAGGAATAGTCTTTTGGCAAAGTCTGTTTATTGATAATAAGTTCCTGGTATTTCATTATAACTTTTCTAAGCTATTAGAATGAATAACCCTGCTGATCCATCCCTGCCTACATATTATTCCGACTAAAAATTATACTTGTATGTCATTGTAACATAATTTTATAGTTGAAAGACACATTTCATGCCCCATGCCACTACCTTATGACAAAATTCTACCGCATTTAATGAGAATTTTCTCAAGCTCCCTTTGTTTATATTTCCCACAGTGTCATCTATGATGTGGAGTATGGGCGTGTTGTTGAGCAAGTCAGACTGCATGAGGATGCGGTATCATGTCTGGCGTGGATCGAGCGGCCGCCAGACGTTGGGGAGCCTCCTCTGCTCGCCACTGGGTCATGGGACGGCAGCGTTCGGCTGTGGCGGCTCACGAGTGGCACCCTGAGCAGTGGGTCTCCATTGTCATGCCCCCCTCACCTCCTGCTCAGCCATCCTGCTCGAGCCCTGGTTGCACGGCTAGACCACGAAGCGCGCATCACATGCATTGAACACTCGGAGTATGTATCATGCTCTCTCTCTCTTGTACTTTTCTTTCTTCCCTCCAGGTAAGTTTCTTTGGAAAAGTGTGCAGAAATCAGGGTGGCCCTCAATTCTAACTGCAGAAAGGTAAACCTCTTTACTATGCCACTGGCGTCTAATTATCTATAATTTTTTAGCACAGGCTCATCTCTATTCATGACAAAAACTAAAAAGTGAGGAATTATATGGAGTGCGTACTGATATGGTGTAATAAGGCAATGCAAAATTGGTTGATTCCATTGCTTCATTGCTGCCATTGCTTCAGAGGAGTATGTATAGCTATCTATTACTTCTCCAAATATGCATTGCATTGTCATTTGTTGCCAAAGTAGTTGCATATATTAACAGAGATTATTTATACCCAACATGATATGTCATGAATCAAGTGTGTAGCACAAAAAAATAAAGCTAATCTCACCCAGGCTGCAAAGGTATCTCCACAGTGTGATATATCAATCTCCGAAGTCACTGAAATAATTCAGTGGTAGAATGAGTTTATTACATCAGTTGACGTTAGAAACTTTTACTGAATGATTTATTTGCATCTGTAGGATTGTTTTTGCACTTTGGGATTGAATAATTTGGAGAGGTTGACAGAATGGATGGCAGGCACCACAATTTGTGTGACAGGGAAAGCCCACCACAGTAATGCTTCTGGGCATGTGAAGTAGTGTGAACAATATTATCGAATTTCATGTCGTCATCCTATTGCAATGCTGATAAAACAATGATAGTAACGTAAAGGTAGTATCTACATCTACGTACTACCCCGCAAGCCGCGGCATGGGCATGTGGCAGGGGGTGGTAGGTACCAGCTGTGTAAGAATGTAAAATTTTTGGAGGTGAAATGGTGACATGTCCAATGGGAGTGTATTTAGAGGAGCTCAGTTTTTATTGTGGTCGCTTATTGTGCGCGGAAAGAACGAGTTTCTGTACCTATCTGTTCAGCAGAGTATCTCTCTTATTTTATCGCATCTGTCAGACCTAGAGATGTAGTGAGACATCATGATAATATTTTCTGTGTCCCTCTGAAACACACTAGTCCTGAATATCTCAAGCATCCTAAGCCTAGCGTGTAGCCTCTGAGTCTCTAGGGGCTCCCACCTTAATCCCTCTAACAGTTGTGTAACACTATATGTTCATTCGTAGCAGTTTTTAACAAAGCATGCTGCTTTTCTTTGTATTTTGTTAATTTTTTTGGTTGAATCTTTATGACCAGGGTCCCAAATGCTCGCGGCGTATTCGAGTTATGACCTAACCAGAGCGAAATAGCATCTCTCTTTTACTTTTTCTTCCAAGGACCTTCCTATTTTACGCTTAACAAAACCTAGTTTCTTTAATGCTGTGCCGCATATGTTTTGTATGTGTAAATCCCCAAGATCCATCAGAAGGTAACGTAATTCCAAGATATTCTACTGTATTTGAAGATTTTATGTTTACTCCACACACAGTGTAGGTATGGCTTTTGTGTGATGACTTTCACAGGAAGTGAACTGTGGTTCATTTACTAATATTTAGTTCTAAACTCCACTCCTGGCACCACAAATGAACCTTGTTAACACGTTGACTGTGGACCACGTCTATTGACGTGTTCGTGCACTGCGGTCGGTGGCAAAACACGTCGATCGACGTGCAGAGTCATTTACATGAGAAACGGAACCTGGTGGGATCAGAGTTTTTTTTTCCCAGTTTTCCTTTACTCTGCCTCTTCTCTACAGTTATGGTATTACAGATATGGATCTGGTTATTTGAGCATCTAATTTATTCCAAGTTATGTTTAAACAAACTTCGAATTACTTAAATAATTTTTCTGTGATTCCTTCGAGGTATAATGTGGTTATTTTTCATTGTAAACTGAGGTTTCAAAGTAATTGGTGCGTTTATCATCAATGAGATATATTGGAAATTTAATACCTTATTTACAGCATCAAATATTTTTATAATAATTTAATACCTTGTGATGCGCGTGTATTTTACAAACATGAACAGTTGCGTGCTTATAGGTGCCGAAAACTTTTTCTTTTTCCTTCTATCTGCAAGCATATTTTCCTTCTCCTTGTACATATTCATAAATGAGGTTATCCCTTTGGCATATTCTGCATTCTTAGGTTTTATTTTTAAATTTATCTACATGCTTTGATTAGCTACAGAAGATTTAAAAAAAATTCTCTTGTTGTTCCGATGGACCTTCATTGTAACTTGAATATGGGTGTTTCTTTGTTGTCATTATCAGAGTATGCTTCCGCTTCTAAATTAGTAGAGGCCACTTTTTTTTGTGACCAAAGGGTCTTTCCTTGGCTGCGGAATGAATACAAAGTTTTGACTGAGCTCACTCCAAAACGACAAAGTTGTAGAAGAAATTCAAGCTGGGGATAGAATTCCACACCACAATTCTTAGGCATGGATTGGTAAGATAAGATCGACGGCGTTGGAATGAATACAATGTGAAGGATACCTTCATATAGGGTCACCACACAATGGTAAAGGAAATGCTGGTGCCGGTGTCATTATTTGTATCTTCATCAAGTGAGTGCCATCTGATGAATACGACTTTGTGTGACAATTTATGTTCGTGAAACCTCCTTGTCAATGAGAATTGTGCCAGTAGCATTGTGATACTTTGATACAAGGACAGTTAATGTACCATCAGAAAATAGCCGGGAAAGGATCGTGTCGAACATAGATTAGAGGTGGACGTGGTGAAAAGAGATTGTCACATCGGGCAGTAGAATATAATAGGTTTGAACTGTGATAACATGGGGAAAAGAAGACATCAGGGAACAATATTTTCTCCTTCTTTGGGTAAGTTTTTAATTAAATCTTACTCTTATTTAATTATTTCTCACTGCTAAATTTCCTTTATACTAGCATAGCGTTTTCTATTCTCTTCAGCCGAGACTCCAACAAATCCTAAGGAGTACTCAACTTCAGGTAATTATTGATATATTATCTTTATTTATCACCACAATATTTTTTATTGCGATTACCACTCATTCATTTTGGAACGTTATTATTTAGACTCATGCCTGCTTCAGATCCTGTTCCTCCACCGGATGAGTCAACTGCTGGTCCCTTAAAGGCTTGTCTACCAAGATTAGGTAAAGAAGGAAAAAAGAACTTGTATAAAATATAACCTCTCATATTTACGCATGTATGAATCTGCATATTGTTCATAGATAAAATTTCTGATTTTTCTTTTTCGTGTTTTGTTATCCTATTAGGAACACATTCACATAAATCTAAAGGTAAATGGGAAGAGTGAGCATTAGCAGAAAAGGAAGTTGAAGCGATTTTGGAGGATGATTTTTCAGATTTAGAGGAAGGTGATGACAGCTTTGTTCTAAGCAGCGACGAGTTGAGTGATGGAAGCAGTGGCCCGGAAGAATTTGTCGGTCCAGGGGATGATGCTCTTCAGTCTTCTCCAGATTCATCATTTGGTATGTCCGAGGGTTCCTCAAGTACACAGTCCCATTGCTCGACCATGACTCAGACTTTTCCCATCCACCTACCACGCACTGACCGCACTTGGTCTGAGGAAAGACTGGCTGTATGCGAAATTCGATTCACTCGACAAAGGACTTTGAAAGTTAGACTGGATGGGGAGACTCCGTGGGATTTTTTTCATCTGCTTTTCTCTGACCAAATTGTCGATAAAATTATTGAAGAAACAAATAAAAATGCGGAATGTTTCTTCCAAGGAAGATCATCTCCGCGTGCACGTATTGGAGATTGGAAACCTCTGACAAAGGATGAATTTTTTGTTTTTCTGGCGTTATTACTTCACATGGGAATGATACAAGTATCTCAAATTCAGGATTACTGGTGTAAAGACAGGTTCTATAATATACCTTTCTTTTCTTCAAATATGTCCGGCGATTGTTTTCAAATAATTTTACGGGTTTTGCATTTTGCACCCGTCGGTGAGCTACAAGAGCCACGTTCATCCGACCGGCTTCAGAAAATAAGGATGCTCCTTGATTTTTTTGAGGATATAATGGATAAAGTGTTCTACCCGTCGAGAGAGTTGAGCATCGACGAGTCCATGATTTTATGGAGGGGGCGATTGGCTTTCTGGCAATATATTAAGGGAAAGAAGCATAAGTTTGGCGTTAGGCTGTACATGTTAGCCGAGCCATCCGGATTCATTGCGAAAATCTTAGTTTATAGTGGAGCAGGTGAAACTGTCGAGGGAGGATTAGGGCATGTGGGCTGCATTGTTCATAAACTTTTGCAGAAATTTGGAGGAGTGGGCCACTGTGTGTTTATGGATGATTACTTTACCAGCATTGACATAATAGCAAGTTTAGCAGCTAACAAAATTTTGTGCACTGGCTTGCTGAGAACGAACAGAAAAGGAAATCCCGCAGAAAATACATAAAAATAATTAACACTTTCAATGCAGTTGAAATTTTCGCAATAACCTCCAGTGACGGATGGGTCGTTTTCCTTTAAAATGATAGCGTTACAAATATTACAACACAATTTGCGAAATTTTCCGTTTCCTTTAGGCGCAATTCGAAAAAAACCACAATGACATGCATGTATGCCACCCGTCACCAGTAATTGAAAATTCACGCAACCCGCATTACATGTACGTAATTTTACTCGCAGAAGAAGTTAATCTCTTTATTTTCTGTTAGAATTTGTGTTCTACTGGTGTGGTGATTGATTAACTATTATAAATTCAATGGTAATACTCTCATTCCGTGTTCATTTTGAAGCTTTGAAGGCCATAGCTTTCAGTTTTTTCAACCAATACATTGATATTGAAATGAAAAGCACTTGCAATACTCCGCTAAGTTCTAATTTCACCACGACATGTATGTACAATGTTTATGCCTCTTCTTCAAGTGGTACATATGTCATATTTGAAGGTAATAGGAGGGAGGATGGAGGGGTGTAGAGCGGTGGGAGAGGAAGAGTAAGGGGAAGGGGGTATGGGTGAAATCGTTTATGAGAAGACGAGTGAGGAGAGGGGGGGGAGAGAATAGCGGATATGTGAAATTTAAGATAAAGGAATGGCTTAAAAGTTAAACCAACTGAGGTGCACCCGGTGTCTTTATCCTTGCGTGCCATTTGTGGTGTGAGGCTAGCTGCCGTAGATGGTGGTTATCCTCCTGCTCTCCTGCTTGGGGCGCCTTGAGCCTGAATTGTATTTTTGAGAAAATCCTCTGCCGCTCCACGCTCTTCAACTCGCATCACCTTCGGTTCTTTCTCCGGGTTTTCCCGGCGGTAGGATAGGCGGATGGTGGAGGTTGATGGGAGGGAAACTTAGTGGAAAATTGCGAGTGCTTTTCATTTCCATATGGGAAAATTCCACCACATCTGCCCTGAGACTATCTCTGACAATAGATTGGTGGTAGCTACAAAGAATTGCAATTCATCACCCAAACCACTACCGCAGTTGTATTCTTCGATGATAAAAATTTCCCTTGATGTAATTCAAGGTTCATCAGGTCGTGTAATTAACTGCTTATTTTTTTACTCAAAATATCGAACCGTCATAAATTGGAAAATTTGCTCATTCCATGACAATTTTTAGCGCATAAGATTCTGCAGAAGCTATGTTTAATATTTCTATTTGTGGGGTTTATTATTTTTTTACGTATTTTTATCAAACAATTTTCTCTAGCAATTAAGTTCACCTGACAAAGCCGATAGGATTGCTGGTGGACTGTTGTATTTACATAATAAATATGCGGAATGAATCCCGGACATAGAAACTCAGACGTAATCCCCTAGTCTTACCCTTTTGTGAGTTAGAAATAAAAATGGTTCGATTCTAGTTCAAAAAATTTTATCAATTATCAGTGTAGTCAAAATTATCTGTACAATTAAAATGATACAATTTAAACATATTTCATTGAAAATTAAAAAATTGAAATGTGTAAAATACATCCGTGCATAAAAACTATATACATTACACATGATTCACAAATGAAAAATACAAATTACAATAAAATGAAACACTGCATATCGGAAATCACCTCATCAAAACAAAAATTTTTGTAAATCATTTTTAAATACATTGTAATGTTTTGTAAACTGAATTACACAAATTAAAATTAGAAAATATACAATCAGTAAAAAATTAAAAACTCTCAAAATAAAATTATGTCACCTTACATTTTACGAAAAATTCAAACATTTTTGTATGAAAATGTTTCTTCACAATTTTGTATGATATAATTCAAAGCAAGGCCTCAGACAGAGCCCTGGTTGACCCTCGCATTCCGGGCAAATAGTTGTTACCGCTTTCCGTATTCCTTTGTTATGGCACTCTCAGCACCTTTTTTGGTGCTTATGTTTCTCCCCGGGTAGTGTGTACGCTGGGAAGTGGGATGAGGCTATGGTCTTAGGAGGGGCCGGCCGCGACCCTATTTTGAGTAGGGATTCAATTACATCAATCCTAAATTCATGCAGGCTTTTCTTGGTCCCACTAAATTTGTTGAATAAAATGAAGCTATTCACAACCATCATCTGAATTATATGAATTGCAAGCTTCTTGTACCACCTCAGGGATTTGTGCTCGCAAGGGTAGTAGGACAAGAGTTGGTCACAATGATCAACTCCTCTCATATGAAAATTGTACTTGGAGATTGCCTCAGGCCTCCTCTTGGACCCTCGTGTGCTAGGTACTTCAACAAATTCACAACTGAATTCAGAGGAGGTCATTGTGACGTCCCTGTTGTCTTTCCACTTGAAAACACAAATCCCATCATCGGTGTAGCGTGCAATGACCTCCCCTTTCTTTAATTTGGCGCTGCTCACATCAAGCGGACTATTTTTTCTCCCTGCCCGCAGAGTGCCTGTGCAAAAGGTCTTTTCATGCAGCAGTTCTTGGGTCAGTTTGACACTATTATAATAGTTGTCCATGTACAAACTGTGTCCCATGCCTTTGAAATCACGCATCAATCTTTGGACCACATTTTCTGCGTGACCCCTACCACCGACTTCAATATCACTGGCCCCAGTATACACCAAGAGCCTTAGAACAAGGCCAGAGGGCTCACTAAGCATGTAGATTTTGATTCCGTGCTTATGCCTTTTACCCTGCACATACTGCTTAAATATTAGCCGACCCCTCCAAAGCACCATCGACTCATCAATGCATAATTCCCTACCCGGGGAAACTATATCTTCCATTGCCTGTTGGAAACAGTCGAGCAGGGGCCTTATCTTATAAAGCCTATCGCTTGGCACTGGGTCTTCTTCTCCAGGATTTGTAGAGAAATGGAGCGCCTGCATGATACCTAAAAACCGATCATGGCTCATTTTCTCTCCGAATATTGGCACTCTCATTAGCTCCGACCTCCTCCAGTAATCGGAAATTTGGTTTATTCTAATGGTACCCATGTGGAGAAGAAGACCCAGCCAAGTTTCCAGCTCTTCCCTGCCCAACTGCTTCCAATCTGTTATGCGGGCCCTTGGTGAAGGATTTAGGAGAAAAATGCTTTCTGCATTTTTCTCCGTCTCTGAGAGGATTATTTCGTAGGAAAGATCATTTGCAAGTAAGTCGAAATAATCCCTCGGAGTGCCGCCGGCAGGCAGGGTCTTCAAACGTGAGGACCCGACAAAGGGTATTTCAGGGGGCAATGTACCCCGAGTGCTGACCCAGGTAGCTGGGGGTCTAACGGTAACGGGCCCACGTGCCGGGATTGGAGGGAAGTTTGAGTGACACACTCATCTGCGAGGCGTGCACCGCCGGGACCATCCTCATTGTCTCCTTCTGTGTCATCCTCAGAAGAAGAAGAAGACGGAAAACATTCCTCGCTCGAGTCATCGTCCTCGGAACTTCCCAAAAACTTTTCAATGTCTTTTTCAGACATCAACTGCTGCCCAGTTTTTTTTTCTCTTTGCACCAGAATCTGAAAGTAAATATATTTTTAAATTTCCAATCAAAGCAATCACATTGGAATTTTGTTTGAATCAAACTGATTCATAAAAAATTAGTCCAGAGTCCGCAGAGTCCAGGAGGGCCAGGCAATTGCTTGTCATACACTTTTTCTGCGATGCTGGACGCATCTAAGACTGTAAAGGAATAGTTCTAATAAGAAAATACGTCTCGATGATAAACTTATACAGTCACTTATTTATTATGAATAATACTTTCACTTGAAATGAGTTAATTTCTACATATAAATTGCATTCATATGCAAATTAAGTTTGTATGATTACTTACATGGTCTTGAAATGGTGCTTCTCTTGCCTCCACGTACAATACCCTTTTTCAATCTCTCAGTTTTTCTTTCCACTTTCGTAATTGTAATAACGTCTACAAAAATTAAGGTTACAAAAATATAATTAAAAATTATCCTGCTCTAGTGTGTTGCAGCGTTGCATAAATCATTAATATGCTATTTTTATGATGAAAAGCGAGAATTATTTGTAACTGACAAAAAAGCGCATCAAAAGAACGCAGAAAATGAAAATACTATAGTGAATTGAGGATAAATAATTGATGTAGACCAACAAATAACATAAATAAAATAAAATAAAATAAAATCGGAGAAAAAAGCCCCAAAAAATTATCAAAAAACTACATAATTTACAATAATGATGTAACGAAATTATTTTTAAAACATAAAAAAGGAAAAGGAGCACCGCACTGTAATTATTTTGAGACAATGTATTGAGTATTGGAACAGGGATAAAGCTCAGAAACAAAAAGTAAACCGGATCTTTTTTTTTGTTGATGCGTGTAAAATATGAATAAATAAAAAATGAACTTAAAAATTACTAATTCAGGATGCAAATAACGCTGGTAATATAATTTTATGGATACTTTTAAATGAAATAATAAAAAAGGAGTAAAGAAAAGAAAAAGAGAAATCTCAACTTACCAATTAGTTCCAAAAACAGCACTAAAATAAACAAAAAAACACAAAAAAGGAAGGAACACTTGAAACACGAAACGGACACTTCTGCACTGGTGCAAGGTCACTTCCGAACTGTGGGAGGGTGAAAAAGTAACGGTAGGCGCACTCGGAGCGCTCTAGTGGCTAGCGGAAGAACGAGATCCCGATGACATACATGTATGTCTTCCGCCTGAGTGGAATTTCCCTCATGACACATATGTATGTCATCCGCACTGAAAGTGTAAAAAAAAGGAGAGGTGGTAGAAAAGTGGTCCCACGACGGAATATGTGTCTTAAAATGAAAGGACAAGCGAGAGGTGACTATGATTAGCACACAGTACTCCGGGTAATTGATAAACAGTGTCGGTAGGAGAAATATCGAAAGGAGGGTTCCTGAAGCAGTCCTGGAATATGACAAATACATGGAAGGGGTGGATCGATTAGATCAGCTTTTGTCCTATCACATAACATAAAGGAAGGCCTTACGCTGGTATAAAAAAGTGGCTCTCCATATTGTCCAAATTTTGCTGCTCAACAGTTTTCAGTTGCATAAAACATAATTCGTTGTCTCGGGCGTGACTTCATGGAATCGACTTAACATAATGAGAAGTAAAGAAAACTTTGTAATTCCACACAAATATTTAATGTACGACCTAGGTTTCGACGTGGCGCGTCATCATCTGGTACAATTGCATAGAAGGTGGAGAATAAATAGTCACACACAAAGTGATTTCAAAAACAAAATTCCCAAAAACACAACGGTCTGAGGTGTGGGTTAAGGGGTGGAATTCCCAGGGGCGGAGTTTGGCCAAGGAGGTGGGGAATGGGTTTAAGAGCATAGAATCAAGGAGGAAGGAGAGGATTTGGAATTTCCGTACTTACATTGTCTTAAAAAAGGGGGGAGGGGGGAATTCCAGTGCATCCGTGAAAACATCGTAATCTGAGGTAGTAGGGGAGGTAAGGTAGGAAAAGGGTTGGCCTTCTTCAGGTGTGGAAGGAAGGAAGGTATAGAAGGGGGGAGTGGGAAGGATACAAAATTTCATTTACAAATTGTAAATTAATTGTAATTGTGTACAATTTGTAAATGAAATTTTGTATCCTTCCCACTCCCCCCTTCTATACCTTCCTTCCTTCCACACCTGAAGAAGGCCAACCCTTTTCCTACCTTACCTCCCCTACTACCTCAGATTACGATGTTTTCACGGATGCACTGGAATTCCCCCCTCCCCCCTTTTTTAAGACAATGTAAGTACGGAAATTCCAAATCCTCTCCTTCCTCCTTGATTCTATGCTCTTAAACCCATTCCCCACCTCCTTGGCCAAACTCCGCCCCTGGGAATTCCACCCCTTAACCCACACCTCAGACCGTTGTGTTTTTGGGAATTTTGTTTTTGAAATCACTTTGTGTGTGACTATTTATTCTCCACCTTCTATGCAATTGTACCAGATGATGACGCGCCACGTCGAAACCTAGGTCGTACATTAAATATTTGTGTGGAATTACAAAGTTTTCTTTACTTCTCATTATGCATAAAACATATTCTAAGGGGGAGAAATTTTATCTTCAAAGTTTCAGTCTGAGTGTAATTGGTAAACTCGTGGACTTTGGTCAGAGGTGAGAAAAAGTCTTGCCTCCCAGAAGAAACACTCTCTCACTAGAACTCCGTTTCCCCAAGTTCAGCCCCATGACGACCAAAGGTGAGAGAAGAAAAGAAAAAGATTGCCGAATTTGCACAAAAAATGGTAAACGTAAGCAGACTATTTACTATTGTCCTGATTTCCCGGATAATCCTCCTCTCTGTCCTGACAAATGCTTCAAAGAGTTTCATGGGAGGATGGTCTGAAACCTAGGTAGTTGATCGGAAGTAATTTCTTTGCTGGTGCCATAGGGCCAAATTTTAAGTATTTTTTAATTTTGTGACTTACTTGTGAACAATTTTAATGTAATCATTCAATTTAAATTGGTGTTATTGGCAAAATGGCTGTTTAATGCAAATATATATGTACGTCCTGAAATTGTTATAGATACTGAACAAACACTTTTCAATTGTAACTATAATACTCAAAAAAATATATATACTTCGCAAAATAAAATTTTTATTGGTTTCTTTATGTAATCCTTACTTCCTGGTAGCTCTATGTACTTTCCTCTTTATTTGGCCCATGAACTTATTCCTGGGTCTCCTCTTGGGAATTTTCCCCCGATTTTACCTTCAATTATGTTCTCCACAAATCCATTGTGTCTCAGGGTGGGTTCAATCCATTTGGTTCATCTTTCCTCTATGGAGTTCCATTAAATGGTCCTTTCCTCTTCTACTCTATTGTACACTTTGTATTTCTTATTTTTTCTGTCCATTTTATCTTCAGCATCATCCTCCAGCACCAAGTTTCAATATTGTACTTAGATTATATGAGAAATATTTGGTGAAAAAAGAATGTCGCACTGGAAATGGAGGTTAGCTGAATGGGGTTTTGGGGATGAGAATCTGAATGATACCTGACACTATATCAAAATGGGAGGGATTATCAAAAGAGCATTACTCCCAAACATTTTCGTCATTGGAATAGACAAATCCGCAATCTGAGTAATGTTGGGTTGCATAACTATGAATCATCGCCTATAGTGGACCACGTCTATAGACGGAGAAAATTATTTATTTAATTTTGTCAGAAAAATAATTGAAAATAAAGTAATAGTGATAGTCATTGCATATTAGGTCCAACATGAATTGCATTGACGAGAAAAAAAAATTCTGCATTTTGGGTTAATACAACTTTTAAAAATTGCAGTCAAAGTGTTAAGGTCAGATGACAGGGCGTTAAAGCTTCGGTTGTTTCACCGAAGATTACGGTATCATCTGCAATTAATCTTAATTTACTGCTAACTCGAGAAGTTAGGTCATTAATATAAATGAAGAATAAAAGAGGGCCAATCACGTTTCCTAGAGGAATACCGGATCAGACTTCAACCATATCAGAGCTAAAACCGTCAATAACTACTGTTTGTTTTCTATCACTGAATAAGTACCTTATCCAGTTCACTGTTTTTTTTATTAACTCCATGTGAATACAATTTATAAATGAGTTTTTTGTTAGGAACCTTGTCGAATGCCTTCTTAAAATCAATTAACATTGCACTGATTTGCTTATTGGATACACCTGATTTTAGGATATCTTGAAGGAAGAGCACTAGCTGTGTTTTGCAGGATCTGCCCTTACGGAAGCCATGCTGACTGCTATGTAAGAGGTTACGATTATCCAGGAATGTCATAATATTGCTAACGACAATGTGTTCGAGGGTCTTGCATAAAAGTGATGTTAACGATAAAGGCCTATAATTTCCTTGGTCACTTCTATTTCCTTTTTTGAATACAGGTGTGACATTGGCTATTTTCCAGTCTTGGGGCACCTTGCCTTCGGTTAATGATTTGTTAAATGTAATTTCTAAGAATGGTGCAATCTGTGGCGCTAACTCCTTGAGTACGCGTGCAGGTATTTCTTCTGGACCTGGGGAGTTGTTACTTTTAATCGAATGCAGTTGTTTAATTATTCGCATTCAGCACTCTTTATGAGAATCTTAATAAATTTTGGTAGCCCTATGCTCTTTTGATAAGTTTATTTAATGTTTGCACCTTTGTTCTCTGATCGTAGGCGAGCCAGAGTGTTAGCATCCGGAACAGAGGATGGTGACATCATGCTGTGGTGCACGCAGACGTACACGGTGAAATACAGGCTGGAAGGTAGGAATTTCACCATGGTGTCCTGCTGGCACAAGCGAACCCTGGGGGTCTGAGGGTTGTTTTAATTTAACCTGACTTAAGAACTAAAACCCAACTGGGTTTTTTTGACTGGGCTAGAATTCCTGCTTTTATTGTTTCATTGGGCTCTTCTGTGTTTTATTTGCTATATTTGTCTTTTCGATAATAGTCGTTATTTGATATGTTATACTTGTTTGTGTATGTTTTTTGTTCATGTTTTTATACATGCTTTTGGTGTTCTCTTTCTTATACTTATTCCTATGCTAGTGTTGCTATTGCAAAGTCGGCGGGACCAAAAAATCGGCAAGGTTCAATGGTGGTGTTTTCCGCAGAGTGATATTTGTATTTAGTCTCTTCTACTGAGAGTTTTGAAGAAGGTTTGCATTCCTCCAGTCTCCAAAAGGTCTGGACCATCTCCTCCAAGTTTTCTGCCGCACTTAAATGACAGGAGGACAATGACGGAGCTGTGCTGTTCTTAGCTCGATCCTATAAAGTCCAATCAAGAGTAGTTTTCTGCTGGATTGGTTGGGTTGGTTACTGCCTGGATCGTCCAATGCATGAATCTTTAAAGAATTATTCTATGGACTAGTGGTGGTCAACAGCTATTGGGATATTAAATCAATGGTTTGCTAGTTTGTGGTTATGGGACAGACTCCAATTCGATGTGTCGACAAGAATCTTAGGAATTTATGAAGTAAGTCTTGACTACAGAAAGCAATCTTTATGGGCCTTGCACAATTATCTACTTGATTCGACCATAGTCTTTACTACCTAAGCACTCCTAGTGGTCATTCCTCCTATTCGTGTGATGCTTGTTGGGCTAGTTTTCCTTTTGAGCCTAAGAAGTTGCGCCTTCTTTCATTTGTAAAGTTGGGTTGAGAGCCTGAATCGAGTAATGGACGACAGATGAGCTGTAGGTCATGAATCGTGCACCAAAATGACTGCAGAAGGGAGAATATCTCATGTTGATGCCTCTCACTGGCAAGCAAGTGTGATAAAGTGGACTCTTTGACTATTGAAGATGGAAGAAATGGTGCTAAAGTAGTTGTGAGATAGTTACTGAGCAGTATTTTCACTTGGGCATGCGGTGTGAGGTGAAGAAAGCTGTCGTGCCCTTTGTTGCAAAACTTACAATAGCCTGAGCTGCGTTGGCCTTTCAGGTGATCTTTCCTGAGTAATTAAATGTAGAATCTCAGTTTTTTTAGCGTCATTAATTCTCTCGGGAACGGACATCTTCAAAAAGATGCTGCACTGGTAGATTTGGTTAGACCCCTTGCATTTGGATGCAACTGACACGTTTCCTATCCCTGGCCGATTGGAATTGACTGGCAGTCTTGTCCCTTGGTCGTTCGACGTGAGATTAGGGCGAACTATTTGATTAGGGTGCGATGAGCCTCAACCTCCATCACTCCCCTGTGAAAAAATTCTCTGTAGTTTCCTTGTAAATGCTTCTACAGAATTTCTTTAAAAGTTCTGTAGATATTCCTTAAAGTATCGAAACGCTATTTTATGGAATTCCCTACAACGTTCTGCAGAATGCCTGAGGATGTTCTGCAGAATACCTCAGGACGTTCTGCAGAATTCCTTAGGACATTCTACAGAAGCCCTTTGACGATCTGTAGAACTCCTTACAAGCTCAAAGAAACCTCACATATTTCCATAGAGTTGCTGAAGTTCTACAGAACAGCTTGTATGGAGTTATTCTGCTTTGCAGAAAATAACTCTAAAGAGCTTATGTTTGGTAGATTCAGGCTCTCATGTTCCGTACAGATCTGTAGAAAAGGAACTACTTTTGAAGAAAGAGAGTCAATTTCTGTAGAATTCCTTACGTTCTACAGAACAACTTCCAAGGAATTTTTTAGCAGGGTCACGACCTCTGTTGAAGGAAATGTAGACGTCCTTCAGCAGTTGGCAGTGCTTCCAGCGTTAACAGTGCCTTCTAATCTTTGTGAAGCCTCGTCTCAATGTTACTTGCGATCAGGTGGACCAGGAACGGGTCCCACAAGTCGATGGACTGCCCCCATGTCTTGAAGTGCCCTTAAGTGTTGGTTCATGTGGTCCATGAGGGCTCTAATGCTCGTAATTGACTCCTGTTTGACGGGTTTGAATTCAAAGAAGGCTTTAACTTTCATATTAATGATATATCGCTTGTATTCGAAGCGCTAGATTAGTAGTCCCCAGGCTATATCATAGCTCTGCCCAGAAGTTGCTTGCGAGGCTATCACTTGCAACACTTCTCCACGCAATGATGCCCATAGATAGTAAAACCTCTGCAAAGACAGAATATTATAGATTATCACAAATAAGGCTCCTGAATGTGTCGTAGAATGTATCCACTCATCATATGCCCTGTGAAAATGTGTCATTTGACCTCTGGGAGTTTCTTGGGTGCAATCCCTCGATCATTCTCCTGTGGACCATTGGTCACTTGTTAGTTGAAATTAATGATTGTGTCGGCATTCACAACGGCATCGAAGTATGAGTCTTCAGATTCCTCGCATTCTTCATCGCCTTCCACGTCCCACATCTCAATTTCAGACGGAATATGTCTTTTAAGGCGTGCCATCTATCTTGGAATTTTTCGAATTGGAGACACAGTTGAGGAATTCCCTCGGGAAACTCTACGTTCTCCACAAAATGCTTATATCTTGTGACCCTGGCCCTGACTTGACCAAGTTTTTCAATTAAATACAAACTCTTCTCTGCCATTTCATTGTGAGACGTGCCTTGACGGTCAAAAGAATAGACAGTCGGGAAATAATGGGAAGATGAGACGGAAGGGGATTGCACTCACTGCATACCTTTTGCCGCGCTGGCCGTGTGATGCCGTGTGACGTTGAGTGCTGCCGGTTTCTTGGTGCTGCACCTGAAGTGGTGCCCTTTGGGGTGTTGCTGCATGCTGAAATCGTTTATGAGTCCGATGCTTGGTTGACCTCGATTGGAATGTTAGTATTGGACTGTCTTGCGATGATTCAATCTTGCACGGAATGTTCGAAGATTCCATGAATGATAAGCCGGTCACCGATGTGATCTGGCCAGTAAGACCAAAAAATATGCGCAATTCGGCCCGTGGGGGCGATATATGGGTGTGCGTCGCTTCAGGCTGTGGCAAACGAAGAGAGTGAGAGCAACTTTCACAAACTGCCAAATTTAACGTAGTTTGAGCAAAATATCATTTTACTTAGAAATCAATGAATTTGGTCTCATTTTAAAGAAAAATATCTCACCTATACAATGACACCAAAAATTCTACCCCTTATCACATTAATTTCGGAGATATTTGCCAAAAAATACCGGCCATTTTACATGGGAAATGGTATGTGCAAACGCTCCAGAGTGACATTACTTACAAAATGAGGTATTTCTAACTATTAAATGTCGTAAAAAAAACTAACAGAATATAGTTTGTATGTTTTCTCAACTATATTTGAAAATTAATCATATGTCACCGCCGTAAATTCTTTGGGATCACAAAAAACCTTCTGTTTTCATGGAGTTTCAAACATACCGCGTGAAAAAAATGAGTCAAGTTAAAGACTTATTTAGATATTTTCGTTTAATTACTGAAAATTTCTGTCGTATAAAACTATATTATTGCATCATTAATTATGCAATATTTAATTGATGTGACCAACAGCTGGTGACATTATAACATATAAATCGAATATAGTCTCTATTATGACTAGGGAACGATCTCGCTTGGACTACGTTAATGCCCGAAGAGCATTATATTCACCATGACCACACACGAGGAAGGGTGGGATGGTAGGGCTCTCCAACAGTGTTGTCTTTGGCATTTCAAACTATGTAATACATCTCATTTCCGCTCCCATATTTGACTGTTTTTCCCCTCTTTAGATTTTGTACTGTTTTGGACTATTGTACCTGCTATGTGGTATTAATAGGAGACAATCAGTTGTCATCTGCCACTTTTCTCTTTGAAACCATGCACCGAATGTAGAATATTCCCAACTGTGGATATTCTTGTGGTGATGCCGTGCTCCCTCATTTGTATTCTTGCACCAACCTCCCTCGTGCACCATGCGGAGCAGCACTGCCGTTGCCCCCCCTTCATCCTCCTCTTGCGTCACTGTATGTGCATGCCATTCTCCGCCATAGGTTGGTGTTGCCATCTTCTTCTCATGCCTTCCATTCTCTCTGCATGCTTGTTTGCATCGCCACTGCGCTGTGGATCAGGACACCCTTGCAGCCGCGTGAGTGCCGTCAAGTTCAGCCCGGATGGATTGCGCTTGGTGTCCTGTGGGATGGATTCTCACTTCCGAGTGTTTGACTTGAAGACCAGGATGCAAGTTTACTGCAAAGCCATGGGCGAAGCTCTTAGGTACGTTCCCATCTCCACTGGCTTGGTGTCCTTAGTGTTGTAATCGATGCCCTCTGCCCTCTGACACGCATCTCCGGACACATCGATGAGGAATTTGCTTCAAAAATATTGTGAGGAAGAATTTAAAAAAATTGTAATCCTTAATCATTTCAAAGAACAGCTCTGAGGTGGAGAATACTTTTTATTTCGAGAGTGCTTTGAGCATTTGCTCCTCCGTATGGAACTCCCAAGTGGGCAGAGGTATCACTCAGCTCCTCTTTGGGACCCAATTTCTCAGAGACTTTTATTCGCCGGTGGATGGAGGTAATCTCTTCCCTTTCTGCCTCAATGGAGGCCATGCTAGCCATTATCTACTTTCAACCATTTGTTTACTCAATGGATTTGCTAGAAAAGTATTAGTTCCATACTCTGAAAACAGATTTAGTGGCTTACTTCTTATATTTTGCTGTACAGTGGCGGAAAAAAACGACGTAAAACTCAATGATGTCTGAATGTGGCGTACATGGGAACTAATTGAAATCCCTTTTCCTTCGACAAGTTGACAACCCTGAGACAGCCAATGTAAACCAGGAATATTCAAACTCTATGGATGGATATCGATTCTACGTGTCACATAAATTGTAATACTAATAAGGTTAACGTTAGCGAGATCGTCTTGGAGTCATAAACGTTATGAGATTGCTTCTCCAGCCAGTCTAGGCTCTGAAGTTGTAGTTAATTATATAGAAATACCATTTTTTTTTTTAGTTTTGGACCCTTAAAATATTTTTCTCGCTTCAAACTTAAGAAGCGTTACAATGAAAAAATTATTAGTTGGGACCCAAAATGCATTTTATTCTCCTGATCAAATTCCTACAAAAAAAATTTTCTGCTTGTAGGAAATAGCTGTGGATGCATGTCGTTTTCAATAGGCCTCAAACTACTTACGAGAAATATCATACATTACAATTAACATTTTGGTGTATTATCCTGTGAATTTTAAGTTAAAATATGGGATATCTGGTAGAATAGAATGGTTTCCATGAGGAGAAAAGTTTTCTGTACAAGTATTTCCGATACCTTAATACCCTACCTAAGTTTCTGCCCTCGTGCATTCAGGTCGTCTCAAACACTTAAATTTCTTAAGCTGCGTTCCAAACGGAGGATGTAAGTGCACAGGGGACGACTGCACCCTTATGCCCCCTCGGGAAGGGGGCAAAAGGGCGCTCCGACTTGACGTCAGAGCCACTGTTGGCAGAAAATTGTGTTCGGGACAAATGAAGAGCGAATCTCAGTAATTGTGCCTAACGTACACTGTGTTTGCGAAAATTAAAAACCTTTGGCTGTTTATTCGGCCTATTATCCGCCTTTCTTTAAATTATATTTACCTGCACCATGGAGGCCGATATAGTGCTACTTCCTGCGCTTTTTCAATCCCTGGAAGCCGTTAATTTTCTATTGGTTGGGAATAATAATATCCAGCGAGCCCTCATACTGCTCATAATGAGAATAATGGAGCAACGGAATCGGATGAGTAGTTTTTTTCCAGCTATAATTAATAACAAAACGCCTTTGAAATCCTCGTAAGTTTCTGAAGTGCTTCAATGGTATTTCCTACGACTTCTTCTACTGTATCAGGCTCTAGGCAGGTTCTGCATACTGAACCGGCAGCAGAGCATGATTCGTGCAATATTTGCGGACGACTAGAAGACCCTCAAACACATAAGGGTCACACGAGCGTCTTTCAATAACTTGCTGGACCTCATATCGACACCCCAACACCACGGATGGGATGCCAAGGTTTCTCTGGTGGTGTTCCTTTACTGGTTGGCGTGTGGGGCCTCGTTCAGGGTTGTGGCGTCAGTTTTCGCCATTCCCAAGACCTCTGTGCATGACATGGTGCATAAAAACTTGGACAAAATTCTTCAGGTGATGCTCCATGTCATTAAATTGCCTACAGAGGAAGATCTTAGGCAAATAGGGCTGGATTTTGCTGCTCTGTCACGCAGTGCAGAATTTGGTAATGTTGTGGGCGCCATAGACGGTTGCCACGTAGAGATAATGGCAAGAGGGCCATATAAGAATGACTATTTCAACAGAAAGTTAAGGCACACAGTACATTTTCAAGGGATATGTGATGCCAAGGGTAAATTTATTCATGTGTTTGGGGGTTACCCAGGGTCAGTGCATGACTCTCGGGTTCTAAGGTTGAGCCCAATAATGAAGGGACTGTATCCACCTGAAGGGTGGGCTTTGTTGGGGGATTCAGGATACCCGTGTTTATCCCAACCGATAACGTTCCTAACCCCATTCTGTGAACCTCTTAATGGACCAGTTGAGGAAAGATACAATGCTCACCACAAACGTGGCAGAAACATTATTGAGAGGGCGTTTGGGATGCTGAAGGCAAGGTGGAGAAGCATTTTCATACAAAGGGTCACTTTGGGCCTAGATAAAGTTGGTAAGGTCATTGCAGCTTGCTGCACAATGCACAACATTTGTATGACCAATGGAGATATTGTTGCAGCAGATGTAAATCATGAGCGCCGTGTGGTTGCCCATGGCATAGAAGCCAATGGCTTTCATGTAAGAGAGGAGATTGCTAGGAGGATGTCTAGGGTAGTCAATCGCACTGACCATTTAATTGATCATGATTACATGGAACTTCCTTGAGGGAATAAACATTTGTTTAAGGAAACATAAGACTTTTTACTCATATCAACCTTTCTTGGAACCTATTTATTTTCAGGATATATTCGTGTGTAAATAATTGAGATCTGGTGTGGCACCTTAGGAACTACCCACCTATTTATTTATCCTTTTACTCATGAATATAGTCATTGGCGACCTAAGAGAGTTGTTGCTTTTGTCACAGAGCTACCTGTAAACATGTTGCCACTTCCATCAATGTGCTTCTAACTCCATCGCTTTTATCATACCATAATCACCTTTGCATATGTAATGATACCTACTGATTGAAGTTCCTCAGCTCTTGGGCAATTCATTTATGTGTTTATTCTGTGAAGTTAGTAGTGATATGCAACACATTTAATATGTTTTCCTCTATTTGCACTTTAGGTATTTATTTTTTTGATTGGCAATATCTAATGAGGAAAAACTTTTTTATTAAGGAACAAATATCATCAGGAGGCCAAGGGATGCTCAATGTTTAGAGTGGGATGATAAGTTAGCAATGAGGGGAAGAGGTCTGTAATAGGGGTAATACTCAGCGTTAGATCTTATTTAATAATCTTAGCCACTGACACCATCATTGCTCTAAGTCTACACCACAAACGGTGAAGGAGGTCTGGGAAGAGATGTGGGCATTCAATGTGGTGGTTTAATTTTAAGGGCAGTTTCATATACTTGTGATAAGGGGTTTGAGCAAGATGAGAATTAAATAATAGGGCAGTGGTAGGATTGAGGAGTGACACTCAAGTTGATCCTGTCATTTCTCTCTTTATGTCCTAAATGCCCATCCCACTCCTCCGCGTGCCACCCCCTCTACTAGTCTGGTTCACTTTTCTTTCCCCTACTGCCTGTTCATGCATTTATGCGCCCCAAAATTGATTATTCTGAACCACACCTGAGGATTATGCATTAAGTGTTGAAACAGGTGTTGTCTCTGTATAAAGTAAAGGGGGACAGGACTACAATTCAAAATATAATGAGAGAGAATGGGAAGTCATTGCTGAGGACAGACAACCCTCAGGGGATAAACTAGGAGAAGAGTTCCAACTATCGCTGAGCCTTCTTCGTGGAATAATTGAAGAAGTAATTCACTTTTTACTTTATTCCACGAGAATTATTTCAACCCAATGCACTATGTCATTGCACTTCAGTATGAAGGGTACAATCTCATTTTGTACCTTTGATAATGTCAAAAGGAATTGGGTTTTAGTATGTCCCATGGAATAATGTACTTAGTACAAAGCACTTGATTTCTCCCATAATGGAAGAGAGGTTCATTACAAGGAAGTGGGGAGGGCTTGGGATGGGCAGTTGGCCATTGATATGTCACATATACTACCTTATTCATTACATTTCCCCAAATAATTATAGCTTTTCATGAATGAAGCTAAAACAAATATGTAGGAAGAGTCCTCATGTTTCCCTCCGGATACCTCCATGTTATGTAGGGCTCCAACATTTTGAGGGGCAAGTACACCATTTCCTTGAAGATGAATTCATCCTGAGGATAATGATGGTCTTATCCCAGACCTAGCATCTCAACTACTGATGAGAACCATGGAAACTCTTCTTGTTATTGACACACAAGAAAACATGCATTCCTTCAAAAATGAAAATTCTCTGCTCGAGTCCATGACCAAATTAAATTTGAAGTTTCCACTGTATTTAGCGATGAATAGGAAGTCTTTTCGAAAAATTCAGTCCAAGACCACTTCAAGCACCAAAGAAATAACACGTAAAAACCTGATTACAAAGAAAATACATAGCTTTACATAATGCTAAGAATCTAAAAATGCAGCTTCGTGAAAAGGCAGGCTAATAAAATTCAATCTCATCCTGGTGAAATTGGCCCTAAGCAGGAATATTGGGTACTACTACAACCATGATATCAAAGTGGAAACAAAAATCCTTGCTCTTTGCAAAAAATGCTTTTCAATGGAGCTTAATGGCGAATTGAAATACAGTAAAATCAGGTGGTAAACCGTTATCAATCAGTAGAGCAGAAATCAAACATGAATGCATGAAAAGGGCAACTTGCAAAAGTTTCTCACTCTGGAACAAAGGTAACTGAAATAAAATCTGAACTACATTAAGCAAACCAGAGCTACAAATGTTGTACTAATGATTAAGATTATCTCTAGGGTGAGTGGTGCCGGGAAGCAATAACTTTGCCAAAATTCATGGAGAACAATCATTTTTTATTTTCTAAAATTTCCAAGATTCTTCTTTGAAAATCTTTCTGGTCCTGGATAAACTCGTCCTGTCGTTTACTAGACTTTTCAAATAGGTCCAGTGCCCTGGATAGTTCTTCATCATAGGATGGCAGTGTCTTTCTCCTTTCCCTCCTTGGGGTTTCCATGGGCGATATGGTCTGGCCGGGTGGTGACAGTGATACAGCTGATGAACTTTGGGCGTCAGATTCAGAGCTTTCTCCAGCTGTATTTATTTCGAAGGGCAGATGAAATGCATCCCTACAGCCAACTGCCCAGTGCATGAGCTCATAATAGGCCCATGTATCTGCACAGACAGATTCACTGCTTCGCCCTTGCCCTGTGGGAGGATTTCTCAGCTCCTAAAAATTTGGAATTACATCAGCATTCTTTACTTAAACCTACAACTTGAATAATGATGGCATGACTTGTTCATTAGTTATTCCTTTTCCATAAACAATTACGTGCATAAAATTGTGGAGAAAACCATTCCTTCAATTAATTATTCTGTACAGTTATACTGCTCTATATTATAGTCCTGAGTATCCATTCACATTTCTGTGATGTTATGAGCTTATTCTACCCAATCTTAATTCTTATAGCCATCTTAAAAACCCCCACATTCCTATGCATCAACCCTTCATATACTGAACTTCCACCCTGTAAACCTAAACCCCACCAGCCCTCCTCCAAAGCCCACATGAAACAATTAACTACCATGTTACACAACAATGAAGGTCTTTATCTAACTGCCTATAAAGAAAAACCAAGAACACATAGACCTAGGGGACACAATATCTAGAATCCAAGAACCTGCAAAGACATTGATCACAAAACTACCATGGCACTGTAAAAATGGGAGAATATCAAACAGCCTATCCTTAAAGAGGTATGAAATTACTTTTAGCAGCTGATAATGGAGTGTCAATTGAGCATGGATACATGGAAGAGGATGAACCAATGAGGCTCAAAGGGAAATAAACGTTTCGTTTTTACAATGGTAATTAAATAATAAGTACAACAAATAATATAAAACTTGCATATATTATAGGAAATTATAAACAATATGTATTATTAAATTCTGTAACTATGATTTGATTAATATTTTCAGGATTACTTATCCATTTAAATTATATCAAGATGAGTGGCCTTTAAGTTCATTTTTTGCTCTTCAAGATTATATATACATATAGATAATGCATTCCAATTTCATTTCATTAGATACTACTTAAACCATTATTAAAGCATTACCTTGTACTTTCATACTAAATTTTCTCACTTCTTGGATTGCGCGATACTCAGCTCGCCAGTCATCTTCATCTCTGTTATTATTCTCCTGTTTGAAAGAAGGAAAATTGTAGAAAGATAGTAGGTACTGCACGCCTGTGCAATTTATACACATAATACATAAATGTTTTATAAATTCTTTCGCCTCAGCCAAAAACTGGGTAAATTAAAATCATTAACTCCCACTAACGTGTTTCTAAAATGGAATACTACATAGATTAAAATAAAATCAAAAATATGAACTTACTCACACGCCTTGGATGCAGAATTTCTCTGCCCATTAAAATTTTCGGCATGCTCCTTCCAAAGGCGAATAAATTTCTCCGTCAATTCCTTGCTCCCTAGAAGAAGTATGGTGCATAGAATAAGCTATAAATAACAAACTCCTCTCACCTTTTCGAGCCACAAGTACAAGTAAATGCGAATACTGGAAGACTATCCAATTTACACGCGAATACAGTGCTTATTAGCATTGCTTATATGCCAGGTGATATTCGATGATATGGGCATGTATTTCGAAGAAGATAACTACAAAATTTTCACATGAAGAGAAGTATGATGCCTAGAGTAATAAATACACCTTTTCCCAAGCACATGGCACAAGTGAACGCGAACTATCAAGAGACTATGCAATCCATGCGAATTCACTTTTTACTCGAGGTAATATTCAAATAAATTCATGTAAAGTCCTTAATAACTACGAGGTACTTACAAACGAATGCCATGATGGGTGATGAAATGAAATTTGTCACCAGTGGATCTGCTTCCTTCTTGGCTTCTTGCACATGGCTCTTTTTGCTGTTTGTAACGGGATTCAAATTCCTGCATCAATGGAAATTCCCATGATCCTTAAGCGCAAGATGGCCTCCGTGCATTGCGCCAAGGGGCGAAGGGGACATCGCTCGTGCCCTTCCTCCCGCCCGCTCGCCGAGGGCCCTTCGACCTGTGCCCTATCGTTTCGGACACCCTTCGCAAGATGGCTGACACGGCGGAAGTACCCTCCAAGGGCACTTAAGTGTCGTTTCGAACGCAGCTTAAATTCCTCCTAACGCAACGTTCTTTACTTTCTGAAAACTACTTTCAAAAGTCCAGGACATCTTATTTGATCCAATTGAATCCAAGGATACATTGGAATTCCCTTCTTATGATGTATAGTAAGAACCACTGGATGTGGAATTAACTTGATTGATGCAGTAGCCTAGAGGGATAGCGTTCGTCTGTGGCCAAGAATGTCTGGGGTTTAAATCCTGGCAAGGCCTCTTATCTCTCGTAATTAATCTATGCGATGTGACTTTATTGTAACCAAAACTCTGCTGGAATCCGCCAAAGGCCCAGCGAATGGATATTGACCTCAACCATAGGTGTGTGAGTTTTACACATATTCAGGCTTTGTAAAGGAATCAGGGCGGTCTCCTTGATCGTCCAATGAGATGTTTACCTCCCTTTTGTAGGTACTTTCCCCACATGATTTCAATGTCCTGACTGTCGTCTGATGTTCATATCCACTCACTCGCCAATTTATCACTCAGTGAAAAGCTATTCATGAGCGAGGGAATAGACCGGATCTCTGATTGTGTCAATTACTCGATTTAGTGAACTTACCTGATGCTACATTCACCTTTAAATTACTTTGAAATGATTTAGTAAAGAGGGCAATTATTTTTATTAGGAATTAGAGTTGGGCTCTATCTGCCGAATTTGTAAATACCGATTACATATCTGAGTGAGAGACCAAACAAGTGAGCAATTTTTTTGAAAATATCTTTAAAACGATTTTTGAAGTTTTCCCAGCATTTCCCAGCAAAAAACAAAAAGTTAGTTGTTTAGATGTAGATTTCCTCATGGCATGGATGGAGGTTGATTCCTCCGATTTTCGGGATTTCCACCGCGAAAAAGACGGAACGAAGCAGTGGAAATCCCAAAAATCAGAAGCGTCAACCTCCGACAAGTTAGCTGTGTTCAACTTTGTGCACCCTGTTGGCATGAATACAAATTTAATTAAACTTTCTTAAATTATAACTTCGTAAATCATACAAGTATGTTGCGAGAGTACAACGTCATTTAAGGAAGCAAAAAAAATGGCTTCGTTGCGATGCTCTTGAGAGATACTCGTTCATACGAAATTCAATATTATGAAGTGCCATATTTTCTGGTCCCATCGACTTCCTAATTTCAAGTTTCTACTGTATTACACAATCAAAACATAGAGAACAACTCTTGATCCAATCATCCCTAGCCTTCTTGCATTCTTGATTAACTTGGTTCCTTAGCTTCTTGTAGAGGGTTGCCTCACCTTCGTTTCTGGGGCTCTTGTATTTTCTACTATTATCTACTATTAGTTTCCTAATATTCGTCGTTATCCTTGGCTTCTTTGTTTTGGCCGTCTTACTCACCAGTTGCTCCTCCACTACTTCTGCGATTATCCTCTTCAGCTCATCCCATACTTCTTCGATACCCATTTCTGCCTCTTTTTCCAGTTCCCTGTCGACGTCTGCAGCGAAGTCTTTCTCTTTTTCCACCTTGGTTTGCATTTTATCGTCTTGATTTCCTTGTATGGCAGGTGGCTGTCCATGGCTACTAGGTTGTGGTCACTGTTTTTATCCGCACCGAGATAGCTCTAGCCCTGCTTTACATGATTGTTGTCTCTAAATCTGTCAAGCATGTAGTCTATTTGGTATCTGGCAATATTCCCTGGCATTTTCCATGAGTACCTCCTATGCCAATGCTGCTTCAATAGTGTTTCCTGCTACCTTATTCTTCTCATTTCAGAAGTCTAATTGAAGGAGTTCATGTGCTTTTACTTTCAGGGAACATCTTGGGTGTGAAAAGTGGAGTGTAGAAAATTAAAAATTTTCCCTGTCAATTTTTCCTGGTTTAAAATATTACGATTCCTGCTGTTTAAGCAGGGACAAATCTTACATGATGTAAGTATGAAATATTTCTTTTAAAATATGTACAACAAAATATGAATTCCTTTACTTACGTTAGTTTAGCTAACCATTCCCTTGGACTTTTTCATATTAACTACTTCTTTGTTTAGCTTCATATAGCTTGCCTACTCCTTCATCATTTAATTCATTTGCTGCTCTACCATTTATGGTTGTTGAAGTCAGACTCCACATATGTTAGCCCACGGACATTAATTTGTTTGTATGATTAATTTCAGAAATATCTGGATAACTATCTGATTTCGAGTATCGGAAAGTAGCAATTGGATGTTTTGAAATGTCAGGATAAATATGATAGCCATTCATTCTATGGTGATGTCTTTTCGATCAGAAATATCTGGATTCCTATCTGATTTCGAGTATCGGAAAGTAACGATTGGATAATGTGTGCAAAATTGTGAGATTATATGCATCATCTGTTAAAAGGTGACATAAAAAGCATAGCTTTAGAGCCCTAGTAGGTCCCACCCTTGTTCACCAGCTCTATGCTCAGTCAAGTTGACCACCAATGACCGAGAACCTTAGGCTACCTCTCTCCCTTGTCCAAAGTTTATAAGAGGCCCAGAAGGCCCATTATTTGTTATCTACATCTACATACTACCCCGCGAGCCGCTGCTTGGGCGTGTGGCAGGGGGTGGTAGGTCACCAGTCGTGTAAAGATGTAGAAGTTTTGGAGGTGAAATGGTGACATGTCCTATGGGAGTGTATTTTAAGGAGCTCAGTTTCTATTGTGGTCGCTTATTGTGCGCAGAAAGAATGGGTTTTTGTACCTATCTGTTCGGCAGAGTATCTCTCTTATTTTATCGCATCTGTCAGACCTAGAGATGTAGTGATAATATTCTCTGTGTTGCTCTGAAACACACCAGTTCTGATTATCTCAAGCAGCCTAAACCTAGCGTGCAGCATCCGAGTCTCTAGGGGCTCCCACCTTAATCCCTCTAACAGTTGTGTAACTCTATATGTTCGTTTGTAGCAGTTTTTAACGCTGTGTGCTGTGTTTCTTTGTATTCTATTAATTTTTTTGGTTAAATCTATTTTACCAGGGTCCCAAATGCTCGCGGCGTATTCAACGTGTGGTCTAACCAGAGTGATGTAGCATCTCTCTTTTACTTTTTCATTCGAGGACCTTCATATTGTATGCTTAACAAAACCTGGTTTCTTTAATGCTGTGCCGCATACGTTTTGTATGTGTGTTCACCATATCCATAATGTATCTTTGATATCCAAAACTCATGCGTCCATATTCTCTGGGAACGGAAGCTTTGAGTGATCAACCCTAGTTAATTAATGGTACAACAGGGAAAAATTATATTCAAATCAAAATAGGTAAGCAAAGGGCTGAAACGCCAGTTAGGGCCTGTTCCCCAGAATTAGATGCACACACTTCTTCAAAGGTGAAGTGCAAAACGATACTCTCCAACTCCCAGTTCACCAATATTAAAAAATACCCAAGGGTCAGCTTTGGGACCCCTCCGGCCCTTGGACCTTTCAGTCACTGTACATGCCCTTTGTAGTTTTTATAATCTACTTCCAATCAAAGAATTAAAATTATTGGTTCAACAGTGTATCTGTAATGCACTAACATAAAGAGCACCGGTGTGGAATCGCCAGGGGGTATCATTGCCCCACCCTTGCTTCTGAGCTCTTCGGCTATCTTATAGATTCAAAGATTAAGTACACACGTATATTGTCATAAGTGTTCTAAAATTCAGGCTTAACAATATCCTAAAACTCCTGATGGATCTCCTCCAGGCCATTTGGGACTTAACCTTTATCTTCCAATCGTGTCTCTCTGGCACAAAAAGTGTGTCCCTGGAGTACTGAGCGTGTTCTTTTGACACATTGATGGACATTTAAAAAACAGTGGTCATTTAAAAAACCCCGGCCTGCAAGCCTATGACTATGGAAAAACCCAGGAAGATAAAGGTTAAGGGCATTTATTATATAGGCCGTGTCTTTCCTGGTGCTACCATATGCTTCCGATCTGAATACCAGGATCGGATCGTTAATTCATTCCCCAGAGGTCAAATATGTCGCAGAGGTTTTGGGCCCTCTTTTACTCTCTGGGCTCTTTGAGCTTTATTTTTAATGGCTTTCAGTTTTCAAAGAAAATTGGGTGTACAGATATCTGTGCGTGAAGCCCAAAATTTGTAACAATCAGCATTCATAAGAGGGCTCACGTAGGGACTTTTGAGGCCTAGGGTCTTTATAGTATATCTGACCTCTGGGCATTGGGGCGTTAATTTAGCTTTACAAGTATGGTGCATGTATGTCTCTGCTGTCATGGAATTCCCTGGTCAATTCGACCACAATTTCGTAGTTCGGTAGACCACGGTGTGCCATGTTGATCATTGTGGCCTCTCCTTATACAAGTCACCAGTCAGATGCGTATTAATTACCGCATAGGTGACATCATATCCTGACGATAATCTGATTGTTATCGGGTTTCTGCTGTTACTGAAAGAAATGTGTCAATTTCATCCAATGATGGGATCCACATTTTGGGAAGGACTCCCAGACCTCTCAAATGACAGAATGAGCACAGAAGAGTGTTTACCCGTTGGGTGAATGTCTGTGATTCAATCCTCGAACACATGGAAAATAAATGTATATACAGCTATCATCCTGTCCATCTCGTCACATTATAAAATATAGGATCAAAGGGGTCACACCGAGAACAGTTATTACAAATAGTGAATAATGTTTGCATACATAATAAAAATTTTGTTTAAAAAAGTGTGTGTTTGAAAGTCATTGACACCGTCATATGCGTTACTGGCTCTATGAACTTTCTCGAGTGCATTTTAAACATAATAAAGACTATAAATATCTCCAATTCACGAGGGTCACGTTTCAGGGTCCTTGTCCTCATTGAGTCATAGTGGATTAATGTAATTCCTATGCATGGTATCTATGGTAGTCAGAATTTAATGAGAATTCATTAATGGTTGATTTTATATGAAGAATAAGGGGTGTGTGATATACACGCATGGAAGTGGAAGCAACATTCACTTGGGATATATCTTTTGACGGTTCATAGTATGGCTTTTGTAAAAATAATTCTAGTGCCTCTCGTTTGAATTTTTAACCGTTTCCTCCCCCGAGTGTGTTTCCTACAGGCTTGAAGATTTAGCCTACATAGGTGTGAGTACACACTGCGACATGTTAGCATCCCTTCTTTGGTCAAGTGCCAATTGTGGACGGTAATTCAGCAAGCCTAGTAATTTTTATACCACCTCTCTGAGCATCTCCTGAAAGGCGAGGTTGCAGCACTCGAATGAAGGGAACATCAGTGTAGAAATAAATATTTTACGTAATGATGAATGTGTGAAGGACAGGATGCTTTGAAGAGGGTTCTTTTTCTCTCCTCATTTTGATGGAGCACTGACTGCAATTGCTTCCACTCCTTGTCCTGCGACTTGGAGTCAGTTGAAGGTGATGAGTCACTTGGGAGGCTGTGGCTTAATTACCGTCTTTTGTCGCCAGGTGCTTGGTGTGGAACGGGCGATATGTGCTGCTCGGAGGAAGCCAAGGGTCTCTCTACGTTTGGGACGTGATTCAGGTGGCGATTGTGCAGCGCATCGCGGCTCATGTTGGTAAGAAGCCCCCTCATGGTATCACCCCGAAATGGAGTGGAGATGATTCTCATTTGGCAACTTTGGCCATTGTTTATGCATTTCCCTCGGGGAAATGACCTATTGTAGAATTCAAAACTAGTTTATGGCTCTTTTCTGTAAAATGAAGCAAACATAGGATTTAATAAAATTAGAGTGAGAGGTCTTAACATGAGTGGAAATTATGAGGGAAGGGAAATGAATTTTAGAAAAAATGTAATGAGATGAAACAGTTGGAATTTATTCATTTCTACTGGTTGAATGTCTTAACTCGTACAATTTGTAAGTCCATTGGCACTTTAGAGCAAACAGTGGCTCCTCTAATGTTTGCTCGCTCAGCTCCTTAGTTTGACATTTGTTGTTCTTACCCAATACGCTCTCGTGACTTTAGAATCACAGAAACACTCACTGACTGATGTATGTGTGTAAGTACGTGTATTATTCATAGTGCTCTACCTCATAGTATAAGGCTGTTTTGCATTAGCAAAGATTCAACTTTTATTGAGTATAGTTCACATGTAACGATGTCGCCTATTGATATTTGTGTGGAATAGAAGATTTGTTAAAATCGCTCATTCCAAATTTGTCACTCGGTCATGATGGAATTCCTTCCCATGTGTATTGAGAACTAGCTTCGGATATACTCCCCTACTTGCGGGTAATATTTAGCAAATCCATCAAGGAACACCCAAAGACTGGATAATTGCCTATGTAATGCCCACATTTAACCCTTTCACTGCGGCACGACGTTCTATTACGTCGTGGTTGCCTCTGCCCACTGGCTGATGATGTCCTATCATGTCATGGGTACCGGTAAGCTTTCTGCTTTCCCTCCGTCTAGCGACCTTGTAGTGCTCTCACGTCCTTCGGGACAGCTCAGACAGTCTTACCCTGAAGACCGTTTGGATCAACGCCTATTTTCTGCATCGCTAAAATTTTTTCTTTGAACTCAAGGTAAGCGTGTTTTTTGTTATTCAATATCTCTCGCACACACTATTTTGTGAATATGTATTTATTTTCGTTTTATTTATTAGTTTCGTTTTTTCATTCCTGTTCTTTTAATAAATTTTCCGGGAGAAAAAATTGTTTTATTTTGGTGAAAAGTTTGTTTATTAGTGAATATTTTATCAGTTGTTTTTCGTCAAAAATAGGCTTTCATTAATCTTACTCAATAAATTATTAGTTATTTTGTTTTTCTGACATTTAATGAAATGTTGATTTAAATGATCAGGTTAGTTTAGGATATCATCATTTAAAGGAGTTAATGTTTTTTTTCTCATAATTTTTTGAAGTATTTTTTTCCCGGCTTTCACCGACAGCAAGAGGAATTTTCCAATCATGAGTTGATCTCTGTGGAAACTTAGCATCTGGTGAGCAGTCGTTCTTTTACTTATCAAAGTAAGTATCATTTGCTATTTTATGATATAATTTGTAGTTAAATTTTACCATTTGTGCATGTTATTTATTTAAACTGTCCTTTATTCTAGTATTCTCCTACTGCAATACATCTATCTTCCTCAGTCTTCTTGGGAGAAGGAAGCTTGTGTCAAGGTATTTAATATTTATTATCTTCACAAATTCATTATTTATAACTAACCTCATGCAAAGCGTCCTATTAACTAACATAGCATTTTTAATTAATTATTATTTAGATCAGTTTTCATTTGAACCATCGATGAACATTTATATCCTTTATATGCATAATTTTCCGAGTGCCAGTGGGGTAAATTTTTTTCATACCTTCTCCTTTAATAATTTTTATGAGTCTTCCATCTCAGAGTATTCCAACAATGCTATCTTTCAAGTGTCAATCAAGATTGGCATCTATCCCATTTCATTTATAGTGAAGACGATACATTTTACTTCTGAATGTTGAGTATGCGCTAAGCTATCCTTCTGTACACACGACGAAGATAAAAAATATTCATAGTATACGGTTGCGGAATGTCATTGTACATACCCAGTATTTCTCCCTTATGCTCGAAATGATCTCATTTTTGTGCGTTTCTCGCTCGACAGAATGGTTTTTCAAGGGACTCTTCGGATGACATTTGATGAAAGGAGAGTTGAAGCATTCAACATTGATTGATTATATATTTACGCGTCTCGGCATTCTGCGCCTTTCGTGAATTAAGTGGAAGATGAAAACACATTTGACATTTGAACCTGAGAAAGTATTTACAAAATTTTCTAAATAGACCCGTCAAGAATGTCATTCGTTTTTTCCCTCAGAGATAAATTTAAAACTTCACAATGATGGATGGAAAGTGAATAAGTTGGAGCATAATCAATATTTCTAGAAAGAACCAATTTCCAAAGAACCATTAGTGCAAGGCCTGAGACAAGGAAAGAACGAGAAAAATTAAAGATGTTGGAAAAACCCTGTGAAATGCACGTGTTCCCTTGCCTTTTGGTTTAACCTCCACCAAATTTATTTGTACCTAAGAGATTTGTACTTGTATTTCAAGAGGAGCAATAAATTTATCATTATCATTAAATACGTGCGACGTACAGGCTCCCCTCCCAAATCTCTTTTTTCTTTCTTCCGCGGCAGGCTCTCAGACCACACCAAAAGTGAGCCACTCTGCTTTTCGACCAACATCGTGCAGCCGTTTTTATAAAAGCCTCATAAAAAGTTAATAATGCGACAATAACCGACGGCGCAGGCCTGGGTTTTTCCGTCTATTTCTTTTGAACAGTAAATAACTGTTCTTATTTGACAATTTCATTTCATTACTATTGAAATTGTCTAAAGAACAATACCTTTTGCATCTGCCTATCCCTAACTGTTAACTCTCAGCTATCGCTTTAACTCATAATTTCGAAAAAATCAGATGAAAGGCATTTAAACCCAGTACACTGCATTCAGTACGTGCAAGCGACAGACGAGAGGTGCTGGATTGGAAAGGGGAAGGTTGGAGGTTCGATTCTATGGTACGGACTATTTTTTCTTCTTTTTCCATTGTTTTTTTCACTTATATCTTCAATAAAATTTTGTTTTCATCATTACAATTCGCTTTGAAAACATTCCCCCTCCCCCCCAAAGATATAAAAATGGCGGATTTCCCCGTTTTTCGTGGTTTGTAATTCTGGCTCCTGGGTTTACCGCCTGAATCGACTGCTTTTCTCAAGTTTACCTAAAGAATGAAAGTTCTTAATTAAGTCGTTGACTTAATGTCGTTATCGTTATTCATCGCTTCGATATGAGCCCTAGAATTCGAAATTAAGGTGAAATTAGGGATTTTTTTGCCGGTTTTCCAGCTCTAGCGACTGAACGGTCGATCGGATTGCAATTCTTATGCTCAATTTTCAACGAAACGGTCTAAACATTTACCAAATCGTTTGTTTCTACGCTTTGTAGTTTCGGAGTTAAATGCCGTTAACATCGGTAATTTTTAATTTTCTGACTTTTTACCCTATTTTTCGCAGTTTTTCGATTCTGGCTCCTGGATTCACCGGTAGATATAATTTATTTTCATAATTTAAGTATACTTATGACTGAATTTAATAATGTGTTGTTATTATGTCGTTTCTTTCATTATTCGCATCGATACGAGCTCTCGAATTCGAAATATGAGTGGATTATAGGTGATGTTCTCACCTGTCCTCCGTCAAACGCGGGGGACCTTTTTTTTAGCAGTTCCCCTGGCCTACTGAGTAATTGAAGGAAGACGGGTAATTTTTATTTTCGCAAAACATAATGAACATAACCCTTAGAACCACCCATGATATCAAGTTAGAAATACTCTTGCCCTGGGATTATCTATGGTGCTTTCTACGCCCCGCGTAGTTTCGGAGTTACATGTGCTCCAATTCGGAAAGTTAGTTTTGACGGTCATTGTTGGTCCGCCGTACTCTAGTTTTATAACCATTACGCCTAGGTTTTTCAAAATGGCGGGTGGCCAAACGTGACACGAACGCACAACTCTTCAAAATGGATTTCGACGACTAAAGCCCTTACAAATAAAGTTTTTTCAAGAAATTTTTTCATACCCAACACAATTTTTGAAAATACGCATTCAAACGGCGAAGCCGTTCCGGGGGTGTAGGGGGTGGAGACCCCTACAATGCTTTTTTTTCGCTTTAATATGACCACATATCGCGATAAGTCTTCATTACATAATACATGTGTAGAAATGATGAAATAACTTTTATAATGGGTTTGTCAGGAATTAGCGACGGTAGCTCGATCTAACACTTTCATGTATTCTTTATTGGTACTTGGAATTTCAATCCTCCATCTTCACCATTCTATAATTTTGTACTTAACATTTTATGCAGATGATTCGACGAAGGACGAAGAGGAAGGCGGATTCTAATGAAGTCCAGTCACTTCCCCCGTCCTCTTCACTGGAGGACCCCCAGCCTTCCACTTCGAGGCAGGATCCACAGCCTCTAACACTTCCCTCAGAAATCTCTGCCTATTCCAGGCGAGAGTACACGGAGGAGGAGATAGCGGATCTTTTGGAGGGAGGTGAGGAGGAGCTGGAAAGCTCGGATTTCTCCGAGGATTCCGAGTATGGCGACAGTGCTGAGGACAGCGATGAGGAACAACGACCACAGTCAGGCTATTCGGATACGTCACTGTTGTCTCCTTCTACGCCCGATACCAAGGCTCTTCTCCTTCTACTCTCGAACCCATTGACCCTTCTGCCAATCCTTCCTTACCACGTCGCATAACATGGTCCCGGAGTTCAGTACCCCCACAAAATTTCCCTTTCAATGAAAACCCTGGCCTCATCACCCCACCGTCTTCGAGGGAACCTATCGACTTCTTCCGCCTCCTCTTTCCCGATTCTCTCGTTCACGCAATAGTTGATCAGACTAATGCGTTCGCTGATCATCTTATGCAGACGAATGTGTCTCCGAAAGCAAGGATAGGGAAGTGGAAACAATTGGCCTATGAAGAGTTTTTAACCTTCATAGGTTTATTGTTCCACATGGGGACTATTCCTCTTAGCAGAATATCAGATTACTGGAGTACTGATATTTCGTTTAACATGCCTTGCTTTCGGAAATGCACGAGTCGTGATCGATTCCTTTCCATCCTCCAAGCTCTCCACTTTTCACCCCAATCCTGATGACCCTCCACCAAATGATACCCTTCATAGAGTCCGACCACTTTTAAATTCCTTCCATTCCATAATGGACTCCCCTGGTTATCCCTTCCCGTAACCTTTGCATTGACGAGTCTATTCTTCTTTGGAGGGGGAGGTTGCGATTCCGTATGTATGTGAAATCCAAGAAGCATAAGTACGGAATCAAGCTGTATATGCTGACCGAGACTTTCGGGCTTGTTCTGCGATTCCTTGTGTATGCTGGTGCAGGAGATTCTGAACTTGGAGGGCGTGGACATGTTGATCACGTTGTCAATAAATTAATGGATGGTCGTTTAGAAGAGGGCCATTCGTTGTTTATGGACAACTATTACACGATTGTCCATTTGATCCACACACTGCTTGAGAGGAAAACGCATTGCACAGGAACTCTCAGTTCAAGCCGGAAAGAAAACCCGCCCGAAGTGGTAAAGGCTAAATTAAGGCGGGGTGAAGTTGTGGATGCCTACACTAATGATGGAGTTTGTGTCTTCAAATGGAAGGATAAAAGAGACGTTCTGATGATCAGTTCCGAATTCAGAAGTTGTATGGTTGACACGCCTTCTCGAAGAGGAGATGGGGTCGTTTCTAAGCCAGAGGCCATTGTTAAGTACGAGTCGATGGGAGGAATCGACCACTTTGATCAAATGATGGCATACTATCCCATTGAGAGGAAAACCCTTAAGTGGTATCAAAAGTTAGGCGTTCATATATTTCGCCTCATCTTATTCAATAGCTTTTTCATTTTCCAGAGATACTCAGAAAAAACTCCCATCCTTGATTTCCGAATCTCCGTAATTAAGTCCCTCATTCGTCCGTCCTATGCTACCGATCCCAAACCTGCACTACCTTCCAGACCTTCATTCCATTTCCCGCAAATTATCCTCCTCGAAGGCGGCAAAAAATCCTTTCGCGGATGCAAATATCGTCATTCACGACGGCGTAGAAGGAGACGGCGTATGTCTGCCCCGACTGTGAACCGTCCCCTCGACTATGCCCGGAATGCTTCTCAAGCTGTCACAGCAAAAAACATTGAAATATTCCGGCACGTTTAATTCTTATTTTAGTTTGGTACATACTGAGGAGATGAATTTATATTTTTAACAATTATGCATCATTTTATTGTTTATCTTTTTTGTTTTGTAAAGTACCAAATATTTCTGTGTATTTCAATGTGTAAATTAGGGCAGGTGAACTTGTAAATTATTTGGAATGAGAAAAAATAAAATTCATGGCGTAATAACAGTAAAACTGTATTTGTTTCCTTTATATATGCTTTCTGATATTAACGTCTGATGATTTTAAATGACATGACGCACGCCATAGTTTCCCCCGCCTCACACTCTCTCTTCACGTGATGAGGTCACTGGTCTGGTCACTCATTGCCACTTCTCACCTCAAATTTCTTCGCTCGGTAATGAGTGGTACCTTCCGTAAATGTAAATCCCCTCTCTTTCTTTTCTCTTCACATTCCCGCCCGTCCCAATCGCCATTTGTACGCAAGCCGAATATCCGTCTGTCAATTTCCCAACGATCCTCATTCTTCCGTTTGCCTTCCTTTTCCATGCCCCCTCCACCCTTTCCCCTCTTTGCTTCGCGCTATCAGTTCGCCGCAAAACTGCGACACATTTCATTTGGATTGTCTCCGGTATTTGATTCATTTGTTATTAAGTTGTTGAGTTATGCTTAAATAATTTATTTACATTTTTATATAAACCAATTTAAAGGGCTAAGTTGGTGTTGTATTAATGAATAAATATGTTCTGCTCGACCACAGGTAAAAGAATTCGCAATTAGTTTCATAATTAGCAGATATTTATGTTGCTCATCGCGTAATGAGGCGTTCTAGTTTGAATAAAAGCAAACAAATCCAAGAATGAGATCGCTAATCGCTTTTTATCTGCCGAAAGTGTGAAAAAAAGGATATAAAAATAAATGAAGGTAAAAGAAGAAGCAGCAAAGCCGTCGCGAGTAAAGCGTACGCGTCTGGAGAAATGGCGACCCGCATTGCTCGACTATCCGGGTTGACTGATGACGTTCTGTCACGTCTAAAATTTAAAAAAATTTAAACAAAAATTAAAAATCCTATGACACAAAAAACATTGTTATCGGCTTTAGGAGCGTAAAATGCGACATTTTTTTTTCAAAAAAATGTGTGTCGTCAGGATGAAAAAATAATCGTATATGGTCAGCATTGAAAGTGTTAAAAGTGGTGATAAGGAACAGCCATCGAGTTACGGACCGATATACCTGACATCTATCTTATGCTAATTCCTTGAACACATAATTATAACCTCAGTCATGAAATACCTAGATGTGCAGAACTTGTTGATAAAAGCACGACAGGGATTCGGGAGAGAAAGACCTTGCGAAAATCAATTAGCACTGTTTGTCCATGATATTTTAGTTTCCGGTGAAGATAACGTTCCAGTAGACGCCATCATTCTTGACTTTAAAAAAGCATTTGATAAAGCATCTCACAGAAAATTATTAATTTAACTAAAATCTTTTGGCATAGACGACGATGTAATTTCCTGGATAAGAAAATTCCTTGCGATTGCGAAAAGCGATTGCGTACAGATGGTAGTATCAGATGGTGCCGTCTTCAATGAGGTTAAAGTCACTTCGGGTGTCCCACAGGGGATTATCATAGGTCCACTTATATTCCTTGTGTTTTGGTGAAGTGGTAGACAGTAAACTCCGACTATCTGCCGACGATGCTGTAATGTACAGGGAAACCCGTGGCAATAATGATAAGGAAGCGTTAACGAAGGACTTGAAGGCAATTCAAGCGTGGTGCGACGCGTGGCAGCTAGAATCGACTTTCAAAAAACAATATGTTGTCATGAACTTCTGGAAAAGAAAAAACTCCCCTCAGACCGTTATCACGAACAAAATACCCAATCGGAGACTGTGGAATCTTTGAAATTACTCGGATGTAAACTAACTAATGATCTCTCGTGTAGCAAACACATTCGGGAAATAACTGGTCGAGCTGGTCGTAAATAGGGACTTTTTAAAAGAGTACTTGGAAATTGTGACGACAAAGTAAGAGGAATCATCTACTTCTCCCTTGTTAGAACCCACATGGAATACGCTGCCAGTGTTTGGGATCCTCATGAATTAGGCCTAAAAACAGAGAACGCGTGCAGAGAAGATCAGCAAGTTACGTGAAAGGCCGTTGTGATAGTATTGTTAATGTTACTGACCTCTTGCAACAACTTGGACGGGCATTGTTTCTGACCATCGATTGAAAATTAGACTCAATCTTTTATGTAAATTTAAAACCCTTTTATTTTCCGAAGAAGTTAATGATATCTTATGAAATTCGTTCGCAGGTTTCCGCGGCGTTGATCAGATGATATCAACATTTTCCGGGTTGCGTCTGCATATGTTGTGGGGTACCTATCACAACAGTTTCGCCAGCTATATTGCCGGTGTCCTCAGGTGATGGATGCTGGTCCTTCACCTGAGGACGCCAGCAGTATAGCTGGCGAAACTCTTGTGATTCCCAACAACATATACGGACGCAACCCAAAAAAGTATTGATATGAATATCTTACGAACTCCATCATATTACGGTAGATCAGATCATGAGAATAAAATGAGAGAAATAGATTGTAAAACAGAAAGGTTTAACATTTTTTCCCGTGATCGATAAGAGACCATAATGGTTGCGGTTAGACCTTGAAGGAGGTTAGTTGATAGGTAGTGTAGTTGATTAATTAATATGCCCCCTAATGCATTTTTCTAAATCTGCCTGCTAGTGCCAATGCCACGTTTTCAATGTTCCTTTCATGACTGTTGTGTCACTTTACATAGTTTGGACACATTATGGATTATTTTTCTATTTTCTGCATTTGTAGTATGCCGATGGTGTGGTTCATGTCGGTGAAAGTCAATTTCTTCACTTTAGTTCATATTGGTTTTAAGTCATCCCCTGCCAAACACCCTTCTACATCTTCATATAACCCCCCGAGCCGCCGCATGGGCGTGTGGCAGGGGGTGGTAGGTCACCAGCCGTGTAAGACATTAAAATTTTTGAAGGTGAAATGGTGACATGTCCTATGGGAGTGTATTTGGAGGAGCTCAGTTTTTATTATGGTCTCTTATCGTGCGTGGAAAGAACCAGTTTTTGTTCCAATCTGTTCGGCAGAGTGTCTCTCTTATTTTATCGCTTCTGTCACACCTAGAAATGTAGTGAGGCGACATGATAATATTCTCTGTGTCGCTCTGAAATACACCAGTTCTGAATATCTCAAGCAGCCTAAGCCTAGCGTGCAGCCTCCGAGTCTCTAGGGGCTCCCACCTGAATCCCTCTAACAGTTGTGTAACACTATAGGTTCGTTCGTAGCAGTTTTTCACGAAACGCGCTGCAATTCATTGTATTTTGTTAATTTTTTTGGTTCGATCTATTTGATTAGGGTCCCAAATGCTCGCGGCGTATTCGAGGTATGACCCTACCAGAGCGAAGTAGCATCCCTCTTTGATTTTTTCATCCGAGGACCTTCCTATTATACGCTTAACAAAACTTAGTTTCTTTAATGCTGTGTTGCATTTGTTTTGTATGTGTGTCCCCCACGATATATCTTAAGTTAAGGTATTTCCAAGATATTTTACTGTATCTGAAGATTTTATGTTTACTCCACCCACGGTGTAGGTATGTTTTGGAGTGATGACTTTCGCAGGATGTGAGCTGTGGTGCATTTATAATATTAATTCTGAACCCCACTCCTGACCCCACAAATGAACGTTGTTAATGTCAGATGATGGAACTTCAATGTAGGTATGTTTTGGAGTGATGACTTTCGCAGGATGTGAGCTGTGGTGCATTTATAATATTTAGTTCTGAACCCCACTCCTGACCCCACAAATGAACGTTGTTAATGTCAGATGATGGAACTTCAAAGTCCTCATCTTCGCTCATCTCATGGTAGATAACTGTATCGTCTGCAAATAATCTTAATTTACTGCTAACTCGAGAACTTAGGTCATTAATATAAATAATGAATAAAAGAGGGCCAATCACGCTGCCTTGAGGAACACCAGATGTAATTTCAACCATATCAGAGCTAATACCATCAATAACTACTTTATGTTTTCGATCACTGTGATAGGTCTTTCTTCAACGCAATTTTGTCAGACTCTGCTGATATCCCTGCACAATACTGCGTTGTCCGCGAAAAGGCGAATTTTGCTCGTAATGACGGTGGTTATATCATTAATATACAAAAGGAATAATAAGGGAACAATGACACTTCCCTGGGGTACACCGGATGTGACTTAACACTGCATCTGAACTAACGCCATCTAGAACTACCCTCTGTTCGTGGTTACTTAAGAAATCTTCAATCCAGCATATTATATTGTGATGTATTCCATAGGCTTTTAGCTTAACAAGTAGGTAATTTTAAATGTGGAACTTTATCGAAAGCTTTTTTGAAATCTAAAAATATTGCGTCTACCTGGGTGTGCCTTTCTCCATATTAGTGGTGGCTTGCACGGTATTTCGTAGATGTAGAATCATAGCTTTGTTAACTTTGTTAAAGTAAAATGTGGTGCGTGTTTGTGATGACTCATTCTACCCCTCCCCCCCACACATGCACCCTTCCTCTCTTGAAATGTCTTGCAGAATATCATGAGGATGGAATGTCCTCTCCTTGTACACGGCAAAGGTATTTCTCGAAAACATTCTTGTCGGATTTATTTTCCTCTGCGTTACCTAGTGTCTCAATAAGTCACACAAACTAATGATAATATATAAAAATCGGTGCAGGAGAAGTTACAATCATGGAAGCATATTATCCATGTGTAGGAAACCTTTTACAAGAATTACTTCCGTGAACTCACCACCTTGACGAAACTTGTTTCCAGGTGCTGTCACGTGTTTGGCTGTTTCGAGTGATGGCTCAGTGGTGGTGAGTGGAGGGGAGAACAAGAAAGTGCTTGTTTGGAGACTCGAGCAAGCAGGCCAAAGCAAACCAAAGGTGGTAAAAGAAGATGGCTGATGTTGATCTGGATAGCGTATTTATTAAATTCATGCACATTGATGTTTTATCACGAGTGGGGAGATTGACAGTCCTTTGAATGGGTTTATTGTCTGATTTCGAGTCGAAGCAGAAACTCGGTAATCAAGAGTGCAGTGAACAGTTCTTGAGAGGTTGTACACGTGTTATTTAATGAAAACTTACGAACAGTTCTGTAACAAAAATATATTTTGTATTTTTGAAGTTAGTTCTTTTAAATATTTTGATAATATTTTATGAAAGTTATTTTGATGTAAAGGTTAGTTATTTTTTCCCGAATGCCAGCTGAAGATATTACTTGATACTAAAAATTCTATCTCTCCCTCTCTATTCTCACATTCATGTGTACATACATACATACTCCGTGGCGTTCGGACGCTTTAGACAGAGCTCCCGGATAAAACGAGACTTTGTGTGTGATTTTCATCGTGCATCTTTATTTTTGGGATTCACGTGTGCGTGAACACTCTGCATCCCATCAACTCATCCCCATCCGAGAGACTTCATGTGTGTTTTTTTTGTGTTTTTTGCGGGTGTCCGACTTGCCTTTGGCGTCGAGTCCTCCCGCCGTCCGGGCGAATGCCGGGTCGGTTCACGCGGCGGGTGAAAGCCAGGACGAGTGCGTCGCTCCCACTTCGAATTCAGCCGCCCACGTTACGTCAAATACTTCATCTACTTCTGCTACCATATCTATCATGTCATCCTGCATCTCCTAGGAAGACGAGCAACGGTTCGCCAATCCGAAATATTCAGCTTTTAAACTCCCACACCGACCACACCCCCGACAAACTGCCGCTCTGCGCTCTATTGCGTCGGGAGCATGGATTGATAGTCACGGCGACCAGTGCTTCCGTCTCCCAATCCTCAGTAACCCTGAGTGGTTACACATCGTTAGTACTAGTGCCTTTGTGTCTCGTCTAATTCCACGTGCCAGTAGCCTAAACCATTTTGATCCACAGGAATCCATCGAAAACACTCCCACGCCTGTGACCTTGGAAAAGAGCTCGCACTAGGTTTGTGCGATGAGTCGCTTCATCGAATTTATCGACGATGATTTTAGTCATCGCGTTGCGATGAACCGCGTCGATGACAATGAATGCCATCGATCATCGACGTCGATGAGTCCATGAATTCACCGACGTCGATGAATTAACTGACGTCGATGAGTTGATAAATGAACTGACGTCAATGAGTCGATGAATTCACTGATGTAGATGAGTCAATGAATCCATCCCCATTAGATGAAAATTATTTGTGTTGCGTCGCCCGCCCGTGCCTACCCCTACCTTTCCGTCGGCAATGAATGATTTCATCGACTTATCGAGATCGGTGAGTTCATCGACTTATCGAGGTCAGTGAGTTCATCGACTCATTGACGGCGATGACAATCAACGAAACCGAATCATCTCGATGATTTTTTTTCATCGACCCTCGACGGGCAAATTCGTTAATAGCACAAGCATAGCTCGCACACCCTGCACACAACCACTGCGAGCGACCTTGCCCCTCCCTCCTCTCCCTGCTCTCACCCCTCCCCTCCTACACGGGAGCCAACTATAAACTTCGACTCCACCTTACTTACTTACAGCCTATTTTAAACTTTTAGCAAATATATCTCGGTAGATTTCTTGATGATTTAAACTCAAACTTATTGGTTATAAGCAATTGAGTATGTAAAAATTAAAGCTAAATTTTGAGACAGTTCACATGTTTAATTCAATCTCCTTCATATTTATCACAAGAAATTATCTCCTTTGCGTGATCATTGCCTACATGGAGTCCGCATGTTGAGCAGATGTGATTGACCTTTCCATCCATTTCTTGGTGACAAAAGGATCACCTTCCACGATTTTTTTTCCCGGCAAACATTATTTATACAGAGTTCAACTAAATCTTTTTAACTTACACGTAAAACTGCTTTAATAATGGTATTTGTTTGTGATTGTGGACTCATCAATCGCCTGACAACTCCTGGTTCTTTCAAGTCTTTCGCTATGCCAATGAGAAAATTTTGCCTTGCCCCTTTCCATCTTTCGGCATTGCCTTTTTGCGTATTTTGGACGAATGCATTTATTGCTGCAAGGTCTCCTCATACAAGGGAGATCAAGAAATAAAGCCAGGGGGCACTTCCAAGTGATAAGCTTTATTGAGTAATGTCTTACCATTTAGTCAACAGTATCAACACCTGATTTTGTTGCATTGTTGAATAAAATTACCTCCAGCTTCTCGAGTGCGCCAAAACTCACGTCAACTGACCAATGCAAGGAAGAAAGAAGAATAACCACCTTTCTCAGTATTCGAACATAAGAAACCATCATTATTTTGTTATTGAACGCAAAGGTGCTTGACTATTCCTCTCTTCGTTTAGAAGGTAATAGTACTTTGGGCATTTCCATACGATTTGAATGTATGTCCCCACGAGAGTTAGCTTTTCGCCAGAAGTTCCTGACCCATTTCATGACTGGTGTAAAACTCGGTCAGTCAGTTGTGATATTTCTACCTCTCCCTTGCACATGCCTATCCAAATCAAGTGCCACTCGTATACCTTGCTTTAATTCTCAGGTACTGAGAATTAAGCCAGTATATTTTTGAGCATTTACAATTTATTGGGATTCTGCCATTAATGTCAACTGCCATTCAGATTTTAGTAAGACACTTTCCTGGCTGGGACGGTATGTACCCTTTGCTCACCAACTGCATTATTTGATGACGGTTTGTGTGATGACATGCAGGCGTCTACGAACTATTTTAAACAATCCTCTACTTATTGCTACATTTCTGCTGTTCTACACCACTTGTCTTGCAACTCAAGTTTACTTATCATCGAATCTGAGACACCTCGCATTATTGCTTCAAATCTGTGACGGGACGTTGTGGCTCGAAACATGGGAAGTCGAAACTCCACCGACAATATGCAGTACACGCTCGTCAAATTGATTGTAACAGTAGGAAGAAGTTAAAAATATCTCATAAAGATAAAGCAGGAGTGATACATTTACTTTCCATTCCCTTGGTTTTTATTTGTGAAATGACAAATGTGAAGTATCATTTCATTTGCCATGAATATTTTGAAACTGTCAGCCCTCCGAGTTCACCTGATTTTCAGCAACTGTTGAGATTCCACTTGACTCTCTCAGCAGTTCCTCTTAAGGGCACTTCCGAGCAGCAGGCAGAACCGTACTGAAGTTCAGGCTATCATTTCTGCTGGTATAAAATCATCCATGCTCTTGGCCATCTTCAATTTCTGATGAAGATTCTTCCGCTTCGAACACATCCTGGACCTCCTCTTCAATTTCCGTTCGATCCTCCTAAACATTGCTGCTTCGCTGTCATCACAATGAATATCTTCACCACTACTGGTGTCTCCAAGAAGATTACGTGAAACTTGAAATTCAGCGTACCCCAGAGCAAATCTAAGCGAATTCACTTCCTCTGCCGATTATTTAGTATAACGGATGCTCTTGTAAACTATTTAGCAATCTTTAAATCACTCACAACAGAGCCACGAAGGATAAACACACCAGCCCAGAGAAAGAAGCTCGAAGCTGTTCGCTGTGAGGCAGGCAATAGTGTATAAAGTAAATTTTTATGTGTAGGTGTAAACTCGAAGGGTCAGAGAAAGAATTATGGAATTGAATAGTCATGAGAAATGGCACTGCTTCATTTATTTACAGGGTATTTAGAGGAAACTGCGTTTCAAGAGGGGAAGGGAAAAGTGAAAGCATTAGAAGGAAATGGGAACTTGGGATGATATTTTTGTAAACGAGCCTCCGGTAGAGTCCAAATAAATAATGGGAGAGGGTGTACAAACGGTAAAGAAATGAACTGAATGAAACGGAGGGAAAATAGTCACTGCTGTGTGAGAGAAGTGAGGCTGAACACAATCTTAACACTTTGGATGCGGCATGACGTGATTTCACGTCTTTACACTGGTGCTAATGACGTGATATCACGTCTAGGGTACCGTGATTGCTCCAGCTTTCACTAGGGAACTATCACTAGGCCTCCTAGTGAAAGCTGGAACACTCACGGTATACCCTTGACGTTATATCACGTCATCAGCACCAGTGTAAAGACAGCCATGACGTGAAATCACGTCATGGCTGTCTTTACACTTTCATAATAGGTTAAGAGGGTGGTTATAATACGAAAAATCTCAAGAAATAGTTTGACGAGAGTTTGTAGAATGCATACCTTTAATCTGATTACATCCGTCATAAATAGTAAAAAGGTATGGAGGTTTGAAATACCTGTAGGGTCATAAGAGATCCCAAGTGGGGTGTAAGTGTTAATAGTCTTTTAGCAATTTTAATCACGAAACCTCTTCAGTACAATTTCAATACTTTAATCTCCCTGAATACCAAAACCCAATTGTATGATAAAATTTATCAAGCTTCTACTTATTAATTTTTATCGATTAAGTTGCTTCAGTTTTTAAATTACCAACTCACTTATCCTAAATGTTTAACCAACGCTCAAAATTTAAACCGCGAAACTTTTATTTGATGATCAAGGTATTATTCACCTTGTTTTTCAAATAAGCTTCTGCGGTACGTTCTTCTCACAATTATTACATAAACCATGCCATTTGTAGAAGACGGACACATCCAGTGGAGATGATGTCAACAATAAAGGTGAACGCCAACCTACCACTAGAAGCAATTGGCCTGACCGGAAGGAAATAACTGACCTAATACCTGAACATAATCTCTGTACAGGTGGTTCGGGCCACCCCGCAGGCTAAAAAAAAAAACTCCCTTTCCGCCTGAAGCGTTTGCTTATCGCCTAGCATTGGGGATAGTGGGAAAAAAGAAGGTAAGGTTAGTGAAGCACAACCACTGCGAGGCCGACACAATGAGGCGGATTGACGTCAAAAGGACGACAATGGGCCTCCGCCTCCCCACAGTCCTCGTAGCCGTTGGGTTTCCCCAACAACGTCAGACGAGTCGCCGTTAGTTTCGCCTACGCGAAAACGTACCGCACATCTTATGAGAAACCGGTGGACCCCTTTGCCTAAAAATTTGGGATAGGGTATCCCCCGACTCCCTTAACGGGTAGACGTCGTGCGGTCTGCCGGAGTACGTCATCAAATCAGGGACCCGCCGGACCAATGGATGGTCGATTCGGACCAACTATGGTCAAAGCGTGGGTACTTCCGTCATATCAATACTCCCCGTCTACCCTTCAATCTAATCTCTGTACAATAAAATTACGAATGAAACAGAACTGCAAAAGAGCCCTGGGTCAGAGGAAGATTGGATTGGATATTTGGGGAGGCGACCGACGGCCAAGGTCATTTGTGCCATAGGGGACAGGTGAGGGAGGAAGGGTGGATAGAAACGCGGCGTAGGCATTAGCCTGCTCTTAACGAAAGGCGCCAAGGGAACCACGGTTTAACGTCTGACCCGACAGACATAGTACTCTACTCGAAGTGCCCTCCACAAGAAACTCAAGTAGGGATCAGGTTTCCTCTGAAAAACAGCTTCCTCTGCAGGGATTTGAACCCTGGCCGTCTGTATGGTTAGCCAGTACTCTAGCCACCAAACCAACCCGATCCCCGGCGGAGGAAGAGGGGGTCGGGTTGTGACCTCCTCCTCTGCCCCAAGTTAAATAAACGCAAAGTCGAGTCATGGTCCGTATTTTTTGTCTTAACCCCTTCTTTTCTCTCAGGTGAGTCGCCGAGGTCTTCTGTGTTCTCCTGCTCGGACGACTCTTTCCTCTCACCTGTCCTCTCAGACAGCATAGAAGAACCAGGAAACAACGGATCGTCATAAAGGTCGCCCGCATTTGTAAGCAGAGAGAGAGAGTGAGGAAATTGGTTGAGAGTCGATCGAAGTCCTTATCTTATGATTCACCGATTGAACCGTCGGCAAGGACAACAAATTTAGACAGATTTTAAGCTATCCGGAAATAGCCACGGAGTTCCACTTTTACGGAGTCGCCCGCAATGCACAATTGTGCGAAATTCTCCAGAGAAAAAAATCATCCACCTTGACCGGGATTCGAACCCGGATACCTCGATTTCCGGCTGATTACTTTAGCCAGTTAAGCATCCGAGGCGTCCTCTTCCCCTGTGGATTGTTGTGACCTTTACGGGACCAGATGTTCTCGACTTCCGGACATACAATAGCTTAAAATCTGTCAAATAGAGTGAACGTCTCTCTGTGTTCAAAGTACGATCTTTCCTCGTGGGCAGTGGCGCTCAGTACGCCTCAGTAGCTTAACTGGCTAAAGCACTCGGCCGGAAATTGAGGGATCCGGGTTCGCATCCAGGGTCAAGGCGGATGATTTTTTCCCCTGTGGAATTTCGCACATTCGAACAAATTGAGAGGTGTAGGGGAGTTGAAGAGTGACAGGCGGAAGACTGTCGGCTCTGCTTTCGTGGAGCAGCACCGGAGGGTGATTAAGGGATGGATGGCAGAGGAGAGGGGTCTTCCGTGGTGATAGGAAGCAGCAACGGAACCACTCCCTGAGTGGGTGAGGATGGGAGGGGAAGAGTCCTTGCCCTCAGTCGTCGTTCCCAAACAGAGACGGGCACTAGAGGGTCTATTCTGTATAGGGTTACCATAGGTCCGTCATAAAAAAAGAGGACACTTCTTATAAAAAAGAGTACACTTCTTATTTTGTTATTTTTTCCAGCATCTTAATCATAATCATCATTGCATTCATGTATTTCATCACTATGTTTTGTACTTTTGCGCCATGAATATTTGGAAGATGAAGAAATCTGTGTTAACAGTTTTCGGTTTCCCAGCGAGTATTCATAAAAGCTTAAGCAGTCGAAGTGCTTAAAATTGGACTGAACACACACTACACCTTTCATGTTTTCTATTCTAAATCTGGTCCTGTCTTTGGTCCTCTGTGCGTTGACAAGAGAAAACAAACGTTCTGTAACAGCATTATGACTAGGAATAAAAAAAAAGATTTAAGCAGTTATTAGAAGTTCAGAATGGTACACATAACTAGATGACTGATTGAAATATGAACACCTCACTTCACCTGCTGTTTGGTTTTGTTTTCTTTCATAATTCTATAAAAATTTTTTGTGAAATTACAAAATTTATCAAAACACTTAGGTGTCATTTAGTGTTACATTTGTTTTTTCATTAAGATATGTGATACAGTTTTCAATGTCCTCCCAATTAAGAGTTCTTGAAAGCTGCATCCATTTGAGTGGTTCAAATTGTTGATATTGAGCCAACCATTTCTTGAATACTGCATAGTAGTTCTATACACAGCTTTTATCTCCTTGCAAATGCTATCACACTCATGTGAGTAACCTTCCTCTCTTTTTTGTTTAGTTATTTCCTTTATTTTTAAGCTTGAAATTATTCTAGTAAGTATCTTCCCTCAAGAGTTTCTAAAGTGGACTCCAGAATAGAAATTTGTTTGTTTTAGTGATACAATTTGATTCTCCAAGATTAACATATTATTGTTGAAAACTGACATTAACGAGTGAACAAGCAATAATTTTGCTGTATTTAATTCATTCTCAAAGACTTTTTAAGTATCATAAGAATTGAACGTCGAGAAGAAAAATGAGATTTCAATGCTGGAAACAGATGAATCAACCTCTCAATACAAGGAGAGTATGATAACCACCTAGTTTTTGTATACCTAGTATAACAGCTGCTGGTATGTAACCTCCACAAAATCACCGAATTCCTTCAACTCCTCTGTGCGCAAAGTATAAATGGAAAAATAATTGAATATTTTCAACACAATTGAATCTATGTCATTTTTAACCTAGAATCAAAGCCATGCTGCAAGCAATTGTGCTGTGCATGCGCTGGACATCCTATTCCTACCAATTTAGAATTTAAACACTTTTTCGAGTGACTGAATACATTATTCCATGCAGCTCTTCATATTCCGCCAAAATTAACTTGCTTTCCATTCGTTATAACAATTGTGTGATGCATGGCTTTGATTTTGGGTTAAAAAATGACATAGATTCAATTGTGTTGAAAATATTCAATTATTTTGCCATTTATACTTTGCGCACAGAGGAGTTGAAGGAATTCGGTGATTTTGTGGAGGTTACAATCCAGCAGCTGGTATACTAGGTATACAAAAACTTGGTGATTAGAGACATCGGGAGCAAAGTGGATGTGCGTTAAACAACAAATGAACGTCAAAAATGGCATCCGCGATTGTTGTCAAGTTTGATTACAATCGGTGCAGGTGTAACCTTGTGGAAGTCCATTTTTAATAAATGATAACACCAACTATTTAAGATTTACTTTTATTGGTACTTTTCGACGCTTCTGCGTCATCTTCAGAGCCCTGAAGATGACAGAAGCGTCGAAACTAGTAGTACCAATAAAAGAGAATCTGTGGATTGAAACATAGTTGGTGTTATCATTTATGTTGTCAAGTTTGTTGATTTTCATAGTAAAGGCGTCAAACATGCTCATTGTAAAGTTTATAAGCAATTAGCGACGTATAAAGCTAACGTTTTTAAATACTTATTTTGAACGAATTCAACAACTTAAAGTATAACATGCGGCCTTGACTGCTGTACACCCATGACAAGCTACCTACCGGCAAGTTACAAAACATTTCGCCAACGCGCATCGTTCCATTCAACGTCGTTGGTGTGCGATTAAGTGCTCGTGTTCCGATGCGCCCTTAGTTCAACACCTGGAAAGGAATTTCCCCAAGAGAATAACCAAATAAGATAATGAATCATAACGATTGTTACTGTAGTCACAATCGTTATACCTGCTAAAATTCTAAAACCATTAGAATGCACTGTTATCACAGTCTAGAGACACCCTCTCCAGATGAAAAGATGTTCTTTGGTAAGTTATCTGGATCACATGCTTATCAAAAAAAGTATCACCTTGCGTATCGCGAAAATAAAAAAAATAAATTTAGTTAGACAAAAATGGAATAATTGCGGCATTATTACCAATGTGGTCTTTGCATTTGTGGTCAAAAGTGCAACAGTTGCAATTTTACGACTTAGTAAATCGACTACATATTTTCGAGTTGAAAACGAGAATTTTTTTCTGAGAGCTAAAAAAGAGGACATTTAGTAATTTTTCATAAAATACGCCCGGACATTTTTATTAAACTGAAAAAGAGGACGTATGGTAACCCTAATTCTGTATATCCTCGGACTTTCCGAGTCTCGACAGTGACGAAATTTTGACGTCAGAGCCACGTGAAATTCAAAGGTGAGCATTCGAAAGTTAAGATTTGTGTGGGGAATTCGACGTCACATCCACGGATTTACCGTGGTTCGACCGTGTCGATTCCTTACTAAATAAGACTCCAGATCTTCACGTTTCTCCAGCAGAGGGACAATGCCGGGGCAATCCCTGGCATCGTGGCTATGCTCTTTACAGGACTAACATTTGTGGTCGTTGAGTTGAAGGAATATTCTATGTTGAGTCCCATCTATATCCACCTAAAATGAATCGAGAAGGACTATGCCGTCACGCCTGACGAGATAGACTATCCTATTCCATGAGCTTGCGTGGTCAAAGTCATCCACTTTAATATTTAGGGAAAGATGATAAAAAGATCATGTACCACTCTTACGGGTTGGCTCAATATTTCCGCTAGGTCTCCATTGGTGACCTCAGGCGGATCATTTGAGAGTATCAGTCGATTGGGTTTAGCGATCATCAGCCTTGCTTCCACCCAGGTATTATTTATCGTTATATCCCCATGATGCACTAGAAATGTTTCAACAAGCTCTTCTGTTTTCAAGTAAATGCTTAAGTCTTCGGTGAGGCAGACGCAGAATGTAACGTTTCCGCCGGCACCTTGCTTTTCCCCTATTGTGATCACGTAAGTAAGTGTGATTGAAGGCGTAAGGCAGTGTGGGAAATGTGATGCCCATTTTTTTGTTGGTCCCGCTGCAAGCGGAGTAACTATTTTGTCTTTTATCCGTTTGAAGAGAAAACACGCTCGCTAAGCGGGTTCGCGAAGTGGCCGGCGCCTGAGCGAGGATAGCATTTGGGGGTGGAGTCGTAGTTTATAGCTGGCTCCCGTGTAGGTAGTGTTTTAGAGACATAGATTAACAATTTTGGTAATAACCTCCAAATCCGTATCATCATAATTAAGGATAATTATATACCCTGACCCTGAACCCTTACGTATTACCTTAAGTATTATTCTTGCATCAGATGCGTATTAAATAACTAAGTTACTTTGCAATTTAAACTATATCCCTATCTATTCAAGCAGTGGAGTTATTAAAGATTTTCCTACAGCGCCACCTTCTCGTATCTTGTGGTCCTAATACCACGGCTGAAGTTTTGGCCCCCTAGCCCAAACTAATTGAGCTATCGAAATTTTGACAAAAGCACTAATATTCAACACTGCCCCCGGATCTTTTGGGGGTTTAGAGGGCGCCCTGACCGTGACCCTTGAGTACCTTCCTACCTACCTACCTACCTACCTTCAAAAAAGGGTCCCCAGGTATTTTTACCGGGGTTCGAAGGTAGGCACTGTACATGATCCAATCGTCAATTATTTCGGTTCTAGAACTAATAGAAAAAATACAAAAAATTCCGAAAGACTCAGAGTCAACGGATCATATTTACCTTTCTTACAAAGATTCCTCCGAAGGTTCCTTCGGTTTCCTTCCCGAGTTCAGTTGTGAGAAGCCTACACGGTGATTCAGTTGGATCGATGGTCAGGACTAGTTCCTAAACCGTTGACAATTCCCTAGAGACCGCTCGCGTCTTAAATACTGCTCTGAGATGTCTGGGTGTGGGGTAGAATCACGTGGATATACGCATGCAATACGTCATGTGAGCTTCATCGGAGCGATGTCCTCATAAACTTGATAGCATTATGACCACATCCTTGGGTTGATACGTGCATTTACTTGAAAGGGGATGACGTATTACGTCTTAAAAGGTTTCATCAGACGCCGCTACATCGAACTCGTCTGGGAATGTCACCTCTAGTGGAGTTATGAATAATTTGCATATTAAGGGATGTCTGGCGGCGGCGGTGGCCGCGGGTTATGAATAATTTGCATATTAAGTGTTCTCGGACAATTATTTTCATACTACTATTGAGAATTGAAAATCTAGGAATGTTAAAAGTAAAAAATACTATTTACAGCTTTCCTCTCCATATGCCTCTCGTCGGATGATCTGCAACGTCGAAATAGAAACGCTTGCTAAAAGCCTGTGGAATACATCACGATATAATATGCTGGATTAAAGATTTCTTAAGTAACCGCGAACAGAGGGTAGTTCTAGATGGCGTTAGTTCAGATACAGTTAAAGTCACATCCGGTGTACCCCAGAGAAGTGTCATTGGTCCCTTATTATTCCTTTTGTATATTAACGATATCACCACCGTCGTTACGAGCAATATTCGCCTTTTCGCGGATGATGCAGTATTGTGCAGGGGTGTTAGCAGAGAGTCTGATAGAATTGAGTTGAAGAAAGGACTTGTCGTGAGGGAAGCATATACAAGAAACTTGCGGGCAGGCAAGTGGTAAATTAGTATTTATTAAAAGAATACTAGGAAAATTTGACGAGAAAGTAAAGGAGCGATGTTTTATTCTCTCCTGAGACCTCACTTGGAGTACTCTGCCAGTATATGGGACCCTCACGAAGTACGACTAGTTTCAGATATAGATCGAATACAGCGGAGGGCAGCTAGATTTGTTAAAAATTGTTGTGATATACATAGTAGTGTCACTAAATTGTAGAGGGAATTCGAGGGGGAACCTCTAACGGATCGAAGGGAAAAATATAGGCTAAATCTTTTACGAAAGTTTCATGTAGACTATTATTTGCCGCACGATCAACATATTTTGCTAGAGCAAAACTATTATGATAGAAACGATCACAGGAATAAGATTAAGGAAGTAGATTGCAGAACCGATAGATATAAAATGTCATTTTTTCTACGTAAAAAAGGGACCATAATAGTTACGATGGATCAGTTCTAGGATACTAACTAGGTTAAATAGGTTTTTTTTTAAGTATGGCTAAATATCTCAACATAATTCTTAGCCACTAACCTCGCATGCAATCTCCGGAATGGTATACTCTTGAATGATTTAGTACCTTGTAGTTGACTGCGTGTCGTTGTCCTGACTGCTTTTGGCCTGCTCCTGGCATTCGGGGGGACTTCGGGGGTCACGGTTCGTATTTTAACTGGGATGAGAGCTGCATGCTTGGTGTGGAATCACCCCGTGCCACACGCCCTAGTGGTGGCTTGCACGATATTTCGTAGATGTAGATGAAACATTATGAGTGTGGAAATAGCCCTAATTGAACTCTTTTCCGCCTTGCTTGCACTTCCCCTGGCCTCTCAAAATCGTGTTGACACGCCACAGCTTCTCCAGCGAGGAAAAATCTACGCTGTTCACAAATTACTTTCTTTTTCCTGCGTTGAAAAATCTATGTAACCATTTAATCACGGTTGCGTTCCAAGCGCAGATATGAATTGCTAACATTCATAACATTGCTTGGATTTATTCTTTATATCGTCACACTGGTGACATTGACGACAAGACGAGGAGATTTTCCACATCGAAACGGAAGAACCGACGGCTTTCTCACCAGACCAGAGCGAAAAAGTGTCACATATTTGACACATCTATGCAATCTTGTTATATGTAGCGGTTTTTAGACCGGAATTTCAGCGGGATTGCGGGATGGAATCAAAAATCAAATACGATATTGTCATTCCTAGAATTCCGGGCACCATGTCACTGTGAAGCGGAGATAATCTTTGCCGATTCATATTTGAAGTAATTGCCCTGCCTGCCGCAAGTGGTCAAGTAAAGCAGCCACTGCCTGAGGGTAAGAGAGGCACGCATTTCACTCACGGCTAGTCGTCACTTGGTTCAACTTGGAGGCCAGGGAAGGTGGGGGGAGAGAGAATTTGAAGGCCAGTCATGGAAAACTGGGAGGGGCGGAAGGATTAACCGGGGAGTTAAAATAGCAATGACCGTGCCCATCGCTAATAGTGACCTTGAGATAGAAGCCTACGTAGGATGTGGGAGGGTGGGTGAGAGGGAAAAATGAAAGGTCCATATCCATCGTTTCTTCCCTCTCACCCCTACTCGACTTCTCAAGGTTCCCGAGTTCCTACGAAGTTTACCAACCCAATAGGACTTCTGTACGCTCAACCCAGAAAAATAGTCCATGCGAAGTAGCCGTTGCATACATGGTAGTTCTAAGGTTCTTGGGCACAGTGCATGTTACAACGCTTCAGGACTTACAATGCAGCAGAGTGGATGCCCGAATAAATTCCGTTGTTTATGTGTCAAAATTCAGAACAAAGTATTTTTTGTTTCTACGAAGACCAGAACCAAGGTTAGTAATTTCGTTATATCGGATATTTCATTATATCGTTTCTTCTAACATACATGTAGATACCTCTTTGACCCGTGCGATTAACTTTGAATCGTAAAAACGAAACTTCTTATAAACGATGTCTGTAATAACGAGAGTCTCCTGCAATTCACTTCCCTCTTGTGGACAGTGTGTGAATACCCCTCGTCACCGTGGCTTGTGAGAGGCACTGACCTTGATGAGAGGGATGTCTCCTTGGTGAGCACGGAGGAAACAGAAGATCGCCGTGGGGACTGAAGAGAGCGCTGAGACACCGGAGCCCAGTCGGGCCAGCACGTCCTCATCGTCGCTGATTTCCTTCGATCCAGACTTCTCTTTTTCCAGGAGTTCAAGTGCCCAGAGCAAGCGCTTCGTGAAAGGCTGCGTCCCTTCGCTGCTCCCCGTAAAACCTGCTCAAAAAGAAACAGAAATTCTCACCATTGACCATGATCAGCGATTGGCATATTTGCAAAGTGCCAGCGAAGTGTGTGATATGTATGCAACCAGAAGGAAAAGTTTATACTCATCACGGCTACCATCCTCAAATATCTGCATCTTGGCGATCAGTTCCTTCAAGAAAGCACTTGCGTCCACGGGTTGCTCCGGGTTCAGCAACAGACACTGCTCAATAGCGAGGCACTGTAAAGAGGAGATCCTTGGCATTAAAGAAATAAATGGAGAATGGGCTTAGTTCAGATATTTCATGGACCCAGCTGTGTGCCCAAACTGCAAAGAGCTGCAAAAGCAAGCTAAGGATAGGTTCGTAGAAAAAATCAAAACGATTTCGTGTAAGGTATTTGAACACATAATCGTAAGATCCATTATGAGTCATTTAGATAGGGAGGAATTATTCATAAATAACCAACTCGAATTTAGAAAGGGTAGATCTTGCGAAATCCAATTGGCTCTCTTCGTTCATGACATCTTACTCTCGGGTGAATATAATGTTCAAGTTGACGCGATATTCCTCGATTTTAAGAAAGCTTTCGATAAGGTAAGTACCTCGCGTGAAATTACTCTTCAAAACTAGGGGCATATGGGATAGATAAAACCTCATTGACGGGTGAATTGTTCTTCAGACATGTGTTATTTTGTACATGTATTTTCTTACCAAAATTCGTGAAAATATCTTCCAAAATCGCTGTATATTTACTAGCGTGGTAAGTGCCTATGGTACGTTAGAGGTTAAACGAAAATTATTATGGTACAGTGCGGAAAAAGTAACGAAAAACTCATTAGCGTCTAAATGCGGTGTACGCGGGAACTAATTGAAATCGCTTTTCCTTCGACAACATGGCAACACTGAGACAGCTGATGGAAACTAGGAATATTCAAACTCTGTATGAATGGATATCGATGTTCACGTTCGCAAGATCGTCCTGGAGTTATAAGCGTGATGAATTTGCTTCGCCCCGCAACCGGTCGAGATTCCGAAGTCGTAGTCAATTATGTAGAGATATTTACCATATTATTTTAGAGCTCTGTAGCTTAAAAAATATTTTTCTCTCGATTGAAACCTAAGAAAAGACACGATGAAAAATGTATAATAATTATTAAAATCTAAAGCATTATGGTGAACATGAAATTACCCTAACAAATTTTATTTGATGTATGGTTAAAAGTTCCATTGCTTTATCTCGGCAAATTTCAACAACGTCTATTAAAAATAAATAAAAATTCATTCTCATTCGAAGTGATTTATATTATTTCTGAGTCTTAAGTAGATGATCCATTTTTTATGCTTCTACTTTGTAACGAATTCACGTCTCAGCTGCAGTAACATGCAAAACATTTATGTATATTTTTGGAACCCCGGCAGCCAAATTAAATGTAGGATAACGCAGATAATTTAGTTTTGATTTTGCATCATTACAGTATCGGTATTTCAATTTCAAGGCTATTTATTCATATTTAAAAAATTGTAATATTAGGCATTCCTCCATATTGGCAACCACATGGCGGGAGTTAGTGAACACGTGGGAGTTTAACAATGAGCAGAATATTCTAGAAGCCGGAAACACGAGGAGAGGGAGAGTGTCACCCAGAAAGTTCTAGAACAATAACAATGGGAAAGCAAAGGACTATTTAAGCGAACGCGAGCACGTAGAGGCGCTCATAGTCGGTCTCTCATAGTCGGTTTCTCTTAGTCGCGCGCATAGTGAGTGGCGCTATTCGTCGGTGGCTCTTAGTCGATGTATAATACCCGAGTGCTTCTATACAATACCACTGGCAAAGAAGAAGTATATATTTCAATGTGTGATAACCGAGTAATAAGTGTTTCAATAATTTTGTGCTACGTGCGGGTCGACATCCGGAGGGAGTAATAGCAGCCAGAAAATAGCCGGAAGCAGCAGAGATCGGGGAAATCTATAGGGACAGGCGATGGATGCGGCTCTGTAAGGATTGGCAACGCTCACTGTTTACGACACTTGGTGTGAGGTATTTGGAGGGACCAACTGTCCCGAATTGTATATATTTGTTATATGTGTATGTTTCGCCCACGTGTGTCAGGTTTTGTATATGTTTGTCGATAGTCAAGTGTCCCATTTGTGAGTGCCCAGTGTAGTACTCGAGGGTATTTATTTATGATATCAAGAGGGTATATGTGATACGAGTGAATTGTCGTGTGTTTTTGGAAAATAGATTGATTTCATATGACATATGCAGTCAGGGCAAGTAATTTAAAGGTCTCTTGTCTAACAAACGCGAGTGTTGTTACTAAGAGTATAGAAAAGCAACCAAAGTTTCCTGTAGCTGAAGTAAGCGGAAGGAGGAAGATAGGCTAAGGTTAATTGATAGAACTAATAATTGTTTCATTTCGCGTACGTCGCGGAATCTTAAATATAAAATTTAGTAGTAACACCCATAGCTAATACCGCTAAATAAATTTCAACAAACGTGAGTGTTACAACTTAAAAAACTGAAGCGATTACAGTGATTTGGCGATGTGAAGACGTGTGTGTGAAAAACAAGAAATGTGAGAGCGTCCCTATAATTTTCATGGAGTCGGTAATCAAACTTAACAAATGATCTAAGAAAGCATTTTTTAGGTCTTGATGGTTTCGGTTTGTCATCGAGGTTGAAGAATATTCCCCTTAAATTTTTTGTACCATAAATGTAAAGGCAGCATTTCAACAAAACGTAAAGTTGGGGGTTTTATATTTTATTTCCCGGGGTCATCTTCTTCTCTGGATCCTCATGTTATCACCTGAATCACGTAGTAATCCATTATTCTTAATTCCGATCGGGTTTTCACAACACATTAGTCAGAAAACTTGAGCAAGTTTACATATAACCAAATCCCGTACGTGTAGATGCATTAACCTTTATCTCTTAAAAATATTGTATTGACGCAATAACTTTCTTATTCTAACTTCTGAAAAAAGAATGATAACGTATGGAGAGTTTTTCACCAATACTGTAAAATATCCAAGAAGCAATTTTTGTTTGTGAGGAGGAAAATGCATAGGTACCTGTCTAGAAATGATCAGAGGAACTTTGAAATTTGGACTGAAGACTCATACGGATTTAATACACTTAGAATAATTCAAATGCCAACATAAAAATAAAATTTACCAGATACAAAATTGCGTTCATCGGCAAAATCTAGAGATTCAACTGCAGAATTAAAAATAACTTACGTATGAAAAAAGTTTTATCGGTAAAATAAATTCATGATGCGATAAATGTCTCGAAAGACAATGTGAAGAAAAGCAAGGATAAATGTCTCGAAATTATCGCGAGAATTTAAAATTAGCGATTAATTCTTAATAATATACGGACTTGATTCATTTCGAACAATTCACATGTCACCCTGCAATTCAATTTTCCTGAAACAAAAATACCTTCATAAGAAAATCTACAGATTCTAACTGCAGAATTAATAATGACTTATGCATGAAGAGTTTCTTAATGCTGAAATTATTCATGGAAGCGATAAATGTTCCTGAAGACTAGAAGATTCTTAGTACGTACGGATTTAATTCACTTTGAATAAATTAGAGTCAACATAAAAATCAAATTTTCGGGATACAAAATTACGTTCATCAGCGCAAACGAGAGATTCAAACTTCGGAAATAAGAAGGACTTAAGTGTAAGGAAAGTTTTTTAATGCTGAAATAAATCCAAGAAGCGATTATTGTTCCAGATGAGTAACGAGAATACATGTCTCGGAATTATCTAGAGACTTAAACTGCAGAATTAAAAAATGACTTACGTATGAAGAGTGTTTTTAAATGTGGAAATAATTCCAAGAAGCGATAATTGATCAAATTACGTTCATCGGCACAAACTAGAGATTCAAACTTCGGAAATAAGAAGGACTTAAGTATAAGGAGAGTTTTTTAACGCTGTAATAAATCCAAGAACCTATTATTGATCTTGAAGAATACAAAAATACGTCTCAAAAATGTCAGGACAGTTTTTAATTAGGAACCGAAGATTAGTAGTATTATACGGATTTAATTCATTTCAAATAAACCAAAAGTCAACCTGAAAATCAAATTTTCCAGATACAAAATTGCGCTCATCAGTACAATCGCGAGATTCAAACATCGGAAACACTACTCATGCCACTGCGGAGTGATGAGCTCTGTGAATGGTCTCCATACGCGCAAAAACTTAAGAATCTATATTTCATATCGGTGCTTCGCGCTTACGACAAGGAGATGGAAGCTGGTGAATTCCGCGAGTGCGCTCCTTGGGAACAAGGGTCCAGTGCTCAAATAGACTCGAGGGAGCTAGGCAACACCCCACCTTCCCTCAATGTACCCGCGATCTCCGAAGAAATTAGGACTGCTTTATGTGCGCGCGATGGAAAACAATTCTCGCGGAGGAAATTAATCTCATACGATGTGAGTATACTGTGATATTAGGACATTGAAAAAGAATTAAACCTGTGTTAACTGACACTGAATTGTAATCTGATATTACTATGTGTATTATAATAAAATAAAGGTGTTGCATGTCCTATTGGGTTTCACTTGATACCTACCTTTCCTGCCTCCGTAACCTTTTAATTGGATGATCAATTTGTCATACTCTAGTCTGATGTTTCCGGATTTTGCGAGGAATTTCTTAATTTAATAAGAAAACGTGGAGACTGATGTTAAAGGCCAATAATATCAAACGTTTAATCGGATTAGGGACCAATAATATGAAATGTTGAATCAGAAATATGGTAACTTTGTTGCTTCCGTCACTGCGACGCCCGGAAAGACGGAGGGATAAAGATCTTAGCCGCTGACGTTTTTTGCTGACGACGAATGATTGACTGGTGACATAGGTTTAAATTCCCGGGTTAATGGCAAGGGCGGGGAACCACCCCCAAGGGCGGGGAGGACCACCCCCGGCCGACTTGCTGGAGACGAATGATTGACAGGTGACATGGGTTTATATGTTCAGACAGGTCACTGGATCACTTGAAAATACATTGGAATGCACTTTTAGATGAGGGGGGAGCTGGTCCCTAGACCTATGGAGCGGGGGGAAACATCGGAATGCACTTAAGCGATAAGGGGGGGGGAGGGAGAAGTGATCCGAAGAGACGAGACTAGTAGTCTGGGGTTTCTATTCTGTAAGCCACACATGTTTAATTGTTCCTCCAACGTAGAAAATCAAGTCCAAAAATGGTTGATTTGGAGCACTAAGCTAATTTATAACTATGTACCATATTTCTTTCTCAAGAAGAATATCAAACCTTTACTTTTACTCGAATGTAGTAGTACTCAGTATATAAATGGATTCCCCAAACCACAAATTTTAAATAGCTCCCCCGACAAAGAAAATGAAGTCTAAATTTTATAAATAGGTTCCTAAATAAGAGGTTTAAAGTGCAAAGATATTTTTCTTAGCTTCTAGTAAAGAAAGGATTTGTTCCACAAGTATAGCAACAACCAAGAATATTCCTCTACTTTATTAATTTAAGTACCAATACACTCAAATTTGGACCCCTTCATTTTGGTTCAGTTTTCTTGAGCAAAAAACTAGCTTTTTTAAGACAAACTGTCGATTTCAAGTTCAGTTTTAACAAGGATGTAATGTAAAAGGAAAAAAATTAAAAGTAAAGGAAATGTTTTCCATTATGTTTAAAGCATTAAGTTTTCAGTATCTATCCTCTGTATTTGTTAGTTCTTGAGATATTATGGTTAGATTAAACGTCAGCGTTATCAAAAATTTGCATGTGCCATTGTCGAATAATGGTTGCTGCAAGAAAAGGAATAGCGATAAGATTTGTAAAAATTGTCGCAATCAACTGGCAATACATGAGTTTATACAGGAACAAAATAATTTTTTTCCACAAATGGTCTTGCAACCATCACTTAATCATTTTAGATGGAATAATCCATTGGGCCCATTTTTTGGTCTCTCGAAATGAGTAAATTCAAGGTTTCAATGTGATTAAGATGCAACAGACGAACAAAGTCCATGCAAAGGCACAAGCAGTAATGTAGACCTCTTCCACATTTTTGAAAAAAACTTTGTTTTTAAAAAAAATTTATACTTCTTGCAGTTACATTGGTCTATACATATTATGATAATGAGAAATGTGTTTCTACAGCAGTTGTATGTCCCCTCTTTCCCAATCTTCGACGCTGAATTGAAATAAGAAACAAATTCAAGTTTCAACTGGCTCAGATTAGAAAAAGGTCATGAATTTTGGAAAATAATTCACTTTAGCACTTTTTTGATGTGAATAGATAGAAAAGTAAACGAAGAACTAATTATTATTCAATAGAAAGACAGGACTACGTATGATGATGGCGATGGTTAGAGTCAGCTTGTTCAAACTTTGACAATGAAGAAAATGGGCGAAGACTTCACTTATCTAGAGCTGTTCTTAAATATCATGGAGGGATATGATCCAAACACAGAGAGGAGCTCACAGGTCCTAATAGCAATCGAGAGGAATAATGTTCATTGCAGAATCGTTTATCAAGAGATGAAGAAATCTGACGTGTAAACTTCAATCTTTCAAAATAAATGACAAGATTCCATCAAAGGAAAAATTAGCTAAATTTTGTTCCCTATTGATTGTACTGATCCCATCGACTTCACATTTAAGGGTTCATAAGGTAAATGCCGTTAAGCTCCTTTCTTTATGTGCCAGTACAGAATGCAGGAATCTTGGTGCGCTAAATCACTCCTGGTGTAACTGTTACGGGAACCAATGAGATGGGTGGAAGTGGCACAGAGATTTCAAGTTGGCTTACTCAGTTGGATTTGGACGATTCGAGGGGAAAATGCTCTCTTTGCAGGAAGGGGTTTACCCGTCAAGGTGTGCTTTAAGGGTCTCATAAATTCTTCTGCTTTCTCTGGATTTCAAAGCTTCCATTCCAGCTCAAATTTTCCTTCCTTCCATTTCAGAGCTCAGATTCAAGTGGACGTCATGCTCATCAGAGTAAACAGTAAAAAGTGCCTCTCACGTGCAAAATGGCACCGTTGATCCCATTGACATGTGTGTGCGTGATTTCCGTGACTCTCCGCACCAAGCTTCCCAGGGTTTCCGTGCCTCGCCCTCGGAAGAAGAGGGCAACTGGCGCAATGCGCATGCCATTGCCATAAGAGCCACTCCCATTAAACTGCTCTCGAGCCGGTCCGACTGGGTCCCTACACTTGTTGGAGCGCAGCTTCAAAAACACATTGATAACATGGTCACCATAGCCCCTCTGGAGATTTAAATTACTCCTTGACAAACCTATGAAAGAGATGAAGAGATTAACAGCGTGAAGTTTATGTTTTCTCAGCCATTTTTGAAAATTAATCTAATGGTCACCGCAATAGTTTCTTGGGTATCACAAAAAACCTTCCGTTTTGAAGGAGTTTCAAACGCACCGCGCCAAAAAAATGAGTCAAATTAAAGACTTATTTAGATATTTTCACTTAATTACTTACAATTTCTGTCATATAAAACTAAATTATTGCACCATCAATACTTTAATATTTAATTCATGTGTCCTACAGCTGGTGAAATTAAAACATACAATTCGAATATGGTCTCTATTATGACTACGGAACTATCTCGCTCGGACTACATTAAGGGGGCGCCCTAGCTCGGTCGCGGAAGGCGATGCAGACCCTTTCTATTAACTAGTTTGTGCTTCCATCGTCATATATACTCAGCGGTTTCTTGTCTTTAAATAGTAATAAAAGTTAAATCTGTGCCTTGAAATGTACATGGGTCTTCTACGAGGTTTCCAAGAGGAGATACCTGTCGTCAAAGTTCACGAATTTTGATTTTTTTCAACGTCCATCACCACGGCACAAAATCACGTGAAGAAAATTCAGCCGGCCAAAGCAAAATATAATCCTTCATCTACAAACAGAGGCTATTGAATATGCCACATGTTGTAATTCAAGGCTACAATTTGGGAAATGGCGAGACCTTGCAGCCAGTTTTTCGATCACGCGCTGTCGTTTCGATTCATCCTTCACACCTTTCCTGCTCTCGCGAGTCATCCTTCACTCCTTTGCCTCCCCTCCTGGCCCTCCCCTCCGAAGCAGCACGGCTCTCCGGCCGGCCCACAGTGGGGAAGAATCCGTAAAAGGTGGCCAAAATATGAAGGAATGGTACGATCGCAATGAAAATTTGCATTCATACATTGTTAAGGTCACTGACAGCAATGCTAAAGTTATATTTGCAAAAATACCGTTCTCACAATTTTTTTCGAACGGTTGTTTTATATTAATCAATTAATATTTTTATCCAAATTTGACGTTGAAGTTGCTGAAAACATGTTTGAAGCTGCATTTACAAAAAATGAATTCTTGCTCATCTTAACGCAGAAGTTAAATTGTTCTATTAGCACATCAGAAAAGAAGTGGTACAACTATATTTTACGAATATTCTTGAGAATAGTTTGTTTTGCGCATGGAAATGTGTGGAGGTAGAAGCATAATATTATTCGAGTTTAACAAAAGTTCGAACAAAAATATAACGCTACAGAATGAAATACATTACGTGCATTTTATATACTCTATTTACACGCACATAAGCACACATACCCGTTACCCAATAGATGAATCATCCTCTGATCCATCAAATGAATTAGATTCACTGCTATCAGATTCAGTATATACGATCGCTGGGGTCTCCAGGTAGTCGATGGCTTCACTATCCATGTACCTCAACTTTTTCCTAGGTAGCTGCCTATTACTAGTTATAACAGGGTTCGACATGACTAGCAGGCGAAGAAAACCGTCCTCTATGTTCTGTGTCCTCCAGTATTTCCTGGAGAAATCCTCCCGAAATCGCTTAAAATACTTATTACAGGACTCCTCTGCCTCCTTGGACATTTGTCCGATAGGAAGCAGGGAGTGGGAAATTATTTCTTTGGCATGTAATAATATTTTATGCACTACCGTAGGCATGTGATACCACGGGTACAATCCCACAAAGAGCCGATAAGTTTTTAATGTGTACTCCTCAAATATATACAGACCTATTGGGTAGCCACAGGAAATTACTTGCAGAATTAAGTGGAAGCGTTTAAGAAGTTCAGCTTTCAAGCCAGTGATGGATGCAGCTATGGCAATATTTTCAAAAAACCGGCGGGCTGTATTTCCATCATTAGTGCTGCCATACACTTGCTTGGGCTTGTCAACTATAAGGCCCAATTTGGATCTAAAGCCGGCCTGGATATATTTTTTTCGGTCTTCCACCATTTTTTTCATCTCAGCTTCCCGAATTTGCCACGCTTGAACGTCCATTCTGTATGCCACATGCAAGCAGCACTCAAACACACTAAACCTGACATGGAGAGGGGACAATCCAAATTGGAAATGTTCGGGGTTGACAGGTCTGTCCAAAAGAGCATCGATGTCATAAAACTCTTTTGATGTGGCCTTAAACAGATAGCACCTCTGCATTGACGACGTTTGGATGATGGCATTACGTACTTTGCCATCGATCATCGTCAACGCGAGTGTATAAGCCACTATTATCCTTTTCCCAGCAAGCACACACTCCAATGGGATAAGCGTCTGTGCCTGAAGCTGCACCTCCTTTTTCTGCTTGACCGTCTCCTCCCATGTTTCCGTCACAAACGCGATCTTGATGGGACGGCAGTATCGCGGCGAAGACGCGCGAGGATTCTGCCACACAATGATGTTCTTCTCCAGTTCCCCAAGTTGAAGTGGCACCAGGGATGTTAAAAATATACTAGAATCATCCCCTTTTTTCCATATTTATCAGTCAGTCGTGGTTTATAAGTATTCTGACCAGAACTGCCATCAGCACCCCATTTGCAGATCATCTGCAAATTTGAAAATATGTCTGCTGACAAACTGGAGAGTACCTCGGTTTGCAGCTCTAAAATTCTTAGCGCGGTATGGTCTAGCAATGCTTGTAGATTCACTACTGCACTTCTTCTTGAGATCTTCATGGATGATTTACATGGGTATCAAGCGCGTTTTGCTAGCTGTATCTTCTTATATGAGGGATACAACTTGCAGCCGTGCTCAACGTTAGTGTCTTGGAGTGACTGATATTGATGCCTCGAGAGCTTCAGCTCTATCATTAAAGCTAAGGCTGTTTCACCTTGCTATGCATGCAAAGCAACAAACTGGATCTTGTGTATTTCTGCGGCGGTACATCTTTGCCTCAGAAAGAGTGCTCGTGGAGACATCTCTCACCACTACCGCTGCATCTACTTTACCTTGAGCTCGAAGGCTCATTTGAGTTGCGTAGGCCAGCTCTTCGGGGCCTCTGTCAGCTCGCAGCTCTTATGTTCGCCTCCGTTTGGTCCTTTCGATCGATGCCAAAAATTCTCCTTTAGGACGACCTTGAGGCATATTTGCTGCTTCACCTGCAGATTTCCCCTCAGGAAACACCTCAAATGTCTTCAGCCACTCCTTGTTTTAACTTGAAAACCTTTCATCAGCTCGGCAAGCACGTTACCATCTGCGCTGTAACTGAAACAGCAGCGTCCTCAAATTCTGCTTGTGCTGGTTGGGAATAATGTATTCACGGTTGAATTTGCGTTTTATCTCACCTTCCAATACACGCTAAAGGACTGGCGCGGACTCTTGTAAATGCCCTTTGACTAGCAGAAAAATCTCTTCTCTGGTGAAGGCAATTAAACCACCTACAACATAACGATGTTGCCCATTGAGTGAAATAATGTTTCTTTACGAATAATACATTATCAACACAAACATAATAATATAAACAAAGGATTATGCTGTCCGTTCTCATATGTAACTCATACACCCTTGCCCTGAGTGAAAAAATACCCACTCAGGAGGGACTCGGCCCCGCAACATCCGAGTTAACAAGCGAGGACGTAACCCCATCGCTAAAACATTGATTATTAAATATTTGTTGCATATGTAAAAGAGTACATGTAGTTAAAATCGTAATTTTTCTGATTTACATGCTAATTTTAAAGAATTCAACGCTAGTCTTCCATTAATTAGAAGCAGAATTTTTTCCTGAAGAGCAACACTCGAAACTGGTGTACAGTATGGTTTTCTTTTAATATTCAAGAAAAATATCAGTTTTTATCGAATATTCATAAGTAATTATCACGATATGGTGTTGAATAAATCTATCTGTTTATAATTGGAATCAAATTAACGTTGTAACGAGTAAAAATTATGTATAAAGTGGTTGAAATAAATCCCTTACCTGCCATAGAGTTTTTTTTTCGGCCATCTTGTTTGTTATTCTAGTTACTTTGGATACGGTGTACTACAACTGGGAGAGAGAGAAAGATAAAGGAAAGGAAAAAGAAGGTTAAACGTACCAAATATTTAACATGCACACGAGAGAATAAGCTGATGCGATGCCCGTTTGCGTGTTAATATTATACGTGCCTTCCGCGATTGTTAAAGTGGCTAAGTAGTTTTGTTAATAAATCTCACTTGAGCAGCTATGAGGAGCAAGATTTTTCTTCATTTGGTAGCTTATATCTTCAACTCTTGCATGTGATATACATTTTGGTGCAATTCTACGAGATTCTTCTATTTTTCAACCTATTTGTAAAATATTTCACCAAAAATATTAAAGAAATTGTTATCTGAAACATTCAAATTTTGCCAAAGTCAGTGATAAATAAATCCTTTTTGGAGTTCAAATTGATATTATGCTGGCATCCATGAGATTATTCCTTTTCACATATTTAATTTTGGCAGAATAACTTAGTTGCAATACGAATTTGAATTCGGCATTCCGCAACTGCGGTGCGTCCGATGGCATTTGTGTGCTATTTATCAATCACTTTAGCGGTACATTGTGGGAGCAAAAGCATACTTACCAACCTGTCAAGTGCATTTCCTTGAAGCCTGAATATTTGTCAACTCAATGTGCTATTAAACATAGACATTAGAGCAAGTTTATTTTTTCACTTTTGACTACCTATTGGGGATTTTACCCCACTGTGCGGCCGGACTGTCACACGTTGTCTTCGCTGGATCACGACGCGCTTGGTTGAGAGGTAGCGTCGTCATTCTTTCTCCCTACGTTTTTTTGGCGGTGCGATGGAAGAGTCTAGCAAGCCCTACAGGAAATGGCGCTATCGAAAAGGATACAAGCATAAGAAAAGGAAGACGTACAGCAAGCAGCAGGAGACAGCAGCATCATGCAGAGGCTCGGGAGAGTATTGCCATACGGCGTCGACCTTCCTGTTCAGAAGGTTGAATGCTCAAACCATTTGCTGCGGAATTATTGTAACCGTATTAGAGAAGTTGTAAGGGAGCCGAATGACTGGAAAGGCCACGTGCTATTGACTATTGGGAAGAATGTTGGAGATAATTTACCTCGATTAAGAAATGCGGTATCTTCGGCCATAAAATTTCGAAAAAGTGCCCTAATTCCTGACCCCACAAGTCTGCAGAAATACATCATAAATGGTCCAAGGCATGTTTTCAGGGATCTTTCTAAATGTGCGGAGTACTTTTGTCACGGGCCGAAGGCTTATGAGGAGAACCTCGTCCCTTTCCTGATTAACTTTGGGGTATGGGATGACATAATGTCTGCAAATGGGATGTCATAAATTGATGGCCAACCACACGCCCAGCTTGATCCTGGACGTTACCAACAATCAAGCATAGTCCTTGAATTCTCACGTAACAAAATACGTTGGAGGAAAAAAGGTAAATTACGCATTGAGAGGATCATATCTGACAAGATGTGAAGTGGCCGTGAAGTGGCCGCTTCTGCCTTCAATGCCGGACCAGATGTTCGTGCGCTGATACATAAGAGCATCACCAACAAGAGCCCAGGATTCTACACCAAAAAGTTTAAACCGGCCTCACCAAAAAAGACAATGATGCGATCAAAGCGACGACTTGCATACAAAGGACCAACAACATTCAAGCGACTATGTGTCACTGGTCCTGACCAACATTATGGACTGCTGAAAATGTCGAGAGGGTGGTGGAAATTGACTCCACCGTGAGAGAGGCTTTCCTAAGTTCCTTGGATTTAGACGAAGTGCAAAGGCGACAACTGGAAGTATCTACCAGGGACCAGCGCCTCTGTCAAACATGGCACGTTGAGCGGCGAAAAAGGCTCACTGCCTCTTCGTTTGCCCGAATTTGCAAGCTAAGAACAGGAACTTTCCGGGAGAAGGTTGTTCATTCATTGCTATACCCATTTTCCTCGGAAACAAAGCCACCGAATATGGAATTGCGGAATTGCCCATAAGTGAGTAAAAGAGAGTTAGCAGCAAAAAAGTAAACCCGTCAGGGCTTTTTATTGACAGAAGGATACCGTACCTTGCAGCAACACCGGATGGCGTCTTGTCAGATGGTGATGGTATATGGATGAAAGGGAAATGCCCTTCCGCATGCAGGGAAAGGCACCCGAAGGATGCTGTATCTCAGAGGAGGGCATAATCGTGTGGAATGAAGGACGGTCGTGTTGCTCTTTAAGCAAAGAGTAATTACCATTACCAAATCCAAGGACAACTGCACATAACAGAAATGAAGTACCGTCATTTATTTGATGGAGTCAGTTGGGCATACATTGTACGAATTGATAAAGATGATGATTTTTGGGAAAAATGCATGGCGGACAAATTAAAAACGTTTTACATGGAGCCACTTTTGCCAGAAATTTTACAACTTATTTGAAAGCTGCCGCGTGAATGTTAGCTTTTGACGTGGGTTAAAATTAGGCAGTTGCCCAAAAATCATTAAATGATCAGTTTTTATGTACATTTAAAATTTGATAGCTACACATCTTCTGAGTGAGAAGGGTTCAAAGTGTTCTTGAAGTGTTTTTTTTTCCTTTGAATTTGTTCATTTATTTATTAATTTTTTACACTCAGGTTTCAGCTCTCCCACTGTAATTTTTTCCACCGTGTTCTCCTATCATGTTTCTTTTTATTTGTATTAATAAAAAATTTATTTTTAGCAGAAATATTAGTAACCATTGTTTTTCGCATCCGACTGTGACTTTCAAGCATGCTAGCTACCATTTATTGTTACATTTTACTTCAAATTTGTAGAATATGTTCGTATTCAATGCATAACTAATGTATGAAAGAATGTATGTATACTATTTTTATCTTTGTTTATTCAGAGCGAATATTATTGAACGGTCTAGGTACTTTTAGCCTAAGAATCCTCTAAAGGAGTGTTACTTCATTTTTGCAAATGGTTATTGTTAACCACCCAATAAATTATGCTGTGAATCGTCCACTCTCTTTGAAGTTTCTTCGAAGTATGCATAGATAATACCACAGAGTATATGCTCCTCTCTGGTAATACATACAAATAAATTGATTTCCACCGGTGAGCTAATTCACCAAACGGTATAACTTCTTTACACCACACATCCAACTGAAAGACCCAGCATCAGGTAAAGATCAAAAGTAATACCAAACAAGGTAATTAGATGAGATTTTAAATGTAGCTTCCATGGGTGCAGATTTCGTGTTATGAGTCCAAAGTATATAATAGAAAATTAAATAGCATATAAAAATTTGAACTCGGCGTTTTGAGGCACGTAATAACTCGCGGAAATAAATAAGAATATTTTTACTAACAAAGAAATATGCCAATTATTACCATGTCATGAAATATTGCGTTTATTACAGTAATATTTATGCTTTAAATTGCGGTTCCCTAGGTTTTATCTCGGAAACCTTGCGTATTAGACATGATCACGGTTCGGTAATATACAATTCCAACATTCATTCTACTCCTGCGGTGTTGATTCTCTCTCTCAGTTCCCAAAGTTCGGACAAAGGTGGGATTCACGGCGGCCGTAGCCAAGACTGCGATAAATCTAGAGGTTTCCGGGTCAGGGTCCCGCTGAAGGCGAATGATTTTTCCACTGTGGAATTTAAGCGTTCCACATTATCTTACGGGTGAGGGTGATAACGCGGTTAGTTAATAGTACTATCGAAATAAGTTCAACACCTATTATTAGCTCTAGATTTTAGTTAATCTCCTAGACCGGCAATGTATATAATTATATGGTAGAAAGGAGTAGGGTTGCTGAGGAATGCAAATATTCTCCTAGGGGTTCATCGAGAACTCAGTAAACGAGGGTTTGTGGAATATAGTCTTCGATTTTTGTCTGAATTTCAAAAACTTCTATTCTGAAATGAAATTGTTTCCTACTAAACATTTTAAATTTTTGTAAATGGTATAGTACGTTCCGAATAAAATGTTCACGAAACATGGTACTGGCCCCTGTCAAAAAGAGAGTGAAATTTTTGTATCAAAATTCGCTATTGGGATGATCGCCATTTCTACATGACACGAGAGAGCTATGAAAATGGGGTCAAATACAATTGTGACTTCCTCTAAAGCTCCAAAGCAATGCCGAAACGTAATTTGAGTGCATCAATGCAAACTCTCTCTAATTACTCCTTAATAATCTGAAATAAATATTGACATATTGACATGAATATATATCTCGCTGGTGAAAATACGAACCGAGCGGTGCAACCAATGAAGTGTAGAACATTGCATGGTAATCCAGCAATGATGATGCTCTGAACGGAGACTTATGTTGTTACATCCTTAATAGGCAAAATTTTTATTTAACATTTTAATTTAACTTTTTTAATTTTTATTTAACTTTATTTGACATTTATTTGAATTTATTTCGCGTGTATCTCAAATGCTAAAACTCACAATTTTTCGTATGCCACCAACAAGGCCGTTTCCAAAACTGCGAGCGATGATATCTTCAGTACGTAAACAGACTCTACATGGCGTCAAAATAACGTCATCAACCACAATTAAATACTGAAGTTGCTATAGATGACGTGAGTTTGACGTAATGTCTGCTTACACTATGAAGATATCATCGTTGTCACTTACAGAAAAGATGTAAGCTCAACACGGACCTTCGCATTCACAAGCGTTTTTATTCAGCGCATGATTGAGGAACACGGCCCCCACAAGTTTATAAGATGTGGAACTGGCCGTGACCACTCGGTGGTCACGAACTGGCTCGCCACCATCTGTCTCATATCTACTCCGACTGCGACCCCCTGTTCCTGCGACCCGAAAGTCTCAAATTTCTCCTCGGAGTTCTCGCGGGCGAAGTTGGGAGGGGAGTTGCATATTTTTTCCTCCCCCATTCTTCTCCCTAGCGGCGCTTCGGCTTCGGCCTTCCATGTCCCGGCGCTGCGGCTGAAGGCTTTCGTGAGCCGTTGAGTTGTGAAATTCAAACGCTAGGGCGCCAGTACAACCATACCGAAAGATTACTACAAATTTTGATTGCCCTAATAATCAAATACAGACCAATTTGTCGGAACCGACCAAAGATAAGATATCTACATAACACATTACAGTTGAACTTATTTTAAGTGCCCTATTTCTCTATGCCGTCCTTATTCCGTCTATTGATTTAGAAGATATAGCTCCTGCTCATCCTCCAACCCATTTAATTAGAGGTGAAGAGGGAGCTCCAACTCGCAAAGATGAAGGTAGTGTAGTAGAAAAGATAGGTCCTGCTCATCCTCCAACTCATTTAATTGGAGGGGAAGAGGGAGCTCCAACTCGCAATGATAACAGGACTCGAAACGAGGATGGGATAGTTCGAGGGGAAGAAGGCGGACCCGGGGATGGTTGTGTCAAAATTGCGATAGAAAAAGGTATTTTCTTCGAGATCCCACAAGGAACGTACGGAAGCGTATGTTTTGCTTTTGCTTCGACATTTACTGCCACCCCCCGCAGTGTAAGGGAAAAATAGTAAACAATATCATTCATTCTTTAGATGAATTAGCAATACGAGATGGTGAGGTAGGTGTAAATGAACGAATTTTACCAAACTCAGTCATAATAAGAGCAAAGGATGTCACATATTCACTACCACCAGGAGTCTATGACTCTTCCGGAGACTTAAGTAAAATATCTGTGGAGGGTTTTTCTAGTGCAGGACAAAAAAGATAAGAGAGGAATGGGGATTATTATCGTTGTTCCTCATTCAGCTGACGGATGACGTTGATGATGCAGACGTAAAAAGCATATTCAGGAATGCTAAAGCAACTTCCTAAAAATCGAGTGGTAAACGAGGGAGGAGAAGTATAACTCCTGCTCCGAAAAACATTTCCCTTTACACCGACGTAATTAAACCTCAATTCGTGGGCGATTCATTGAGCCGCTGTTTACGTATAATCAACACTAGCGTTGGGGGATATTAAATATTCAATCCGATTTTCTATCACCCCGTCGAGAAGAACAGCATTAAAAGCGTTGAGATTTTAATGAACGATAAACTCGGTGAACCTATTCCTTTCCATAGTGGGATACAATCATCAATAGTGGTGTTACATTTTTTAAAAAAAGAAGTCATTTCGATTAGTTCGTCATTAAGCAGCGAGATGGCTCCGGTAGCGGATCGTTATTATGCATACTATGCAAGACAGGGGGGAGGAGACGTGGGACCAATATATCGGGCGTCATATCGCGTGCAAAAGGGGAGGGGTATTGAGAGTTTTCTCGCCGGCCTCTGGCGTTATGCAAAACCTTTACTATTTAGCGGACTTAAGACTGTGGAGAAAGAGGTCGCGAGTGCGGGAGCGGCAGCCCTCGGCGATCTTGGCATCAAACCTGTTAAGGAGATGTTACACATCATATATCAACCGGGTGTAGTGAAAAATATTCTACACTCACTATTCGAGCAATGTGACATTTATTTCAATGGGACTCTTGTCACAGCTTCAGAGGATAATTATCACCATAGAAGTTATTTGGAAAACGTTCTAAACTGGATCTGACGCTAGTAGAACGCACTTGCGTAATTTTGGTTGGGAATTGGACACGGGGGATGATATTAACAAGATTGATAGCAACAATGCTGGGTACATGAAACGAAAATCATGGTTCAAGAATAGTGGCGAAGTGGGGTTGTATGGTAAATTACACGTGGATGTGATTTCAACATTTATCGGGTTGCATCCGCGTCAGTTGTCATTCAGCACAACAGTTTCGCCAGCTATCCTGCTGGCGTCCTCAGGTGAAGGGTGGCGAGAAGGTTTTGGTCCGTCCTTATATAGGCCAAGTTAGGCGGCAAAAAGCAATCAATGCTCCGGCCAATCATGGAGCAGCGTCGCGTTTGCGCGGGAAACTTACTACTCTATTCCAAGTGCTGTGCAATGGGTATCCATCTTCTCTGTTAAAATTCTTTGGTGTACTTGGCCTATATAAGGACGGACCAAAACCTTCTCGCCATCCTTCACCTGAGGACGCCAGCAGGATAGCTGGCGAAACTGTTGTGCTGAATGACAACTGACGCGGATGCAACCCGAGAAATGTTGAAATCATTTGATCAGCCTCGCGGAAACCTGCGAACTAATATACACGTGGATGTGTTTAATCAAACACAGCTGCTACTCATTGGCGTAGACATTAATATTAGATTCATGCTCTCGAAACCTGCTTTCTATCTAATGGGTGTTGACGATGGGGTTTTGCGAATACTCGACGCAACGCTATACGTGCTGTTACGTATTTTCTTGCGCTTTCCGCTGTTCATATCTACACAACGCACACTACGCATGTAGTGGTGCGCTGAGGGGAAGGTCGACAGCAGTCTCCCTCCTCCCCCCTCCCCCCTGAGTTTTGGTAGTCGAGGAGTCGCTCTCGCTCGCTCTCTTTCTCTGTTGCCGCTGTCCTGTAAAGTACTTTTTTACCTTTTCCTATCGCTTGAGTCGCCGCCTTGTCCGGTAATTTGTAACCGCTTTAAATAAATCTTCCTTTACTTAAATGTTTGTTTTTTCCTACGCAAATATCTTAAACAATTCTGGTCCTTCGGGCCGGATCGAGGCCGACGACACGTGTGACTGCGACTTGCTTTATACTGGACTCACTGGTAAGCAACTTGAATTTGTGATAAACTTTGAAAATACTACTAACTTTTCAACTTGTGAACTGTGTAGTGTATTTAGTGCTGACGATTGATGTGTCATGTTAGCTTCATGGTGACTATTCTTGGCCTTACTTGTGTTACTTACGTGTTAATTTACTTCGGTGTGTTCTAAATCTTTCTTCCCGTGAATAAGAAGTGCATATTATTTTCCCATTATGACGTCGCCAGAGACAGAAAGACTCGTTAAAGCTCAATTTAACAGAGGCGAACTTATCGCTAGATTTTGGGTGAACACGTTGAAGCAGGGAAAAGATAAGCTTAGTATTGCGCTATTGGAACAACTTAAGGAGTTACTTAATTCTTATTGGAATGACTTTTTGAACAAACATTATGTAGTTTTAGAGAAAGGAGATGCCTCGGGAACAGACTATTGCCAAGAAGATTATTTCTCTCAGACTGAGATAAATTATAGTGACGCCTGTGCTAACATTATGGAGTTTATTTTTAAATTAAGTGCTACGAGTGAATCTAAAAGTATGATTCAATGCTCTAACTTTAATGTACATGCCCAACTGCCAAAGATTGAACTTCCTACTTTTTCGGGAAACTTATTGGAATGGGAGAGCTTCCGTGACCAATTTAAAAAACTTGTTCACGAATTACCAGACATACCTGACGTGCACAAGCTTCTATATTTAAAAACTCATTTACGCGGAGCTGCTGCGGAAGTTATTGAGAATACTCCGGTTACTAGTGCGAACTACAAAGGGGCATGGGACGACCTCGAAAGGCGTTACGGGAGTAAGAGAATTCTTTCAAACTTCCATATGAAGAGTTTATTTGAACTGTCGCCGGTGTTAAGGGCTACGTCGGGTGAACTTAAACGTATCCTTGATCATTTTCGTCAAACGATACGAGCCTTTGAGAACCTTGGGAAGCCGGTCGAACAATGGGACGAGTGGTTCGTTTTTTTGCTGTTACGAAAGCTCGACTCAACAACTCATCTCGCTTGGGAACATTCATTGACAGATACTACTAATATTCCGAAATTCTCAGCTCTATTCAATTTTTTGGAAAATAGAATCCATGCCTTGGATGTGACAAGGGAAGCGAATTCTTGTATTACCGCTCCAATACGCGAGAATCGACGCGATCCTGTTGGTAAAGATAAGACTTTTAAACAGAGACCAATGGGTTGGATGGCACCCGTTTTAGTCTTTGCTAAAATCTTTATACAGGATTTATCGCTTGCTAACCTTACGTGGGATCAATGTCTTCCCCCTATCTTGACATCGTCATGGTGTAATTTCCGTACCTCCCTATTAAACCTTAATTTACTCGGAATTCCTAGATGGGTTCAAGTGTCCCCTGGAAACCTGTCAGATATCTCTCTTCATGGGTTTTGTGACGCTTCTGAGAGAGCATACGCCGCGGTAGTATATATTCGTGTGTCGAGTGCGACTCAAGGAACTTCTGTGAATTTATTAGTGGCGAAAACTAAGGTTGCCCCTGTGAAAACCGTTAGTGTGCCTAGACTTGAATTGTGTTCTGCTCTACTGTTAACTCGATTGTTAGTGAAGGTGATTAGTGGGATTCGCTTAGGGAAACCCCCAGTGTACGCTTGGACGGATTCCAAGGTCTCTCTGGCATGGATCAGAGGTCATGCATCGCAGTGGACGCCATTCGTAGCTCACCGAGTGGCAGAGATCCAGTCCTCACTTGAACCGGCCAGTTGGAACTATGTGCCTACTCGCCACAACCCTGCTGACGCTGCCACGCGAGGGATCAGCCCAGCTGAACTGCAGCGGTCATCGATGTGGTGGCATGGGCCACCCTGGCTCATCAAAGAGGAAGGAGAGTGGAGCACTGAGTCTTGGAATTCTGATGGCTCCGAGAATGATGAGCTTCGCAAAGCGAGATTAGCTACTTGCTATATCTCGCAATCGACAGAATTTGGTGATGTTGTTTTTAAATTTTCTTGTTTACTGCGATTGGTACGCACAATTTCATGGTGTCTAAGATTTTTGCACAATTCCAGGCACAGTAATGACCGCAGAAATGTCTATATATCTGCCAAAGAGCGATCTGATGCACTGCAGGCTTTCATCAAATGGTCGCAGGCTCGTTATTTTGGACTAGAGATGGCCAATCTGCAGAGAGGCCGCCCTCTCCTACGGTCATCGCCGTTGCTGCCATTCAAACCCCTCTTGGATGAGAAAGGTATCCTCCGGGTTGGTGGCAGGTTGCAGAATGCTGTGCTGTCCTACGATGAGAAGCATCCAATTATCATTGCGAAGCAGTGTCATCTTGCTGCCTTGCTGGTTAGGCATGCTCATCTGGCGACCCTTCATGGAGGTCAACAGCTGACGAGATCCTATCTTGCGCGTCGCTATTGGATATTGCGCAATCGGGTCTTGGTGAAGAAGGAGATAAAGGGTTGTGCTGTATGCAACCGATTCCGAGGAAAGGCGACCCAACAGCAGATGGGAAACCTACCAGTGGAGAGACTGAAACCTCAGAAACCTTTCTTTTCCACTGGAGTGGATTATGCCGGTCCTATCCTTCTGAGAACGACCAAAGGCCGGGGACATAAATCCTACAAAGGATATATTTGCTTATTTATTTGCCTAAGTACAAAGGCAGTGCACTTGGAATGTGTTTCGGGCTTGTCTTCTGATGATTTTATACTTGCTTTTCGTAGGTTCATCTCCCGCAGAGGGCATTGTTCTAAACTTTTTAGTGACAATGCAACCAACTTCCGAGCTGCTGATCGAGAGCTGAGGTCTATGTACAGAGCTGCCTCACCCTTCTTCGAGAGAACAGCATCTCTCCTCAGCTCCAGTGGCACGGACTGGGCCTTCAACCCTCCCTACGCACCTCACTTTGGCGGTCTCTGGGAGGCGGGCATCAAGTCCACAAAACATCATCTTCGCAGAGTCATCGGGGACCAAACTTTGACGTTTGAAGAAATGTCAACCCTGCTGTGTCAGATCGAAGCTTGCCTTAATTCGCGTCCCCTGTCTCCCATTAGTAATGATCCCAATGATCTGATTCCATTAACTCCTGGTCATTTCTTGGTAGGAGAGCCGCTCACTGCAATTCCAGAAGCCTTTTCTAAAACCAATGGTCAAAATTCTTTGAATAGGTACAAGTTAATCACTCTTATGAGAGATCATTTCTGGAAACGATGGGCTCAAGAGTATCTGCACGAAATGATGCAGCTCCCTAAATGGCGGGTGAAAAGGGAAAACTTAGAGACAGGATCCCTAGTGGTAATTAAAGATACCCTCTTACCCCCGACCAAGTGGTTAACTGGCAGGGTTTTAGAAGTGTATCCCGGGAAAGATGGACTTGTTAGGGTGGTAAAGTTGAAGACTTCAAAGGGTGTGCTGACCAGATCTATTAACAAACTTTGCTCTCTTATAAATTGATTGTTGAGTTATTTTCTATTATTTACTTGTTTTTTTTTGTGTGTGCGCTTACTGTCTTCTTACGGCGGGCGGTTATTCCGTCCACCTTAGTGTAATTAACCAGCGCATTACTCAGACTCTTTTTTGTTTGTATTATTTTTGCATTATTACTCAATATATTATCATTGAATTATTATTGTATTCATTGTATTATTTCGTCCTGGACGAGGCGGGCGGTAAGTTACGTATTTTCTTGCGCTTTCCGCTGTTCATATCTACACAACGCACACTACGCATGTAGTGGTGCGCTGAGGGGAAGGTCGACAGCAGTCTCCCTCCTCCCCCCTCCCCCCTGAGTTTTGGTAGTCGAGGAGTCGCTCTCGCTCGCTCTCTTTCTCTGTTGCCGCTGTCCTGTAAAGTACTTTTTTACCTTTTCCTATCGCTTGAGTCGCCGCCTTGTCCGGTAATTTGTAACCGCTTTAAATAAATCTTCGTTTACTTAAATGTTTGCTTTTTCCTACGCAAATATCTTAAACACGTGCTACATCATGATGTTAACCCTTCGATATTAGTAGTGCATAGTAAAATGTTAGAACGAGACAAAGCTAAATATCACTACAAGCGAACAGAATTGAAAACGTTCACTGTACCCTCAGGCGGTCGAACTTTAAGTACTGACAACGCAATCGTTGGACGAATACCTAACACTCTAATATTTGCAATAGTGAATAACGATTCGTTCGCCGGTGATGTGAATAAGAATCCACTACTCACTCGAGAATTTTTCGCTCTTTGTGAACGGAGTTCAGATTCCTTCCGAGGGACTGGAGTGCAATGTCAGCAGCAAAAAGTATTGGACACGAGCGTATGATACAATTTTCTCCGGCAGTGGAATTAATCATCACGATAAGGGAAATCAAATCACTTACGATGTTTGGACACGGTTATTTTATGTTAGTATTCGATCTCACACCGGACGATTCAGGTAATGAGGACTATGTAAGTTTAAGGGATACAGGTGTGGTGAGAATAGAGGCGAGATTTGAAAACGAATTGGCTAAAACCGTGACGTGCTTGGTCTTCGCTGAATATGATGCTAAACTAGAAATTGATAAAAACAGGAAGATTATCACAAATGTGTAGTCATGGGTAGTGTTCAAATCGATAGGCTATTACGTAATAGATTGGGTGAATTATTTCGCGGATTGTATGCTTCTGATAAGTTACCACACTCACCGAAAAATGGTATATTCGTAGTTACTTTAGATCCGGCTTGTTTTCCAGGTTCTCACTGGGTAGCTATTTACATATATAATCAATTTGCAGAATACTTCGACTCGTACGGATTAAGCCCCTTTGTTCCTAAAATTTTGGATTTTTTTAAAGCCATTCAACTGCGTTCACAATCGCGTTCAGATACAAAGCTTTCATTCCGACATTTGCGGGGAATATTGTTGCTTGTATACAGATAGTAAATCTTTAGGACACACGCTACACAAATTCCTCATCAAATTCAATCACACAACCCCACACCTCAACGACTGTCGCACCCTGGAGCTGTTTCGACTCACCTTCGGTGGGTTGAGGAGCGATACGAGGTGCCATCCCCGAGCCCAGCGTTGCTGTTCCAGAATAAATACAGCGCACGGGGATAGAAGGTGATTATTAGAGAAGAATCAGTCGCAGAATGCAGGTCGTCGTATCAGTGAGCTTTTCGAAGGAGGGCGTGACGGAGCTTACGGCCGTCGACGTCGATTCCAACCGCCTTTTTTTGGGGCAGTTTCAAGAAGCATGGGAAACTTGTTGTCGGGGGAAAGAAGCTCCGGTTTCAAGACCCTCTGCACTGCGATGAGTCTTCCTTCGAAATTGGATTCATCTCTCACGCGGAGCTTCTCCCCGCTTTGGAGGCCATCATTGAGGGAACGACCGCTCTCTTCGCATTTAGCGAGGGTGAGTGCGAATTTCTCTCCGATCTAACTCATCGGACTTTCATCTCTTTGAAGAAGGAACTCCATTACCCCCCTCCCGAAAAATGTAGCTTTTTCGCATTTTCTTGCCTCAATCCATGTCATTAATGGCGCAGTAGCACTTGCGCATTGATAGACGCACATTCCCTCGCCCAGTGGTCCCAGTATAGCCGTCTAAAGGCTGAAGTTGACCCTTGCCCCGATGATTGTTCCTCCACTCCTCCAACACCGTCCTCTTAAGCTATATAAATTCTCACCATACATCAGTCGTCATGCTACCGTCGGAGGAAGTGGTCCTGAAGTCTCCCCTCGTCAAGAGGAAGAGACCAGCTGGACACCATCCCAGTCCATCTGCATCTCTGCAACAATCTGCTACTTCAATCGGTGTATTATTTAAACAGTGCAAAGTCGATGAGTGTGTGTGTTGGTTACGATCCTGGCAGATACTTTGAGTCCGTGGTGCAATTTAACCAAGTGAATAAAAAGAGTGTAATTGTTTTGCAAGCGGAATGGACAAATATTCTGAATTTGGAAAATTATGTGAATGTTTTTTCTACAAAGGTGAAAAAGGACAATAAACCTCATCCTGCTTAGCCTATGCAAATTATTTTGGGAAGAGACATTTGTCCATTAAAAGCAGTTTAACGAAGAGTTCGTTTAACTTGAACGGTGATGAAAGGTATGCTCTGATTAAATTCTCCAAGCTGATAAACTATTTCTTCGAAGACTTTCGAGCAGTCGGGATAAAGTAGGACAATTTCTCGCCACCTAGTTAGCTAATTATACGTTTAATTTAGATTTGGAAAGACTTGAATTAGAGATGGTACTCATAACGTATGATTTGCCTGGTAATCACAAAGTAGTCCTTGGTTATGCTCTGATTTTTTCAGCGCGTGTGAGTGAAATACTTTTTGACCTCTGGCACGAAGTAAAATTCTGGTAGTCAAAGTCAAAAGGTCTTTGATGTGTGTTCAACCCCTGGCATTGGGTATACAAACCTTGTAAGTTGGACATACATCGCGATGAGTGCCATTATCGAATTTCAAGGATTCACTAATAATGACGGGAGTTATATAGTCAAGGAATTATCCGTAATCAATGTTCAAAACAAATACTGTAACACGTGGCTCTTTAAATCACCAACCCGGATATTATACGTGAAAGATTCCTCTTGGTTGAGAAGCAACTATCACGGTTTTTGTGAATATTCTGGCGATTTAGATTATTCAGAATTGGAGAGTATATTACATAATTACACAAAGCAACATAAATATGTTCACCAAAGGTTCGCAAAAGGCATCTTACTTAACTAGTCTTCTTCCTAGAGGTATTTGGGTAGCTAATCTTCTATGGTTGTCCATGGCTTAAGAAATTCACTACAGATGAGGGATGTTTAATTGACGCTCATTCTCAAAGTAATTAACGATGTGCTGGAAAGTATTGTCATAAGCTGGCTAACTGGTGTAAAGTAAATAAAATTTCCTAAAAATTAACGTAATTGCCATTAAAAAGCTTTTTGCAATGGATGGTTTAGATTTTTTTGTTAGTAGTCTTTTCTGTGATGTAACATTACCATGTTTTCCTTGTTCATTTATTATGTTGTTCAATTTAATGGATATTATTGTATTAAGAGTTATTTAATCGAGAATGGATATTTGAACGAGAGTGGTACGAGTATGGAGGTACAATTATACGCGATCAGAAGTGCAGTGCGTTTATTGCAAGAACAGTACAACATTAGTGGAGATGGTGAATTGAACTATAAGAGGATGTTTCGTGAATAATATAACCTCCATGTTTGGTTGATTTATTTATGATTATGTATATATTATTGTCAAAAATAAATATTTTTTTTTGTAAATCTGTATTTTCTCTTTTATTTCTATGATACCTTTGCCGTAAAGATAAGGTAATAAAAAATGAGAGCAAAAAACAATTTTTTAAATTAGAAATTGATTTTTTTTATTTAGAACAAAGTAATACCAGATTGTACAACATTGAGAATAAAGGTATAAGATTGAACCAATTCTCCTTTTTCCTCGTTTGTCTGTCCAGTTTATTCTTGATTGTTGTCCCGTTGTAAATGTCACTGGGCGCACACAATCTGGTTCGTCACAGACCACTCCTGAGGGTCTTGTTTTGATACACGAGCACCACCATCACGTTCCGCCACTTCTGATCCTTTCGGTAAAGATAGCTCGCTATGACGTTATCATGACATATTTCGTACACATTGCACACGATAGATGTTTCTTGATTCATGACTTTCCAACATTTCACCGGTGAGTTTCAACTGTCTCTGTGGACACGTTAAACCGCTCAATAACTTTACTGGATGGATTCCAGAAGCCATAAAAGTTAATACTCCGCCCCACGAGAGCAATCATCTTATCCATATGTTTCTTAAGAAACCCTTATTTACCCTTTCCGGTCCAAATGTGATCCTAAGTGGAATCACGTCACTTTCCTGCGTCGATTTTTTCATATGAATTTCATGTAGAAGATGGTGTAATCTCCGTAAAGTGAAAATACGTGGTGAGATAAAATAAATGTATGCATTAATGAGTCATTTGAAACAATGGACGTGATTCCATTTGGAATCACAGGACCGGAAAGGGTTAATTACTCGAAATGTAATTTCTGAGACTCGATTTATTTTATGATTGACTTACTTACTCTTTCCGTGGAAAACCGTGGGCATACGCTGATAACTACAATAAGCACATGGTAACCAAACATTCACGGCAGTCGGAAATAGAATAATAGAATGACGCTCCTTCACACTTCGCCGGAAATGGGAGACTGGGAGACCTCTATACTCGAACTTCCTTGTTTCGAACTCAATAAAATCATGCGCACGCACGATGCGCACCATTCGGCGAAAGAAAGCGCCCCGCGAAATTTGAATTTTAAGCAGTGAAAAGATTTCACCGTTGTAAACGGAGTGCGAGGATACAACCACCTTGCTTAAGCGATGTCAATATTATGGTTTTGTAACGCGTTTAAAACAATATTTGCAGTCGCATTTTCTTACTAGGCATCCCACGGGACTTCGGTTTTCCTAGGCACGGCGCGTAATTTTTTCTAAGTCCAATGGAGGTCTTATAGAGACCAAAAAATAATTGACGCAGACTAATGTTCATTCGATTCAGGAGGCCACAAAACGCATTTAAAACAATATTTGCAGACGTATATTTCTACATGGCAGTTTCTACATGGTTGATTTCGATTATCAAGATATTTAGTAAACATTTATGAAACATCTTAAATATCGAAGACATTGAAGATCTTGTGTGGATATCTTGTAGATATTCTGTGCTATGTGGGTTTGACTGACTTTGCCCATCTCTAGTTAGAAATCTAACCGCAGTTGACGCTAACTGGCGTCTGCATTGCCAAACGTAGCACGTTTCAGCACTAACTAGCGTAATGGAAACAAAAGTTTGTGACAAGGGATGGGAGAAACCTGCGGGAGAGAACTCTCACTACCATGCTCTCTCCCGTCTGAGGAACTCAAAAGTTAAAGACTTGTGCACCCGAAGTTTACGTACATTCCTTATGAAACGCCCTGTGTTCATCCTAATTAATGTAGGTGAAAATCAGCGACAACGGTCAAAAGGTAATGAATGTTTTGTGCGGCCTCAGCGGAGTTCTCTACCTCTCCTAATAGGTCTCGGGACACTATTAAAGTAATCACATTTTCGAGTAGTTCAGATAAAAACTTTGCTTGTACTCAAAGAAACTTAGGCGAAATGTTATTCGCTATTAAAATATGACCATTTGAAATAGCACAACTTCACTTCGTGTGAAAACGTAATTCGCATAATTCGCAAAACCGCCACCATCTTGAATGACGTCAGCTAATACATCGTGAGTGCTGTCCGTATGTTTGGATGCGAAAGTAAGCAGTGATTGTGAATGGTTTACAACAAATTACGTGCTTATACTTTGTATTTAAAAATGGGGACACTTATAGAAAGAAACATGGAAGGATAATCAGGACTTTTTCTTCCTTTATTGATTTTGGAACAGCTTTTAACAGGGTGAATTGGAAATCAAAATATTTTGATTTCCGATATGGAGAGGTTCCACAAAGTCCAGCCTGATTTTATTAGGGTAAATTGAAATAAACTAACGAAAATACTGGGGAAAACGGGAATAGATCGGCGAGACAGGAGACTAATCCAAAACTTATATATGACGCTAAGTGCGCAGGTGTGGGTGGCTGATGGTGAATCAGGGTGGGCAACTCTAGGTCAAGGGGCAATGCAAGGGTGTCCGTTATTGCCACTGCTTTTCAACATATATGCTGAGGAAATGGTAAGACAAGCATGGGAAGATATTGAGGTTGGAATCAAAGTGGGAGGGAATCAGATAAAGTCGGTTAGATTCGCGGACAATCAGGCATTGGTTAGTGGATCTTAGAAGGGACTGCAAGCTTTGGTAGATGCTTTACAAATGCAGTGCGGGATATTCGGAATGAAGATAAATCATAAGAAAACGAAAGTAATGAGATTCTCTGGGACAAAGAAAGAGAGGCTGTAGTAACTCCTAATGTGCTCTGTGTGCTGCGACTCTCTAAATCGCCCGCATGGATGTATGAACTGACGTCACATTTCCGTCAGCCAATGGTAATACGTTTTGAAGTGGGCGTGTCTGCTGAGCAGCTAAGAAAAAACAATATGCTAAATAATTACATGTTATATGCGGGATGTGTGTTAAATAACCCTTTTAGATATTTTAGTTTATGTTTTAAGGCTGATTAAAAATATGTCCAGAGACCTATTTTCGGTTTCATGAAATTTTTGTGGACGGGTGGTAGCAGTTGTTGCCCCTGATCGGTTCCATCCCGCACCGCTGGAGAATTTGTACCGAGTTCACTTCAATGTTTTCATCGTTTTCGTAGTGTTTATCATGTTCGTAGCATTTGGTTCATGTTGGAGCTTGGAAGTTGATTCAACGTAATTATAAGCATTTTGCTTAATTAAGTTTTTTCGTTGTACGGTGTCAGTTAGTGCGGTTGAATCAAATGGATACCGAAGAAGAAGAAGCCCATAATATTTCGGAGATCACTTTCTCCGATGTAGCATTGTGGGGCTGCATGCTTGCTATGATTTTCGGGGGAGTGTGCCCCTATATTCCGCAATACCAGAAAATCAAAAAGAATCAGAGTACAGAAGGGTTTTCCCTTTACGTTTGTCTGGCTCTCATAGTTGCTAACACTCTAAGAATCATATTTTGGTAAGTATGCGGGACGATTAATATTCAGCTGGGCCATGGTTGTTGATCAAATAAGTAGTTCACTGTGTTTTTAGGCGTCACGATAAGCTCCCTCTTACCTGTATCATACAGCTTTCGTTAATATTTAGTTGCTACTATTTATTTCGCTGTTTTCAAGGAAATGATTAAATGTCCAAGACTTAGTTGGCGTGAACGAGAACTGATAGAGCTCCATGGACCAACCGATCAAAATTGTGATCTTGTATTATGCATTTCTTGTGTACTTATCCTTCTTGTATGATTAATTTTATTACACTTTTAAGTTTAAAAAATGAGAAGGTCAAAATTATAATTTAACGAGGCATCAGCAAACTATCCAGTATGCCGAAACTATCGAGCTGTTTAGTGTGTGATTCTGTTTCACCTTTATTTAAATATGCTATAATATCCCAAAAAAATGGTGTTATAACAGGGAGTTCCACATAAACCTATCTTTAATCTACTTTTAATCCTCATTGCTTGTTGATTAAAAGTCCATCGTCAAGTTGGCTACTTATACAGTAATATGTCAAATGTATTTTATTCTTTTAACATTCCTCTCCTTAATGAAAAATTAAGTTCAAATGGCATTTTAGGTCCATTACGCAGTTGGTGCTTCAGTTATCTCACCTGGTGAACAGCTGCTGTCAAGCTTTATTCTGAATCCTCATCTTGGTTTCATATTCCCTAGGGTATTCCTCAAGGTTTCCACTTCCCGCCATTTCCTTTAATATCTTCATGAATATACTCTCAAAAGAATTCTTTTGATGGTAAATTTTTCTCTTCGCTGATGCAGTTTTCTCTTTGCAGATGCAATCGTTTTCCATTGCATAAAATCTGAGAATGATGGTGTCATTCTTCAAAAGAATATTAAAAGATTTCATTCGTGGCGTTGAGAAAATGGTCTGCCCCTTAATATATCAAACGCACCTATATCTTTTTTTTGGAATAAAAAATCTATTTTACTCAATTATCACTTTAATGATTCTTTTCTGGAAAGGTTTACCTAGGTATTATGAAACTAAAGTGTGGCCTGTTCAGATGCATGAACCAAATTAGAACAGGTTTTATGTTCTGTTCATACATTAGTACCAATCGGTGTGGTTACATGGTGAACTTCTGTGTTTATGCATGCAATCACTCATTAACTGTTATGAATTATTGAATGGTGCTACCAGGCCTTAGGTATGTCGTTTTGACTATTCTCTTTATTTTGAACCCTTCTAAAAGCTATCCTTCAAAAAGTGTGGAAGTGACTTGATTTCACTTGTTGTATGCGCCACAAAATGTTTTTTAAAAACTTGATAATTTTTCACCACCTCTATGTCAGTCTTGTTAGCCTAATCATAGTGTAATCCTCCTCTCTTTGGCACTCAGTAAACCAACTGAAGAAGTTCATCTTTAATGCCTTCAGTGTAAATATTTAAGACTTATTCTCATCAAAACAGGAGGAGCCTCAAAGCTATTACTTACCGGGTAGACTATCTAGCCATTATTGATAACTTTGGAATAGAAACTCATGAAATGAGTAAACTGAGGAAAGATATGATCCTGCTCCTCAAAATGTCATCCAGTTCTATTTACTCCAATGATTAGCTTTCCTAGATAAATTTCTGGGTCCCTTATCTTTGAGCTTACTAGCCCATTCTCAAAGGTAACTTGTCAAGGTGGCCGACCACCCCAATTCTTGACATGCTTACTACATGGTTTTACAAGCGAAGATTTCCCACTCTGTCAATTACCTTCAACATCATGAAAAAGGTCTTACACTAAGCATTTCCCATTTCCGTAAGAATGAAACATATATTGCACAGCTGAATGAAACCTGAGTAAAAAATAGCAGGAGATGCGATATAAGCTCGCCAGCCCATGTCAAGTGAGCACTGAGCACTGATACTTGGACAGCAATGCAACCCTGTCATCCGCATCAAAGCCTGCTGCAGGAAAGCCTTTCATTTGAGCAAAATGTAGCAATGTAGTAAACATGAATGTGGCCACTGGCAATGAGTGCCAACAAAAGCAATACATAATAGGTGCGGAGGGTGGGTGGGGAGATGGACAGAGAGAGAACGAGCTGGCTGTTATTACAGGGAGTTATTGCAAGAGAGGGAGTTATCGCAGGATGGATGTTCGATAATCTGATGGATGATTATCAGTAGCCCAATAATTGGATCTTCCCTGCAGTTAATAGCTAATGCACTTCAGTCATTGACACTGTCTGTGTTCCAAGTTTGGCTTCAAATTGTCAGATTGTGGTGCCGAGTGCTTGTTTGATGTGCTTTGGTATTATATGTCTGGCGATCCTGAACAACTTGTGCCTTAAATGCCCATCATAAATTTATTGGGGAGAACGACACCTCAGTAATGTAACTGACTGATGCAATTTGTGTTGCATTGAGGGATCCATGTTTTAGGGCTGGCTAAGGTGAGTGAATTTCCCTCATTGGAATGCCACACGGTTGGTTGCAGGTTTTCAGATATGGGTTTGAAGAAGGGTGGGAAGAGTAAACTGACTGCAGAGGAAAACATGGGAGGAAATATCAGATGAAGTAAGGGAATACTGGTGGCTGGTAAGGAATTCCCGAGAGGCGGTATGGGTGGGAGATTGATTGAGGGTGATGGCTGGTGGAAGAGGCTTATTGACGATACAGTGTAAGGTGAGAATGGGAGAGGGAGAAAAAGAATGGGTGTTTCGGATAGAATTGCTGGAGTCAGGCTACACATAATTCATAGGCTACTAATATTGTTAAATAGCCTTGAAAAGGAAATGTTTGACAAAACTTCCAGTGATAGTGGGTTTTTAATGTAGGGTTGACCGTCAGACTACCACGAGGTACTAATTTAGTAGCGAAGCATCTTAATTGATTAATTTCATGCTTTATGTGCTGTCTACTTTTGAAGTGTACTTATATTTTCTATTCTAAGCACTGTTTCATCTCAATATCTCACTCATCCCAGAACTTGGTAATGGCACAACTTCACTTGGATAGCAAATGTTATTCCTCAAAAACGAGAAGCATTCATTGGAAATGTTGCATCTGAATGTCTTCTGATCTGAGCAATAAAACATGAGGGTCTTTGAAAGCCAAATGGTGGAGTGTTACATCTATTCATGACCAAATCATTTCAATTTATTCCTGTGATGCCATCCTTCTGTAATATGCTACATATATTTCTGTTAATTTTCTTGTCTGTGACGGTAATTTTTCTTGAGGTCTTGGAATTTCATCTTGGTATTTCCTTTTTTTTTAGGTTTGCAAAGTCTTACGAGTTTCCACTCCTTCTACAAAGTATTGTCATGAATTTTGCCATGTTTGTCATGATTCATTTGTGTATTAAGGTCCAAGAAAAAAGTATAGTAATTAAAGGCAAGGACAGAATATTTACAGGTTTGTATTACAAGGTTTTTTTGTGCATTGTGATGGAAAACTTGGCGCATTTTTTTCTTACTTCAAGCTGTACCTCGCCATTCTGTGTATTTTATGTAGCTCAGGTTGAAGGACATCAGTTCACTTTAACTCCCTTGAATGATGATGAATGGATTAATTAGCATAGGCAAAACATTTGGTAATCCTGCCTTGGGTAGCATTCTGCAGTTGTGTAATTGTCATGGCTGAATTTTTAGTATATTCTCAAAGAATTTGTTTAATTATGCACTACAAGAAAGGTTGAACGTAACCCAATTGAGTTAGGTTATTTATACATCATTTTAAGGTGTTACAATTTCAGCTTTTTATTTTCATAGCATTCATATAGTATTTATACACTTGTCAGTTGATGCATAATTAATGCATAACTGGCCTTTTCTGTCTAGTGTAAGGATGACTAAGTCATGAGCTGCTGTAGCACCTCTGTTTATTTAGCAATTCAAAGTTTCAGGGATTATGATACCAAAAGTCAAGATGGCAAAATAAATATTATATTGATAAAGGAGTGGAATAGCGTGTGGGAATGGACTGAAACAATAACTTCATGGGTATAAAGTTATGAAAAGGGTATATAATTAAAAATAAATTGATGTGTGGTTATTTTATTCATAATGAAAACAGGATATCTCTATGTTGTAAACAGTATATATATATATATATAGTATTGAGATGTCAAAGATTTCCCTCTAAACAATATTTTAGCTGCTTCAGGCCGAGCTGTTACAATGCAGCCCCTTGTCTAAGCCCCGCCCATGAATATATATTATGAATTGGGATCTCGTTGCCAAAAACTGTTGTCTAGAATTCCATAAACAAACAACTTTTTGGGAAAAATACCTAGTGATGGAAAATTTGCCTAGTGATGAAAGACGGAAGTTCAAATTTAAATACAGCCGATAGTTTGTAAATAAACTCGTCGTACTGGTTTTACCATGAATGTGCATGGATTTTACTTACATTTAATCATAATGCAGTAGATAAAAAATGTATTACTACACGCGGGACGTAATTATACTTTTTTTAATATCGTCCAGCCTACAGATATATTTAATCCCTCTCCAAAATTTAATTAAATAAATGCACAATTAACTGTTTAGCACTTCGTGAATATCGCTATACGGAAATTTAATAATAATGCGAGGTGACTTCATGAGTATTCCCAATGGCCATCATTGCAGTGTTGGTAAAAAGGAATGCGCTCACCGCCGCCTTGAACAGATTCTTATTTTTCAATCCAAGTCTCCTATTTTGGGTCCTTGTAGACACATATCCTGTTTTGCAGCCTGGTACGAAGCAAATTCTGTTTAAACAAGGCATTCTAAATTCTTTATTTAAGCCGGACGGGCTTAATGCATTCAAATTATAAACAGAGTCTGGCAAGCATCATAGTCGGCACACGATGGACGTTTCATAAACCTCTTAAACATTTCCTGTAGTAGATATTTCCTCTCTAGCATTTAAAAATTAACTGTTAGGTCAGAAAAATAGCAAGATATTATTGAAAGCATCAAGGAATTCATATTTCCTCGATCATTATTGAATATTCACCACAGTCTCACGTTAGCAACAATCAACTACGTCAATTTACAATAAAAACAGAAAAGACTCTACTTGAAGGCGCACCAAGGACTGGGTGAACTAAAAGTGGAAATTGAGGCAACACGTAGCCTACGCAACAATGCTGAACATCCGAATCCATAATATTTATTCATGGCCCCGCCATTGCACGGACCTTTATATCTGCTGACCCACGTGCTCAAGAGAAAGTAACATCTAATTGTCTGCGGCTAAATATGGGTGTATGGCAGATTGATAGTGACTGTAATTCCGTGTTTTTCCCTGCTAATGGGGTCGATGGTCATATGGCAAATGCTTACTTCCCTGGGAATTGACTTCATCTCCAAACAAATGACCAGTTGGTAGTTGTGGGTGTAAGATGTACTCATGAAATGAAGAAGGGCCATAATGCGATTAACGTGTGATTTTCTAGTCTAATGCCCTCAAGGGAATGTTGACAATGCTCCAGACTTGCTATAAAGGGTCCAGCTTAGGTGTGCTAACCAACTGCACGTTTGTGTTGCCTAGTGAGAAGTGTTCTTTCTAAAGCAAATAAGGAGCACCCTAATCCTCGTGCCTGCATTTGCCTGAACACGTGTGTTACCTTCAATAATGTGACTATAGTGTCCAAAGACCTCCTGTCTCACTCTCTCTCTTGTAATGACTTTTGAGGGCTCATATGTGGCTCTGTGGGTGGTTGGGACTTGAGTAATGGATATTTGGGTGTACGTGCATGTGCAATTTATCTTCATTGGGAGCAAATTCAAGGCTTGCTTGCTATGGATTATTAGGTGTGCACACAGGATTAAGAAGCTTTCATGTAGAAACATACAAATACTCATTCACACCATCATTGTGAGATCTTTGGGGCAAACTTGACTGCAAATAAACCTAATAGGCTCTTTACTTGAGTGTATTTTGTGGTAATTGTAATCATTGTTGGCTAAATTTATCAAAAATGTAATTGGCACAGATTACAATTACTTCATCAATAAATTACAGTATAACCTCACTTTTATGTCCCAGCAATTTACGTTTTCTCTTGCTTCACGACATTTTCTTGATGTCCCAACAATTTTGTTTCCATGTAATGTAATTGTATCATGTGATGTACACTATGAAATTTAGAAAAATCCCTCTATTTACGACTTCTTGCTCCTGTCCAACTGATGGCATTGAACGCGTACTGATTGATGACTGACCCAGAGTTTGAAGCCAAATGTGAAGAGAATGCGTGGGCTGATTGTGATGGAACAAACATCCAAATGTAGCGTGCTTTATTTTCTGTGGGATGGTTGCAGTAAGAAGATCTCTATTGTAGTCAAAAACCTGTAACCTCGTGACAGTGAAAAAAGAGCACATTTTTTGAGTCTTTAGCAAAAATTCCAAAATCTGCAGAATTACTCCTGAATTAGTTTTGGTTCAATTGCTGTCAGAATTTAATATGCCATTCTCTCAACCGTAGTAAGATATTTCTGGAAGTTTCAATATTTGAACTTTATTTGTTATAGTGCTGTTGTTAATTTTAAGGAACAACTTAATTCCTGTTCATACAGGTTGTGGAGACCTGATCATGACGCCGTGGCCTTCGTCTTGAGTTTGGTATAACGATCCCAGTAACTCTGGAAACATGAAGCGAATGGAATAATTAATAGCGATTTTTAATTATGTCACAGTTTAGCATGGAATGTGCATGTGTTCTGTGGGGTGTGCTGTGCAAATGATCGGCATACCGATTAAGTTGCATTTTTTCAAAAGAAATGGCACTTCACACAGCAGCTAGATTGTGTGCATTGATGACTTTAAAAAAAATCACATGGCTTTCTCATGAAATACTGCCACACAATTCTTCAAAGAGGATTCTTACCATGGGGACAAACACAGCAATGCCCCCCTCCCTCTTTTGTTAAGAGTGAAGTGCAGATGGCGGTGATAGGATGAATCCCTTTGTTTTAGGGAAATATATAAATCCTCATTTTCTTGAACAACATTAGGAACTTATTTGTCTATAACCTATGTGGCCAATGCGAAGACATGAATGACTTGTAGTATTTTTAGGAGGACCAATTAATGCCCTTGATGCAAACACTTGGGGCTTAAACAGAAAAATCCTTTTGTTATTGGTTCAGTGCCCTGCACACCCTGTTAACTTGAAATTCAGATTCAAGTACCTAATTTTTATTTTTCCATGTCAATTGCAACTGCTAGAGGCACCCACTAGATTTGATGTCTAATCCATTTAAATTCAATAAAAGATTTGGTCATGATTCTGGTTCAGTTTCCTGCTATATAAGATTTCTCTAGGTTCACACATTTTTCTTCTTCCCCTCCCAAAGTGTAAAAGATGGTTTCCCCTGTATTCCATCATAGGTAAGTGGAAATCACTTTCAGAAAAAGTAATTGATTACTTTACATGTAACCAATTACTATACCATTGAATTCTTAAGTGTTACCAATTTTTAAAAATTCTTTGGATGTAATTTTTCAGTTCTCTAGCTTAAGTATTTTGGTTAATGTGATCACATCTCAAGAATAGAGCCCCAAATTTTTCTCTAGAGAGTACCTAATTATTAAATATAGTGTCTGGTCGTAGACTTATTTCTTTGTAATACATAAACCTATTTGTGGGCAGAAATCCATGTTGAAACAATACCATATTGTGGTATGATACATGAAGCGGAAAGCTTCTTGGTTTCCGTTGAAGGTGATGACAGCTGAAGAAATGAAAATCTGAAGCAAATGGCCCATTTTTCAAGAATCAAGTTTACCAAGTCTCTGCTTTGGTCGTGTTCCTTTGTGTTTTAAGCATGATGGACTAATTTTCAAGTTAAATATTCCCACTTACAGGAACACAGACAGATACATTTGAATAGGCCACTCTCCTCAGCCAAGTTTAATATTTTTTAAAACTGAACTGGTCTTGGACTGAACTGGTCTCTACGCACACAAGTCGTAGAGAATGGATATGAAGGCACGTACTGATTTGAAACTGAACTTCTTAAGGATGGTTCCCAGTCCGTCATGTGCCTTGACTCAATCTGGAAGAACATTCAAGGGGAGTTAGGGGGCATCCATGACCAGGAAGAATCCAACCCCCACTATCTTAAGGAATCGGGCTGATTTCATGGAAATGAGTGTGTGAGATATTATGTCAACCATCGTCGGCCTCCAATGTACAACTCTTCGTCTTTGTCAGTACCAATCACAGCATGATATTCTTTCCCCTCATTTGAATACCTTACTTATCAGTTCACAATTTTACTCTTAAAGTTCAGTCAAATGACTTCTTTGAATCTTGATATTTCATGTTGTTCAAATAATTGACTTGAGCTTGTCTGACGGGAGCAGCTAGAACTTATAATAATTGCAAGACCCTAATGTGAAGGTTGTTAAAGAACACTTGTACTCTGTGTCCTCGTCTCGTGTCCTCACAGCCGTCACGTGTCATAGCCCTCGTCCACCAAGCTTCCCTCCTATTCTATCCTGGATTAAAATTATTTAAAGTATTATTAAACGAATAGTTAAAACACTATCAATATTTAAAACAAAATCGTAGCAATTTGAAATTTAAAAAGCACGCACAAATCAGCTCAGATAGTAAGTGGAATCCATCGTAAGGCAGGGGTCTACTGTATGTCCATTACTGGAGCATCTAACCCACATTCGTTTATTACCCACTCATTACTGACCCTATCCATCCTACTATTGCCGCAAACAATCCTCTAATAACTCATACCCATGGCATTTAGTCTACTTTTATGTCTATCCTGACATACCCATGTTTCACTGCTATACAACAAAGTGGGGAGAAGTACACTTTTGTACATGGCAATTTTCGCTTCCTTAGACAGGCACTCATTCTTTGATTTGCTCCACGTGCTACCTACCACTTTACCTCCAGCATTTGCATCTCTCTTTAACCCCTAATCTATCTGTCCCTCTTTTGTAAACGTCTTACCTAAGTACACAAAATCATCTACTTGTTCAATTACTTTGCCATTCGCCCTCATCATACACTTATTCTCCCCATTATCCTTATCAAAAACTACTACTTAAGTCTTGCACTCATGTACCCTAAATTCCATTCTCTGTTGATTCACAAATCTTATCTTGGAGCTTCTGTAATCCCTGTTGGCTCTCTGAGATCAAAACAGCATCATCCGCGTATAGTAGAACCCGCACGTTTACATTTCCAATCAGAAGACTGTCGTTTTCACTACATGCATCTCTAACACATTTATCCATAAATACGTTAAACAGCCATGGTGACATTGTGCATCCTTGCTTTACGCCCTGTTTTATTACAAACGAATCACTCAGAACCCCGTTAACTCTCACACTTGCCTTACTATTATCATACATCGCATCATAACATTCAATAACTGCTCACTCACTCCTTAGTCCTTCAAAACCTTCCGCAAGTTCTTTCTATTTACTCTGTCATATGCCTTCTCTTTATCAACAACCGCACAATACACCTTCTTTCGGACGCTCATACATTTTTCTCTCACTTGCTGAAGCACGAAAAGCTGGTCTCTACATCCTCTCCCAGGCATAAACCCACACTGCACACCCCATATTCTGTCAGAAGTAATATTCCTCACTCTTTCCATTAAAATTTTGCTGTACACTTTTCCCGGAATTCTTAATAAACTAATGGCCTGATAATTATTATATTCGGTCTTTCCTCCATTCCCTTTGTACAATGGAACGATGATTGCATTCTTCCAATCCACTGGAACAACAGAAGCCTGTAAGCAAAAATTATATAGTCCACACAGCCGACAAATGAGTAAATTACACCCACACTTCAACATCTCACTTGATATACTATCTACGCCAGCAGCCTTTCCATTTTTCAATACTCACAATGCCGTTATGACCTCATTCTCACTGATCTCCTTTTCCATCACCATATTCTCGTATACTACTTCGCAAGGCTCACCCTCAGTGCCTGCAACATTATTGTACATCTTCAAAATACTGCCTCCAGCAGTCCCTGATATTGCTCTCATCCCACACAATCTCTCCGCTTTTGTTCTTTAAGGCATTCCCTATCATTAATTATGATTGAGGTGCTCTGACTGTTGTAGTAGGCTTGGTGTGCTATCTTAGGGTCATTTGGTACTTCAAGTCAATATGGGCCTGCCTGCCCAACACCTGATCCAAGTTTGATTTCCATGACTTCTGATATATGCATTAACATCCCACGTGCTGAAACTTGTCATCTACTAATTATCCTAATGTAACCAAGAACAGTAGGCTGATGTATTCATTTTTGATTTTAATGTGTCAGTTGAATTGTCATCAGTGCAATGCTGCATTTTCTTGCCGAAGAGTGATAATAGTTAATAATTAGAAAAAACACTTCACTTTAAGTGATTAATTTGCAATTTACATCCACTTTTTACCTCTTTACCGACTAAAATATGACATTTGAATGCTGTTATTCATACAAATGTCTAAACTAGTGCTAGAAAAACTGGTGAAAATCGAATTTGCAAGAAATGGTGGCAATGATAACATTTCTTAATTTGTTTTGATTGGAAAGTGCTAATATTTGTCTTATTTGCCTTTTTTGTAGATTTTGACTTGAAGTACTTCTGGGCCTGGAGTGATTTCCAATCATATGTAGACTGTATTCTGGTACTGTCGATCATTGTTGGCATGTTAACATACTTCATGCTCGATATCTCTATATATGTAGAAGGATTGGGATTAATTGCCGTCCTAACAGAAGCCATGCTGGGCATGCCCCAGCTTTATCGCAATTATATTTCGAAGTCCACCAAAGGAATGAGGTGAGTTGATTCTGTTACCATAGTACTTGCAATGGTGGTACATTTTGCCTTAGCCTGTTCAGGGGTGTATGATATGGATCTGCCCTAAATTCTTGAATCATACTGGTAATTCCAAGTAAGCACAGGGATGGGTTTATCCCAGGCAGAATTAGATACACCTGGGATGCACATATCTTCCACTTAATATATCCCTGACTTCCATGATTTTAAGTGCTGGCCCAATCAATTTCAACACACTTTCATTTTAAAAGTAATATGTATGCAAAAGAAGTGTTAGCCGCTGTTTCAGATCCAAACAATTATAACATTAATTGTGTAGAGTTATTCAAAATATGGCAAAATCATTTTTAGTGTATTAATGAACTAACACATGGCAAAATAATGACTTTGGTGGTTCTTGCATAAAAGATAGATGTGTATCCACACACAATCCACTTTCCCTGGGTCGCACGGTCTCGTGCTTCAAGGGCCCGGTTTGGGCATATGTGCTCGGCTTAATCCGAGTCTGTACCTCTTCCCCCTAGGAAGGGTGAGAGGGAGGGCGGAAGGGTTCAATTGTTTCCAGATGTAGAGAACAAAGCAGGAAGGATGCTGGACTGCATTCTGCTGCTGTATTCTCAGAGTCCTCCGGAAATTTTAACAGCGGCAACCACCGAATTTGTGCTTCTCGAAGCTAGTTTACTTACAATACAGCACACGTAAGCCAGATTGTTTTCCTCCTTTTTGTCATCGCAAATATCACACGCTAGGTAAGTGACATTATTTCAGTTAATCACTGCCGTACAATGATTTTGAATGAGGATATTTTTGACTGGAAGATTGAAAGGAAATATTGGTTACTATTTTTATTTGACTAAGCTCGTCCGATTAATTTTGTATGAGTAAAGAACACTTTGATAGGATATCTTATTTTTATTTTATGTGCATTTTCTAGGAGCGACCTCTGTGAAGTTGGCGAGTCGTATTGTATCTGTTGTCAGCAGTATATTTCCAATGCATTTGTTTTCTTCACTGGTAGGCAATTTAAATGGAAATGAAAACTGCAGTAGCTGTTTTGTAGTGCTTTTTTGGTGAGAATGCTAGTACTACCGGTGAAGCCAGGCTATATTTAAGGAGCATCCACAAAGTAATATTTAACTAAATTGTACAAACCTGTGGTCTCGCCATTCCATTGTAATAGCTCGTAAAAGGACCAGTAGGTGGAAGCACGAAAGGAATTTTGCTCTCGTAGTTTATTGAATGTTCACCTTGTGACGCTGTAATCGCCAGCCATCATTTGTGTGATAGCGCCTTTCATTGGTCTCCATTCAGCCAATAAGATTGCTAGGGATGAGCTTATCTCTTTATATGCAGAAATTCATCCATCATTTCGTCATGTTTAAGCGTGGAGTCCTCAATGTTTATCCTTACACAAGAGATAACCAATAGATGAGTAGGGCTAGGCTTGTCACGATTTCCTTGGATATTATCTGCATATTAGGAGATATGTCTCTTCATGTGCCGGCTGGGTTATAATTTGGAGTGGTATTTCTCAGTAAAAAATCATTAACACATTATTGTTTGTGGTCTTGGACAAGGTCAGCCAACAGTTGAAATCAATTTTGCTTTATAATTCTCAGCAATAATAACTTATGATACAAAGATGGCTTTGTAGACCGATGGGCATCATTTTGCTTGATTTCAGTGGATCAACTATTGATATATGTTGTTATTTTCTGATTACGAGGGGAGCAGATACATACATAGAGGATACACTTTAATAACTTTTTATTAAAGAACTTTCTTTTCTCTTTAGAAGACGTGTGATGACTTCCAAAACAATCAACAAACAATTAACTGAAAAAACAGTGCAGGAACAAACAAAAGAATACAGAAAACATACACATTCAGAATTATGAGAAATTATCCTCAGTTCAACACTCCTCAATTTCTCATTACAGGTCATTACATACAGGTGTGTTTTATTACATACAGTTTTTTTAAACAATTTCTTATAATACTCCGATCATGGATCACACTTTAAATTATTCAGTTATATTTATTTTTCTTGTAGACCTAGTTCAGATCTGTGCTTTGCAAATGCTGCGAGAGGCGAACCTGTAGTGAAGATATCAGCTGTTTGACAATCCTTTGGAATACACACAAATTTTAAAACTTGCTGTAAAACAAGATCTCTCACTAAATTATATTTAATGTCAACATGTTTTAGTCTTTTCTGATCCCATTTAACCCTCTCCTTCCTAACCTGCACAAAACCGGCCATAAACAATTCCCCGTCACGCACGAAATTTTTAAATACCCTATTGCCCCACTAGTAGACCTATTGAAAGATCGAAGGCTTTCCCGGCGTATGGTATCGAGGAAGTCAATGCGGGTTTTCCACCGGGTCAGGTTGTCCATGTCTGCCGACGTTTCGATGACCGAGTTGCTCATCGTCTTCATGCCCTGAAGACGATGAGCAACTCGGTCATCGAAACGTCGGCAGACATGGACAACCTGACCCGGTGGAAAACCCGCATTGACTTCCTCGATAGTAGACCTATTTTTTCCACGATGAGGAACTTAACGGACATTACTTCATTTAACTTAAAATAACTTGAAATATGATGAAGTGTTTTATTTAAAAAATTGAATATGTTTTAATAAAATATTAATTTATTAAAACAAAGTTGTCTTACCTATATTGCATTTAATTCCCCACTTCCAATCCATTTTCTCGGTGATGTTGAAGATAGCATCCTAATTTGGACAGAGGTAAATTGCAGCCTCTGCACTTCCATGACGTTTCTATGCACCGTCCAGCAGAAGTTCTTCTTTTTCTTGAGCTGCAGTAGGCACACCCTTTTTTTCTCCCCTCGATCTTTGTAAGAGAGTGCTGCTGTCTCGGTGAAAATGTGCCCACCGGAAGGATTCTTTTACACCCTATTACTTTGCGGGAGGTGAATTTCCCTATCATTTGCCTATAAAGTGCTGAACAGAAAATTCTTCTGTGTTACTCCATGCCTACTATTTGAGGGTGAATTGGTTTCTTTATACAGTGTAAAACTGTTCACTATAGCCGTGTTCACCACAAAGGCAAATAAATATTTCCACCACTTTTTCGTTTTCCTACCTAAGTCGTGGTAGCACCTTCTCTGATCAGCTCTGTCAACACCACCCATGTAGTTGGTGTACAATGCAATTGACTGTGGACAGGAGACCATAGTCTGTTTGTTCCCTGTTCCTGTTTTTCTTGGTACATAGACTATATTATATATATTATTCTTGGGATTGCAAATGGTTTGAAGGACACAAATATCCCGATTACCATGCCAAGCCATAGCAGTAACTTTTCCGCTCTGTAAATTTGGACTCTCTCCTCTTTGGAGTTTTAGTTTTTTTGGATATTTTAATTCCGCCGGTCATTCTTAACGAGATGGTCATGTAGTAGCGCATGCATATGTGCTATTCGTAAGTAATAATTCCATGAGTGTCACACTTGAAAAAAAGCTTTCAAAATGCACGTGATGATTGTTTACTAAATAGTTTTTCATTAAATTCATTACAACTTGCATCCCAAGAAACATTTCATGATCTCTTTTTTCCCTAAGTATACATTTCCTTGAAGGACCTAACCATGGGAGCTTGCTAAAACCCAAACTTTAAAACCCCACTTCATTGGCTTTCCTTGGATGTATTGTTTTATGTTGTGACGTCCTTTAAAAGCAACCATTGCTTCATCAACACTTAACTCCTGACCTGGTTTATATTGTAGGTGAAAAGTTTCCATTACCTCAAGAACGGCCTAATTTTTTCCAATACGTCAAAACCCTCCTCTCCCTGCTTTTTTTCGTGAGTTATATCACTTATGTGGAAATATTTTGAAATTTTTTTGTATCTACCAAAGGTCATACAATTGAGCAGTCAATATCTTGACTATGCCAGTAATCCCTACTTTCAGGTAATGTATGCTACCATTTCATCATAAGCAAAATAAATTATTATTATTACGTAACATCTACCCAGTCTTTGTCGACCTTTCCTGTGGAACGTTGGAAATGTTGTGCGTATTTGTTTGTATTCTTGACAATGCCACAACAAAAATCTTCCCCCCCCCCCCCCCCCCCCCCCCCCCCCCCCCGCCCACACCCCCTTAGCATATATTTTAGGAAGGAAAATTCATTGTCGCCTATCGCCAAATCATGTATAGGCCCTCTGTCTTCTTGGAACTCAGGTGGTTCTTTAAAAATCAGGGTGTCTCTCCATGAGCCTTGCATCTGAATACAGTGAAACCTGTATTAAGCGACCACTGACGGTTCCCGTGAAAATTGGTCGTTAAGAGGGGTGGTCGTTCAAGAGGGGTACGGGTGCCTGAATGGATTGTTTTTCTTTCAGCGTAAGTGTGAGCAGGCACTTAAACTTAAAAATATTGAGAAACTACCGAGGTTAAGATTTACTGAAGGCTACACTAATCGTATTTGCTTTATTGTTATTTGTGAATTTCTAAGAAATTTCATACGTAGAGTAATTTTATTAATATTACATATGTTTGCACTGCATAATTATATTGCACAGGAATCTTATTACGAAATACAATGTACAATAGAGATGATTACATGATATTCACGAAAATGCTATTTATAAATCAATATTATATGATTGCACCAACATACAATACATAGTAGGCATTTTACTGAATTTGGAAAAAAAATATTATCACTCTGACTTATAAGGTTAGAACATATCGTAGTATGGGACATGCAAGGGATAGAAATAAACGGTCTGAAATCCGTCGGAACTGTTACATAAATCAACGATTATAATAAAAATGGAAGCTCTGAAATTGGATCCTGACTGCGCACACTTAAAACATTACAAAAATAATCAATGTCTTCTTACTACTGATGCTGCTCACTTTTAAGCGAAAAAAACTTTCGTATAGAAGTTTGCTTTAGGCCTTTGCACTTTTGTTTTGCAATTTATTTTCGTTCTGTAAATAGTTCGTTTTTTTTCTTTCCGTGGAAATTGACACTTTTCACTGAATTATGACACCTCTCTATAATTTGAGGTGCTTCCTGAGCACTGAAATTCGATTCTTCGGTTGATTTTATTGTATCTGAATCATCTTCATCTTCAAATATGGTTCCTTATAAAACAACGCCACCGGAAAAGAGATACGAAAAAATGTGAGTAATGGACAAACTTGCATTGAAACATTGGAATAAATTATGCCATTTGGTCATAAAATTCTTACCTGTTGCTTCTTTTCGTATGGAGTCCTCCCAATCACCGCTGAAGTCATCATAGCAATCGGTGCGGTTTTCCTCCTCAGTCACCGTTTGGCTGTACTCAAACCCTGCAGCTCGAGCCAATATTTCCACATCATCTGATGGTATCTCTTCGAATTCCTCTTCACTGACAGGGCCAAAAAAACCACACTGTTGAAAACACCTCACAATTGTTTTGCATTCAGCATCTTTCCATGTAGAATGCACCTATGACACAACGTCACTCACTGTTATCCTCTTCGCTAAATCTGACGCAGTGGCAACTTCATCCATCCGTTCAATCAAATGTTGCATCGTCCGCTTTCTGTCTTTTAATTTGAATGTCTGGATAATGCCTTGGTCTAGATGTTGTAATTTTGATGTGTTATTGGGTGGAAAAAACTGCAACTGGACGTTGGTCAACTTGATGTGACCGGCGTGACACGTAGCATTGTCAAGAAACAAGAGTATGTTGCGATTTTGCTGCCTCATCTTTTTATCAAACCTCCTAAGCCAATTATTCAGAAATCATTGAAGTCATCCAAGCCTTATAGTTCGAATACTAAGATACACCCAACTTGGTCATACCTGTGTTCTTGAATCATCTCGGCCGAAGAGACTTCCCTATCACCAGAGGTGCCTCTTATTCTCCATCAGTGCTCACACAAAAGCCTACAGTTGATCGTTCTTTGGCCAGCTTTCCACCCTTACACTGCTCTGTCGTAAGTGTCAGAGATTTAGATGGCAAAGAACAGACAATCGATGGAAGTCTAACCTTCCAATCACAGCACACTTCCTCACTTACGTCTCCAGATTCACCAGATACTCCACGGAAGGTAATGGTATGTCGTACACGAAATCGTTCAAGCCAGCCATTGCTAGCCACGAAATCTTCATCACTGAATTCAGCAGCAAACTGCAAGGCCTTCTCCTTTATTAAAGCACCACTGATCGGAATATTTTTTGACCGTGCCACTTTGAATCACTCAAAAACTGCAGAGTTGATTGCTTCGTACTTTTCTTGACGCTTTCTTTTCACTCCTCTGTTCCGGTCGCTATTGTGCCACTCCTTCAAAATATCGCCCCTAGATTTTAAAATTCCGTTTATTTGGGCTTTTCCACACTTGAACAAATCTGCTAACCTCCTCGCATATGTTCCTTTATCTCGTTCTTCGATAACTCAAACTCTATCCTCTAAACTCAAACAAATTCTCTTTGACATCTTTTACTCGGAGATCGTCTATATACTGTCACTCATAGCGAACTGCAACGATTAAAATATGAAATGACAGTGTTGCCCACGAAACGACTCGCTGGCTCATTCTTCACTAATGTTTTAGCGTACAAAATGCACAAAATAGAACCCCTGTAGAGAGGGTGAAGCTCACGGATCCTTTCCGCGAAGGGAAGCCTGCCGTAAGGAGGGGGTCATTATCCTCAACGATCATATTGTTCTGGTGGGTGCAGGTACACATAGACTGGCATAGTAGACTGATCCTATTCCCAGAATCTGGGAAAACCTCATGTTTTGGTCGCCTAAGAGAGGGAAATTCCCGTCGAAGTAGTGGTCGTTGGTCGGGGTGGTCTTTGAATGGGGGTAATAAATACATCGACAATACGGGCATTACAATCGGTTCCGAAGAAGACCGGTCGTTAAGAGGGGTTTCACTTTATCACCTTGAAAATCACTCGTACTTGAGGTAACTTCATCCTCCAGTTCCACTTCACTTGAATTTTCACTATCATTGAATCCTTTTTCTCCATTTAAACAACTAGAACTATCTGAATCACTCGAAAAATCACTTCTGCTGCGATAGTATCCTCACTCAAAGAAGCCATGGTCAGAACTGAGGGGCATTGGGGAAGATGGTTTTCTTTTCACATGAGCTGTGCTTCGCCTTCTTGCCATACGAACCTCACGACCCCCGAAACTCACGCGATCCGCCATTCTGACCGCTCCCCCACAATTTCAGCGATCTCCGGTAGGATAACACTTCTGACACCACTTGTTAGTCTCTCGTGCCTTCTGGGTCTCTCGTCTAATGTGCCTTCCGTGTCATATTAATTATACACTTACACAAGATTCATTTTCAAGACTTAAGCTGTGAGGATTTCTACAACCTGCGATGAAGCAATTCAAAGCTCTCAAGAGATATTTCTACAGAAATATAATGCAAATGCCCGACTTCTATACTGTGTGCTGGAAATACTACCTGGAATTCGGGGCTCTGATTGAGATAAGTAATTTTTGAACCTTGATTTCTTGTAAACTAGGTATAGGAGTCAATTATCAATCGTCATGCCAGTAGAAATACTTCTTTTCTGTCGACTGATATGAAGAAAGCAATTGCAAATGCCTGGCTACTTTACCGTGGGCTGGAAATACTACCGTTTGTGAAGGTCCCTCCTGAATACTTGGTTTCTGAGGCTAAAAACTAGGTGACCTAAGTATCCCAGCTCATTAACTTCGGTATGTTAATGCAGTTGATATTTCTCTTTACATAGACATAGATTAATCTATGCAAATGCCCGGCTTTCATACCGTATGGTGGTGTGTTTTCTCGATGCCTTATTGTGTGCTGTCAGCGTGTGCCAATTTCATGCCGCCAGTTTAATGGGGTAGTTTCCATTGGTTTTTTGTGAAAAACAATTCCCAACAAGTAGGCACTGCTGCAGTTTTATGATTATTACAACAATTCAATACTCTATGTGAAATAGATGAATGAAAATAATGTTGTTTTAACGAATCAGAGACAACTCATGTCATGACTTTTCATGCACATCATATTCTCTTGCCGTGATGAAGTTGTCATAAACTTTATTCCTTCTTGCCTTTTGCAAACCGTGGCTGGCATACATTTTAATCTCTAAGATTTTCCCGATACAAACATTTTGGGTCGAACTTGCAGAAAGTTTGCATGAAGCCTGCTGCTGCAAAGCTGTACACAAGGTGTGGGCATGTTTACAGCAGAAAACTACGGTACGTAAATATAGCCTTAATGGTAAGATTCATTTCAATTCATTCGAATCAATTTTCAACTGATTTATGCAGGACATGAGTAGTAAGATAGCATAGTTTGCCCGGCATAAACTCTCTGAAACATTTACATAAAATTATTTGGTTAATTGATTAACTGCTCCTTAGTACGTAGAAATGCGATACATTGTATCATTTATTAAAATTGAAGAAAACAATTTATAGTGGTGCAAAACCTTTTAAATACAAATGAAGCCCGTACTGAGCAGCAATTGTCAATGATATTTACCTGCTTTCTTCAACTTACATTCACGACAAACACACCCTGGATTATTTTGGCACAATGATGAGATTCTCTCATTACAGTTGTATCAAAGAATTAAATAAGTAATGTTTCATTCCAGAACAAAAACAAAAAAAAGTATTTTTAATGAAGAATGGTGTGTAGTGGTGGTTCTTGTGGACAGAGCACTCTGAGTGGTTAGTTTGTCAACTTGCCAAGCATAGCGCCACAGTACGATATTCATGGTATTCTAGTATTCGCAGATGGTATTCACCCATCTCTAGTTTTTATCTGTGTGTATGAAGAGTCATTTATGAGGGGTTTATTTTCTTAGTAGCACACATCCTGTTCTTCAGACATTTCCAGAGTTTTATTGCATAAAATTTGGTCTCCCTAGCTTTGACTTCATTTTACCCTCATCATGTCTCAAGTGTATTTAAAGGTTATACAAGAACCCCTGCAGCCACTAGAGTTTATGTTTATACTATAATCCTAATATTACTTGTTTCATTCATTCTAACTTTCTAGTCAGGGATGCTACTGTCTCCAGTGCTTTTTTTCATTGCTTTTTGTGAAAAAGATTTTGGTTTTTATTATAAGAACTGATTTCTTGGAATGTTTGGATATTTAATTGTTATAAATTCTTGTTAAACTGCATCCCTCAGTGTGAAGATGGTGCTTATGTGGACAATGGGTGATATTTTCAAGACATTCTACTTTTTACAAAGGAATGCCCCAAGACAATTCGCTTTTTGTGGAGCTCTCCAAGTTGGTGTTGACTTTTGCATTCTTATTCAAGTGGTGACATATGGTGCACCTTATCGCCGAGCCAGAAAAATTCAAGCATCGCTCTGACAGTGGCCAATGAGTCAAAGTGCCTTTTGGACATTCCTTGGAATTTTTTTAGTGTGATAATCAATCAAAAACTGAGATATTTGAAGTGATCCACCCCAGTCCTATGAGTCCTGTATTTTCTATAAAAATATTGGGAAAATGGTGGCTTTATCGGTGTTCTACAATGACAAAGGTATGAAGGCTGTGGTTATTGTGACTACTTTTTTAATTGTGATTTTTGCTTGTTTGGGGAAGTTGTAATTCATTGCTCATAATTGCGCATTGAGAGAGGAATGCCATTGCTTATGTTTTGATATTCATACAGTATGTTGTCTGGTGAAGCTTCCCTTGGCTTTCAGATAAAGTTTTTACATTTATATCTTTTTTTGGAGGTGTGTTATAAATATATCATCTTCAAAAAATGAAATTTGCCCTTGGACAAGAGTTATGTACAATTTAAAGTAATTTATTTTACACGAAATGTCAAAAAGTAATATATGCATTGAGAGCTATTTATTTTACTTGAAGTATTATTAGGCATGTTGTATTATTTTGCCAATTGACAAGCTCTGATTACAAATGGCTGGTGGCCAGGGGTGGCACAAGAGATGGAGGAGTGGCTGGGCAGCTAGACTTCAGCCTGTGAGCCGAGGGGGGGACCGTGAGGTGGAATGAGTTCGAACAAGTACTATATTCACGATGCACGGTTTCACTGTCTTCAGCCCTTTTTATCCAAGATTTATGCTAATTCTGCGATTACCTGTGGTCCACGATTAAAATGCTTATAATTCCCAACGGCAATAGATTTTCCTGGCATATATATAGCTTTCACAAAGAAAGTCTCAAGTGAAATTGTTGCCTACTTTAATTTTTAGGCCATGGAAACTAAAAAAGCAAGGTGCCACTGTCAATTCTGGCTCGTACCAAGAATTGAGACATGTAAACAAATGCAGGTGGAGATGGTAGATACAGACTAAGCCCACTGCTATTAGATCACCCCCAGTTGATTTCACCTGAATAAATGGACATTTTTGTGTGGTGGTTTCCTGCGCCAAGGCGTAGGGAAACTCCTTGCCTGCTCAAATGACTCCTTCCCTCGAGGCTCAAATCAGCTTCATTTTACGTCACTATTAGATTATATAACTGGCTCCAATCGAAGCAAGTAAAAGTGACGAAGAAAATGTGGTAAATCCAAAAGTTTTTCCTCCGAAAGAAGGCATTTCTGTTGATTCTCCAGGTATTGTGAGTAACATAAACAAAAAGACTACCACGAAAGAATCACTGGTGTTTTGTTTATCAAAAATAAGTTAGTTACTTGTAGCATTCCTGTTGCATGTACTGCCTACTTTTTGCTCCACTTATTACCATGGCGATTATTCACAAATCTCAGACTTATTAAAAACCACCTAAGAATCTCAATGTCTTGACTGAGACTTATTTGACTTAGTTTATGCAGCTTAGCGTTCCATCTAAGAGTAGAAAATGAAATTGCAAGATCCATCAATGTTAAGGAAATCATCGGGACTGTAGCACCAATATATATGCTGTAAGATGTAGGAAATTTTATACTAGCTGGGTGTAATCCATCATATATATGGGAAGATGGAGCAAAGGTCTAAGGAGGCAGTGCACAAGTCGATGTAAGTCAAGGGAATATATATGTTTGGTTTTTTAACATTCTTTGGCGCTATCTGATGCTCAACTGCCAATGCATTTATCTTCAGGCCATCTGGCAACTGCTGTTCTCATATTGCCTTTTCTATGCTTTCTCTCCAACTAATTCTGGGCCTGCCTCTTTTTTTCTACCTTGTGGATTCCACTTTGAAATTTAATGTCATCGACTGTCGTGTGGGTGACTCCCATTATGTTTCTTCTTCTCTCATTAGTGATTCTTTCCCGTCAGGATGTACCCGCAGATCGTCTCCAGTAATCCATCTCCGCAACATTAAGCATTTATTTTGTTTTCTCCTTCATCTGCCATATCTCACTACCATGTATAACAATGCTTCGTTCTGTTGAAGAATATATTCTTTTTTTATAGCTTTGGATATCCTTTGGTCCCAGAAAGTGCTATTCAACGTGGATATTGCCCTTTTCCTTGCAAATTCATTGCCTCATCTGTAATCGTGGCAGTGTTGTATTTGCTGTCCACCTCCCAGTCTCTGTTCTTTCTCTTGTGCTCCTCCAATGCACATATTTCGAGTCTCTCTGATATTAGTTTCCAGACCCCAATTTTTGTATTCTTCAATTAGCTTACGTGCTATGTAAGATAAGTCATTGTGGTCCTGGGCTATCAGTATTGGATCATCTGCAAAGCACAAGGAATGTATAGCGCTAGTACTGTTCAAAGGAATACCCATTCCTCTTTATTTAATTTACCATTTTGCAAGTATTTGTTCCAAGTGTATCTTGAATAATGTGAGGGGAGATGCAGCAACCCCATTTTAAGCCCTTTGTAATTGTCAATTCCTCTGATGTTCTTATGCTTATTTTTATTTTTGCTGTAGTATTATTGTATAGCATTTTCATAGCTTTGATAAGGTTCATGTTCACATTTACATTATCTAAGCTTTTCTGTAGTCAGCTGAGAGGAATACTGTCGTGCGCTTTCTCCAAATGGAAGTGTAGTAGGTGGCTCTCCTGGTTGACTGTCATCCTTTTCTCAATTTTCTGAGTGACACAAAATAGATGGTCAATGGTGGATCTTCCAGCCCTAAAACCTGCATGCTCTTCTATCTCGAAATCTGTATAACTGTCTTCAAATTTAATTTTCAAAAATTTCCATATATTCTTCTGGTTGTGCCGGTGACTGATACCCTCCTATAATTTTTACCTTTGTCTTTCTTACCATTTTTGTCTAAGACTCATATTAAAGACATTCTCCATTCTTTTGGGACCTCTGCTGCGTCCATACACTTGAGTCTCGTCATTCCATCTTTTCATGGTGGATATCCTGAAAATCGGAAGAATCAACCTCCATCTATGTCGCGCGGAAATCTACATCTGGACAACTAACTTTTCATTTCTTTCAATGAGTAAAACATTAGGCAATCGAGCGTCTTTACAAAATTTTCACACAGTTTAGACTACGCCTCAGAAGCTTCATAGCGCATTTTTCTGTCATTTTTTAACAAGAGAACTCGTAACTCTGGCGTGAGCGATGTATTACGATACCAGTAATATTGATTTATGCATACACTAAGGTAGTGTGTGTCTTGCATGATCATTTGCACTGGAGATAGAAATTAGAAGAATATATTTTTGATAGAAGGAGATCATATGCTCTGTGTCAGGCATAATATATGTACCTATATTAAGCTAAGACAGTGAAAAGAAGATTCTTTCGTGGATTCTATGCCATGCATGCATGTTATCTATTTTGTACAAAAAATTACATTCCCGATAATTTCGCAAAATAACAATCATTATTATCCCTTGGATGCAGATTATAAGTGCGTGGTTATTCCCGAGATGATGGAGCTGAAAGAAGGGCTTCCTTATAGAAGAGTCCAGCTAAATGTGTACCTCTTTTCAAAAGTATATTGTACAAGCCACGCACTTCAACGGTGAAGGTGAGATAGCTCCTTTTACACTTAATTGGCTGCTAACGATTCTAACATTATAAATCAATAATTTTCATTTTTCATTCTACTATGCGAAAGCTTCATTTGTAATTCTATTCGGATTAGGTCGCAAGCTCTTCATTCATTAAATCTCAGACTTCATATAAAGATTCGATATTGAATTAACATGTGGGATATTTTTGCTCTGCTTATGATCAAGCAGGGAGACTTTCGTCCAAGTATTACAGCTCCAGGTCAGGCCACGCACCAAGCTGAAATCTGCTGTCTTTCCCTCCGATTCCCGTCGTTGGGGGGGGGGGGGGTTTACTCCATTCACCCTCTCTTGAAAACAGCTGCGAGACCCATGTCCTCAGGAGTGTCTTACGTCACTAGCGAGGTTGATCTAGCTGGAAGTCAAGGCCAATCGAAGCGCACGAAGAATAAACATTGAATGAATTATCGGCCAATGCCGAATAGTCACGTCTTGTCTTTCTCCTCCCTCTTACCTAAATCGGCTGCGTCGGCAGACAGGGAGGACATGACTCTGGAGAGTGGGGGCTTTTATCATGAGTCAAGATATCCCCACAAAACAATATTTTGGTTGTGTTAGACCCATTGGCGTGCACAGATTCCTTGAGAGTGTGGGGGGGGAGGGGAAGGGGAACCTATTTAAGGTCCCAAGAGTTGGTATGGGGGGTCTGCAGAGTCAGCTGGGGACATCGCACCCTGACCTATGGTTGAGCAGGTGGGAGGAGGGGGGACACGAAGGAGCCTGATCTTCTGGAGGGCCGGCAGGGTGGGCTTATGTGTGAGGGGGGGATGGCTCATGGCCACCCACCCGTGGAGAGGGTGGGCTCAAGCAGGGAAGGGGGTCACTTGAGGGAGAAATATGGCCGGTGTGGGAGGGAAGGGAAGCGTTGGACAGGTTCGCCACAAGTGAGAAAGAAAGGTGATGGGGGAGAGTAAGATGAGGTTTCGAAGCAGCGGAGTTGGAGATTCCTGGTGGGGAAAAAGAATATGGGAATGGGCGGGCATTTCCATTTCGCATTTCCTTAATTTCCGATCCATAGCGACAATCTCAGAAAAGGGAGTCAGTGAATAATAAGTCAAGAGAAAATACGAATAAATGTTTATTATACATATAATTCAGTTCTTCTGTCGACAGAATCACTTCTGTAACAAAAAACTCAGTTATTTGTTTTTTTTACACTTTGCTACGCTCCATAGTCGCTTCCATAATGGCCTCTAATTAGGATAAGTGCAAACTGAACTGGGAGTCGACGTCATTAATAATTTGGAATTGATGTATCGAGAGCGAGCAAAACTTCGTTCTTTTTGGGAGAGATCAGGACTTGGTAATTTTCTTCTTCGTCGCTGCTTTCCTCACTGTGCCCTGCCATAGGCTCTTCCGTCACCGGCTGTAGCGTTCGATCTACGCAAGCTTAGAGGTCGTCATCCATCGACAAATAATCGCTGGGGAATGCAGCCAATGAACTGCCAACTTGTGACAAGTAATTTTGGAAATCAATTCCCAAACCTCTTATCTCGATAGGCATTTCATCCTGTACCTCTTCCTAAACATTAAAATTGACAAATAAATATTCGTTTCTGGCACCAACAGGACTTCATTCACGATTAAGGTAGTATTATTAGACTAACCTCAGGAACAAGATAATCAGGTACTGGAAAAGCCGCTCTCCGGCAAGTAATAAATGTTTTTGAGGATACCTCATTCCATGACTCCCTCCTCCACATATCTTCAGTGACACAATGGTGAATCAAGATTTGAAATAGCACAGCCAGCCAACGGAACACTTATAATCTTCGATTTTCTGACGTAAAGCAATTTCTTCCGCCTTCTGTTGAATGATCAGACCACTTACTGGAATATTCTGCTCACGACACTTGCAGGAAATGGCATAAAGTTCAATTTCAGTGAACTTAGCGCCGGGTAAATTTTTCCTTTACGGTGATACCCCCTCCTCCACTTTCTCTAGAATTTTAGTGTGGTTGGCGACGATTTTTGAAAGCGTTGACAATGACATCCCAAACTTTTCCGCCACAGCACTTTTGCTTAACTTATTTGATTCAACTTCTTGAATCATTTTCACATCCTCCTCCAACGATATTCTCTTTCTCTTTAGTTTTGATGGTTCCATGCCCGTGACTGTTAAAACACTCGGAACCCCTTTCCTCCCCTACACAAAGATGCCAGCCAATTGTTATCTTGTTTCCACAATGGCTAGGTGTCAACTTGCCCCCACACTCGATGTCCTTCGGGGGGAATCGTCCGATAACCAAATGAAAGCGACTCCAATTGGGCTAGGATGCTGATGAGGCTGCTTTCTGCCTACTCTCCGACGGCTTGACTTTAGGTTTCTCATAGAATGGTTTCACTTATCATCATCTTATTTATATCTCTAATGGAGAACTTGCAAGGTTTTTTTACAGCTGTTTTAACTCATACATCATATAGATAACCAAAAATGTTTCCTACATATTCTTTCCTTTCATCTGAGCGACCCATATTTATTGAACTACAGTCAATGGAAAAGATGATGTTGTTTCAAACGCTGCTTTTTGCGCGCCATTTTGGAAGTGATACGCGTGACGTCACACCTGCCGTTCACCGTACCACAGAGTATACTCTGTGACCGTACTAGACATACGAGATACCGGCGAATAGTTCGGCGAGTATCACCGTTCACTTACCGTTCATTTATCTTTAGCCTCGTGATATTTCGTTGAAATATTGCGTCTGAGTTTCGGAAAGTATATATGTATTTTGGTGTGCAATACTTTAACGATTTATTAGTGTTTCATCTGCATGGAAGTTTGTGCCAACTCAGATATCTGCCTATGAAGACGACGCTCTAGTGATGATGGAATACTTATAATGAGATGCGACATGTAGACATAGTCGGAAATACAAACCGTTAAATCACTTCGTTAATTATTTACTGTGATTTTCCTGATAAATTAATATATTATACGTTTGAAATTTCTACTGCAGTATTTCGACATTATTAGAAATGTGATCTTTTCGAAAAGTTCGATTGTAATTTTTTATTGCAGTTCCATGAGGAAGTATGACATTGATAGTGCAATGGGACGCGTTCGATAGGAAATATTGAAAAATGTATGCACAGTGAAGTGCAAAATATTGCCGGAACATAAAGTAACAGCAAAAAATTGTGAGTCTAGCCTTATGATCAGCGGATAGTCTCACGAGGAGACATCGCGAGACCTACGGTGAGGTGAGGTGACGCCAAAGATTATATTTTTTTGCGACTGGGGATAGATGTAGAAAAAGGGTCACCGCTTTTTCTACCATAGGCCCGGGTTCGCGAGAAAATTGTAGGTAACTCGAAAAATTTGGCTCATCTTCAATTCGTCGCATTAAGACATGTTCACACGATGCATGTCCTTGCAAGTATATACGTTGATAGATAGATGCATGGACAAATTATCCGTATCATAACAGGAGCTATTTTATGTCCACGAGTTCATGCATTGGCGCAATTTGGGGTGTAAATACGATGCAATTTTAATGGATAAGATTATGCATCTGCTCATGCGTAATTAACAACGGTTTTACGCTCGTAAAGTAATTATTTGCCGTGGTGGTGTGGGTTAAGGCATTGGGTGCACAGGACTCCAGTGTAGTACAGGATCGTGGCCATGCTGCGTAATTTATTTTTCGGTTTAATATGTTTCAGAAATAAAGTAGAATTCCCTATCCCGAACAGGTACGACCGTCACTGCATCATTCTTTACTTTCTAACTATTACTTGGATCTTCAACAAACCCTTCAAAGAGAGTACAACTAGTAGCAAATTTTGGGATTCTATAGTTCGCCTGGATTTACACTTAAGAGGTGGAAGGTGTGTCGCTGGCCGCACATTTTGTAATTCGAGGATACATTTTAGGGAAGAGAGAGAGCTCCGATCGGTCGTGAGTCTATTTGAAGAGTGTTAAAAATAGACAAAGATGTAATTTTTATGTTAGAGCGACGTATTCACTGTGAATTTCCTAGCAATTATACTCGAATGCTGATATTTGTCAATCAAATTTTCGCTCATCGTGAAGAATTTTCTGACATGAGAGAATTAATAACAGGGTATGTAAAAGCAGAGGTTGGAGAAGAGGTTCATTTAAAACGACGTATTTAACCCTTGACCACCTAGCATATATTTTTGTCACACAACCACCTATCATGGGTCTGTCAGACCTCAGAGTAAAATAATTCAATTTTATAAAAATTTGCGCAGAAAGGTTTGGTTATTAATTAATAGTCGGTTTAGGAGCATATTAAACTGTTTATTAAAAATAAAGGAACATGAAAATGGACATGATTTTTTGTTTAAACTCTGATAAGTGTAAATAACTCTTATTTTAACCTTACACACGCACATCTTTGAAAAATGAGATCCACAAAAATTATCACGTAGTATTGAAATTTCGTTGTAACTTTTTTGAAATGTTCAATGAACAATGAACCTATAAAAAAATTTAAATTCTAAATAAAATAAAAAATCAACAAAATTGCAAACTCTCAACTTCTCAGAGTTTTTCACGGCAGCGAAAACACAGCTTGTTTGAGCATTCGAGGCAAATTGGTGCTTTGCATTCGAAACACATGTATTGTTTTTTGCAGCTCTTAGTGTATGTGCGACTTTAACAATTTTTGCGAACCGCCAACTTTTCTTCTGTACTATTGCTTCTTGGACCAGCTGATAGAGTGGTCGCGTGTCTGTGGAGGATGCGTTGTATACCGTATTTACACGTTGCAATTTCACATTACCTTCACGGCGTTCCATGTGCGGTCTCGTCAACTGTTCAGCCAGTTTCTTCAAAAACTTGAACCTGCTTTCAATCTTTTGTCCTTGGCGCTGGATAGATAGATTCACAACGTAGCAATTTGAGGCAGAAATGTCAAGTAGCCGGTAAAATATTGCCAAGGGCCATCTGCGTGTGCGACGACCTGTAGAGTAATTTGAGCACCTTTGGTCGAGTAGATCCACACCAATTTTGGTTTGGTTGTAAAATAAGATTATCTCCGGTTTTTTGGTAGTTTCATCAACATTTGGCGTGTGGTGCATACTTGATAGTGTGATCACTGCTTTGTTTTGTTTTGGCACATATGATGATATAGTGAAATCTTTCGTAAACCCAAAAACTGTGGAATCAACGTTTCGATTACGAGCTGGCTTGAATTCTTGCGGAATTTCTTTTTGGTTTTTTCTCAAGGTTCCCACGCCTGTCAGCTGTTTCTTTTTCAATGTTTCTAGTAGCTCAAGAGAGGTATACCAGTTGTCAGTTGTTACGTTTCTATTAGATCCTTCGATGGGAGGAATGAGACGCATTACAGCTTGAGTGGGTTACTTCAGACCATCTTCAGACGCGGCGCCCGCGCGGGCAAAGCCGTCACCGTGGCAGCTCAGGTGTGTGGCTGCCCTAACAGAGGTCTCTCAGACCAGAGGTAGTATTTTTTTACTCACCTGTGATAAATGCACGAACAAGTCAATACAAAACTCGGGCGCCGAAATATTCATAGATCGTGCTCCAACTAATGCGCGATAGTATCATCATTTAGAGCCATTTTTAACTAAAACAATAAAATATAAATAATGAAAGAAAAATCACATAACCACCTAACATAGGTCTCTCAGACCCGAGGTAGAAGTTTTTTACTAACCTGTGACAAACTCGCGCACGTCCGACCCCGGCGAGCGGTTGCGCGACACTGAGGGGCGAGAGGAAAAGGTACAGCACGAACAAGTCAATACAAAACTAGGGCGCCGAAATATTTACGATTATTAAATCGTTGAGGTCACAGACAATTCATAATGGATTTTTATTTTTCATATCAATTTCAGTATTACATAAGATATTTCAACACTCAGAACTAAAGCTTTTCTGACGTCATACCTTTAAATTAGTAGAAACACTAGTTCTTGCTTAAGAAAACAATTTGCTCCTTTTCGTCAGGGTCAAGGGACCCCTAGTTTTTGATGAAACCAAAGATGCAGTATTGGTATAATGCTCAGAGAGTTACCGAACAAGGGGGTGCTATCTTATTAGTTTTGCTGTTTTTACTCTCTTGTATTATTTTAATATTCTGAAGGATCATCTGTCATCGGAATCACTGGTTTCATGACATAACTCATTAGTTCATACTCTGGTTTTGAAATGGGCTGTTTTCCTCCCAACAAAAGCACACTGGACAACTTTTTTTGGAAATGGGAGATTCCTCAATACTAGCATTCATTTTGTAGGTTCCTGCCGAGAGGATTGGTGTATTTCTTCATTTGTCTGGGACATCTGCCATGTTCATCGGGTGAGTAATGACAGTTTTGGTGGGATTATTACCTGCAAAACTGTTGTCAATGATCACCCAAGGATGTTGAAGAAGGCCCTGATAAATGAAGAAATTCAACTCTCTACGTCATCTATCATTTCTTAAGTCCTCAGATGTTACTCTTGTGCTTAAGGTTAGTTTGCTTCTGTTGAATCTTTTTGGCTTTTTCATGATAGTCTTAGGACATGAAGTCATTAACTTTAGAACCAATAGGTTTGGTAATAGCACAAGAAGATGAAATCTCAATTCCATCTAAACTTTAATGCAAGCTGAACTGAGGATTAATTGAAGGATTTAAACAATATTTTATTTATATAATTGACTTTCACAGCTAAACTGAAATATGAGAGAATGATATTGACTCTAGGAATGGTGTACTGTGCCATTCATATCATTACAACTTCACAATTGGCAATTTCTTTCAACTGATACTGGTGCATGTATAAGTGTATCAGCTCTCTCCTTGTTATTTCATGTAAGGCCTTATCAAGCCTTGTAAGTCTTTATAATTTTACTGTGTTGCTGGCCTTGATTTGAGCTGGTCCCCACCCATTTCAATACTCAATTTCTATTATGTAGTTGAATGATATAATAGCTCATGGCATTTTACAATATCTGGCAGTGGTGAATAAAACATAATCTGCCTGTACACTTTTTTCCACTCTATCCAAGAAAGCTGTGCATGAACTTTACCTCTTTGTGAAATATTTACACTTTACTGGTGATATTTTGACAGTAAAAATAAATTAAAGGCATTGAGGGAAGCTTCACTGTGCATATATCTTATTAACCCACACATTAAGTACATTTGTTTTTGATTTTTTTGCAATATTTACTCCTTTTGAAGTATTGTATTCGAATTCACTGTGAAGAAATGTATTCAAGATGATGATCAGGCTGGGTGAAGGTCAAGTTAACAGGGTACCTTGAAATTAAATTCAACTGAAAGTTGAATTTGATTTCAAAGTTACTGTTACCTTCCTTGCAGAAATACGTAGTCATTTGTGGGGAAGAAAAATAGAAGGAAATGTTTTTGTTAAATAAGAAATTTAAGAAAAGTAGACTTTTCTTTTTACTATAGAACATATTTCTAACATTCATTTTAGACAACAGATGTAGGTGTGGGGATATCAAAGATTAGACTTCTATGAAGTCTTACTACTGATATAAATTGTATTTCACTGGGTAACTAAATGGTGCTAAATTATGGTAATTAGCTACTCTTTGGAACCATACAATTAATTATTGTGCTCCTGAATGGAAGTGTTGATCTTTGGGTTGATCACTTTCCTTCTCAAAAGTTCTTTCCATGAAAATATTTTTTTTTTGTAATTGGTTGGCTGGCTGTCAGTTGTTACTAATTTTTCATCAATGCTTCGTTTGAAAAATCAAGAAATGCTCTTTGTAAATTCATCTGTTTGAAGGGATTGTTTTCATCTGTGATATTTCTTTCCCCTTTGTTCTTATTAATCTTGCCTTATTAGTTTTATCTGGCATATTCCGTGTGTATTTCAGGTTTCACCATTTAAGGAAACCATTCCTGGGTAAAAATATAAACTGATAATTCGAGATTTATTATAAATTAGATTAAGCATCACAAAATACATTTGATCATTTCAAACCTGTTTAAATTATACGATTCTCCTGACACAGCTATTGTCAAGCAATTAGAAAAGATTTTGTCAGAGAGTATGTATCCCACAGTTTGTTTTGTAATTTGCTAGAATATGATCATGGTACCAGTTCATAAAGTTTTTCCACAGTCAAGTGTTTGGTGAGTAAATATTTGATTATATCTAATTTTATATTTCACGTAGCTGAGAATGTGCCGCCTATGGTCAGAAAATAGCCCGACATTCATCCTTGTAAATTTTTGCTCAATTATTAGGTTCATGTTTTATAACTCCAGTAATTACCCTTTATCCCTGTTCTGTATTTTGAAGATCTCTTTGATTCTGGAAAAGTATTTTGTATGTCATCCAAGCTCAGTTATCTAACTCTGTACTTTTTAGTATGCACTTGTTGTAGCATATTTCTTTCTGTTCAGGTAAATTTTACTGTATTTTTACTTTGAAGGTGTAGATTGGCCAACTTGGAGGTATTTTAAAAAAAATTTTCTTACTCAGCTGATATGTAACTATCAATAAAACTTATCAGTCAAAAAGGGTAATTTTTATTAACCAGGTTTTGATGACTCTGGCCCATTGCATTGCGCCTCTCTCCTTTTCTGCTTCATGACTTACACTTCATGTAGTAGGGATTGGTTCTTGAGCCGTGAAATGGACTGAAGTGAAAGAGAGCCAGTGCTGAAATCCTTGGTGCTGGTACCTCATGCCTTGACGATTTTGCACCTCACATACTTGACGAGGATGTTCTACGCAAGCGAACGAATACCTCCATTATGCAATGTGGATGTTCCTGTGCAAAAGAACAAATGCCTCATACCGTATGCAATGTGGGGTGAAGGGAAGTGACCACCACTGAAACTAGAAATTCAGGTATGCTGTTACCCCTCGAAACCCTGATACCAGGTTTGAGGTTGTTTTTCCTGGCACGATGTGGATCCAGTACCCCAAATAAATGGCATAATGAATGCTGAATACACAATGGTATATTGAAGGAGGTTATGCTACCATATGCAGAGGAAGAGATGCTCCTCGAATGAGAATTCATTCAGAACAATGATCCGAAGCACATCACCGAAATATACCTCTTATGCTTTTTATTTAATATTTTATTGCATCCCCTCCTGCATCTAGCACTTCCTGAAGGCGGGTTCTCATTGAGCCAATCAGTTTTTTCGAATAGTCGAGGACGACGACCACGGGAATTCCATATCTCCCTTACGTGGGCATCCAGTTCTTCGACTGTCGTGATGTTGTCATCCACCCTCTCCTGTTCCATTATTCCCCAAACATTTTCAATGCGGTGACCGAGCTGGCCAGTTGACAACACCTATATTTTGATGCTGGGCGAAGAAATTCCGGGTCGCATTTTCTGTGTGAACCGGTGAAATGTCGTGCACGAATGCCACCGCCTCTCCTTCGGGCACTATCTCCGCTCCGTTTGGCAACGAATATTCCTCTAAAATGCGCGCATAGTTTAGCGGTATCATCATGGTCTGGGTCCTCACCAATGTCCGTGGACCAGCGGCGGTTATTGCTCCCCAGAAACTTACGGAGATGCGCCTGTTTTTATTGCTTCAAAGGTTAAATTAGAGTTAACCTAAAACATTTCGTCTTCTGAGAGGCTTCTGGGTTATAGGATTACCCCTTGACCAATTCAATAAATATCGTTCAATATGCGGCAGTCCACCTTGTTAGGGGTGGGCGCCAATGGTGTACCATTCCATCTTCGTCCGAACGGAACATTTTCTCATCGGAGAAAATGACAAGATCCCAATGTACTTGGGGCATGTCCAAATGCGCAGCTGCGAAATGCATACGTCGAGCTTTGTGCTCCTCGGTAAACAGTGGCTTCCTTGGCGGCTGTCGGTGGAAGAGTCTATCCAAGGCGACGCCTTACAGTGTCATTACTGCAGCCTATTTGCAGCTCCCTTGCAACCGAAGCGGCGCCTCCAGCTCACAGTGGCTCCTCCAGAAGGGCCTTTTGTCGTCATCCTCGATAGTTGTGCAGCGAGGTCTTCCACTTCTTGCTCGACTGCTGGGGTCCTACGCATTTTCTCTTGCTCGCATTCCTAATTTGCACTCCATTGACTACTCTGCGGATCTATGAGGAGTATACAAATGAACATAGGGAAAATATATAATCACTGCTTAGTCACTACATGAAAAGATGATTTTTAGTATTTTATCACTTTCAAAGGGGAAGATACGCGATGCATTTTTGTCGGAGTATTACTTACGTATGGGAAAGATGCTCTTCATAAAATTAAACTGCGTGATTTTAGCCAAACATTTTTCACTGCGAATATGTCAAAAGGTATTTAAGTGATTCATTAATTTACCTTATCCTTTAAGTGTTATCCTCCATCCTACACGTTGAACTGTTGAACTACACGGTTAATGTATTGCTCATAGCAAACATAGAAAATAATGCTGGGAAGGCTTCAAATACCGTTTTAGAGATGTTTTGAAGAACATTCCACACTTGTTTGGTCTCTCACTCAGATACTTAATCGGTATTTACAAGTTCGACAGGTAGAACGAAAGTCTAATTCCTAATAAAAATAATTTCCCTCTTTACTAAATCATTTCAAAGTAATTTAAAGGCGAATGTAGCATCAAGTAAGTTCACTAAATCGAGTAACTGACACAATCAGAGATCCGGTCTATTCCCTCCTTCATGAATAGCTTTTCATTGAGTGGTGAATTGGCGAATGAGTGGATATGAACACCAGACAATTGGCAGGACGTAGAAATCAAGTGGGGCCGAGTACTCGAGAATGGGAAGTAAATACCTCATTCGACGACCAAGGAGACCGCTCTGATTCTTTTACAAAGCCCGAATATGTGTTAAACTCACACACTCATGGTTGAGGTCAATATGCATTCCCTGGGCCTTCCGCGGATTCCTGCGAAGTTTTGGCTGCAATAAAGTCACATCGCGTATGTTAATTATAAAGGCACGAAAAGAGGCCACGCCAGGATTTGAACCCCAGGCATTCTTGGCCGCAGACGAACGCTCTCCCTCTAGGCTACTTCATCGATCAAGAGGAATCCGCGTCCAGTGGTTCTTACTACACAACGAAAAAAGGGAATTCTAATGTTTCCTTTGTAAACTGGACCAAATAAAATGTTCTGGATTTTTAAAATTAGTTTTCAGAAAGTAAATAATATTACGTTAGGAGGAATTTTGAAATTCAAGTGTTTGAGACGACCTGTATACACGAGGGCGGAAACTTACGTAGGGTTTTAAGGCATTGGAAATACTTATTAAAGAAAAATTTCCTCCACATAGAAACCATTCTATTCAACCAGATTTCCCATTCTTTAACTTGAAATTCATAGGATATTACGCCAAAATGTTAATTGTAATGCTTCATATTTCTCGGAAGTATTTTGAGGCCTATTCAAACGATGTTCATCCACAGCTATTCCCTGTACGCGGAAATACGTATTATTGTAAGTGAATTTGATCTGGAGAATAAAAAATTTTTATGTCCCCACAAATAATGCTTTCATCGTATTGTTTCTTAAGTTTAAATGAAGAAAATTTTTTTAAACGGTCCAAAGCTCTAAAAAAAATATGATAAGCAATACTACATAATCAACCACGACTTCGGAACCTCGACTGAGTGCGGGTCGAAGCAAGCTCATCACGTTTATAACTCCTAGACGATCTCGCGAACGTAAACCTTATTAGTATGACTATTTACATGACGCGTAAAATCGATATCCATTCATAGAGAGTTTGAATATTCCCGGTTTCCATATGCTGTCTCATTGTTGTCAAGTTGTCGAAGGAAAAGCGATTTCAATTAGTTCCCGTGTACGCCGCATTCAGACGCCAATGAGTTTTGCGTTAATTTTTTCCGCCACTGTACCATTAAATAAGAAATAATTTTGTTCGCTACATAAATCCAAAAGTAATTTTATCTCATTTAACATTTTGTCATCACCACCTGAACGTTTAATTAAATTTACCGCTAAGTTTGAGGCTTCCTTGGCTGGAACTGACGTGACGTACACTTTTAAGATTCCTCGGAACGGAAGCCGGAACCATAGGGGGGAAGGTGGGAACGAAACTTTTCGTAGCCCGAACCGAAATCGGAACGGTTCCTCTTTCGTTCAAAATATTTTCGTTCCGGGACCACTTTTGTTCCGAGATTTTCGTTCCTATTTTCGGTTCGGTTCCGTGAACCGGAACTATATCTAAACCCACTCTGAACCGTTCCGGAACCATGACCTTACTGGTAGTTTCGTTTAACATCCCTGGGTTCAACCAGTTTGGAAGGCCGGAGTCCCATTCAATTCGCTCTTTGGGACGAACCTCTCTCGCGTTCGTCACATCCCCTCCCCCTTACTTTCCTCCGCCGTCTTACACCCCAAGGGGACGTCCATTAATTGCGTGAGGCGTTTTGGGGGGGAGGGAGTCGAGCCGAATCTCACCCTATCTGACATGGGGGGGGGGGGGGGTTGTCGGCAAATATCACGTAATTTTTTCCGCAAGAAACAGAGTAAAATTGCGAGAATACTGGGTTAAATTAAGTAAAACATGTTTCTCCTCTAAAATATGGCTAAATCCTACACAATGATATATGTATATCGCGGTTATGCGAACGCCACAAAGTAGTACAGTAGCCCCTCGATTGTTTAGCCGCCACCGGCCAGCCATACGAATTTTAGTAATTCCTATTTAAGTATTTTATTGTTCGATTTTCTCATTTTGATTCTAGACTACGTTCTTAGTAGTCTTAAATACTAGTCTTAAGTAAAAAAAAAACTAAGCAAATTATGTTTTTTAATCAAATCCAACAATCAAGCACATATCAACGTATTTACACTAAAAATACGCATTTTGAAAAAACTCATGTGAGATTAGGGGGAGGGGGTCGAGCCCAATCTCACGACATCTTACCAAGGGGGGAGGAGGGGGGGGGGTCGAAAAATCGCCTAGTTAGCTGTACGTGATAATAAATTGGGCAGTGGATTAAACATGGGCAATACCTCTTAACCAAGTGATGAAGTTCGTCTTGAATTATTGAGGAAACCTTGGGCTCCTGCTAAGACACACAACTTAAAAAATGATTTGAGCTCTCATGCTAGAAGAGTATTTCGATTGGAATGGCTACAGACCTTCTCTTGGCTGGCTTATTCGGCTGTCGCCAAAGGACCTTAATGTAGATTCTGTGTGTTGTTTTGGCCTCCGGTTCAGCGTGCTGTACAAGGACAATTCATAGTATCTCACTGCCTTAAATATAACAAGTTTAATGAAGCTGCTCAGTCCCACGCAAAATCCCAATGGCATCATGAAGCTGTGCAACCTTCAAATCAGAGGAAGTAAAAGAAAACGGAGTAAAACTTCGGTCAATACTATAAACAATTTTGTTTTGTGGGCTGCATGAGCTTCCTCTTCGAGGGAAATTAGACGCAAGCTCTGTTTTTACTGACCTGCTATATATTAGAGTCGAATCTGGCGAAGTTTTGAAAGACCATTTGGAATCTGCGTGAAAAAATATCCTGTATACGTATATTGCATCAGATCCTAAATGAACTCATCCAAACATGCTCTGACATAGTCAAATCAGAGATCATTGCTGAAGTAAACCGTGCGACAGCTTTTTCCGTATTAGCTGATGAGACTGCTGACATTGGAGGGACAGAGCAGTTATCAATTGGAGCAAGATATGTAAAATTAATAGAAGGAAATAAATCAATTGTCCATGAAGAATTACTTGGGTACGAAACATGGAAAGAACTGAACGCTAAATGAATATCAGAAACAATTATTCAGTTCTTGATCAGAAGTAATTTAGATTTGAATAAGCTTGTTGGCCAAGTGTATGCTATCTGCTCCGCTATGGCTGGTCATCATGGTGGAGTCCAAAAATTAATTAATGATAAATACCCGATGGCATTATTCTTCCATTGTGTAAGTCATGTATTGAATCTTGTAATAAATGAAATGAATAATGTTAGTGAAGTCAGAAATGCTGCGGGTACAACGAAGGAAATTATAACTTTTTTTTAGAGAAAGTACTTCGCGACGGCACAAGATTCCAAAAATTTCATGCGGAACACGATGGTTCTCAAAATATACGAGTATTATGATATTTTTGAAACTTTCTGATGATCGTGCCAGCTTTAAAGGAACTCGCACTAAGTGCAACCAATCAACAAACCACGACCACAGCTTATCAACTTGGCGTAGCAGCAACTACCCCAAACTACATAGTAACACTAGTTGTGATTGATACGTATTCCATGAGGCTAGAACCTTTTGTAATAAACTTCAGGGAGTTGATATGAGTATAAAAGACGTGCTGGAGCACATTAATACATAAATTAACAAATGTGTTTCAAACTCACCGGGAAGGTACTCCTACGGAAAATGCCACAATTTTTAAGAAGGCTGCAGATATTTGCAAAGAGTTAGGTATTGAAATGAAGCGATCTCGAGTTGTTGTTAGACAAGTTCACATGGCCGATCACATGTGTGAGAATGTAGAAGACTTCTTCATACCCTACTTACTGTCCATTAAAAAAAGTCGAGTCCGTTGAGTTTAAGACGCTATATCTTCGAGTAGGATCAACCGATTTTTACGAAATAAAATGCATTTGGTAACATAATCAATTCTACGTTAAAAATGCGGGTAAACAATGTTTCCTATCCTTATCTACACTATTACGATATTTGTTTTGAAAAAAGGCCCTGTTTTCGGCACTCAAGACCCGATGGCCCTACTTCATGTTATCGCCATTCTCTTACTATTTATTTTAGGCTGGAGAGATTTTGATATTTATTAGCCAAACATGTTTCTAACATACCAAATGAAGAAAATTGTTTCTATGTTGGTTTTACACGAGCTGTTGTAAAAGTTGTAAACCTCGGCTTATTCCGAAACTAACGATGCGATAGAGGTTTGAGTTATACCATTCGAACCGCAATGACGCCAGCTTTATAAATATGTTCATCACCATTCGCAAATTTCCTGGAATTACCAATAACGATTATTATTTATTTTCCTTTTCTGCCCGCCCAAACAGCGAAGTTGAGCAGTAGGAGATGACTTGGAGGGGGGAGCAGAGAGGAGAGGAGAGGGTGCGCGACGTTGCCACTTGCTACCCATAGAATTTAAATGCCGGCTGTAAGCCAGGTGGAAATTATTACAGATTTGTTTCGCCGGAATTGGGACTGAATTCCCTCACCAAGACTCATCAGTATAAAATATGTCCCTAAGATTTTTAATTCTGCGGAGAAAATTATGACGAGTGGCAGGCTGCAGGCATTGGATATGTGGGTGTGGAGAAGGAAAACTTCTGAATGAAATCCGGAATAGGCAGGATAGATGGCTGAAGGATGTAATAAAGGGCGATGGGTTACTCAAGAGTGTGATATCGGGGAAGGATGTTTCGCAAGCAGGGAAGAGTGAGAAAGAGAATACGCTTTTGGAAGCGCTCTCTTCCAAAAGCCGTGCTTCCACAACATACACCTTCGATCGAATTCTATGTTCTGGGCACACACGAGCACGAACGATGCATTTGTTTTTATCGCGCTTGTCTATCACGAAACCGATAGCGTCATCGCCGTATTCTTCTCGTACAATCCATATGGGAAAATGAAATAATGATCAAGTCGTAAAATTCAACAGTTTACAATAAAAAGAACAATTTTGCAATTACTACCATATTCTTACATAGCCATCTTCACTCCCCGAGTTCCAGCTTGTATCACTACGTTTACCAATCGAACTCAGAACTATATGGACTCAGACCGATCTTAACATTCAAAGACAGCCTACTTGGATCGCCTGGCTTATTCAATGTGAAATCGATTGAAATATTGATTTGAATCGGTTCATATTGATATGAAATCTCAGACCGGTAGAGAAAGCGGGTCGAGTTACCCCGCTTCTCATATTGATCCCACTAGCCCGTTGCGTTTACCATACCGAGGTGAACCGGGTAAATCGATCTGAGTTCGACTGGTGAACGTAGTGTACTTAGCTCATGAAAATAATAAAACCTTGTCTTTACTGTGCGAATTTTGGACTTTACAGTCCTCTCTGGCAATTAACTCATTTGACGAACACGAACAGCCTGTCCTGGGCAGTTGACTATCTACCCAGGAGTCGAACCCGTGACCCCCGGGTTATCAGATGAGGACTTTACCCCGCCGCCACCGGGGCCGACTTTGTTGTTGCTAATGTAAGTATACATGGAAGCAGTAGATATTTTAGGCAAGTTTCTTGCGTTTGCCTTATCGAACCCGAGCTCCATGAAGTTCACAGATATGAGGAAAATCTCACTAGAAAGGCTTTAAAGATTCGACGAAAAATTCGCTGCGATGCTGTAGTAACTCCTAATGTGCTCTGTGTGCTGCGACTCTCTAAATCGCCCGCATGGGTGTATGAACTGACGTCACATTTCCGTCAGCCAATGGTAATACGTTTTGAAGTGGGCGTGTCTGCTGAGCAGCTATGCTCTCTTCCTTTTGTATTATAAAAAACAATATGCTAAATAATTACATATTATATGCGGGATGTGTGTTAAATAACCCTTTTAGATATTTTAGTTTAAGTTTTAAGGCTAATTAAAAATGTGTCCAGAGACCTATTCTTACGGACTCTAACATCATTGGCTTCTTACATAATTCTGTTACCTAAACCCCAAATTTTGCAGCACGGACCGCAGTTTAGGCAACGAGATATCCGGGCAGTAGGTTAGAGACTCCAACAATTCGTCTTTTACCCTATGTAGAATTGAAGACTTAAGCCCCGTTCACAACAACTTAACTTGGCGCGACTTAGGAGTTGAGTCCGTGAGAAAGCAACACACTGGTTCTCAACAACTTAAAGTGCCTTAACTCGACTTGGCGTAGTCTTGGAGTTAAGCATTTCTCAATATTCCAGAAATAGAAGTCATGTACCGTTCTTCTAATGACCCCGAGCGTGAGTGAAATCATCGATTAAAATTTTTGGACACCCTAGCACCAATTGCCTTTTCCTTGGAGAGGAGTTGACATCTCAATAATTTTATTTTTCACTAACTTAAGCTTTAGCAGCCGTTCTTCACACGGATTTCACGCTAACCCCGAGGCACTGGGGTACAGTTTGTTGTATAGGGAAACGCTTTTCCGATTGTTTTTCCACTTCCGCTCAGAAAAAGCAAATGCCACTCAGTATCATTCGCACTTCTCGAACCGAGAAACGATTTCTGCGACCCATGTTGCACTACTACGCACAGGTATTATGACTAACAGGAAGAAATGCGTTGTTCACTAATGTGAATGGTACTAATTTCGGAGGAACATGAATGACTCACGAAACACGGAGCGGCAACAGCGGACAATTTTGGGCGATTTCGCCCTACCTTCCCCTAGCGATACGTCGGCGTTCCTTCGGCGGAGAGCCTTGCTTTCTCTGCGCCTAAATTCGTATAAATAATTCGTATTGGTAATTCCAGGAAATTTGCGAATGGTGATGAACATATTTATAAAGCTGGCGTCATTGCGGTTCGAATGGTATAACTCAAACCTCTATCGCATCGTTAGTTTCGGAATAAGCCGAGGTTTACAACTTTTACAACAGCTCGTGTAAAACCAACATAGAAACAATTTTCTTCATTTGGTATGTTAGAAACATGTTTGGCTAATAAATATCAAAATCTCTCCAGCCTAAAATAAATAGTAAGAGAATGGCGATAACATGAAGTAGGGCCATCGGGTCTTGAGTGCCGAAAACAGGGCCTTTTTTCAAAACAAATATCGTAATAGTGTAGATAAGGATAGGAAACATTGTTTACCCGCATTTTTAACGTAGAATTGATTATGTTACCAAATGCATTTTATTTCGTAAAAATCGGTTGATCCTACTCGAAGATATAGCGTCTTAAACTCAACGGACTCGACTTTTTTCATAGACAGTAGAATCACTCATCTCGTCCTTAAGAGATCGTTTCTCTCAATTACAAGAAAAGGATTTTTCACTGATGCAGCTTCACCCGAAGGAAATGAAAAAGCTAGACAAGCAATCCTTTTTACGTGACACAGAAAACATCGTCATTATATACGGCAATCTCTTACCGAATTTTAAGCTGAAGCCGTAACATAGTTTGAAATGTGGAAAAATGAAATAGAAGCATATGCCAACCAGATTGATTATGGTGACTTGATTATACTTTCCACCCCATTCTTCCCAGCTATAGTGGATGCAATAAAGATTGGCCAGACCCTGCCAGCAACGACCTGCACTATTGAACGTTCGTTTAGCACCCTAAGGTGGGTCAAGACTTGGACCCGAAATACAATGCGAGACAGCAGATGAAAAGGCCTTTGCATGCTCAGTGTTCACAGGAAGGGAATAGATTCAAACAAACACTTTATTGACTCAGTTATAGACAAATTTGGTGCAGAATCAATAAGGTCGAAGCTTATGTTTAAACCGTAAAACAATAGTAGTTTCTTAAAAAGTAGTTTTTTTAGTTTTTTCTAATTTGTAATGTATTCCTTTCTAAATACACTTCCTATTTCAAATCACAGAAGTAATCGGTACAATCATTTCCCAAAATTTTCCATGAGCCAGGGCACCCCTTGTACCCCACTCCCCCCTCCCGGCGCCCATGCAGAGGAGAAAATATTCTTGATTTACTAGCTACAAAATACAGCATCAAGTGATAAAAGTGAAAACTGTCGAGGGAATTTGTGATCATAGGGTAGTTAGAGCTAAGTTTTCCTTAAATTTCATTAAAAACTTTACATGAATAAGAAAATTTTACATTTTTAAAATAGCCTCTTTCGAAGGGTTCCCATTTTATCTAAAAATCCTTATCCCGTCTTCCAAGAGTGAATAATTAAGTTGGGCGAAGAGATTGCTTGGCAAGCTTTTCTCTCGATCGTACATTCATGAATTAAAAATAATACGTACATATATACCAATCTTGCCGTTTCCTTCCACGGTAGGCAGAGTCACAAAGTTTCACTCATAAATATATATTTATACACCTAACTCTGCTTCAATAAGTTCCTCCATATCCCAAGTAAAGTAAAAAAAGTGAGCAGCGAACCGAGATGGTACTACGCGGAAATGAGAAAATCGTTGAGGCGACAGAGAGCAAGCCACGCCAAGATGAAAGAACTCCGTGCAGATTTGTCCACGGAATATCGCGAATTAATTATTGGAATAATTTGTCTATAGCCGCTACAAAGAAAGCGTTAAGGAATGCATTCATGGATTTATAGAGGAAAACACAGTTATGGGATAACCCAAAAGCATTTTGGTCATACGTAAGGGAAGTTCAAGGCAGAGGATCTACAGTTAATACACTGAGAAAATATAATGGGGAAGTACTGACAAACAGCTCGTATGGAGATAATTTATCTAACTCATACTTCCAAAGCGTGTTCACCAAGTCTTCGCTAAATACATCTGTGGCGCTTAACGATCGTTGCCAGCAAACGATACCGCCTAAAGGTATTTGTGCTCGCGGAATAGAAAACTTGTTAAAACCACCCAGTCCTAATAATTCACCCGGTCCTGAAGGAATTCCTCCCCGCGTGTATAGAGAACTAGCTTCAGATATAGCTCCCTACATGCAGATAACATTTAGAAAATCAATCAAGGAACTAATAGTACCCGAAGACTGGAAAATTGCCAATGCAACGCCCATAATAAAAATTAATGATGAGGTGCGACCATCAAATTACCGACCAATATCCCCAACATCTTACTCATATAAAGACCTTGAATATATAATCGTAAGCTCAGTCATTAAAACACCTAGATACGCAGAACTTGCTAATAAAAGCACAACAGGGATTCGGGAAAGGATGTGATCCAGTGAAACTCGATTAACACTGTTTATCCACGATATTTTAGTCTCCGGTGAAGATAACGTTCCAATGGACGCGATTTTTCTTGACTCCAAAGAAGCATTTGAAAAAGTGTCCCATATAAACATTATTTTATTGGATTCCTAACCGATCGTGTTCAGAGAGTAGTATTAGACTCCAATGAGGTTATAGTTACTTCGGGTATCCCTCAGGGGAGTGTCGCAGGTGTACTCGTAGAAAGCTGATTAATCCTATCCCTACAGTATATTTACGATGTTGATAAAGTGGTAGACAGTAAATTCTGAATATCTGCAGATGATGTAGTAGTGTACAGGGAAATCCGTAACGATAATGATTAGGATGCGTTAACGAAGGACCTCAAGGCAATTCAACACGGGTGTAACGCGCGGTAGCTAGAATAAAATTTTTAAAAATGTAATGAAATTCTGGAAAAGAAAAAAAAACCCTCTCAGTACAGTTACTATGTACTAGTCGAACAGAGTTGAACTAACTAATGATCTCTTGTGGAGCAAACATTCGGGAAATAACTGGTCAGGCTAATCGTAAATTGGGATTTGTTAAAAGAGTACTTGAAAAGTGCGACGATCGAGTTAGAGAAATCAGCTATTTCTCCCTTGTTAGACCCGACTTTGAGTACGCTGCCGGGGTTTGGTATACTCATGAAGTAGGCTTAATAACAGAGTTAGAACGCGTGCAGAGATCAGCCAGATACTTGAGAGGCCGTTATGATAGTCTCGTCGGTGTTACTGACCTCTTTCAAAAACTAGGATGGGAATCGCTGGGTGTGATCCTTACTCATGACTTGCCCTGAGGGTAGTATATACGTGAAATTTACGGACGGGCAAATTGTAAATTAGGATTTATTATAAGAATACTTGGAAATTAACGACTAATTAGGACGAGAAAGTAAAGGATCGATGTTATTTTTCTGTCGTGAGACCTCACTTGGAGCACGCCGTTAGTATATGGTACCCTTACGAAGAAAGACTAGTTTTAGATATAGATGGTATACAGCGGATGGCATCTACAATTGTTAAACGTTGTTAAGATAAACGTAATGGGGTCATGTATGATTTAACACTTTCCCGGCGAATAACATTTGTGTAAATTTCTCGGGCTCGCCACCGGGTAAGATATTCATAGGCAGCCGACGTTTCGGGTTCCGACTCGTTACCCATTTTCAAATGGGTATGGGTGAGAATGGGTAACGAGTCGGAACCCGAAACGTCGGCTGCCTATGAATATCTTACCCGGTGGCGAGCCAGAGAAATTTACACATAGTGGGGTCATTCTACGCCACTTCGGACCAAAGTTGTCCCTTGACCTTTCAGATTTTGACGACAATTTGAGGAAACGTTTGCATAGTGGAATAATGAATACTATTTGAAACGTTTTGCGAAAATTTTCAAAACAGCTGAATAATAGCCGTTTTTAAAAATAGCGATTTTCACTTGTCATTATAAAGGAAAAGTTTTTATTCTATTATAATAAATTTGATATAAATTAGCAATTTAACCATCGTTTGTTTAAGTATTTTTATAATAAACGTTATCAAGTTAAAAATTTTGTTTCACTTTTTTTCGAGATCATTTTTTTACTTGAAATACCTTGTTTTATTATGTATATAATGTAAAAATTTGAGCGGGTATCCTTCCATTTCGACTGCCGAAAGAGGTGAGCCGTAAAGTGGAACTTGAACATCTTCATTTACCTATAGGGTATAAAATCTATAGACGTGATCGATCGAATAGGACAGGCGGCAGAGTATTGTTAGCATTTCAATCATAATTGAAATGTACCTCACATATCTTAGACGACAATGAAATAGATCACTTGGTGGACTACAAATAACCAACAAAACAAAAGTAATGTACATATTTGTACAATTTTATAGACTACCGGATTCCAAAATAGACGTTTAGTACTAATTAGAAACGCAGCTATCATTATTTACCTCGAGAGATGACAAAGGCGTGATAATTATCGGTGGAGATTTCAACCTCCCGGCTATGAATTGGAAAACCAATAGCGTTGAAGCTAGTTCAAGGAAGCGTGATGTAAGCGAGCACTTAGTTCACTTTCACACCACTCTATAATACTTAAGTAGTTAACTGACCGACGACAGGTACTAAAATGTTAGATCTTTTAGCTGTTAGTCACATACAATGATTAAACACGTCGATATCCTAGAGGTCATAAGTGATCATAAAGTTATTTTTACGAATTTGAAAACAACAGTAAAGTCCATTGTAAAACCTTGACGTAAAGTCTACTTTCTTTGAAAAAACCGAATACATGAAATGTGGTGAGACGTTAAAAGCTTCATTCGCGAAATATGCAGCCACAATGAAAGGCGAGAGCACAGAAGTATCAAGGAGATATTTTTTGGAAATACTACGTAAAGGAATATATGAATATATTCTACACAAATTCAACCGGGAGAGTAAGGAACCTCTAGATAACAACGAAGTAAGGCGGGAGCTCACGAGACAAGCGCAATCACACAACCTCCACGAAAATTCTATTAAATCAGATAACAAAACAATGGAATTTGCGACGAGAGAAAATTAAAAATTATGTTTCTCAACTCTAAAAAACGAAGAAAATAATGCGCACTACTCTACGAAACTTCAAGAAAAAAATCCTATAAGAGTTACAGGTGAAAACTCATTCTGGTATGACGCGAGAGAGCTCCAGGGCGAATCTTCGATAGTAGTCTTTGTTGGATACAAACGGCAAAGTAGTCACCAACAGCATCTGCCACTGGTAATACTTTACAGATCATCGTAAAGGTGTAGGTCATTGTCAACTATTGTTTACCCATGCTCACGCTTGCGTGATCCAATTACTCCTCTTCTGTGTCCCGAGTCTGGGAAACAGAGGGTTAAAAAAGGTACGGGACGCAATCCGCACGGCGCACAGTGGGACGAAAGCGAAAAAAGCTGGCCAAAACCTCAAAAGTCTTTTTTTTGAGTCCAGAAGTTGAAACTTTGCACAATTATTGCCAATTAATTGGTGCATATGATGACGCATTTAATTTTTCATAGGTAAATTGCGCTAACAAAATAAATGACCTCAAAGTTGAACAAATTTTGCAAAAATCGCCCGTATTCAATTTATTCCAAAAATCGCCGTATTCAAGATAATGCTGAACCTTTTTTAGCACAGTTATATGATTAAAACTTATCAGTGATATAAAACAGTTCTTTATCTTTAATTATCATCTACTTGCATGGCCAAATTGTTGTATTTGCCAGAGATACGTTACAAAATGGCGGACCCTGGTTTTCGTCAACTTTTTGTCTTTATGTAGAAATATAAAAAAATGTACATCTATGTACACTGAGATATTTACACCACAATTACAACAAAGCTTTAAGAGTTTAAATCCGAAGAAATCATCTGCGACCGTTTGCGACGCCGAAAATAAAATTGATTTTTCGATCGTGCGGCCCAGTCCGGAGCTGCGCGCTGGCTACGGGGACGCCGTTCTTGAAAGGTGTTGGAAAGGGCAAACACTGAACCTTTTTTATCAAAGTTATGGAATAACAGCTGAGGTTTATTAGTAAAATAATTCCTTTTTATTTGTTATAACCTATTTTCATGACTACACTGTAATATTTGTCGTCTATACATAACAAAATGGCGGACTCTGGTTTTCGTCAAAGTTTTGTTTTTATGTGGTAATATAAAAAAAATGGACATCGACTGACACTGAGATATTTACACCACAATTGAAGCAAAGCTTTCAAAGTGTGAATCCAAAGAGATCATCCGCGACCGTCCGCGATAGCGAAAATAAAATCCATTTTTCGATCGCGAGCCCCATAACGGAGCTGCCCGCTGGCTACGGAGAATGCTGTGACGCGTGTGTATCTTGGAAGGCGATAGTGTTCTATAACCTTCTTTACGGATATAATTAGTCATATCGACTTAATAGGCCATATAATTAGTTTAATATTTTTTGTTACAGACTTATTAATAATATGTCATTACTAAATACCTGGATGGCACTTGAACATACCTCGTGTAATAACAACTGATTCACTCGGAATTAGATGAAGAATATTCCTCTTCCCTTCCAGAATCCAACATTTCCTGCTCGGCTTCTTCTAGTATGAGTAAACTCCTCACTTCCATTGTCATGCTCTTGGTCTTCTTCGTCAATAATTTTCCGGAGTTGGAAATTAATGGGTCCGAGGTTAGGAGGAGTCTGCGGAATAAGTCCTCGTTGGTTGCCAACCTCGAATGCTTTCTGCTGAAGCTTTCTCTATATTTTCTAGCATCCTTGTTCCGTGCCTCTATAGCCTCTTCTGATAATTGGCCCAGGGGAATAATCACCTCCCTTGCTATTTCTGCTCCGCTTATTAGTACCTTATGTACTGTGGGAGGCATGTAAAACCACGGATATAGCTCCACGTACATTTCAGCAGTTTCCCAACAATAATTATTAAATTCTCCTTCATTAATTGGTAGGCCACTTGAAACTGCCTTCAATATCGTTGAAAATCTCTTTATTAGGTCTTCGTTGATTCCTGAAATGTAATTCATAGGACTTTTTTTTAAAATTACGTCAGGGGAAAACACAGCCGCCGCCAGGAACAACAGTAAAGGTTTAAAAAAAATCACCAGCTTATTCCATCTATAATTAATTTAGAGGCTAGTACCTGTGATTTCAGATGCCAGCGTTGGATTTTCAAAGAATTTTCGAGCAGTATATCCGTCATTTGTAGTTCCAGATCCTTTCTTCGTCACATCTACAACAAAGCCCATCTTTTCTTGAAATCCCTCTTGCAAAAAACTTTTTTGTGTCTTAGTTGTTTTTTTGCTCTCCACGGGCCTGAATGAGATTATCATATTAAGTTCGGTCGTCTTCATGAATTAAAGCAAATTTAGCATTGTTTGTTCCTCACCTACCTGCCATTGCTTAAAATCCATTCGATATGAAACTTGTAGAAGACATTAAAAAAATATAATGTAACAGTGTAATGTTAAAATTCCAGACGCTAAATTGGCTCTATTCTCTCGTCATTCTCTCATCTCTTGAAGTTTATTCATTTCGGAGATCTTGGCACCGCAGTCGTAACATGTCATACTTCCACTCTCAGTCAAAGCATTGCAAACCTATTCATTCGTTTGTATCAACAATGACATTGTATAGCATCTACATTATTTAACATTACCTCTTACCGTTCCATTAACCATGGTTAGCAGCATACAGAACCCGATGGTGTAATTTCCCACATGAATCGGCCTTAATTTTTCAATTTGTGTCTTAAGGTGCTTCTCTTCTGCCTTCGCAATTTCCTTTGTTCCCTTAATCCACTCTTGGCAAATAGGTCTGCAAAATCTCGTGGATGATGCCCGAGGATTTTCCCAAATAAATTTCACCTTAGATAAATCAAAGATGTCGAAGGATAAAATGAGGAGAGTGTGTAGAATTGTATTGGAGTAAGAATAAAACTGTACTGCTTTCTAATTTTACCTGTTTCATCGTTTAAAAGTCGAAGAGGCACCAGGGAGCTCATAAACAAAAATTCCTCCGACCTGGGCTCTCGTTGCCACCTCTGTTTATATAGCGAATGGCCTGAACTTCCGTCGAAACCGTATTTGCAAACTAGAGTGCAGTTCAATTCGCGTGTGGAAGCAGGGGCAGCTGCGACGCATGCCAGGATCCGTGACGCAGAGTGAGAGAGAAGACTTTGCAGATTTACTTCGCAATTAATTTCTGAAATTTCTATGCCATCCGGATAGGTGCCATTTTTAGCACGCTTCACTGTGAGGTAGCCTGGGTATAATTTATGGCCGTGGCTTTCAGCAAATTTCCGTAGACCAATATATTGGTTTTTGGTTAGCTACATTGATATGATTACAGAAAGAGCCTCCTCTTCCGACATCTTAGTGGGGGCTGATATAGGTTTCTTCCATTTCGTTAGTACTCTCCGAGCTCTGGTTTGAGTAGTCGTGGTTACTTCCTTGACTAGTCTGGAGGCCGCCTCATCTCCTTCCTCTCTTAATGTCATCGATGCTGCACCTGACAATGTTGCTGCCGAGTACGAAGACCGAAGACTTTTTTCTAAGACTAAGTCAGTTTTCCTTCTTTTAGATCTTTCGCTGAAAACATTGACAGATTTTTCCGGGCGTCCCCCTGAGCCTGATAAGATAATATAAAATCATCCTTTACATGCACAATTCAGGTTAAATAACAACTCCATGCCGCTAATAATCAATAATACTTACAAGAAGGCGTGGAAGTACTCGGTAAACATTGGAGTACGATTTCCGGTACATTAATAGGAGCATTCAACCATTTTTGTTCTGGCTCAAAAACCTTTCGTTACTTCTAGAACTCCCTTCCCATTTCTGCTGGTAGTACAGGAAAAATAATAGCCTGAGGAAATCACTAAGGGCAGTTGTGGCGTCAACGTAGCCTTTTACATGAAATTATTGAGACAGATAATGCATTAAATATTCGTGCCTGTCAATGGCGGATTGATGTCCAGAACTAACAATTTTTTTCTGAAGCATTAGGCGAGAAACCTCGAGGCTAGACATATTTGTATTATTACGAGTATTGTAAATTATTACGAGACTAAAAACGAAGAGCACCAAATAAAAACACCAATATGGATGATCGAAGTTGGGTGAATAAATCTATGACACCACCGACGCAGCTAGAAAACCAATGAAGTTGCAAGAACTCTCAATCCATCGCGTGTGTATCCGAGAAAAAAACCAAAGCACAACTAACCTCTTTCACTGTATATGGAGAACTGAATGCGTCCATGCATTTCTGTCGGGAAACGGAACATTCCGAAAATAGCAAGAAAGGACCGCACACACGGTCCGCGGGGTCATAAAAAGACCCTTTTCGTGAAGCCCACAGCAGCGAGGGCGGAGGGGCAATTAGGCGCCAGCTGTGGGGCTGGCATGGTTGAAAATACCTTTTCTACTATTATAAGGTTAGTGGTGGCCTAAGAAATCTGCTATACCCTTTCAAGGACTAAAATATATAAATGGAGAATTGTTAAGGTTAGAGCCTTGCTTGCATCGTAGGAAAGTGGTCAAAATGGTAACTCGGCCAACAGTATGAATTGTGGAGGAGATTGTTTTTCCACTAGTGACATCATATCCACGAAACACGAAGTCGATTAACTTGATATGACTTATTATATCCGTAAAGAAGGTTATAGAACACTATCGCCTTCCAAGATACGCCGCGTCACAGCATTCTCCGTAGCCAGCGGGCAGCTCCGTTATGGGGCTCGCGATCGAAAAATGGATTTTATTTTCGCTATCGCGGACGGTCGCGGATGATCTCTTTGGATTCACACTTTGAAAGCTTTGCTTCAATTGTGGTGTAAATATCTCAGTGTCAGTCGATGTCCATTTTTTTTATATTACCACATAAAAACAAAACTTTGACGAAAACCAGAGTCCGCCATTTTGTTATGTATAGACGACAAATATTACAGTGTAGTCATGAAAATAGGTTATAACAAATAAAAAGGAATTATTTTACTAATAAACCTCAGCTGTTATTCCATAACTTTGATAAAAAAGGTTCAGTGTTTGCCCTTTCCAACACCTTTCAAGAACGGCGTCCCCGTAGCCAGCGCGCAGCTCCGGACTGGGCCGCACGATCGAAAAATCAATTTTATTTTCGGCGTCGCAAACGGTCGCAGATGATTTCTTCGGATTTAAACTCTTAAAGCTTTGTTGTAATTGTGGTGTAAATATCTCAGTGTACATAGATGTACATTTTTTTATATTTCTACATAAAGACAAAAAGTTGACGAAAACCAGGGTCCGCCATTTTGTAACGTATCTCTGGCAAATACAACAATTTGGCCATGCAAGTAGATGATAATTAAAGATAAAGAACTGTTTTATATCACTGATAAGTTTTAATCATATAACTGTGCTAAAAAAGGTTCAGCATTATCTTGAATACGGCGATTTTTGGAATAAATTGAATACGGGCGATTTTTGCAAAATTTGTTCAACTTTGAGGTCATTTATTTTGTTAGCGCAATTTACCTATGAAAAATTGAATGCGTCATCATATGCACCAATTAATTGGCAATAATTGTGCAAAGTTTCAACTTCTGGACTCAAAAAAAAGACTTTTGAGGTTTTGGCCAGCTTTTTTCGCTTTCGTCCCACTGTGCGGCGCCCGGAGTTGCTTATACATTGTCATACACAAGAACACAGGCCATACATGTGTGACACGCAGCCGTGTGCTTCGCCATATCCTTATTGTGTATGAATTCCAATGCTTATCGAATTTGGAATAAAATGAGAGCCGCCCGACTCCAAATACGAGTTATCTTGCAGGCATTGTTCGTGCTGTTTGCAGCCTGGATAGCCCTTGCCCAGTCACTTTATGTTAATGGCCTCACTGACGCTCCCATTTATTGGTATATAGTAATGGAAACAAAAGTGTTTAACGGTTCGCGGTATCTGTGAATTTTTGTACATAGTTCACATTTAGTGATTATTTCTCACATTTTTATCCAATAGCGTTAAAGTGCGACAGTACATGCAACTCACTGATAAATGAAAGGCACTTCCTCCCGCGCGTATATTTTGCCGGCAGCGCGCGAACAAGATCCTATAGGTATGTACTTCAATATGAACACCGCGCATTAGTCTGAATATTTGTTCTCTCATCATTCCTCAACCAATATGAAGACAGAAGTTCAAAATTTAGAGGCATGTACATTGTATCACTCGGTTTATCCGATCGGTGATTATCGGTCTTGTTCAGCGATCAACTAGTCTCTTCCCTCAGATCGTGTTAAACCAGTGATCAACAATGTATTAATGATACTGAGACTTATGACGGAGACGCTCAAGAAATGTTTTGGGTGTTGAGGTAACGTAAAAAAATAGTTCCTAGAGATATTCATCAATATTCTCAAATAAAGAAACGAAAACAGGAATAGGTATGTATTTTTTTGAATGGTGATAGATATGACGTTCATTATTGGGCATGTTTGTAGATGAAAATTGAAATTTATTGTTCAATAGCACTGCGCACTGATACCGCCAATAAAGCGAGTATTGTCAGTTGCTATAGCGCTCTTTTGAATTAAAGCGTTGTGAGAACTTCTAGGCACTGCAAGGGATTACTTAGAAAAAGCTGCTTTTATCGTCGTGGGTAATCAAAAATGCGTGAAATAGTACATGTTCAAGCCGGACAGTGCGGAAATCAGATCGGCGCAAAGGTTAGTTACTCAGCTTTATATGCTGTCTCAGCAGCCCTCTTTGCTGAGACATTGTATGCAGCAGAAAAACTAAAGGGATATTTACGATTTCTTATTTTGTATAGTTCTGGGAGGTAATATCTGACGAACATGGGATTGATCCGACTGGAACATATCATGGCGATTCAGATCTACAGTTAGAAAGAATCAACGTCTACTATAATGAAGCTACAGGTACTGTTACATTTCTACCTTTGAGAATGTTACGGTTTCTCATTAATAACTCATGTTTTGCTTTGGCGAAAAGGCAAAAGAGGACATAACTTATTTTGTAAGCATATGGTATTGTGGAATTTATTGGAAAAAGTTTGTATACGTATATTCACTTTCAGAACCAAAGTTGTGGAACTATCAAAGGCATATCTCATAATGGTTAAAATCTGGAACGTTGAGGCAGTCATTGTTCGATTTTGAAGCACAATTAGTCTGTATGTTAAGTCACTAGGTTCATCATATGTTTTCCTGACTCTTCATTGTTTCTTGAAGGTTAAGTAACCTGCTTTTGATATTTTTAACGTGACATCATTTGTTGTTTTGGGAAATGTTTCCACATTATATCTTTCAAGCAGTCATTTTGACTGCTCTCAGAATCTTATTTCCATTTGACACAATGTTACAGCCATTGGCTACAATACAATATTTTCCAAGGGACAAGGTTGGGGGGTCCAGAATATTTTGTAAATTGCATGTCTCATGAGTGCATTTTGAGGACATCTTAGATGTTTGAGTTTTTAAGCATATGTTTACTAAAATCTGAAGTATGTGATAAATTTTCCTTTCCCATTTTATTTTACCGAGGAAGCTAGTGGGAAAGGGGGAGTAGAGTGCATGCCCCCCCCCCTCATGCTCCACTGTATGCATGGATGTCAAAGATTTCATTGTTGATGCAATAGTGATTGTAGTGGTTGAAATAGCCTGAGACTTTTACTATGGAGGAATGCATTTTTTTGTCCTTTGTGAGCAGCTGGAAGCCTTATGGGAATGACTATGTAGATAATTTGTGCTGTAATTTGAATGTTCCTCAATAAATGAGCATAGAAATTAAGTAGCTGGTGTTATAAACAAATGAGAAAATGTCTCAGAATAGAGAATTATCGGTTATCACCTATTTTTGGCATTCAAGCCTATATGTGTAAGCAATGATGCTCTGGACCAAAGGTCATGGTGTACTCAGAAAAGAACATAAGTCTTCACTTTAAGGATAATTCTTATCAATAAATTGTGAATGTCTTTATCAGGGATGCAATGATTAGTGAATCCTTGGGTTTTATTTTACTGGGCTATACAAAAAAAATTTCCTTGAAACTTTCATCCTGTGTTTGCCTGATCGAGCACCCTGTGTGAAGCCGTCTTAGGCCAAAAAGTAACTCAGAGTAATCTGCTATTGCTAATCATTTAGTGAAGAGGACCTTAGACTTTAGATAGACAGTGTCTAAAGGCTCATAGCAATGACAGCAGAGTGTTGTTTGCTCTATTTGCCGGAATCCATGCTTAGGATATGGAAATCTCTGGTTGTAGAAAATTACATGAATTTTGAAATGTAAAGCTTGCGTTGACCAGAAATTTTTCTTCTATCACTTATTTTAGATCGATGATAATTGCTTGAATTTAAGTACAATAATGAATTTTGCTAATGTATTTATTTAGTGGTTAAAATAGAATGATAACCGTTCCATTCTGCTTTGGCATTATCCATTAATAAACTGGCTGCCGTAAGTTTACTGCAAGGTATGTAATTGAAAAAAATGTTTAGGAGACCAGGGAAATTGTGACACACAGGACAACAGCAACACTCTTGGTTGCTCCTAATTCTGAAGAGATATTAGCTTCTGCATAGTGCTACTTCCCAGCGAGCATCACTAAAATTCTTGCAGTGTCTTTACCCTGAGTATAGGTGGTGGTTCTCAGGTGTTGATGAAAAGTTTTTTTATTTTTGATTTAATGAATGGCTTCAACTTGACATATGGTAGTATATTGTGAATACATTAGTTTAGGTGTACCTAATAACATTAGGTCACTGAAAAGTATGTTTAGTTGTGAACATTTTGGTAAAGTTGAAGTTAGTTCTAGGAGTTGCTTAGTCTTAAATGGTGATCATCTGCCAAACGATCTTCCTGGGGTTATGCCAACATTCCGCTTGCCCTGAAGATTATAGTTTTTTATATGAAGTTGTAGAACAATGATTAATTCCTGTAATTACAAAGCAGTCAAAGCTAACAGAATCTTTTTTATCAATGCCTGATCACTGAGGGCAGAGATTTAATATGTTGGTAGTTGTACCATCATACCCTGTTGTAATATTCAAGATGTCTAATTTATAGGGTTTTAATTATTTCAATCCTTGAATTGTTGATTAATGCTATTTATAAAAATTCTCATGTCTCAAAAGTAATAGCTTTCCAATATGGCAATATTTCGTTAGGCTGTGACTACCTTGGCAACGTTGCCTATGCTAGTGTTATGCTGGAGCATCAATGAAATTTCAAGGTTGCATTCGGAAGGCTAATTAAGGTTTCGTGAAGGTTGTTTCTGCAGGGTTTCTCCTTTGAGTGCTTGGGGAGAACCATTGGAATTTTTTGCAACACTTCAGCCTTGTTTCATCAGTGCTGCTATAATGCTATGAAACATTGATTAAACAGTGTGCATCGGTGAGATCAGTAAGTTTTCAGCAACATTGTATCTGCAAGATTCTTCGCCTCGCAAACTCAGATGGTGGACCAATAAAAAAAATGATGGAAATAACTCGGGACGTGAATATAAGTAAGATGGTGTTGTTTGCAGTGTTTAATGCTTTTCTTCGTCTTGGAGAGAGGATGTCGAAAAAATTGAGAGGATGCAATTGCAGCAAGTTTATTTCATTTTTATGATAAATCAGTGAAACGTGTTGGTCTCATAATGTGCTCTATGAATGCATTAAGTTGCCATACTGATGTTTATGGTTGTGATGGAAGATTTGTATGAGAAGATAGTGATCTCCACTCTGCACTCCTTTTTTGTACAGTGTGAATCAAAAGGCTGTAAATCTGGTAAAGAGATGGTGCTGATTGACTGGTGTCACTGATAAACTTTTGAAATATGCTGTACCAGCTGTCGACAATTACAAATGGTTTTACCCAGCTCAATTCATTGTGATACAGCAATAGTATCATTAGGTGCACTTCCCATTATCATGATATTTTTATAGCCAGTAATTAGCATATTTAAATAGCTCTTGCAGTAAACTTACCATGTAAAAAAGACAGCCCTTGACAAAAGACAGTTTTGGCATAAAGATATAAATTCTAATGGAATGCATAGCAATGCTTCCTTATGGTGGTAAAAGCTGGAAACTAAATGTGGCCATGCCAATGCTCCACATAGGAGCATTTCCAGGCTCCCTACTCTCCATATTATCCTGGAATATTGTGCTTGGTAACCTCACTATAGGTGGCTCAGCTTTCCTCGGCAGCATTCTCACTTTACAGCCAGCTAAAATAGCAAATGGCAATGGAGCTATTTATTAAATGGTATGACTCTTCCAACAACGTTTGAAAGGTAGTCCTGACATAGCATTTGAATGCTAATCCTGCTATGGAATTGAAGAATGAACATTGAAATAACGTTGAAAAATTAACATTCCTTAAGCATTGCAGATTTAACCTTGCTACAGCATGTAAGTATTAACCTTGCTACAGCATTGCAGAGTTAGCCTTACCACAATGTTACAACATGTGGATTATCAGCCTTGCCTCAGGGCTGCCTCAAGGTTTAACCATGAAAATGTAAAATAATGCACAATTCATTTGTGGCTGCAATGCTGCTATGAGCTTAGTGTGCTTTGTGGTAATTGTTTCCTTTCTTTATGATCTATGTTGGCACTATCTCAGAGTCATGTCAATTACCCTTGTACACGAGACAATGCTATCAGATGTTAGAGGGTATGAGGAAAATTTATTTGCTCATATCACTTTCATATTTTCCCAATATTATACCTGCAGTTGATGGCTCGTATAAACTATTCTTCGCCCTCACAAATAATAGCATAGCTTAGTTAATGGAAATTAGAAAAATTAAAATGCGGTAAGGTGATGACGTTTCCCAGTCTACCCTATAACACTTCAATTTGAAATTGAACTTTCCTGCACTATTGAAGTAAAAGGCAGTAGTTTTTTATTTGTGACTGAAGATAAAAACGAATAAGTGGTGTTTAAAATACATAAGAAGGGTAAAAAATGTAATAATGGAACTTTTATTCCTAAACAACTCTATATATGGAAGATAAACCAATGGGCAGTCAAATTGACTTCATAGGGTTGAAAGTATGAAGAAATGTCTGAAGTTGTAGTGTTAACAGGGGAAGGTTGTTACAATGGATGCATAAAATACCCCTTTATTATAAAACTGTGATTGTTTGCTGGAGGAATTTGGGGTGATTGAAAATTAGTGGCTTCCATTGTATGTTGTGCACGTATATCAAGTGGACCTCAGTCAAAAATTCACAAGACATGAATAAGTAGATTGATATATTCTGGTGCTTTCTCGATGTATCTACAGCAAAAATTCTTCTTTGGTCTTCCTCAGGGTCAATTGCTGCATTTCAACCACCGTTTCAAAACTTGAGTTGAGCATTGCCCCGTGAGGGCAGTGTTCAACCCTAGCATGTGACCTGTGATGAAATAGCAGTGATTGACCTGGTGGATGACCCAAGATAAATTTGAAAGTGTATCAATTCTGTCATTCGTCAGAAATGTACTTTATCTTTCCCTGTGAGTTAGCGAGTTAATTATGAACTGTTATGTATTTTCTCAGAATTATGGTTTCTATCAAGCATTTTTGTACTTCTTTATAAGTTAATCTGATTTGACCTTATTCTTGTAGATTTTCCTGGATGCTTTTATAGGTAACTCTAATATTGAAGATCCTCTACTAAAGCATGTGAATGGCAATCATTGCATACATGTTTAATGTAAGATTGATACTCATTGTTATGCAGGCTTCCTAGGTTTTGTTATGATTCACTTGTTATGATTGATGAAATTGATATGATTTGTTCAGTTCTTTCCTGCATTCCAGCATATTGGTGGACATCTGTTTTGCGAGCATTTCAGTCTGCATCATCAGGTCTGAAAGTTCAAAAGATTTTTTGTCCACTATATGGCTATCATGGAATCTGGGTTTGAATCCCTACCCTAGCAGTTTTTCTATTTTGCTGTAAATTTCACTCGTAAAGATTCTAAGCTTTCAAGATGTGGATTTTGAGTGATTTTGATGATTTTTTCAAGAATGGAAAAGATAATCTGTGTGGAGAGTAACACCAACTTGGAGGTTTTGATTATAGAGGAGGCAGAAAGAAAGAAATTTGTTGGACAGAAAAGATACCTGATGACCTTAGCAAAGGGTAATAGGTGGTTGACAAGAGTAATGGAAGGTGGAATTTTGGGCCCAATGGAAGGATGTGCGGCTTCTAAGTTGTGGGTTGTGGGCGAGGTCAGTGGGTGAGTTAAATATATGAGTTGTGGTTCACGAAAAATATTCAATTCTTGATGGTTGGTTGTGTGACAACAAAGGTTGGGAATTACAGATGTAGGTGAATGTTAGGGTTTTCTTCATTGTGAAAGTTGGTTGGATGCATGAGGAGTGTAGAATGAGGATGATGTAGAATGTGTAGTTATTCATGATAGTACTGAATTACTCTCTATGCACCCAGGTATCTGAAGATAGGGATAGAATTGGGATGCGTTCTTTTGGATTTGTATAGTGGAGGCAACATGGTCTTTGACAAGTCTATGGGTGGAAAGTCTGCTATGTGGATGGCACTAAGGCCCAAGGTCTTAGTGCTTCAGGGCCGACAGCAAGGAATGGATGGACATGCATTGGTGGCTGCATACCATCATGGCCTGAGCCATTTTTAATAAAATTTAGATACCAAATTCATGAGAGCTGCATGGCCATCCATTTTAAAAATTCAAATACTATGCATAGAGTAATTAAAATGAGCTAAAATGTTGCTTTTAATACAGCTAAATGGTCAAGTCAGAAAAATATTTTAAAAGTTTTTATAAATTAGCTTGTAAATTCAGATGCTATACTCTTTTCTAATAAAAGTATTCACTTTTATATGCAGGTGGTAAATATGTGCCTCGGGCAATACTGGTTGACCTGGAACCAGGCACCATGGATTCGGTACGTTCTGGGCCATTTGGACAGATATTCAGACCTGATAATTTTGTCTTTGGGCAAAGTGGCGCTGGAAATAACTGGGCTAAGGGCCATTACACTGAAGGTGCTGAATTGGTGGACTCTGTTTTGGATGTTGTGAGAAAGGAAGCTGAAAGTTGTGACTGCCTACAAGGATTCCAGCTAACACATTCATTAGGTGGTGGAACTGGTTCTGGTATGGGCACTCTCCTCATTTCAAAGACGAGGGAAGAATATCCTGATCGAATAATGAATACATTCAGTGTGGTCCCCTCTCCCAAGGTAATAATAAGTACTACCTCAAATATAATAGTTTTTGTTGAAGAATAATTCCATGTTAATGACACTAGCATTTTACAGAATGTATTTATCTTCAGGTTTCAGATACCGTGGTGGAGCCATATAATGCCACTTTATCGGTGCATCAGCTGGTAGAAAACACAGATGAAACATACTGTATTGACAATGAAGCTTTGTATGATATATGCTTCCGTACTTTAAAACTAACCACCCCGACATATGGAGACCTTAATCACCTTGTGTCAGCCACAATGTCTGGAGTTACCACTTGCTTAAGATTTCCTGGTCAACTAAATGCTGATTTGCGAAAACTTGCCGTGAATATGGTTCCATTCCCACGGCTTCACTTTTTTATGCCAGGGTTTGCTCCTCTAACATCTCGTGGTTCACAGCAATATCGTGCTCTCACTGTCCCTGAGTTGACTCAGCAAATGTTTGATGCGAAAAATATGATGGCCGCATGTGATCCTCGTCATGGTCGCTATCTGACAGTTGCTGCTGTCTTTAGGGGACGCATGTCAATGAAAGAAGTGGATGAACAAATGCTTAATGTGCAAAATAAAAATAGTAGCTATTTTGTTGAATGGATTCCCAATAATGTAAAAACAGCTGTGTGTGACATACCTCCTCGTGGTCTAAAAATGTCTGCCACATTTATTGGTAATTCTACCGCTATTCAAGAACTCTTCAAACGAATTTCTGAGCAATTTACTGCAATGTTCCGGCGAAAGGCTTTCCTTCATTGGTATACTGGAGAAGGAATGGATGAGATGGAATTTACTGAAGCAGAATCAAACATGAATGACCTTGTATCAGAGTATCAGCAATATCAGGAAGCAACAGCGGAGGAGGAGGGTGAGTTTGATGAGGAGGAAGAGGGAGAAGCAGATGAGGCTTAGTACACATATGCTAAGTTGTTGTGGAGTTGAATTCTCTTGTGTGTCTTGTTGTTAAGATTATTAATTTTATAAGTTTGTGTAACCCTTTCAGAGGACTTGCATGGTTATAGTAATCACATTAGTCATTTCAACTTCAAAATTAAGGTAGGACTTTTATGTGGCTGTGAGTTTGTAGGAGTCTATATCACCCAAAATTTACTCCCCTTTTTTTGTAATAAAGAATCAGTTTTTTTTCGTTCCAATGTATGCATTGTTTGATAAATTTGTTTGAAACTGTTATAGGAAAAGAAAGTTTATGGATGATATCCATTCAAAGTAATTTTTCATGGTGATGTTTTAAGGTATTTCATTTCCTTGTGTAGTAAAAAACTCTATTTTAAATTTGGTTAATAAGTATTTTAGGCATACCAAATGAATTTCATTTGAAAGCAACATAATATTTTGTGTATACTCCTTTAATTGGTGAAAATATGTCAAAATAGCATTTTAGTGTATAAAATTGTCTTGAGGAATAAAACTAGAACTTGGAATTACTTGTGATGCACTGTGCTGTAAAATTTTGTAATAGTGCAGATCTTGTTGGCAGAGATAGCCCTGTGTTGTAGGCAACCTGTGCCATTATGGGAAGGAGGGAGTTATCTCGATGTGTTACAATTTCTGTGCACCTAATTGAAGATTTACATAATAAAATCTGGCAATATTCACATTACTTTCATATTTAAAGAAATTAAATTACCACTACTCATATTTTAAGATTTTGGTGTTTGCATCTAGTATTATTGTTGTTTAAGTGTGATGACATTATGAACATAAAATTTTCATAGGGAGTATATCTGGTTGAGGGCGATCTAGATTTAAAATCATTAAAATTTTCCTTGTTCTTTTATAAGTCTGCTGCTGAGACACTGTCACCAGTAATATTAATCACCTATACACAAGACCATTGTCACACCTTGCAATTCCAACTGAACCATCAAATTTCCTGTTGATTGAAGGACCTGACTCAGGAGGAGGCCGCCTCATACACATTACGCAAAATGTTAGGCAGCATCAGGGATTCCCAATGGTGGTCATACTTATGATTATGTGGATCCAAAGCCGGCAAATGCAAGTCGCAATCCACCAGATACATCATAAATTGTCCATTGTAAAAGCTTAGATGAGCATTTAAATGTACCACCATTTGGGTTGCAAAAGCATTTAGGTTAGGCCAAAGTGACCATAGTTGGGAAAGTTACCAAAAAAATTAACTGATTAAAATTAAAGTTAATCTCTGTAAAAAGTAACTAGTTAAAATTAAAAGTAACTTTTCTGAAAAAGTAACTGGTTAAAGTTAAAAAACGTAACTTTTACGTTAAAAGTTACTTTTGTCACTAAAAAACGTTGTGTGGTCACTATTTTACACGCAAGAGGGTGGAAATGTGTGTGATGTATCCCTTCACAATTGTGACATTGCAGTGGAAATGGCTTAGTTATAATGAGTTACAGTAGATGCTGGGTTAAATTCTCGAGTTCAACTCTCATGTGTTTCGACGCGATGTCGCCAAGTAAGGCTTACGTAGACTGGTGCATTGTAACAGATACTTTGAATGAACCCATCCCCTTCATTACCCATCGTAGGTTTTTTGATGACCCCCTTTCTCGTGTTCAATCATATAGTATTGATGACACCATGTCACCCAGTAAGGCATTCATGCCCTCACGGACTTGGTCTTCGAGTGATCTCATGTTTTTTCATCTGAGCGTTCAATCCTAAACTTAGGCGGTCACTCCACTCAACCCAGCTTGTGTTTGGATGTATTTGTATGGGCCTATTCGTTGCATTCTTGCACAACTACCCAGCTATATTGCATTCTTAGATACCATTTTATTTTCCCCTTTGTTGGGCAAGCTCTGCGCCCGAATTCGAACAGGTCGACATTCACCAAAAATTAACTGAAGTTAGTTTTTATCAGTTATTGTATAATTTTGAGGATAAAAAGTTAACTCTTCTAAAAAGTAATGGGCAAGTTAAAAAGTGACTGACATTTTAAACCATTAAATTTAATCGTTTATATTTTTAATCGCTAATCCCAACTGTATGGTCACTACATCATAATGTGTTGGTAGTTGCCTGTGTGATTTTTAACGTATGTTGGTGGATGTCATGTTTATCAATATAATTCACAGCTGTTAAGTGCCCTCTAAGAAATGATTAAAACATTTAAAAAATCAACTGTATTATCCAAAAAGATTTCTGGTACACATTCTAGTGAAAAGAAATAATGCACTGCAGTATCATCACTAGGTTAAAGATTCAGTATATACTTATGTCAAGCGATGGATTTAGAAATTGACTTGGATAATTTTTTTATCTTATCATGGATGGTACATCTACAGCATGTATCTTGCTCACAGTGTAATCATGATCCATAATGCGAGCTCTCAGCGATCATTATGTGTTGGCTAATTTTCACTTGCTGCTTGTCATATCATCATAAGTGAATTAGAAAGGTGAAATAAAGGAAACTTATGCTGTAGCATATTTCAATTAAAAGCTCTTTCCCTCACACAAAAATATAGCACTCAAGAAGAGAACGAATATAGCAATCATCACTCCTTCAGAGGGTGTAGTGGCATATATGAGGTAACTTTGGCAGCTAGTACAATACTTAGGAGAATTTTCCATCAATTCCTCACAATATAGAATGTTAGGTCAAAAGATAAAAGTTGTTACCAGGGATTGTAGATTTGCCAAAATAAAATCAATGGTTGGCAAATTCACTTTGTGGAAATTATTACGATTCATGTTAAGAATGAAACCACTTAGTTTTTTTCCACCAATATATTTAAACCACAAATCAACTGCTTTCTGCCTTTACAGGCCATTATCAAGATTACAAAAATAAAAATAATTACAAGTTAAAAATTTATTTAAAAAATTTGTAATCTTGATAATGGCCTGAAAAGGCCGAAACCGGTTGATTTGTGGTTTAAATATATTGGTGGAAAAAAACTAAGTGGTTTCATTCTTAACATGAATTGCCAAAATATCTGTGATGATTCAGAATGCAGTGTGCTATCTTATTGCCCACTATTTTATGAAATGCTCAAAGGAACCCATCCCAGTTTGTCAAATTGTTAAAAAAGAAGCAATTCATCAAATGGTCGAACTAAACAATATATGTATCTAAATTTTTTACAATGCTTATGGTAAACACAATTTAAAAAGTTGTCTAACATGCTATGAAATCATCTTTCATGAGGAAGTTTGCTGAGGTGTAAGTTTTAAAATTCAGTTTGACCATTATCTCCTGAATATCAAAGCATTAAAGCAACATTGTAATGGTGGAAAAAATTTGTAGTCAAGTAAATACGACGTGCTTAACAATAATTAAAATATCCTCAGTCTAAGAATTGGGCAAAGAAAATGATGAAAAGTAGAAATTATTGTGAGGATCATATGGTTTAGGCTAAGGGCACCATCTTTGCTCAGCTGGTCACATGATTCATATCCCCAGCCACCTTTGAATGTGTACCAAGTGGCTGAACTGCTGTCAAGTATGCTTGTGTAATGGACAAAGTGTAAAAAATATTTAATTTTTTTCATCAACAAAAGTACAATTGCTTTGAGAAATCTGATAAGACATGCTTCTTACCATATGAGTTTGTGATAGATGTGATGGCCAACGTCTAATTCAATTGGAATCAAGTGCCTTGACCGAGTGAGAATGAGCGAGATTATCTCACTTATTTAGCACATCTATTTTTCCACTTTCACAAGAAGTTGGTGGTGGCTGCAGCTATACAAATGTCTTGTCGTCTCGGAGACGCTGGAGGCAAGTGATTAAGGATAAGAATAATGAGCGTGGATAGAGCGTTGAAATGCAGAAAATGTTTATTGGGGAAGTCCACTTGATCACTTATTTGAGGTACGTATATACTTCATACAAGGCCACTGAAGAATAAGGGGAGTGGGTTTTCTCTCACAACCCTAAATCCTTCCCAGGACCCACCTCTCCTCTACCTGACCCCCCTCGTCCACACTCTTCCCCCTCCTTGCACAACTGTATAAATTGTGTATATTCGGAGGAAATCATTCATTTTGTAGCATGTCATTCTATGTATTGAACCCAAGTTGTCCATTTCTGGTCCCCTTACGATTCACTAGTCCCTTTCTGTGTCGCGAGGAAGCTCCAGTCTTCCATTTGTTATTTTCCTGTAGCCGAGGACAATAGGCTGTTTGGAAATCTGAAGTATCCACGATTTCATCAATCAGGTAAGGGGAATGCTTTATGCATTTGAAAAAAATTTGTTGGTTTTATTGGCATTGTTTTCTCTGTTGATATAAAATTGAATATATATATTCTCAATATTATTTGCAGTATTACAACACTGCAGTGCCTGGGCTCGTTGAAAATCTGCTGACGCCTAGTATTTCTGGCTGATATAAATTTCTGTTGGTAAGTAACATCGTAACATGTAATTCAAATTTCATGTAATTCAGTATTTGATATGCAGAATATTTAGTAGAATGAAGATTGTTGTACAAAAATGTATTCAAAATCTCTAATATATTATTGTTTGATACTTTATAGGTGTACTCTCAGATTCTTCAAATAATTTTAAAATGGCTGATACAACTGACGAAGAAGAAAGAAATCGTATTCTTCATCTTCTACTAGGCGTGTCATCAGAAGAAGAATTAGAAAATTCATCTGCGAATGAGGACGACATTGTATATACCTCAGAACATGACACTGGGTCAGAACCAAGTGACTCATCGTATGACAATGGAAACTCTTCTCATCAATCTCCAGTCATCAGTCATCACGCTCTGATACTTTACTTGGTAAGGATGGTACGTCGCAATGTAATAAATCACCTCCCCCCGCAAAATGTAAGAACCCATTCAGTGAATATTGTGACTGGTTGTGAGGGGACGCTGGGCTCCGCTAGGAGTGCAAAGTCTCCTATTGAATGCTCTTTGCTCCTGATGAACAACATTATTTTACAGACAATAGTAGTGTCTACAAGTCTCTTCATTTCACGTATCTCCCATTTATTTGAGAGGGAATGTGATGCTAAACTCACAGACGACTGTGAAATTAAATCATTCATTGGGTTGCTTATATTGGGTGGATTACTCTGCTTAGGGAATGAAAATGTCGAAGATCTCTGGGATCAAAATGGCATGGGAATTGATATATTTTATTCAACAAAGAGGTTTTTATTTTAGCTTCGGTGTATCTGATTTGATAATATAAATGACAGGCAACAATGGTGGGAGTTAGACAAATTTGCTCCTTTTTGTGAGATTTTTGAATTATTCCTTCAAAACTGTGAGGAAAATTATCAGACAGGAAGCTTCAGTGCAATAGACAAACAGCCGTTTCCATTTGGAGGAAAGTGCCCATTTCCTTGGTTCATATCCAGTAAGCCTGCTAAATATGGAATTAAAATGTTTCCATTGACTGATGCTAGGACTATGTACACTAAAACTGTGGAAGTGTACCTAGGGACTCAGCCAGAGGGCCCATTTAAAGTGTCATATAAGCCACATGCGGTTGTGATGCGTCTAGCTAGAACAATAGTAGGTACAGGAAGGAATGTTACTACAGATAATTGGTATTCCAGCATTCCATTAGTACTAGAACTGCTGTCAAAAAAAACAACTTACGTTGGCACTTGAGAGAGATCCTCCTCCCCCTTGTTATTCACCTCCCGGACGTTTTGATGTAGATGTGGGACTCTCCCAAGAGCCTCCTGCTACATGCCTTCTACATAGGGAGGAGAGGCTGGTGGTATCCCATGGTTACTGTCGCCCGCCCAGTTGTGTCCCACCGCCGAGGTTTCGGCCCCACATGGTAAGCACCTAATATTACTCTTTCTAAAGTCACTTCCCTTGTCGCACACTGATCCATGTAACCTAAATCCTAAATAAATATCCTCTTGAAACCTTCCCTAATGTGTTCTAATCTCGACATAAAGGGCAAGAATCCTAGGATATCTTGCATCGTGTTGCCTAGTTAAACTCTGACGAGGGAAACTCGGAGCGCGGCGCTATATATATTTTGGTGGCAGCGGCGGGATTGTTTTGCCTAAATACTGTGAGAAAACTAAAACCTTTCTCGCAGGTGTCAATGTAGGTATCGGGAATAAGGCACTTTTCCTACACATTCCTTTCATTACCTTCATCTCTCGTCGACTTAGTTCCCGATTTTACAGGTGACGGACTTAGTGTAGATTCATTTATTAGAACACTAGAAGGTACTGCTGAATTAGGGGAAAAGGAAGTGATAGGAAATAAGGGCTCCAAGTAAAAATGATCAGTGAAACAAAATTTGGTTCAACTTTGTGGATTTTAATATTAATTATTGTAAATAACTTTTAAACTCCACATATATGCATCGGCCTGGAGTTTGCACCGCGAACGTGATTTTACTTCGAGTATGAACACTCAGTCTCTTGGTTCCGAGTTTTATTATCACCGCCATTCAGCAACCTTTTGTATTCAAATGCGGAAGAATTAATGAATTGATAGCTTTATTAGCAAAGTACACGACGATGAATGGCTCTTAGTTATTTGTTGTCCGGGTTGGATTTGAATGTTGCTTTCGATCAGTGGATAAAGCCTAAGAATGCTTAAAGTACCCCTGTGAACACAGAAGGCTGCTGCAGCGCTGCTCAGGGACGACATGGCTGCACGCGCAACTCGCCCTGAGTGTAGCACTGTCTCTGCGCGTGTACCTATAGCGCTATGTCATAGCTCGCTGCGACGAAACACGCTGTTGCAGCGCATGTGTAATGCGTGCCTGCAACGCGAATGCGCATCCGACGCGTGTTCGCGATACCGCGCCACGACGGAACCTCGACTCTTCACTCCTCCCTTGACACGAAGATGGATAGGCTGCAGCTTAAAGTATATTTTCTAGTACTAACGTGATAATTTAAGAAAGGTGTAGGTAAGGTCTGCGAGGCGTATTTTGGTCTTATTTAGCGGTAAAAGATTTCTAGTGACGATCTACTCAAATATTTCTAGTGTTCCAACATAGGAGATAAGAACCATCTCTTGTCTCCTATATTGGAATAACCTTCGTCAGCGCATTTCGGCGAACAACATTGTCTTTCGTCAATCCGCACATCACCACTGTTAAGTATAATCATATTGAGGTGCCAGCTGTTGACACAACAAGATTTAAATGGACAGAATGCACTGGCAGACAGTACAGGCGAGATGGGACACCGTCTTATGATAACTTACGACCTTTGCGCTATTTTTCTCCCAAAATATAAGGGCTAAATGGAATGAATGCCCCCTCGCTGTTATCTCCATCTTGTAGTGATGATCGAGAGGGCTTGCGTGCCTTAGCGATCCTACGAGCTATGCCGGCGTGAGCTGAAGCTTCTGGCAGGGCCACCCAAGCCGGACAGGTCAAAGGTGATAGGCCAGACAAAGAGAGATACCCTGGTCCTCCAGGTTAGGGGTTGTGCGTGGGGCTGACAACCCCACCACGTAAAACAAAATAAACCGTCACGGTACCAAAACAAAAGCCTCGGATAATGGATAGAGATTATAGAAGACGACTTAGGCAATCGACAAGGAGTAATGATTTAAGGATCGCAACATAGAACGTTCGAACTTTACTAAGACCTGGTTAAATGTATGAAGTGGCAAAAGAGAACAAAATTAAAGAATGACTTGGTAGCATTTCAAGAAATTAGATGGCATAAGGTAACGGAAGGATAGACAAGTCGGAATAGGGGAGAGGGGTGTAAGATGACGAAGCTAAGGTGTGATTTTTTTCTGGCCTTATTGTTGAAGCTAGACGATTTATATTTTTACATATGATCTCTCAATCCTTCTGCTTTTCAAGATTTTTTACGTTACTCCAAATTGATTCCGAGAATCCAAAATTTTGATTCAAATCTAAATGAACATTTTCGTCGTCTTATCCCGCAGTGTGGGTAATATGACGAGGAAAACAAAATACTTCAAAGGAAATAATTTTATTTAATCCTCTCCTCCGTCCAAAGTGAAAATCAAGCAATACAATTCTGAAAAGGAAAAAAAATCTTTTTTTAAGTAAGTATTCCTTAAAATTAACTATAAAAATGAAATGCTCATTTAAAGAAAAGCATTGCGGTAATTATAGGTACTAAACCCGTGCATTATGACCCGCGTCTTCGGTGGAAAACCCGCAAATACATGAACAAAATGTAAAATCCTTATGAAAAACTTTAACTTTTGCCCAGAAAACGTGACACTTGTCAGTGAACTTGTAGTAGAAATCTAGCGTAAATATTTTTATCACAAAAATGAAAGCAAAACTTATAGATCTCGATTTTAAAAATGTAAAGAAACATAAATTTTCAGCAAAATAAAAAAGTCGCATTTCCATTGGCGAAGTTTCACTTCAGTTTTGTCCCAGCCACTGCACTCCGAATGAGCCCACTGTTTACAGTGGAATCACTGGAACCACAGTTCAGTTTTTCCCCTTTCACCACCAATTATGCAGTCTTTATGGTTAAAATCTTCGATATCTAAATCGTCATCATTGCCCATATACAGGATTTCGCCTGAGTCAGAGTCCTTGGAAGATGAGTAGTTGAGCTTACGTTTTACTGGTTTCGTTTTCCGTTTAAAATATTTGGTTTTTTCCTTCTTTTTCATATGCCAGTGCATTCGTTTTTTTTTCTTTATTTGCTTGTTTCTTTTTCTTCACCTGAAGAACACGTTTCACTGGAGTGCTCGTTATATGGAAAGATAGCAACTTCTTCCTAGGTTTTCTCGATTCCTTTTTTCTGACGACGGTAAGTGGAGGAAGACATGGCCGAGGTGCAGATGGGCCCGTATCATCAGGATGGATACCTGGGGATGATATTATACAGGCTGAAGTGTCTGTGGAGGGGCCTGGGATGACTGCAACTCTCAAATGAGTCTCCACCACAAGGGATACATCTACGGCGTATTTATTTAAGAAATGCACTAACACTGGCGTCTTATTTTTCACGTCGCCGTTCATATTCCACAGGGACATGACTAATTTTTTCTTTTTATTTCTTTTATCCATGCTGTACTGCGGATTTCATTAGCATGTCCGTTATTTGCATCATCATTGATTGAAACATTTGCAACTGTTGCTGCATCAATTCTCCAAGCATATTTATTGGATTTAAAATGGCATTAATTCCGTTGTTTTCAACCACGGCGCCCCTGCATTGGGCTGCGTCCCTGTTATCTGGTGGATTACTGCTTGTTTCTGAGACATGCCCTTCTATGTTGATTTCTCTCGGAATTTTCCCCTGCTCTCCGGTGAGGCATCAATTTTTGCCGAGTCATGCTCATCCATATTGATTTTTTCTTGATCCCCATTTGACTGCCGATTGTTGTTTTCAGTGCTGTCCGCCTCCCTTTTCTTTTGTCTTTTTACCCACAGGTTCACGGCGGGGTGTCTCCTGGGCGGAAGGCTTGCGAACGGAGACGCAGCACCTCTCGCCCAGACGGTGGTCCAATTTCTCTTTCTCCTTCCCCTCCAGAAGGTGCTTAAACATCGTCGGAATGAGAAGTCTCGCACTCCTCTCCGTCGTGAAGACGGAGATCTCAGCGCAGCGGAGGGAGGGTAAGGCACAGAGGAGATAGATAGATAGATAGATATTTATTTGATCAATGTACAAAAGGACTCTCAGTCCTACGAGAGTACAATACAAACATTGAAAGATGTAAAAAAAATAAAGTAAGTTCAGTTCCATTCGCATATAAGAGAAATTAGCCAAAAAAATTAATTGCACCATAAATGAAAACAGAAAAAAAATCAAAAACAGTATAACAACATAATCAACAGGAATCGAGAGACATAAAATATTTTCGAGCATGGAGTTGGAAGGTTTTGACAGAGATGCAGTTAGTGACTGTGGATGGTAAACTGTTCCACAAAATGACAGAGAATATCCAGAAAGCACCTCTTTCTTTATCAGTTCGGTGTTGAGGGACTCTTAGCATACCTGCATTCCTGAGAGGGTGACTGTGAATGGTGTGAACAAAAGAAAGCTTATTGTACAGATAGGAAGGTGTCTTAGTATACATTATCTTTTTTAAGAGTAGTACAGCCTGATAATCACGTCTGGGAGTTGATTTTCATCCAATTTAAGGAAGCAAGGTGTCCAGAAATGTGGCAGTCACGAGGCAGGTCAAGGACAAATCGAGCGCAGGCATTTTGGATACGATTTACACATACAACTAACATTCCATCACAGACCAAAGCCCCATAATCAATAATAGGAAATACGAGACTCTCAATCAGATGTTTTTTGACATTATTTGGTAGCAAGTGTTTATGGCATCGCAGCTGTTGGAGTGCGGACAACCCCTTTTTACAAATAACATTTGCATATGGTTCCCAAGTTAAGTGCTTGTCGAATACAATACCCAGCTTAGTAACAGTATTAAGATAAGGAAGAGTAATATTATTGACTGTCACAGTAGGTAGATTATGAGGCAGTTTCTTGAAAAGCTTAGGATTCCCTATAAGAATCACCTGGGTCTTACTACAGTTTATTTCAAGATTGTGACCTATTGCATACTCCACGAGCCGAGAAACTTCGTTATTTATAATAGTAATGGCCTCAAAGCACTCTTTAGGTATGAAGTAAACATAATGCTGAAGGTCGTCAGCATACATGTGGAAATTAGAGTCAGTGAATATTGTGTATATATCATTGACACACCATGCCCTAGTGGTCCATCCTCCTTTCTGAGGATTAAAAATGTTCAAAAACGATTGGCGCCCTACCTCTTATTTTTCCATAGTAAACTTGATATTTGGGTGTTGGTTGATCATATGGGTGAGGAAGTTGTCGAGGGCGTCTTGTCCATGAGAACAAACGATAACAATATCATTCTGGTACCTAAAAATGTATTTTGGCTTCAGTGGAGCTATTCTTAAGTCTTTCTCCTCGAATTCTTCCATGAAGAAATTCGCCACCGCTGGAGACTAGGGTGATCCCATCGGAACTCCTTCTGTTTGCTCGTAAAAGTTTCCTTCGTGAATGAAATAAGTTGACTTCAGCACATGGCGAAACAAGTCCATCATGGCTTCGTCATAGTGCGATTTCACTGATCCCTACGTGTCTTCTTTTGGGATGCGCGTGAACCAGGAGAGGACGTCCAGGCTCGCCATGATGTCAGTGCGTTCCAGACGGATGTTGCGGAGCTTTTTGACGAATTCCACGGAGTCCTTCACGTGATGAACGCAGCTCCCCTCGAAAGGAGTTAAAGCCTTGGTTAGGCATTTTGCCAAGTTGTATATGGAAGCTCCAATAGCACTCACTATTGGTATCAGTGGTGATCCTTCCTTATGAACCTTGGGAAGTCCGTACAGCCCGGGAGGAATCGATGCTTGCGGAACACGAGTTCTCCTTACTTCTGATGAGATTTCTGCCTTCTTGATTAAGTCTGTTGTTTTTCTGGTAATGGAGTCCGTAGGATGACGTGGAATTGGCTTGTGGGCGTTATCATGGAGAATGTCCAAGATCTTCCGGTGGTAATCTTCTGTCTTCATCCTGTCCATTGCTTTCTCTAACGTCCGCAGGTACTACATTGATGATGTTCAAATGTTCATGTACTTGTCGGACGGCGTTCCTCTTGTGTCAGATTAGGTTTGGGTAGAGCGACCCTCTTCATCGCCATTGAAACTTCACTGCCAACCTCTTCAGTTGCGTCAGCTGAAAGCTTTCGGATTGCTTGTGCCACTCCTTCTATTACGTCCAAGTAATGAATAAATCTCGGAGCTGGTACGAAATTCAGACCTTTCGAAAGGACCGAAAGCGAGGGTGCGTCGATAGGTTCTCCTGTCAGGTTGACGACGACTCGACTTCCATCCATGGGTAGTTTACTCTCTTCTCTATTGTCAGGCTGGTTGTAATCTTGTCTATATATTCCTGTCTAAAGGAGATAGCATGGCAGAGGGATGTAGGAGAAGAGTGGCTTTAGCTTCTTTCCGTTGTCGTCCAACTCTTCCTGTGATGTACTATGCGCTCTCGTAGCAAGACAAAGCCCGTTCGAGAGGCAATGCCAAAGTACCACTTCCCAAGCCGAAATGTTGTTGAGAAGAAACACGCTCCCACAAATAAGTAAGTACGACCAACTTGAAAAAAAGAAGAGGATACACCATCCATGGATGGGAGTCCAGAAGGCAGGAATCTCATCAAAAGTCCGGAGGACTCTTTTCCGCAAGCACCGATTCCTCCCAGGCTGTGCGGACTTCCCAAAGTTCATATAGGGGAGTAGACAGCAAGGATACCTGAGCTTTGTCTACGTAATGCGTATTGATATATTAGGGTACGCAGTATAATTTTTCTGATCTTCTGCGTCTAACATCGACATCCAGCTTCAAATTCAATTGGTAGCAATATGTGGAGCAGGAGACATTATTCTTACCTTCTGGGACTTTTCTCTAGGATATCCACCAAATTAAGTCCTTAACTTATTCCATCGTCTGGATTCCGCCAGTTGCCTCACCACTTTCGTGTGCATTTAATTATTATTGGCGTAGCAATTGAAGATTAACAATGGCATTCAAAGTTTCCGTGCCGTTGTAAATCTTTTGTTCTAAGATCGTAAGCTCGCAATTTTTGATGCATACTTGACGCATTATGTTTGCTAGTGTCACACACAGATACCGAATTGCTTCCTCCTCTCTTCATTGTGTGAACCAGCGCGGGACCATGCGCGAATGCATTCGAGAATTCATCGGGAAAATGAATGCAATAGGTATATTTCAATTTACTCCGTTGCGTGTAACTCTACTGTTGTGTGAAACCCTATAGTTTAAGCAAATACTACGACAAGACGTTAATTCTAACACTTTCAGATGCAGATTACACGTGGACAACCATTGTATTGCTAATGCAGCAGATAGTTGGTGCCCGTATTCTGGAAACATAACAAAATAATCGAGGCTGACAGCTTCCTCTTTTACTTCTTGTTTAAACCACGGCTTCAGCTCCTAATCATTAGAACTCTTGGCCATCCAATACCATTAGTCGTCATGAAAGAAAATGTCTTCGTATGATGGTTTTACATTTAGTGAAGTCATTGACAGATGATGATGAAGATGAGACAGGTAAAATAACTATTTAATCATGAAGCATATTTTCCAAGTTTATGTTCCGCTTAAAAATAATACGTTTCCCAAGTTTTTATACATGTAATTACAATAACTGCCAATATTTCAAATGCGAGAATACATAGCAAATGAAACAACTTAGGGCTAACGAGGAATTTTAGGTACGGAAAAACCCAAAATAAAATATGAAGCTAAAATTTTTCTTCCGACTGATGGAATATTCGAAAATTTATGGAATGGTAAATTATCGTATTTTCAAAATAAATTAACGAAAAATACAAGAATTCAGATGAAAAAAATTCCATACATCGGGATCAACACACAAAAGCCATACCTACACCATGGGTGGAGTAGACATAAAATCTTCACATATAGTAAAATATATTGGTATTACCTTAATTTCAGGGAACACACATACAAAACATATGCTACACAGCATTAAAAAAACTAGGTTTCGTTAAGCATATAATAGGAAGGTCCTCGGATGAAAAAGTAAAAGAGAGATACTACTTCGCTCTGGTTAGGCCACACCTTGAATACGCCGCGAGCATTTGGAACCCTGGTCATAAAGATTTAACCAATAAAATTAACAAAATACAAATGAAAACAGCGCGCTTCGTTAAAAACCGCTACAAATGAACATATAGTGTTACACAACTGTTAGAGGGATTAAGGTGGGAGCCCCTAGAGACTCGGAGGCTGCATGCTAGGATTAGGTTGCTTGAGATATTCAGAACTGGTGTGTTTCAGAGAAACTGAGAATATTATCATGTCGCCTCACTACATTTCTAGGTCTGACAGATGCGACAAAATAAGAGAGATACTCTGCCGAACAGATAGGTGCAAAAACTCGTTCTTTCCGCGCACAATCAGCGACCACAATAAAAACTGAGCTCCTCCAAATACACTCCCATAGGACATGTCACCATTTCACCTCCAAAACTTGTACTTGATGGCTGGTGACCTACCACCCCCTGCCACACGCCCATGCGGCGGCTCGCGGGGTAGTATGTAGATGTAGATCATACTCGAAACTCTGGGTTAGGTATACGCAACGCTATCTTATAACCAAGTGCCAGCTATGTTTTCTGACTGCCATTATCTGTGAAACTATTGGCCGTCTACGACCAAAATGGAGTAATTGTGTACCTGAAGGATGCAGCAGAATCTAACTCTGAAGTTTCTAGGCAATCGGAAGCGCATGAACCGTGATCTTCCCTTTGATATGTAAGTACTTTAGAGGCAACGTACCAATTTTAAGGTTAAATTAAGTACCATTGCCCCAAGGCAATCCCTTCCGCAGATTTGGTTGCGAAGAGTGAATAAGCTACACAATCAAACTTAAAATAAAACAATCATAAAAATAAATATTTAATTTATGCATATATTGTTTTTCATAAAATGATATTCTAACGATGATGTGTAAATATACAGTTAATGTCCATTTGATAATATCCATGTAACATTCTTAAATTGACGTTCAGTTAATATCCATGCAATCTCCCTGTACCGTTACAGTAAGAGAAAACTCTTTGATATTGGTAACAATTGATGGATATTTTATTGATGGGGTTTGCAGGGGTTAGATCTTGTAAATGATCTCCATCTAGAAATCTGAAGTAAGTTATGCCATTACCTCAGGTTCTGAGTTTAATAATTAAATATCTAATCTTTGTAACCTGTAAGGTACGGTACCCTGCAGGCAGATTTTGAAATTTGCGCTTTAACATATCGGTTGTGTGTTGTTATTTGGTCTCCTCTGGTGACATCTGCATGAAAATTGACTTTCTTCAATTGTTCGGTCACCATTCTTGATATTGTTCTGATTGTTCTGCGTGGAAATGGCTGCTCTTTGCGGTAGAGTATGGAGCGTAGCTGCCCGCCGTAATGGAATATATACGTCTATCAGATGTGCCAATCAAAGTAAGTTTAAGAGAAGTTTTGTGTGTAATATTTGAAAAAGAAGCACATTAAAGTAGGAGGAATTATGTTACCTCGATCATTGGATTCGAGGTTTTACTGTTTCAAAAGTTAAGTCTAGCCTTATTTGCCTTAAGTAAAATAAATCATTATTATTTCAGTGATGGCGGATCCGATAGAACATGCTACCGGTTTGGAAAAAAGAGAGTTATTGGCTAAGGCAGCTGGCAATGATGTGAGTCCCTAGTTCAATCAGCTGATATCCTCCTTTAAACCCCGAGAAATTTCGTCTGATTTTGGTTGTTTTTGCAGAATCCTTTTGATATGAAAATCTTCAAGAGGGGTCCTGGAACCAAGGACTGCCCGACTCTTGTACCATCAGCGTTTGAGGCTAGAATAATTGGTTGCATTTGTGAGGAGGACTCTTCGAGCGTGGCTTGGATGTGGCTTAAACAAGGGGAACCCAAGAGATGTGGATGCGGATATTGGTTCAAATTGGAGCCCAAGAACCCCGTATAGGTGTCGAATTAGTTAATACATTTTCGTAATTTTGCTGTAAATCAATCAAGTTAGCCTATGTCCAATAGTTATTGTGCAAGGTGGTCATGTATAAAATGTTAATAAACGCCTTGAAATAAGTGGTGGATTCATTTCTTAACCAGCTTGATGTACTTAACCATCTGCAATAGCAACGGTGTAGACCCTTCGACTTGGATCGCGCTCGAATGGATTGTAAGTCTGTGGTGGATATCGCGATCATGATGTGGGTGGGCAAGTAAAGAAATAGATTGCAAATACTTATGGTTAACAGGTTGAACGTAGGTTGTATTTACTCTAGAGCGAAACCGAATGTTAATTTTGGTACTGTGTCCATGGACCCATTGATAACACAATCCTTGTCGATGTTAACCACAAACAAGCGAAGAACGATATGCGGTTTCGTTCAAAGCCGATTGCTGATGAAGTTGAGAGATGGTAAGGTGTGACTTTCGTCTTTCACAGCATTATCGTGCAGTAATTGATTCCGTGACCCTGCAGATTGATCTGGATGCTTATTTAATTAGTCTCTAGTTTGTTTTTTGAATTGCCATTTCTTATCATTGTAAGTTTTTGTGGTCTTATACTTGCCAATCGTGACATTTGTTTACGAGGATCAGTGTCAACTCCTAGCTCAGAATAATTTTAGCGTTGGAGCTCGGTGTTAAGTATTTTGCCACTTGGGTCACTAAATTAATACTTTATTCTCTTTCGTAGCCGATGACGCCCCAACTTTCGCCAGTGGATGATCAAGACAAGCTTCTTGATGAAGCTCTCAGCCTTGTTAAAGCTCAAGCGTTTCAGATGAAACGGCAGTTAGACAAAGGGAAACTGATGGATGGTCTTAAACATGCATCTACAATGTTGGGAGAGCTGCGTACATCGCTCCTTTCTCCCAAGAGTTACTACGAGCTTTGTATCCTTGGATAACAGCTAATTTGGCTTTTAGTTCCAGGGGCGTTAAAATATCTTAATTTCTTTTTACGTGTTAGACGGTCGCATGCTTTAGAGGAATCCGAAGTTATCGATGTTTGATCAACCAATCAACTATTTAAAACCCATTAGTTTTTCTTTTTAATTCACCCATCAGGTTTGATCTTGTACAGTTGATGCGCGCGTTATGGGAAGATAAGTGGTTTTCCTCTGGGTGTAGGTATTCTGAATTTCTGTGCCATAGATTGTACAAGGCAACAGCGAGTAACATTTTGTTGTTTGTATATTTTCTGTTTGCTTGGAAGAAGGATTGTTTGTGTCGACTCCATGGTTTAAACGTAAGAGAACGTATATACGTATGTGTACATGGCTAAGGGGCGATTGGAAAAGCATGATTGATTTCGTTATTTATGATGAGAGATTGAGGGAGTTAGTGTGGGACACGAGAGTGATGAGGGGTGCTGAATGTGGAACAGACCACTATTTGGTACTCTCCAAAGTGAATCTGGGCGGAAAGTGGGTGCCAACTAAGAATGTTGCGCGTGAGCAGTTGAGAGAGTGGAGAGGTTGCTAGACAGTTTGAATGTTATGATGGCGATGTATGATTATAGTAAGGCAAGTGTGAGAGTTATCCGGGTTCTGAGTGATTGGTTTGTAAATAAACAGGGCGTAAAGCAAGGATGCGTTATGTCACCATGGCTGTTAAATGTATTTATGGATAAATGGGTTAGGGATGCATGTAGTGAAAACGACTGTGTTCTGAGTGGAAATGTAAATGTGCGAGTTCTGCTATATGCGGATGATGAGGTTTTGATCTGAGAGAGCCAATAGGGATTACAGAAGCTCCTAGATGAGCTTTGTGAATAAGTGGAGAGAATGGAATTGAGGGTAAATGCTTGCAAGACTAAAGTAGTAGTTTTTGATAAGGGGAATGAGGAGAATAACTGTATGATGAGGGCGAATGGTGAAGTAATTGAACAAGTGGATGATTTTGTGACTTAGGTGAGATACTTGCGAATGATGGATGGATAGATGAGGAGATAAAGAGACGTGTGATTGCTGGAAGAAAAGTGGTAGGTAGCATGTGGAGCATATCAAGAAATGAGTGCCTGCCTAAGGAAGCAAAAATCGCCGTGTACAAAATTGTACTTCTCCCCACTTTGTTGTATGGTAGTGAAACATGGGTATGTGAGGATAGACTGGAGAGTAGACTAAACGCCGTGGGTATGAGTTATCTGAGGAGTGTTTGTGGCAAAAGTAGGATGGATAGGGTGAGTAATGAGTGGGTAATAGAGGAATGAGGCCTATATGCTCCAGTAATGGACATATATGTAAGAAGTGTTCTTCGTGCGTTTGGCCATGTTGAGAGAATGGATGAGAGTCGAATAATGAAACAGATATGTGAGAGTGAAATGAATGGTGCGAGAGGTAGAGGTTGGCCAAGAAAGTTGTGGTTGAATAAATTCTTAGGAGGAGGAATATTAGGAGTCTTAAAAACAGGAGGGTGTGTATGAAGCAGTGTATGGGGGTAAATAAGGCAAAAAAAGTTTGCAAGGATAGGTTAGTATGGAGGAAATTATTGAAGCAGAGTTAGGTGTGCAAATATGTATTTATGATTGAAACTTTGTGACTGTGCCTACCCCGGAAGGGAACGGCATAATTAGTGTGCATGTATCTATATTTTCAGGAATTATGTGCATTATTGTGAAGTCATGAACTTCCGAGTCATTCATTAATGAAAGCATTTCAGTGAAGGTCTACTCTATGTGAGGCGTAAGTTTCTGTCCGAGGGGTTTTAATATTCTGCTGATTCTCCTTAGCGATAATTAGATATGGCTATTACTGATGAACTCAGACACTTGGAACTGTATTTACTGGATGAATTTCAAAAAGGCCGAAAAGTTGCTGATCTCTATGAACTTGTGCAGTATGCTGGGAATATTGTTCCACGTTTGTAAGTCTTAATTAACATGTATATGGTTGATGGTTAGTTGTGGCATTTACTATTAGCATTCAAATATCAATTCCAAGGTTAGATGACTGCAGCTCTCTACTCATGCATGTGCCCTTCTAATGCGTTCATATGCGAACAGTTCATCTTTATGTCCCAATTTTGTTTGGTTGCCATAATGTCACCATTTTTATTAGCACCCTGTAGACATGTATTTCTACCTTTGGATCCTCCCTCCCTCACTTCCCTGAAAAAATTTTGTTACGCTAATGTTTCAAGGAATGTAGATGGCTGGGTTAAGTCCTCAGCTGCTATCCCGTGGTTCATAGGTTTGAGTCCTGCCTGGCTTGGGTTTTCACCACTTGGCATGGGAATATCTGTCGGATTGTATTTATAAAAATGGATATAGAAACTGCCAGAGGTTTGTGTAGTTTGTCACGAATGGTGTTGGCTCAAATTACTCTTTGGAATTGGTAGCTGTGGAGAGCAGGGTCATGTTTTAAGGGTTGGAGGAAAGGGTTAACAGGAAATTTGCTGGAGTTAGTCGAATAAATCCTTGGATTGTATGGAGTGGCAGAAAGACTAAAAAAGCTTAGTGTGTGAATGACTAAACGAAGAAAGACTAAAAAAGATCAGAGTGAACACCATTGGATAAAATGGCATTCAGCATAACACCTACAATGGGAAGAAATTATGCATAGAAGGATAAAAAAATGATAGCTTAATTTATTTCCTGGATTAATGTTTTGCCGAATAGAACTATTAGCACGAATCATCAAAGTGAAAAGGGACTTGGTCATGAGTTAATGTTTCTTACTCAAACTTCAATGAGTGGTGAAACTGTTTGGCTTAGAACCAAATAAGATTTCTTCCCAATTTCTTATATCCAGCACGCGATGAGGAAGAAACCACAAATAATATCCTGAGAAGGATTTTTTAAATGGAATGAGTCCTTTGCTCTTTTTGCCTATTATTAAGCGATCAAAAAGGGCGATTGGAATCAAGGACAGGCCAGCTACTGTCTTAACTGGGTAGATGTTAGAAACATCGATAAGAATTGGGGTAGTGAAGCACTGTCATTGCAAGGAAGGCATTCGTGGTCTCTGCGTCTCCGCTGGGAGAACGGTCTCGTTGGGACCGCGTCTGCATATGTTCGCTGGGAGAGGGAGAGAGGACAAATAGGCGGTTGCTGTTTTCACAAGTTTATTTTCAACAAAGGAAAAAAAACGACAGCGGTAAATGAGTGAGTGATGTTGTGTCGCCGATTACTGGCGACTCGTCCAAGGGGGCCGGAACGAGTCCGGCGGAGGTTGTTCGAAGGGCGGCGATCTCTCGGACGTGGTCGGAGTCTCCGCGGCTGCGGCGTGTCCTTCCGGCGGGCAGCTTGTGGGCGATCTCTCGGATGTGGCCGGAGTCTCCGCGGCTGCGGCGGTCGGCGTCGTCGGAGGTTCCTTCCGGCAGGCGGCCCGTTAGCGATTCCGGGAGGTCCGGGGCGTCGCGGCATTCGGCGAGCTGGAACGCTGGCGGTGAAGACAGGCCGAGGATGCCTTCGCTGCGGCTCTTACCAGGAGCAGGGCCGAGGACCGGTTCACTACGGCGGCTCACCAGCTACAAGGCAGGGAGTCGAAGGAGCGCTGAGGATGTACTCGCTGCCGCTACTCGCTTCGACTCCCTTCTCCGTTCTCATTTTCCTTGGCCCGGAGGGCCCCTTTTATACGGTCCCTGGCCGTTCCTCCGGCCAATCAGCGCGCTCCGCTAGGAGCGTGAGGGGGTGGTAGGGGAAAAGTGAAAGTTCCCTCGTTCGGCGTGGGGGCGGGGGAGCTTAGTCACCGGGAGCGCGTGGTTTAAATGAGTGAGTTTTGGCCACGTGCAGTAGGGGCACAACAAGGAAGAAACCACAAATAATATCCTGAGAAGGATTTTTTAAATGGAATGAGTCCTTTGCTCTTTTTGCCTATTATTAAGCGATAAAAAAGGGCGATTGGAATCAAGGACAGGCCAGCTACTGTCTTAACTGGGTAGATGTTAGAAACATCGATAAGAATTGGGGTAGTGAAGCACTGTCATTGCAAGGAAGGCATTTCCTGGATGGCAGCTGAAGCGTTCGTTCGTTCTCCACAAACCGTGATCTGAGGTTTTATTTTCTTTGGTATCATTCTCCATGACCTCCACATAAATATTCCATCTGTAAAAATAATCTCGCCATTTAGAACCAGGAACTTAGTACACTCCGAGACGATTCAGGTATAGAAAATGTACAGATCAAGCCCAATTAGTCATCAAGCGATTAGTAATTGGAACAAAATATTTCTTCCCAACTTCATATATCCAACAGGTGATGGGAAATAAACCAAAAACAATGATCTTTGAAGAATTTAATAAATGGACTGAGTCTTTTGCTCATTTTAACTATGATTGAGCGATAAAGAAAGGGTGATTGGAAGCATGGTACGGCGAGCTTCCATCTTAACTGTGCAGATGTTAGAAACAACGCCCTCACCAGTTGCATGTCCTGATTAGCCGTAGATTAAGAAAGGTAAAGTCTCTTAAAAAATGCAGAATTTGCTTTACATATGTCTTCTAAACTGGGCAAAAATTTTGCAAAGAAAATGATAGCCAACTAAAAGTCATTTGCATAGGGAACTTTACCGATAGTTATTTCACGAATGTTGTGACATTTAGCTTATGGTATAAAGTCATTATTTCAAATGCTTTCTTGAGTAACGCCTATAAATCGCTTTAAAACGTTTCCAAAGACCAGAGAAGTCAGGGGGAGATAGGAGAAATATTTTTTGCGATTTCTGGTTTGAAAATACGAAGTGCCGATTTTTCGCTCTCGCCAACCTCGTATTATTGAGTTGCTACTGTATATTACCTCTCTTTCAGTTGAGCATCAGGGTATGTCCAATCCATCTAGTTCTTTTTTTTGTAGTTTTCCATATGGTCGTTTCCTCTTTTATTCTTCTGAAAACTTCATCATTTCTAACTTTGTTGATTTTATCTTCAGCATCCTCCTACAGTTCCGTGTTTCAAAGGCTTCTAGTCATTTCGGGTCTGCTTTTCTTATAGTCCATGCTTCTGATCCATAGGGTGCCACACTACTCACAAATGTTTTCACTTACTGGTTCTTGATTTGTAGTCCTATCTTCTTTGAGCACAGCAGTTGTATTTTTCCCATGAATGCCTTCTTAGCTTGGGCTATTCTTTGCTAGATGTCCATTTTACTCCTTTTGTTCCACTTGATGGTACTTCTGGGATAGGCGAGAAATCCACTTGCTCTAATTTCTGTCCTCTCTGTATGATTTCTGCATTCAGCTTTTCTCTTCTGCATACTCTGGTTTTGATCTTCGTCTTATATATTTTAATCTTACACTCTTTGAGAACTTGGTCCATTGCATTTGGTGACCTTTGAAGATCATCACAATTTCCAGCTATGGCAGTGATGTTATCTGCAAAGTAGAGCATATTTTTCTTTTTTACCATTTATCTTAGTTCCATTCGGTCCAATTTCTTCAGCTTTTCTTCCTCCTCCAAGTACATGTTGAACATTTTTGACTAGAGGTTGCACCCTTACCTTACTCCTTGTTTATTTTAGCTTCTATTTGTCTTCCATCTCACATTTGCATTTTGATGACTTGTCTTCTGTATAATTGGTAGATTCTTCTTCTGACCTTGTAATGCATGCAGAGTTTTTCTAGTAGCCCAAACATCTTATCCCACTGAACATTTTTGAAGGCCTTCTCCAGGTCCACAAATGCCACATACAATGGCTTGATTACATGAATGTTTTCTCTACCATTGGTCTTAGGCGCCTCGCATCTCTGTCCTTGTCTTGTTTGGTATTGCAATCATTACACTCCGTTGAAAGTCCTCTGGAGTCTACCACTTGGGTAACTATCTTTGATTATTTCACACAAGTTGTCCTTGGCTTTACTTCTGAGTGCTTTGATGATTTTTCTGTTGATGTTGTCTGCTCCAGGTACTCTGTTTTACTTGAGGTGTTTTACCTTCGAATTCACTTCTCAGTATGAGTGGGCCCTGATCTTCCTCATCAACCTTGCTCTCTTCTTTCATTAGGTTTTTCCCAGCATCGTCGGCTCTTGGTAGAATTATTGAGTAAATTGCTTCCATCTATGTATTTCCAATGTCTTCTTCCTCTGTCAGTTAATTCCTGCTCTCATCCCTGATGTACTTACTTTGTGTTTTTTCTCTCCAAAGTGTTTCTTCACTAGCTTGTATGCGGTTTCGGTGTTTATCTTCTTCATGTTTTCACTGACTTTATCATGGCAACTTTCAATCCAGTTCTTCCTAGCCTTATTGCATTTTTGATTGATGTGGTTCCTTAGTTTTTTGTAGAGGGTTGCTTCACCTTCGTTTCTTTGTTTTTGTATTTTCTTCTAGTAGTTTCCTAATATCTGTTTTTATCCATGGCGTCTTGGTGTTGGCTCTCTTGCTCACCAGTTACCTTTGTTGACTTGTGTTTTTTTCATTACATAGCTCTGTGATGTATTTTTGCCAAATGAGAAATTTAAGATGCTAAAGATTCAAATGATGATTATGTGAATAACATGGGAATAAGCTGGCATCCTTATCTCACTCCTTCCCTTTTCATGTTTTGTTAATTATTGGTCTTCATTTTATCACTACCACCTGGTCCTGATAAAGGCTGTAGATATATCCTTAGATCATTGTAAATAGCTCCTTTGTCCTTCAGGATTTACGTGATTTCATTCCCAAGTGTCACATCAAAGCCCTCCTTGTAAGTGCACTAAGGCAATGAAGACCGAAAAAATCCTCCTCCATTTCTATTCTCTGTGAGAAGAATTATGTCCAGAATAGCTTATCATGTGTCCCTGCTTTTCCTACTTCCAAAATGATCTCCATTTTGTAATTTCTCTGCTTGTATTCCATTATTATGTTGGAAGTTCTGTTTAATATCTTTGATGCACATAGAATTAGTTTGAACAACTGACAGTTTTCGCCTAAATATAGTGTTCCAATTCACAAGATTTTTTTGTAAATCTTTGGTAAGTCTTATATGTAGCATTTAAACTATCTCAGAAGCAACCTTATGAATTCCAGGAGCCTTACCCTAATCTCAATTTTTGACATATATTGAATTTTGTTCTAAGATTTGAGTCCTATTTATTGTCCTCTTTCTTATCATTTCTTCCAGAATAAAGTTTGTTGGCAAGAACTCCATCATTATGTTGCTGTAATAATCCTCTCTGTTTAATCTTCATCTCATACTAATGAGTAAGGCTCTTTTTCTCGCTAAATGGCATTGCATCTTGCCCAATGTTCCTTGAATGGGCATCTCTCTCTCTGCTGTCAGCAGCTTTCTTCCTTTCATCCATAAAATAGTTCTCCAATCTTACATTTATGGTTTCTAGTCACAATTTGCTTTCATTTTTTGTGTTGTCACAGATATAATTCATTATTATAGTATAGTGCACTTCATCCTCATTTCTTGTATTCTTTCTCTTACTTCTCCAGCCATTTATTCTCAAGGACTTCCTCCATGACACACTGCTTCCTCTTGATGGGTATCCTTCTGTCAGCATCTCTTTTTGTGACTTCTATTAGTCCTTAATCCAGTATGTAGCTGTTTTTCATGTTTCTCTCATCAGCATAGTGTGGAAAAGTGGAAATGCTGGTCTTTCTTTCCTTCAGGTGAACATTCAGAGTATAAGGAACAAAATTCCGGAGCTTTTACTTCTTTTAGCCTCGGACACTGCAAATGTGGTTTGTCTCTCTGAGCACTGGCTAAAAAGGGAGGAAATCCCCTCAGTTTCACTACCCGACTATGATATCATGAGCATATATTGTCATTCAGATATGAAGAATGGTGGTTTTGCATTATTTGTAAAGAAATCTTAAAATCCAATGTTTATGTGTGTGTCCATGCAAGATTTATGTGGTGAACAGGTCTTTGAGTGTGCCATATCCAGAATTGTTATCAACACTAGTTCTATTATCTGTATAGAAGTAAATTTTTCTCCCCTTTGGGGTTTCTAAGTGTTTTTAAAAAAATCTCAATGGTCTCCTGTGAGAACTGGTCGACTGTCACTCCGACTCTACCATAATGTTAATGGGCGATTTTAATTGAAATTTATTGTGTGACACTTCTGAGACTAGGGACTTAATGAATTTATGGTTGTGTTATAATTTACACAGTGTTATTTACGTGTGACACTTCATTGTTAATTGATAACATTATTACTAATGTTGATCTCGACTGCATAGATGCAGCTTTACTTAAATGTGATATCTCTGATCACTACCCAATATTCAGGTTAATTTCACAGGAAAAAATATCTAAACCCAGAGCTTATAAACCCATATTCAGCGATGCAAATGTTGCTTCTTTTGTGAGTGATAATGTGCTTGAAAATTGGCAGGACGTATATAATGGTCATAATTTTTATATGTACTAGTTTTGACTTGTTCTATGGCAAGTTTCTTTATAACTTCAACTGTTTATTTCCCTTAAAATTTGCGACAAACCCCAATCGATGCACTAGAAAGAAGTGGATCACCATTGAAATTCAACAGATGTCTATCATACTTAAAGAATTTTCCTTGAAGTGCAAGGGATCAGATGATCCAACTGCTAAGATGGAATACATACATCTATATAAATGTCTATCGTAAGACCCTAACAAGGGCAAAGCGAACAGTTAATGGTAAAAGAATAGCGGAAGCATCAAAATTCCTTTAATCGCCCACCATCTCCAGCACTTTCTCGTTAGTCTTCCTTTCCGTCCACCTAACCTTCTCCATTCTTCTCCACACCCACATCTCAATTGCCTGCAGCCTATTCTCGTCCTCCATTCTAAGGGTCCACGTTTCTGCCCCATACAACGTTACGCTCCATATCAAACTCTTCACCAGCCTCTTCTTCACATCCTTACCCAGTGTCCCCGTCATCAGATCTCTTCTATTACTAAACGCCTCCTTACCTAGTGCTATTCTCTTCCGTATGTCATTGCTACTCTGCCTGTTTTTCTCTAGCATGCTACCTAAGTGATTAAACTGTTCTACTTGCTCGAGTTTGTGTCCTCCAACTTTAATCACAAGCCTCGCTTTCTTTGTTCCAGAGAATCTCATTACTTTCGTTTTCTTATGATTTATCTTCATTCCGAATATCCCGCACTGCATTTGTAAAGCATCTACCAAAGCTTTCTGTCCCTTCAAAGATCCACTTACCAACGCTTGATCATCCGCGAATCTAACTGATTTTATCAGATGCCCTCCCACTTTGATTCCAACCTCAAGTTCATCCCATGCCTGTCTTACCATTTCCTTAGAATAAATGTTGAAAAGCAATGGTGACAACGGCCACCCTTGCCTTACCACTCACTGGCTATATTCTGAAAATTTTACTCGGCCCTATTATGAGTGACATAAATTGAATTGGTCAAAATTAGCAATTTTGGCCATTGTATTTTGTATCCCTACCTCCTTAAGTGTCCTCAATTGCTTTTGCGTAGTATCCTCATTTAGCAAGCCACATTGATTCTTTTAATTGGGTACCATTGCATACGTGTGTTGTATATTGAAGTTAAAAGAAAGAGACTGAAATGCCCACTCAGTTATTTGTTCGTTCAATGCGTTTCAATGCTTCACCCATTAACGCCCTGATCTTTTTTCTTTCAAAATTTTACTTTACATGTATTTTCTAGTACAATACCTTTCCCATCTTATAGGAAAAACATTTAAAAAAATTCTTTTAACAATATATAATTATTTTGGGGTGTGTCGTTTACTACCCACTGGGCACAACCTTGAAGAATATGAGTGTGTGAGTTCATCGGATCCGAAAGTGCATTTATCCAATATTTCTGTGACTTCAAATTTGTCTCAAATTCTCAATTAATGCATCTTAAATAAGTTTTTGTAAATACTAGATTTAAAAAATTTTTTTTTTTAATTTTAAGTATATGAATGCCTTTATTTGCATTAAAACATTCGCATTTGAAACATATATATAATTACATTGGTTATTTTTCTCAATAATAATTCAGAATCTCTTAGTAAAAGAAAAGAACATTATTCCTAAAAAGGTTGTGAAATACAATGTGACCTTAGTTAAATAATTTAAAAAAAATTATAACAAGAGGCCAAACAATGCTCAAATTTATTGCAAATATGTATGTAAAAACATCCCCTTTTTAAGATGGCATAAATTTACTCAGACAAAATATTGAAAAAAGTTAATAATGACGTCACAATTCAAAAAATATTTCTCTAACATACACAAAGGTAGACATGAATCTATAATTAGAAATTGTAACTTTAAAATATGACAACTTCCTATAGAAAATTAACTAAATAACTGAAACTAACACCCGAGATGCTACGCATGATAGCCTTCTAAGCACGTACTGTCAAGTGGCACTTCCCATCTTCGGCATGCTTTACTGTGGCAAACAGTGCATCGGCATCTAGATTGACCTGTAATAATCAAATGACCATCGTTCTGCTGAACGTATTGGCCCAGGAAGTTTAGGTGCAGTATCATACCTAATGAAGAATGGTCTGAACTACATCTTCTAAATGCTAAACCATATATAATCCTACCGTAGCTTTTACTAAGGATCAAGGCATTGCTCATAGCTACGTCAAGCAACGAAAATATAATGGGGATGTACCATTTTTTTCCCCTTACCGCAATTCTGTACTCTGAGATAAATCAATCCAAGAGATCCACCCCCTCCTCATCCCCCATGTTGCAATTGATCGTTTGAATTTGGTTGAGGTACACCTCCTTTCATTTATTACCAACAGAAGAACGGAAGAATTGGTTGATCGGATGAATCCCACGGGCATTAGACATTGTGTTCATGATATTGTTATCCTTCCATATCCTTCCGCTATAATGTTCCCCACTTTGTTGACCTCATTTTCCATCCTCTCTCCTCCACTCCACTCACATCCATTCGTATTTTTCCATATCTTGTGTACTCGGTAGAGGACAGTGATCCTCTCGATTTGAGAATACAGTAACTGTTTCCTGTAAGCTATGGGCTGCCAGCGCTGACAGAAGCTTTGCAGTTGTAAAGAAATTGTCAAAGTAGAATAAGAAATTCACATCTGGGAAACTTTCCTTGAGAGCACCTGCTTTTTTTATAACAACCAACTCACTGCATCTGCTTGGTCTCTTCTGGTCTTTGGAAATGTTTTCAAACGATTTATAGTTGTTATTTGTGAAAGCATCGGAAATAATGCCTATATATCATATGCTTAATGTCACAAACAGTCATGAAATAACTATCACCTCTTAGTTCCCTATGCAAATGATTTTTAGTTGGCAGTCATTTTCTTTGCAAAACTCTTGCCCAGTTTAAAAGACTGAAGAGCAAAAAGGAAAAAAAAGTTTATAAAGCAAATTCGGTATTTTGTATGAGACTCTAGCTTTCTTAATCTGTGGCTAATCTGGACGTGCAAGTGATATGGGCATTTAAAAGAGGTATCTGTATCTAACATCTACTCAGTTAAGACAATAGCTGGCCTGACCGTGCTCCAATCGCCCTTTCTTTATCGCTCCAATAATAGGTAAAATGAGCAAACGACTTGTGGTTTCTTCCACATCGCCTGCTGGATATACGAACTTGGGAAGAAATATTATTTCGTTCCAATTACTAATTGCTTGATGACAAATAGGGCGTGATCTGTACATTTTTTCTATCTTTATCAGCTTGGAGTATACTAAGTTTTTTTACAGTTCTAAATGCCGAGGTTTTTAGGAGAGATGAAATATTAATGTGGAGGTCGTGGAGAATGATACCAAAGAAATAGAACCTCAGATCACGGTTTGTGGAGAACGAACGAACGCTTCAGCTGCCATCCAGGAAATGCCTTCACTTGCAATGGCGGCACTTTACCAATGCAATTCTTATCAATGTTTCTAACATCTACGCAGTTAAGACAGTAGCTGGCCTGACTGTGCTTCCAATCGTCCTTTCTTTATTGCTCAATATGTTATCGGTAAAAAGAGACGAGGAATCGGTCCATCTAAAAAATCTTTCTCAGGTCATTAAAATGGAATCGCTGGCAGCATATCGCCGGTGTCTTTATTTGGTCAGGCTGTTGTTAGTGTTGGCTGATTGAAAGTCCAGCATAGGAAGGAGTAAATAAAACTGGCTGTCATCAAAACCAGTGCTTTTTCCAAAGCTTACGTCATATTTTTTGTACAAGTTGACAAGAACTCTAGTTTTCTGTCATTGCATCATAGAAATAACATAAGGAAAAGCAAGATAATCATAATCTGCGTAATGGATTTTGCACTTAGTGTTTCTATTTCTGCCATTACAAATGTGTTTCTCATAATAGAAAATGATAGGGGTCTGCGACTTCAAGTATAAGTTACCCTTGCACATTCACAGTTATTCATTTTTTTACTGTCCTTGTTGCAGGTATCTTCTCATTACTGTTGGACTTGTTTACATCAAGACTAACATGAGCCAAAAAAGAGATTTGTTGCGAGATCTTGTAGAAATGTGTAGAGGTGTTCAGCATCCCCTCCGAGGCTTGTTTTTACGGAATTACCTTCTTCAGTGTACAAGAGATGTTCTTCCTGATCTACCTGACACTCCAGATCATCCTGATGGGACAGTAAGTACTATTATAAATAGAAGAGGATGACTTTGCTGTTAGATAAAAGCTGTATTCTTTCTACCTCCAATAAAATTGAACACAATCCATTATCAAGTTGTTGCTTTTCTGATGTAATTGGCTATAGTTACTTGCTGTGGATACTATCTCTGGATTGGCTGATATTGAGCTAAATAGGTTTGGCAATGAGATATAAGGAAAATGTGTTGATGCGTGTCAGTTTGAAAATGGATTATTCATCTATTAACTCCTTGAAATTCCCAGGGTGTGTCCACAAACATCTCATATTTGTACTTGCCTAAATGCATAGTGTATTGGATATTAGTTCTCTCCTTATTTCCCAAGCCTCCTCTATCCCAGCATCTCCCAACTAAGATGAGGTAGCCTTCCTCAAGTATCTTCACTTATGCTTACATTTGTGGTCAGGTCTCAAGTGTTGACTGGGGACTGTCTTGATGAAGATCACTTTATAACTGAACATCAACCTATGTTAACTATGGTTTCACAGCCACCAAGAACCACCACCACAGCCACCTTAGTTTCATACTCATGGTAAATGTTGAGTTTTCCTGTGGTAATGAATTTTTTATGGCCTTTTACAGGTTCGTGACTCAGTTGACTTTGTTTTGATGAACTTTGCTGAGATGAACAAACTGTGGGTTAGGATGCAGCACCAAGGGCACTCTAGAGATAAGGAACGCCGAGAGCGTGAGAGGGAAGAATTGCGTATTTTAGTTGGCACAAACCTTGTGCGTCTTTCTCAGCTGGAATGTGTGAACTTGGAAAAATATCGTAAGGTAAATGAAGCCTTCACTTTTTTGCATGCTATAAATTTGAAATCAATTGAAGACATTTTTTTTACTCTACTAAAATATTTTATTGATAAAAAAAAATCCTATCAAAACAAATGGTAGGAGTGATACAAGGGTATGAGTGGCTGGTATGTATCTGTAAAGGAAAGCTAGCTTTTGTGACAGCTATTGTAAATAGGATGAGTTGTATCCTGCAACTTGAACAAGATTCATGGCTTGTGGATTCATTTATGTGGAAAGTTATAAAAGTTATACAAAATATGTTTTGTAGTGAATGTTGTTTAGAGGAAGTATCTTTTCCATTTTGTATCCCCAATATTTGGTTGATAAGCATTTTCTATCAGTAATTGGTTTTAGTTGCATTTCTGTGGGGAAATGATCTTCAAAGCTATGGACAGCTTAAGGACATTTATTTTTGTGTTCAATACCATTATAACAATTGAGTTTGTTTATCAAGAGCAATCAAGGTTAATGCCACTCCTTGATCATTTGCCTAAATGAATTGGATACAGAGGCTGCTGCGAAAAGAATGGAGTTAATCATGCAGTCAGAGCAATGGAACACATTTCCATTCACTCAGGTGTTTTGGACTTCTGTGTGCTTATTAATGAAGGAGAAAGGGGGACAGATCTGCTAAGTTAGACAATGTCAAGATGCCTCATTCGCAACAGCTCGAAGGCGCTGAGATTATATGTCCTTTCAAGGTGATAGAATTTTATTTTCTATTTATTTACGTATATCTCCATAAAAATCTTCTAATTAGAACTTTGTCGTGACTCATACTATGTCAACACTAAATGCGAAGTGTCATGTTTTCCTCGGAAAACGGCAAGAATGCGATTGAGGCTCTATGCAATGCAGATGGTAATGAAGAATGTAGAAGACTATTATAGAGGTGTAACCTTATTTTCCCTTCTCTGCTTATCTAAGAACTCCACTCCAGTAGGCCAGAGGCAATACTGAGAACCCCCAAATTCCATCCCCCGAGGGAACCTTCACCTTTACAAACCATGGGTGAAAGAGCCTCTGGACTACTCCTCCCACACTCCAATCTGAAAACAATGTTGTTGCCCCCTTCCCTTCCAAATCTCATGCAGCCTCGCTGGGAAGACGAACGAAGGTGGTGAAGAGGCTTTCTTTTGTTTTGGTGTGTTTTCAGTTCACACAGTTAAGTTGATAAATGTGCTATTACAATCAGCTTGGGCTTTCCACCACCCGAGGGTTGGATGTGTGTGTTCATTCTACGTTTAATCAGCGGAGGGTACACGTTGAAATTCAGCAAGGGAGATAAAATATTGAATGTGACTTAGAAGATACACCCAATATCCTCTGAATTTCCAGCTCAAAACATATAAGCAGGCATGAAGCAATGCAGGAGACTCGACAAGACAAAATCAAATGCTGATTGGGACATGTATGATATTTATATTAATGTGAATTCATAAATGTTGTCTATTTTAAGCTATTGTAAGTGTATCTGCCACGATGATTGTGGGTTCGGGGGGAAATGAATCAGGGAGCAAGTCGGGAGCTCGGTTGACACAGACTTTATTCCACCTTCTGCATGTACACCGCACCAAGGTCCCCGTGAGACTCCTCGAGGCACGCTACTCCCACACCCGCGCTCCCTTACAGGGCATCACCACGGGACCACACCCCTTCCAACTCATTGGCCGCCAAGTGCTGACGCCATTCATCTTACCCATTATTGCGACAATCTTAATATTCTTCTCTTCCTCCATTCTTTATGGGAGATGAGATAGTGCATGGCCTAGTTTGCTCCTCTCTTCCTGTTTGGGCAATGGGAGGCGAGATAGTGCACAATCTGAATGGCTCCTCTCTTCCTCTGTCCAGAAAGTGCACCGCTCAGCATCGTTCCCATGCCTGGATGGTCTCTCGTGCCTTCTGTATGGGGCTAGCAATATACTTACACTACTTTATTCTAATTTACCAAAGTTTTGTCCTATATGACAAAGAAATACTGTCAAATGATCCCTTAAGGGCCACATTGTGCAGTTTACATGTTTTTATTGTCTCAGATGTCAGTGTAGTGTCATATAAAATATTAAACTCAAATATAACCATATTCAAAACTCTTTCAAGTGTATTACAATGATTTTTGTATCCAATTCAATACACTTCAAACCTTTGGAGCGATGACAATCTGCGATTAATGCTTAGATAATGGGACTACTATAGTTTGTTAGACAATGACTTGTTGCTATCACAAATGAAAGTGTAAAAAAAATGATTTTTATAATTAATTTGACCTGATTCAACCTCTTATTGCAACAGTAATACTTTCTTTGACATAAAAGAGGAAGACCGATCTTTTTCAGCAAAGGTTTCCTGTGTACTGATGAAGACAAGGAATGGATGTTTTTTTATTTATTTCACAACCAAAAACGGCACAAAAGCTGTTAAATTGGCTGATATAATCAATAAATAAATAACTTTTTCAAACCAAATCTTAATAAACATTAATTAAAACAATAATGAGGCAAACGTAAGAAAGGGACTTAGGGATTGGAGAGGGGTGGATCATTCAAGTGGCCTTTTAGAGAGGATTTGAAAACGGTGTCAGAGGAGAAAAGGTCCAAGGAAGGATATTTCGAGGCCAAGGAGTTAAACTAGGAGGGGATTTGGTGGGAGACAGATGGCTGGGAGATGGAAAGACTGAATCGGGGATTATGCATTAGACAGTTACTGCATAAGGGATGGGGAGGAACATGAATACGAAAGAGAGGGAGTATTTCATTGGTCCGTAGAGATCTGCCGAAGATTCTTTGTAGGGACATAATATCTGATAGGATACGGTGGTGAGTTATTTGAGAAATGCCAAGGGAGGAAAGGATGAGGACGGGTTGAGCTTCTGAAGGTGGGGATTCGATGGCTGACTATGGTGAGAAAGAAGTTGACTGGGCGGTTGAGCAAATCCAAGGTAGTGGGGCCGGCGGTAGACCAAATTGGTGCACAGTATTCTAAGATGGGAAGAATACAACCGAAAAAGACAGTTTTCTGAGCCGTAGGGTCCTGAAGGACAGTGAGGCGGTAAAGCATGCCAACTATAGCCATTGCCTTCTGCACAATCATTCTTATGTGGTCATCAAAGTTGAGTTTCGTGTCAAGAATGACTCCTCAGTCGCAGTGGGTAGTCACAGGAAGGATATGATTATTTAAGAGGGTGTAAGAATGTGAATGGGGTTTGCTTTTTAATGAAAAGGTCATTATGTGCTGATTTTGAGGGATTGATTCTCTGCTGCCAAGTTGAGCACATTGCGGAAACAAAGTTGATGACAAATTGAAGGAAATGTGAGTCGAAGGGGCGATCAACCTGCTTGAAAATTTTGCAATCGTCCGCATGCAGCTGAATATTGCAACCGAGAGAGATTATGCCCTCTGCAATGTCATCCACAAAGAGTGAAAGCGGAATGGGGCCAAGGATGCTGCCCTGTGGTACACCAGACACAACAGGTCGGTAAGAGGATGAGGTGCCATCAATGGGTACATGTTGGGAATGGGAGCTGAGGAAGCTGTGAATTTAAGATAGGAAATTTGAGTTCTGCCTTTCATTCCTGTAGCTTCCAAAAACAAGGAAGATTTTGCCACTTCATTCTCCAACCGGCCTCTCTTATCTCCAAGCTTCACCACCCTTAAGCATGCCGACACAGATGGAATCGCACCGACACAATGGACCCAACCCCTTGCAGGTCAATATTTTCGCTGAGGGGTGTTCCCTCTCGTCAAGTGCGTTCTGAAGGAGGTTGCTTTTCCATCCCATGCATTTATTGCTTTCCTGCGCAAGGGGGTGAGGTTCGGCATTGTCACATTGACGACAACTCAGCACTTAGAAATTTTTCAGCTCCAAGGTGGTAAGTTTCTTTGGACAGAAGTATACAGTACTCATTTACAGTATAGATTCAAGTATAAAATACGTCCATGAATTGATATCTGAATGTGTAAAGTTTATGCATATTTACGCACATTATGCAGGCTGAGAAATGCATGTGAAGTTCATTTGTACCTCTGGAAGGCTTTATATCTTCAGCAAAATTTAATTAGAAATAAGCATTGCATAGTCTTGAGTTAGAAGTCAGTAGAAAGCAAATTTCATAAAGATTCTCATTTTCACTATAAGAGATTATTTAAAACATATTTCAGGTTAAAATTGCTAGAACCTTGATAAGATGTGACCATTAAAGGTGAACATTTTCATGTTAAATTATCCAGTGTCTTGATGACCAAATTCGTTGTTGAGTTTGTCTCTCAGTAGCTATCACAGGGAAAAGATGCCAATAAGAAATCAGTGTGACAATATTTTGCTGGATTCACCAACAATGTGGCAATAGTTAATAACAGTTTCATCATTGGAAAAAAGCTTTGAAATGCTATTATTTAATGCCTTGCCAGTACTTTCATAAGCAGCATCATTTTTTCAAACCGATTTTCCGTCTTCATTTGCGCCATTTGAATCCAATTGGAAGCCTTTCGGTTATGATTTTTCCAATTTAATTGTAAATTCAGCATTGATTTCCTTCTTCTTTGGTTAACCTATTCCTATTTAAATCTTTTTTAAAAACTAGTTATGTCCTATTCCAATTGAAATTGTTAATTAAGACTTGAAATATTTCATGAGGGTTAATCAAGCTAGTATCAGTTTCTTTGTTGCTACCTTTAATTTGATTCTTTGGTGGTGAATTGTTCAGAAATATTTTGTACCAGTCAGTAGTTTTTTCCATGTTTCCAATGTTCAGCTATTAATAGATTTTTGTCACAAATTATCACTGAATGGATAGTGATTTACCTGTGGCTTCTTTTGCTGCAATTAGCTATCCATTTATGATTACATATCAAGTCTGTCACCATCTCTGGTGCTCTCGTTTTGTGATCATTGGATGTCTGGTTCGTTGATTGAGCCTTGCATTTGTGTTCCTCTCTGCTTTTCTTTGTATATATGTTTATTACTGGTCACTCTGTTATTTTTGTCATTTCATTGAGAATTGTTGAGATGGAGAATTCTTCAGTACATGGTCTGTCAATAAAAGTGAAAGTGCAAATAAAGGGAAATCATTTTAATGCTTCAACTTGCAATGCCTATTACATTCCAATATTGCCGAAAATAGGTACAGTCTCTTAAAGACTGAAATACTGGACCAAAATTTATGCAATTTCTAAAGAGTTATACTTTCATAAAATTAAACTGTTTCAGTATAATAGCTGAACACTTAGCATGATTATGCGACTAATTGGACTCTTTCCAAACTTTGGGTATAGCAAGACTGGCCATGGTAACACCTGCAGATTACTAAGGTTTCACTTTTCTGCTACTCATTAGTGGGAGATTCAACTGAGAAAAAAATCAATGTGAAGAAACAATATCCACTTAGTAAATAAAGCAAGATGATAAATGGAAAGTCAGATTCTCATTTTTATACAGAATACTATTGCATACATTATGGCTAATGTGCTGATTACTGAAAGGTTGTTTTCCTTGTATCAAGCCAGGCGTTCAATGTAAAAGACATGGAAAGTAGAATGAGTGGGATGAGGACAAGCATTGCCCATTTTTTTTCAATATTAACCACTCTGAAGCATTCAGATATGTATATTTCATGTGCTGCATGAAAAGAGCTCAGACTTTGAGGAGAATGTAACAGGAGTGGTGTCATAATGAAAGGTTGGAATGGAAGACATTACAGGCGAGCTTTTGAAATTATCCCCTCTTGAATTACACCCCTCTCTCTAATTATTCATTCTCTTGTTGTGTCTAATAATGCAGGTTACGTGTATGTGGATGTATTTGTTCATTTGTATAAGTTAGTGTTTGTGTCTGGTCTGTGAACTGGTAATGTGTATTATGAATCACGTTGGTCTTGTGTTTGACATAATGCCTCATATTTATGCATCTGACTTCTCATAAGACAAGCCTTCTCTCTAGTTACTTACTGAAAAACTATTTTTTGGTATCTTTTGCATCTTGGTCTGATTTTATTATTGACCATTTCATGAGTTTTAAATCCTCTGTTTGAATTCTCCATAGCCTGTGTTACCTGGGATCCTGGAGCAAGTTGTTAGCTGTAGGGATGCCATTGCTCAAGAGTATTTAATGGAATGCATTATTCAGGTGAGTTTTATATCTTTAATTTGTCAGCGAGTGTTATAGATTAAGGAAATATACTCTGTGATAGGACTGTCAGAATGGAGTGAGGTCAAATCCATGGAGTGACGCTTGGAACACTTCTGACCACTGTCTCTTAAACAGTATTTTATCAGTTGCAAGGTGCGTAATGGAGTCATAGCCTATCTATGGAATGTTATACTGTGTCCCCTTGAGAGGGACATGTAATAGAAATGCATCAAAAGGCTACAGCGAGATAAACAGTTCAAAAACCTGCGATTGCAAGAATTTTAACTCGTTCCGTGTGTTCTCACTATAGGTCAAAGAAGAAAGTATGCTTAAAGAGGCCTTGTTGGCCAAGAAAGTGAAGCCTGTTATTTTTAAAGAAACCAAGAAAGTCAGGGTGACCATCCTTGGGTTACTATAACATGCACTATCTCTGTTATTCTTTGTATTGCAGTGATAGTGATTTTTTGGAAATTATTTCAAATTTGCATTTTTATAGAGAATTACTGTGGTATTCCTAGCATTTTATTACTTCTACCATCTCTGCTGGCACATAATCGGCTGTTGATATCACTTTGACGTCAAATTTACGAAACATCATATAAACATGCGTGGGCATGTATGTAAATGTTATGTAAACGCGACATCAACACAAGGTCAAAAATGGCATCAAATACAACCAATTTTAGGTAAACGGTGTACATTATCGGACAGCAGAGCCACCTACTGTGCTTATTAGGAACTAATGACTAGTAACCCCCTCGAATCCTACCGCCCCTTCCACAACAAACTTACGAACTACATAAGGATTTGCTTTGCTGGTAAATAACATGCAATTTCATTTTAGGATCTTTTATTTAAGAGAAAATGGCAAATCCAAACAGCAACACAAACTTGCATTTGCATTCAAATAAATACATGGCCAAATAAAGGATGCACAGAGAATACACAAGTTAGGTTGGACGTCAGAATTTACAAGAAAACTGAATAAAATCAATACATTTTACACTAAACACTAAACCACTGCAATCTCACATACTTCTCATTGAAAACCCAACACAAGCGAAAGTGTTAATGGCTTATTAAGAATGAATGAAATCTTCATATTGTACCACCTCGTCTCCACTGCCACTCATTCGTGTTAAATTCCACTAGGGGATTCTACAGTCCGTATCACTTGTGCATGGTACCTATCATCCTCACTGATTACACTGCTGTCTCCTAAATGGCCTCGATATAATCTTCCTAGATGGATGGAAAGGCTAATTGCCAGATCATCGTGAAATGTATCGCCATAGATGGAATTCTCAGGCAGTGGCCAATGACGACTAACACAATTTTAAATGAATTTTTATATTTTCAAATAACTGGTTTTTCCTTCAGCATATACTTCTGTAACAAAAGAAAAACCAAAACCATTAGAATATATCCTCACGCAACCATTATGAATTTCACTTGGTTTAGTCAAAGCAAAAAAATAATGCAATACATACCTACCTCTCTTGAGAGAACCCTCCCATCATACGTGAAGAGCACCCAATGATAAATGTGGATTAATGAATGCAGTCGAGTAATTTACCATAGTTGCCCAATATTCGCATTTATAAATAAATGGTTCCTGTTTGTAAGAAAATGATGAACTCATTAAGTAATCAAAATACTAGCTCGAATCCAGCTCCGTGACAGCCGCTGTTGTGAAGATGCATAAAGAAGTCATTCCCGTGGCTCACCGAATTGTTAAGCAGACTTTTCTTCCGCATCGAACAACGCACTGGATATCAATTCCTATTATGGCAATAAATGAAGCAATCATCACCGAAACAAGAATTTTTTCATTTTGGAGTAGTTGGCTTAACTCTTAAATAACTCCACATAGCAACCACATAAACATATTTCAAACGTAATTTATCACGAGGAAAAAAATGAATAGCAAGAGGCGCTGATATTTCCGTGAGAAGGTGAAGATGCTCAATGTGTCGATAAAAAAGTGCCCATGAAGGCCGATTTACGAGCAGTAATATTAACATAAAGCTTCACTGAAACATGAGTAAGGTATAATATGCCCGTCCGATCCAAATAGCTAATATAACTACACGTTTCAAGAGTTGTCTATTAGTGTTCTTCCCGCGTGTCGTTCTTAGAATTCAATTTATTTAACATAAATACCCACAATGACCTGTATCATCATAGATTAATATTCTGCTCTACTCAATTAATAATAAATACCAGGATTTGCCGACAAGCACATCGATTTAAACCATTATTTTTTGATGTAGCGACAATATGGAACGGCAATGAGAGTCGCTCAACGAAGGGTCAACCGTTGATGTAAAGTTGAGGTGGACATCGGATCAACGGCCGTGTGTCAGCCATTTCCCTAGAATTGATCTTAACAAGGTCAACGAAAGGTCAACCAATTATGTAAAGTTGAGCTCAATTTCAGATCAACTGCCGTGCATCAACTGTTTCTCTGCAATTGACCTAACGTTTATGTAAACATCCCTACGGTTCCAGCAGGGATACTTCTGTTTTTGGCATATTGTTTTTGGAAATATGATTGCCCCAGAATTTATATGGTTATATTAGCCCCATTAAAAGAAATGTTGTAAGTGACTGAAAACATATTCTTTTAAAGCCTTTGGATGCTGATCTGGATTATTTCTTTCTCTTTTAAAACCTTAGCCGAAGCCCCATCGCCTTTGGTTCTAAACTTCCCCTTCTCATATCTCTTCCATAAATTTATACACAATTACATATTAGTTCAGTATGCTTCATCGATCTTTGGATCGGACACAAAAATTTGACATCTGCAATTACTTACTTTAACTATTCAACACAACAAATTCAAACAAATAAATAAACAACACAAAATTAAAAAAATTTAACTGGAACATATTTCACCACATTCGTACTTCTTGCTTCACAAAATTCACCTCCCCCCTCTTCGAAATACACACCCCACTTGTTCACAATATTGCACCATTCTTCCATATGTCACGCTCATTTCACTATTCTCATTCATACCACATATACCAACATCAATGATATAGAATCATGTACAAAACAATTAAAATCACTGACAGTAAACAATTAATCTTAAATTATGGTTATATGTGTATCCCTTCCTACAGTGTAACAACACCACTTCTCTGTCTATCCCTTCTGGCGTAAGTAAATAAGCAATGTCTAGGTTTTAATACGACTATTCGCGGTTCCGCGGCACGCGGCTTATCTTTGTGTTACATTGTATTACATCGCCCCTTGCCGTCTCGCCACTAAAGCTACGCCTACTCAGCGTTCTCCCTCAGTATGCGGCTATTCCCGGTGTCGTGTGTCTCTGTGGTGGTTTCCTCACTGTATTTTTTGAAATTGCTTATGTGGAATGTTCCTCTTATTGCACCTGTGATGGGATGTTCGATGATGCATGTTGTTGGCCCCTTAAACTCCCTGATGACATTTGGCCCTTCGAAGATCGGAAGGAAACCTTGGTATATCCCTCTATCCTTGTCTGATACCGGGCAGGTATGTACGAGTATTTTCTCCCCCACATCAAATGTCATCAGTCTCCGCTTGTTTCTCTGGTTTGACCTTTCGGCCCTATATTTTCCCTTTTTAATTATGTTCTGTTTTATCCTCTCTATCATCTCCGGTATATTTTGTTTCTTCTTGGCTTCCGATCCCAAGCCATTCATCCCATATTCTTTCTGGCTTGTATCCCGGCTGTGCCTCCGTTGGTGTTATCCCCGTCGTATCATTATGTGACTCGTTCATGCACATCTCTGCCACCTTCAACCATTTCACCCATGTCGAGTGTGCGTTGCTGCAGAATATCCGGAGAAACGTCTTCATCGTGCGGTGATATCTCTCCACTTGGTTGACCTGTGGGTGTCGGATGCTACAAAATACTGGTTTTATGCCCTTATACGCCAGTTTCATTGACCATATTGGGCTGGTGAATTGTGTCCCACGATCACTCAAAATCCGCTTGTATGTTCCCATGTCTGGTAGATGATGCTCAAAAATTATCCTTGTTATGGCTTTAGTCGTGGCCTTTCTGATTGGGTACAACCTTATATATTTTGTGAAAGCATCCATTGTAGTCAGTATGTATCGGTGGCCATATTGACCCTTGGGTAATGGTTCGACAACGTCGATGCATAAAAGGTCGTTTATTCCCTCCAGTACGACGTACTGCATTTCCACATATGCGGGACAATTCGGTGCTTTGCATAACTGACACGTCGTACATCCAGAAATGATTCTTCGTAGGATTCGGTGTAATTTAGGGTATGCGAATTGCTCATTTAACATCCTGTATATTTTCTCTGCTCCCAGATGACCGTACATGTAGTGCATTTCTCTTACTAGGCATCCCAACGTCTCTTTCGGAACATAGAATTTCCCTTTACCATGCTCTAACTTGACGAGCCCTTTTTCCGTGAGTCGATACCTTCCTCCTTCATTAGAATCTGTCTCAATTTTCTCTATGATTTTTCTAATCTCAGGGTCCCTTCTCTGATGTACCTCCAAATTTCGTAGTTCACCTTCCAATTCCTTAGATGGTCTATTGGCGAGAATCATTGCAATAATCGGTTCTTCAGATGGGAAATCTTCTCTTCTTATTGAATCATATGGGTGTCTACTCAACACGTCGGCTACCACATTCTCTTTCCCTTTACAGTATTGGATTTTGAAGTTATATTCCTGGATGAGTAATATCCATCTTGCCAGCGTTGTACTCAACAAATGACATTTGAAAATGAATATGATTTATGGTCTGTCAGCACTATCGTTTTAGTCCCAAGAATGAAGTTCCTGTATTTCTTCAATGCGTGAATTATAGCTATTAATTCTTTTAACGTGGTAATATAGGTTAATTAGGCCCCACTTAAGCTTCTACTGGCAAACATGACCACCTTTTCTTCTCCGTCTTCCGTTCTTTGGAAAAGTCTACTTGCGATTGCATACCCACTAGCATCTGTTTGCACATAATATGTCTTGTGTGGGTCTGGATGATGTTGCATGACTGAGCGGCAAAATTCTTCCTTTACACTTTCAAATGCTCCTTCGTGTCGCTCAGTCCACTCCCATTTCCTGTCTTTCCTAGTTAAATCGTTGAATATGGCTGTTAATTTTGCGTGCTCCTGGTGAAATTTCGCGTAGTAATTAATCAGTCCTATGAATGATTTCATTTGTTTCCTATTCTTTGGTCTTGTGTATTCCTTAATTGGTGCAAATTTTTCTTCGTTGATAGAAATGCCTTGGGTAGTTATCTCGCGCCCCAAAAATCGTATTTTATTGCGACAGAAGACTGATTTTTAAAAATTCATTGTTATTCCAGATTCTTCCAACCTTCCCAACACGTTTGTTAAATACTCCAAATGCTCATCAAAGGGCCGTGAAACGATTATCAGATCGTCCACAAAATTAAGGCAATATTCCTCCACCTCACTCCCCAATACGTGCTCTAGCGCCCTGCATAAAGCGCTGCTACTGATGCAGCACCCAAAGGGTACTCGCATAAATTGGTATATCCTTCTCTCGAAGGCGCAATATTTTCTTGAGTTCCGATGTAAGCTTATTTGGTAAAAACTCTTCGTTAGATCCAATGTTGTCATAAATCTAGCGTTGGCACATTGCTGGATTAACTCCTCCGTCATTCTCGATGTCACGTAATCTGATTTTATAAGACGATTGATGGCCCTCGCATCTATGCATAGCCGAATAGTTTCATCCTTCTTGACCACACATACCAGCGGTGATACATATCTTGACATGCTGTCCTCAATGATGCCTTGCGCTTGTAATTCCCTGATGGTTTCACGGGCTTGTCTTCTAAAATTGAGTGGGACACTATATCCTCGGGTGCAGAATTCTTCATTTCTCTCTACGTCTATCTTGTACTGATACCCTTTCATTAACCCTGGTGTTTCTTTGAACAGATTGCGATATTTATTTATTACTTCCGTCATCCTGTTTTTCCTTTCTGGATATTTCGGGTATCATGGCAACGCTGTTGCTCACATCTTCGCTCGTGATTATTTTGTCTTCCTTTTCATCAGCATGTATCGTTTTGCCTTCTTGCCAATCCTCCACATATGCCACCAGCCGTTGCGTCCCTAAGTCCGATTTCTTAAATGGGCACGCCACTTCGATTGTTCCTTGCTGTATGACCAGTGTCCTGTCGTCGTATCTAATCTTCGCTGCTAAAGTCATGAGGGTGTCCGTCCCGATTATGACTGGTTTTATCAACCCCGGTATTATTATGCAAACTATGTTCGTGACTATGCCTCCAATTTTCATAGTCTGCCATATCTGCTTCTTTATTCTCCCACTTTTCCTACCAATTGCTCCAATTACCTGTATCCCTTTCACGGGCAATTCTAGTGCATCCTTGAACGAGTTCTGGTGTTCATCATAATATGCCTCGCTAATACAAGTTAATGCCAATCCTGAGTCTATCAATGCCGTCATTTTCATTCCTCATAGCTCTATTTCGATTTCTGGGCATTTAAATTCTTCCACGGCATCTTCCTCTTCTTCCAACAAGAAATCCCTGGGTGATTCAAATATATTGAGCACCTTTTTTCTTTCTCTTGATAGTCGCTTTGCTTGTCCCTAATTTTGTTATTTTTGGCCTCTGACACCGTGGGATCATGTGGATGCCATGCCGCTACTAGTTTTCCGACGCCGTCTTGCCTCTTCTGTCTGCTCCTCCCTCACCGTTTTCCTCCACTAGCATGTCTATTGGGTGTCTTTGTCCCGATCTGAATCCTCCCACCATGTCTTTACGGCCTTGCCGTCGGTCACCTTGTCGCTCGTCCCTCTCATTCTCCCTCTCGAACCTTGGGTAGTATCCCTGCGTATCGTACGGTCTTCTTTCGTCCTGTCTCCTTGGGAACGGACGTCTCCCATATTGCTGAGGCTGCTGATTTTCCCACCTCTGTTGTCTGGTTGCTTCGGGCGGATGATGCATCTCCTCTAATCTCCTCGGCCCCGTGTGTCCTTGGTTTTGACGTGGGTCCTGACTTACCCATCTCCGTGGTCCTGCTTCCGGTCGCCTCTCTTCTCTTGTGACCCTATCATATCGTCCTAATAGTGTTAGCAGCTGCGGGAGTGTCTTGATGTTGTGGGATATCATTCCTGTACTAACTTCTGTCTCAAAATGCTATCAGCGATAAAGAAGATATCAAATTGGCCTGGAATCGGAAGTGACTTTAGGTGATCAATTCTCGATACCGATTCTAATCCTGAGAATTGGAGGAATCGAGAATTGACATTTGGATTTGACTCATCCTTACATGTAACAAATGATCGGCTGGTGGCCGATAATGTGAATTTCCTATGTTTACTATAAATGTGCATAAAATGCTACACACCTGTATAATCTCCTTGAGATTTTTACTTATAATTCCTAAAAGCAAAATCTCAGCCCAGCGCATGTATGAAACACCTTACTTGTTACTTCATCACTTTTTAGTTATTGCGAAAATAGTGTCAGCACACTGTGCTATTCAACCAGAATTAGTGCTAACTGGCATTTCCATTTCCAAACATATAGTGTCAGGATTAACTGGCAAAGTAGTAGTGGGGAATGGCATAGTAGTAATGGGGAATGGCATGGATTGTAATAAATGAATGTGCAACTTCTTGGATAGAACGAGTATTCTCATAATATTTTCTAAAAATGCATTGAGTGTCAGGTTTACAATGTTTATAGCCAATAATCCCAAGAAATAGCTGTGACCCAGATTTTTTATGCTATTTATTTTAATTCATACAAAAACTACTGCCCTCATGGAAGTGGTCAAAAAATAAGATGTTAACTACAATAGAACACTGGTTTTGAAGACAGCCAGAATGGAAACAATAGAATAAGACTATATTGGTACAAATAAATAATGGCACGTCTATTTTCAAGCCGAACATCAATGAAATTGATCATAGAAATGTGGTTGTTGTGGTGTGTCTCAATTTACCAAACTAAAACTAATTGGTAACATAAGTTCACTGTTAATGGAACATATTTCAATTAAATAAACTAGTGTTATATTTGCAGGAATAATCAGAAGTTTTCCAGTAAAGAGTAATAATGTACTCTGTCGTAGTACTGACAGCTGTATTCTTGTATATCTTTTCTTTGTTCGTTTTGAGAGGATTGGAGATCTGGATTCTCTCATTGACCAGGGACTGGGTGCCACAGAGTAGAGAATTGACGCATTACTGGCATCTAGTGGTTGAATGGGTGACCTAGAAATACCTATATTTATGTTAAAAAGGACCTCAACAGCTATTGTAACTATGGCATTGAGGGAAATGTCCATTTTGTTTTATGAAAATTTGAATTATATGCCAAATAAATGAAATTTATTCAAAAACATGAAGTTCTTTAATAAAATAGAACAAATTTTTTTCTCATGTGCTAATTTTGAAAGGTTTTGCAAGAGTTTGGAGGTATTCAAAGAAAGTTGAAGACTGCCAGTTTTCATGAAAATGGTTGAACTTTGAGCCACTGCCAATTGTTAGTAAAATTTGGAAAATGAAATGGAAATTCATATGCAGCAATCAATTGGGAGTGACCATGCAAAGTTTCAGGGTTTCAGTTTCACTTCAGTAAAATCTGCATGTTTGCACAACTCTAAGTATGCTCTTGCTCTCAGGGAAGTATTTTTAGCTTTTTCATTAATAGATCTTGTTACATGCCTGTGGCATGGAATGCAGGAAACCATTTAATTTTATCTGTGATTATCCAAATCCATTTCATTTTTATTTGTGATTGTTGGTATTTTGTTGATGCTTCCAGTTTGTATATTCCTCACTTTGTATATTTCTTTGTATATTTGCATTTCCTCACAACAGATTACATGAAATTTTTCAAACAGGTTTTTCCAGATGAATTCCATTTGCAAACATTGCATGCATTCTTAAAAGCTTGTGCCGAGTTACAACCTGGAGTCAATGTGAAGAATATAGTTATAGGACTGATAGATCGCCTGGCAACCTACTCACAAAGAGGAGAAACACCTATCCCTCAAGATGTACAACTTTTTGATGTCTTCTCTGAACAAGTGGCCCAAATTATTCAGGTGAGGACTCATTTATCATTATTGATTGTAGCTTTTTTAAAAGGCTCTGATGGTTGTGGTGCTCTGCCTTCAGTCACTCTCTCTCTCACTCACGGCCTCTGGTTGCCACACTTGTGCTCAGTATGTCATTGATTGGCACAAGGATGTTTGAAGCAACATGGTTATGCAGTGGCATTAGTAATTCTACCTAGGTGCAATGCCAGGTGGTGGTGAGGATTTTTCTTTTCGAGGTAGCTGTGCATGGTGGGTTTTGTGGACACCTGGTTTTCATGATATGTTTCACCATTACAGCTTATTTTGGCATGCCAGTATTCTGTGAATGTGCTGTATTGTTTGGCCATCAATGTATTTCTTCTCTTTATTAATTTTCTCCTCTAGTCATTGTATGTTGCCATTAATTGCAACCCGTTCCACTTTCATCTAGGCACTTCTCAGCCATCATTACAGATTTGTACTGATTATTACTGATTGTAATTTTTACAGTTTTGGTATTTAGGGCTGAGTGTGATATTTCTCTTGGTATGTTTAGAGATAGCATTGCACACCAGCTCCATAAACCCATAATGTTATTATGTGATGCCATAACTTACTCTGTGTAATGGGCTGAGAGCCAGTCTTTTATGGCTAGAGTTTGATATTCAGGAGGACTTCGTTATATTGTTAATCTAAGGTAACATAAGCTGAAATTTGACATTTTACTGTAAGTGATGAAAACAAGTTTGCTTGCATAAAAAGCTAGATGTTGTGTAACATTTGATTCAATGTTATATGCTAAGCTGCAGTGCTATGCTGCTGTATGCTATATGTCTCGTCAAACATCATAGTTTCATTTCTGCAGATGGGACTCAAGAGTGAATGATGCTTAAGTATTGTGGCACATGGAGTACTCCCTTGTTCAAATCTATGATGAAGTCTGGCATGAAGTGGATATTGAAAGAAGAGAGAGCCTTTGGAAGCCATTTACCTAATTGAATATTATTTATACAAAATCCAAAGTTTCTCTGTTTGAGTATCTCCCTCTCTCCTCAAAATCTATTCCAACGAGAATAATAATAATAATAATAATAGTTCGTGCGCACGACCCGAACCCAGCGTAGCCACTGATCTGATGGGTTAATCGGAAGCGGCTACGAACTCTGCACCGCCCCTCTCGAGTTCTCGGCCATTATGACGGCAACGAAACCCGATGTTAGCCGGGGACTCGGAGGGGAAAGTTACAGAAGTAACAAGAAATAATAATAATAATACTTTATTGGTTCCTAATGGACAAGTTTTTCACAAGTATGGAACATGTCAGTTTGCCTTTTTACAGACAGCACAATAGATATAACTACAAATCATTACATTAGAATTGTACAAAGAATATGTACATACACAAGAACATGAAGAGACGAGAGAAAGATGTACACATGTTGAAATCATTTTATTCCCTTGCAGTCTTCTTTTGTTTTGCATATTTCAATTAGAAACACCGGTTGTACAGAGTGGAGACGGAAACCAAGTGAAAGAAAATGTAAGAAAAATTCTTCTTCTCTCAGACAAATTTTGTTTTTCTTTTGATGTCATGAACTTTTGGAAAAAAAACTAAACTGATCAAAATTACTCATTTTTGGTGTACAGTCTCCTGGACAACCGGAAGTTTTCTTTAAGTCGAGGCTTAAATGCACATGTTGGGAACATAAAGGCCCATGAAGAATTCATTCAAAACTGTTGTGGAGGGAGCTGCAATAATGCATACGACTCATTCGTTCAAGAGTAACAAGCCAACTGTGGTTTTATTAGAAGCTATGGAAATACATAGATGGCAGATGCCATCTGTTGAGCATATAGTAAAACATATATATAGCTCCGTATACAACAAAAATGTTAAGTAGCTTTTATCATGTGGGGAGCATTTTTAAGTAGAGCATGCTTCTTTGATGGAGACAGATTTTTGTTGGATGAAATATTATCCAACAGGCAGCTAGACAGTGGTATTTGGCTGGTTCATAGTACCCTACAGATGGGATTACAGATGACTGTGTATTTTACTTTGTGGACTTGAAATTATGAGTGAATCCACTCTACATCATAGAAAATTCATGTCAAGAAGTTTGTGACGTACATGTGAGTCTTAGAAAATTTGATTCAAAGGCAAATGTCCGAGCCGAAGATTCGAATGTGATAGTTACAGTATCCAATCTAGGGAATTATACATTTTTCCAAACTAAAGCTTTATTGTTTGAGAATCGCAAATTATAAAATTCAGGACTGGAAATTAGACAACAACTTAGGGTGTTTGGGTTTTCAACATTCATATGAATCATGAAAATAGGATTTGAGGGATTATACCTGAACAGGAAAGATTTAGACTTCATGTACATGTATTTGAATATTATAATAATGGTCTCTACTCTGGGAAATTTTATAATTTTCCTTTCTGAAACATTATTGTCAAAGAATCACAAACTATGAAACGTGAATTTTGCACATTATATGATACATCTCTAATGAAAAGAAAGGCATCTTTTCATACGTTGATTCTAATTCCGTCATGCTTGATGGAGGATTACTTTAGTAAGTAAATAGAAATCAATACAATGATGGGTAATTGTTTCAAGAAAAATGCTTTTTTGAAGTAAGGTGAATTTATCTCTGAAACAAAAGTAGTCATTTGTAAATGAAAGTAGTTTTTAAAGAGATTGGTGGTCATTTGTGGAGGGAAATGCCATGAAGCTGTAAGGGAGACAGATATTCACTGTGCACTTTTCCCTGTGGAATGTCACTAGCTGAGAGAAGCATGTAAACAATGTACATATTTCTTAATACTTTTAATCGACTAAATTTATACCATGATCTCGAGGAAATAACTTTAGTTTCATGATGAAGGAATCCCCTTAATTGTGTGCCATTGATTGCACCTACATTCGAGAATCACTATTCTCCTAGGGTATCATTTTAACTAGGGATGGACCGATACCGATATAAAGTACTTAAAGTAAAGGCCGATACTTATGGTTTCGGTAGCATCGGTATCGTAAGTCACGTCAGTGTTTTTCAGATTTTTTCATTTTTCAAATTTTTACTGCCAATATGGCCAATTAAACGAGGTGTCGAATTCTACCGCTAGAGTGCTCTGGTACCGAATGCCATCAACACAATGTAAGACACTGCGTTTCTTTCGATCACCTTTCTTCACCAAACTTTTTCAGTGAATTTAGTGTTTTGCCTGTGGAATAATGGTTGCTTCGGTAATCTGGTTTCTTCTGTTGATTGAGCCAGCTTCAAATGTTTGTGGTGGAATATTGAGTTAGTATCACATATACCTATAGAATGAAGTAGTATCAGTAATGGTATCGGGGGACGGAGAAATGGTATTGAAATCAGTATTGGTATCCGCAATTTCTGGTATAGATCCATTCCTAATTTTAACCTTTTCCATTATTAAGTTAAAACTTCATTCTTTCATTGGTCATTCAATACTAAGATTGGCTGACTGCATCCATCCCTATCTAATGCTAGTGCCCTCTCTCCCTGACTGTTCTTTTGATGTACAGTCTTCTTTATTTGTTGCATTCATCTATTCCTTGGTCTTTTTCTTGGGACTTCTCCTCATATTTCTCCCTCAATAATGTATTTCATGAACTCAATGTGCCTCAGGCTGCATCCAATCCACCTGGTTCTTCTTTGCTCTGTAGTGTTCCATAGGGTCCTTTCCTCTGCCCTATACTTTACATTTCTTATTAAACTGTTCTAATGATCTTCAGCACCCTCCTCCAACTTCATGCTTTGAAAGCTGCAAGTCTTTTCTGACCTGCTTTTCCAACGGTCCATGCGTCTGATCCAAAAGAGTGCCACGCTCCGCACAAATGTTTTCACTCAGTTTCCTTATTTGTAATACAATCTTCTTGGAGCATGGGATGAACCTTTGAATCGTGAAGTCAAAACTTCACTGTGCTTAAAATACTGAATGCCAATCATTTCCTTAATGGATTGACTCTCAAACTTTAAATGATTTCATGCTTGATGAGTCTGTCAGCCCAATGGGGACCAAAATTGGGGAATCAGTGGCATCAATCCCTTTGTGTACAAGTATAGCAACTGTATGAACAAATTTTCAACAGTAGCTTTTTGTATTACTTTCCACATCATTGATCACAGTATCACATATGGTGACTCGCTAAAAATTTTTCAGTCTTTCCACATTGTACAAGGGAAGCTATCTAAACACCAGAAAGACTGTAATTCCATATCACATCAGGTCTCCCACAGTCAAGATTAGTCGTCTTCCATTGTATTAATTTGTTTTCATTAAAGTAATTATTATATTACTACCTGTTGCACTTCCATGCTGCTAATGTTAGCTATGTTTTGTTGATTCATGGAAGACGTTCACCTTTTAAACATTTGAGAGTCCCATTGTTCTGCTTTTTTCAAGCTTAATGTATTGGTATTAAATTCTATTATTTGCCAATCCTATTATTTGCACTGTTGCTGTGCTAAGAATCTTGAGTTTTCATGTGTCCGAATCTTCCAAGATCTATTTTCAAGATTAATTTTGACAAATGCTTTGTTTGATTTGGGCCAGAGCAAAAATCTTTCACAGGATGGATGTGATGAGCAAAGCTGAAGTTGCTGATGGCATGGAGTCCAAACTGTGGTCTAGATGGGTCCAGTCAAATGAGGGTTGACCCCTCGCAGGCCCTTGAGGGGACTTAAAAATCTTTTGTAACCTCAGCAAATGGACATAAGCCTAAGAAACCCTTGCTCGATATGACTAGTGAAATTTTTCTCAGAATTTATTATTGGAGTCTATATCTGAGGAATGATACACTGTGTGGGAAGTTCATAATTTTCAGGAAGATTGCGCCACCGAATATAATAGGCTGTGGGCCTTAGTGTCTATTATCTTTGTGGCATTAAATGCAAAATAGGTAGCTATGCCATTAGCTAATATTGTTATGGTGCTACTTATTGCCTCATTACAAATACCTCGGATTATATTTGCTCTTGGAAGGTAGAACATCTTGACGGGAAAAATTGGAATAACTAGTGCTATCAAAAAGTAATTGTTTTCGAACATTGCCTTGAGAATTAACTGTGTGTAATGGCTGTTCATTGCTCTAATATGATGTATCTGATAATTGTACAAGATTCATGCAAATGCATGCTCTACAAATGGTATTTATGTGTAAACCAAGTATAAAATTAGGGTTCACTTTGTATAATTTATCTGGTTTCCCTGAATCACAAAATTAGCTGACATTGCTTTTTTTCTATATTCAGGAAATAGAATGAAGCAAATGAGCAGATTTCAGGGAAACCTCAAGAATAATTTGCTGTTTTTGATAGGGCAGATTTGAAAAAAAATTGCTGCCTAAATTTCAGGGACTCTGGATATTGTTTCGCATAGGAGTCATCTGCAATTATAGTAGAACTTCAGTGAATTGAAGTACATTGGGAGCTGACAAATGCTCTGGGATAAGAACTTTACTAGAGTTAGTAAAGTTACTAGTCAGCAAATATCAGCTGTGAAGTTGTTTTTGTGTTTCCAAAAATTCAACTGACGGAAGTTAGAGTGATGGAAGGTCAACTGTATTTCTGATGAACCAACTGTATTTGTGATGAATTCTCTATTTATTTGCATCTTATCCAACTTCTAATGTAATCTGTTAACTTTTACCCATTTCTCCCTATTTCATGTTGACCCTGTGCTTGGACTGTCTACGTTCTGTAAAATAGACTCGACTGGACATGGCTGTTGAGGATGTGGTGTCCTTACAAGTTTCTTTGGTGAATCTTGCTCTCAAATGTTATTCAGAGAAGGTGGAATATGTTGACAAGGTTCTTCATTCCATGCTTACGATCTTTGAACGACTCAACTACCAAAGGTTGGTCATTCCTGTGCATGAAAATGTCTTTATGATTTTTATGTTGAATACAAGCATCTTGTATGATTTTCTGTTCATACCCTTGTTTCTCAGTGGTAGTGATGCACTATACCTAACAGAATGCAGGTGGAAGCATTTTTCTTGTGCTACGATTCATTAATATCAAATACTATGTGATGTGATTTTATAATCTTTTGCTGTATGAGATGAACTGATTATATTGTTAAACTTTAGGTACTTCTTAGTCATATCACTTTCCAAGGAATTAATGAAGTTGTGGGTAAAACTATTACTGTGGTAAGAAGTCTTTGATTTAATTAGGATCAATTTACCACCTGGCTGGCTAGAAATTGCTCATTAAAATCAGCCCTTTTCTTCTGCATTATGTAGTAAACAATGAAAATACTAGTTCTAGGTTTCCTGTGACTAAAGAGGTGATTCAAGATACCTTCAAAATAAGGAGAGGTAGGTATTTTGGAAGAAAACTGCAATATTGGGATGATTGACCTAATATTTTTTTGAGTGAGTGAGTGAAAAATCTTACTCACTAGAAAAATTAACCACCATATTTTTATGCTGTAAAAAGAAGCCAACTGGGCAACATCATACATTACAGCTGTTGGCAGATCTTACCTGTGGGTCTAACCCTTCATAATTTAGTTTTTATGCTAAAGCTAGAATATAGGTACAGTTCATCATGCAACCAACTCGGATATTTTACTGAAGCAAGTCAATAAATTTTTACCATACATGTATACGGTAGCAACTTGATAATAAGAAGTTTGCGGGACCAAAAAATCGGCACTTCGAGTTTCGTATTTTTGAACCTTTTTAATATATCATGAAAAATATTTCCCCTTCTCCCCCTGACTTCTCTGGTCTTTGGAAACATGTTAAAACAGGGATAACAATTTATAGTCGTTATTTGTGAAAGTATTTGAAATAATGCCTTTATATTGTAAGTTAAAGGTCACAAATGTTCATGACATAACTATCACCTCTTAGTTCCTTCTGCAAATGATTTTTAATTGGCGATCATCTTTGCAAAATTTTGCCCAGTTAAGTAGATGTATATAAATCAAGTTCTGCATTTTGTATGGGACTCTAGCTTTCTTAATCTGTGGCTAATCAGGACACGCAACTAGTATGGGTGTTTAAAAGAGGCATTTGTTTCTAACATCTATGCAACAAAGACGGTAGCGGGCCCGAACATGCTTCCAATAACCCTCTCTTTATCGCTCAATCATTGGTAAAATGAGCAAAGGACTCAGTCCATTTACAAAATACTTCTCAGATCATTATTTGTGGTTTCTTCCACATCGCCTGCTGGAAATAGGAACTTGAGAAGAAATATTTCATTCCAGTTATGTACTAATCACTTGACGGCAAATTGGGCTTGATCCTGACATTTTCCATATCATTATCAGCTCGGAATATACTAAGTTTCTGGTTCTAAACGGCAAGATTTTTTGGACAGATGGTATAATAAGGTGGAGGTCATGGAGAATGATACCGAAGAAAATAGAACCTCAGATCGCTAACGAACGCTTCAACCGCTACATAGGAAATGCTTTTGCTTGCAATGACGGCACTTCACCAATCCAATTCTTATCAATGTTTCTAACATCTACGGAGTTAAGATGGTGGCTGGCCCGACCGTGCTTCCAATCACCCTATCTTTATCCCTCAATATTAGGTAAAAAGAGTGAAGGACTCAGTGCATGTAAAATCCTTCTCAGGTCATTACTTGTGGTTTCTTCCATATCGCCTGCAGGATATACGAACTTCGAAGAAATATTTTTTCATTCAAACCCAAACGGTTTCACTGCTCATTGAAGTTTAAGTAAGAAACATAAACTCATGAGCGAGTCCCATTTCTATTCGATGATTCATGCATATAGTTCTATATTGCAAAACATTAAACCAGTAAATAAATTAAGTGATTAATTTTTATCCTTCTATGCATAATCTCTTCGCATCGTGGGTGTTATGCTGAATGCCATTTTACCCAATGGCATCCTTTTATGCCAACTTCAGTAAGCTAAAACATTGAAGCTAATGAAGTGCCTTGTATTTAAAAAGTGATTACCGAATCACTCCACGATTTTTGGAACTTTTTATCCACAATAGTGTGAAAGGGAAGCTTCATCCCAAATGGGCATCGTGGAGATATTCCAGATCCAGCGTTCTCCATTCCATTATTTTGTCATTTTCTTTCCCCTTTGCTACTTATGCCTTCTATTCTTGAGTGCACTGTGGAGCATAAAACGCGAAAAAGAAATTAGATTAACTGTTTGAGGCATAACTTAGTAAAATTAACTCAAGGGAAACTTAGAAAGAGGTGGGGGTCATGGTAAAAATCTGCCGCAGCTGAGGCTGAAATCTAACTCCTCTCTGTGGCAAAATCCTGATAACGACAATAAGTTTCTCACAGACTAGTAATTCCATACTTCCTTCACTTCTTTCCATACTTCATTCCTTCTAAACATCTGGTGATTTTGAAATAGAGCACATCAGGATCCAATTCATGCCCACGTTGTGTCATATCCGCGTGTTAAATGCCAAGGACTCAAAGGTACTCATGCCATCACAATGAAATCTGATTCAATTGGTCATTTATCTCGTGGATATCAGGGATAGCAGTGATGATAGAGCAAATGTAATGTATCAAGGCCTGGTTACTCAACGAATTCACTGTAGTTATTCATGGATGAAAGTTAGTTCCAGAAAAATTTCATGGAGTTACCCCAACAACATCTCGGAATTAAGTTAAAGAGCTGTGGTGATTTTATTTTAAGATTTCAGTTTTCTGATTTACTCATGCGATCAACTATATTTCATAGGACGATATTTCGTGGACGACAGCTTCTTCAGGTTGAAGTGTCTTAGCAGTTTATCACAGGTCTTATCAGAATATGTAAAAGTGAATGTTTTTTGTTCGTCTTTCATGTGTTCCAATACCATTCATTGGATTACGATGAAACTTAGGTGAGTTGCCTGTGTGCCTGCGAAGGTTTCTGAATTATTCAATCCATTGTACAATACTTGGAGCGCGAGTCATTTCAACAAATGAGTGTTGGCACAAGAGCTTCTCAAACAAGCGAGGAACGACAAGCAAGCAACGAAGCAGATCGTTTATGAGTTGCTCAATCACATGCATTAGAATCGTATCAGTGAAGCATTAAATCGCGTGCATCAGAATCATGTGATTGAGAAATTATTTCGTTTAAAGGTACGCAATTTATTTGTGCATAGAATATGATTTGGTGCAGTGGTCTCTTTGTTTGCTTTTTTTTTCATTCATGCATTTGATATTCGTATACACTTCGCATTTTTGTTAAATTGAATTTTTAAGCTCGAAAATCTTAAATGTTTTCCCTACTTCAGCAATATAATATGTTATTTACTTGGAAAGCGCAGCATAGTAATGGAATGGGAACTTATGCCATCATTTGTGCATTACAAATTTCTGCGTAGGTACGAGGAATTCATTGAATTAGGTATTGAATTCGTTTAGGGACTGATTTTGAACCCAAAGAATGCCATAGCAATACATTCTGGGCACAGCTAGTGCATTACAATGTTATATTGTTGAGCCACTCCCCCGATTGGGTCTTCTGTTTCAAAATTTGAAATAATCTGATTTAAATGCAAAATTATATCAATTGTGGGGACGGCTATACCCTTGAAAAGTTCTTGGAAACAGTTTTTTTTCCTATTGTCTCATGAAATATGGACAATGGCGGGAGTAAACATGGGTTTATTCATAGTGAAGCCATTGATTTAGGTATAGTGACAGCGACTAGGATCCCAGTCCTATTTCCTATCATTAAATCGTGTCATTTTTCTGTTTGAGCACTCAATATATTAAAATTGCCACTAATAGTACATGGCAGTGAGTCATGACACATGAGTTATAACCAAAAGAGAATTGTTTACATTAAGGAAATGCAACTAACAGTTAAAACAATTAAATACGGGAAAATTGCCTCAAGTAACCATTTTCCCTGTCACTCGAATTCTAAATTATCCACGACTTAAATTTGATAAATAATTGGGTGACTCAGGCACTTGTGAGAGATGAATGCACTAAAATTCAAAGCATTTTATACAATTGATAGATTATATTTTGCAATGCTGATTTGTTAGGGATCTACGTCGGCAAAGAGAGAGCTTTCCTGATGCGAAATCCCCCTAGGTTGGTAAAAATGAACTCAGTTTCTCTGTGGGGACTGGGTCCGAGGTTTGTAGTTGCAAATATTTCGTATTTTTGAAACTTTGTGTTTTCGAACAGCTCCATGTATTTAGACAGTTTTGCTTCGTAGATTCGAAACTTTTTATTTTCGTGCTTCGTTATATTGAGTTTCTACTGTATTTTTTCAACAATTTTATCTAGTGTTGTGGTCAGGATTTGAGGGTTGGATGGAATGTTATGGAATCAATGCATTTGAGAATTGATTGAATCCTTCGAAAAAAGATTTGATAGAATTTGAATCCGGTTGTGCAGTTGGCATATGTACTGTGCCGTTGGAAACTCATTGTCGTCCATCATATATTCGTTCGAAATGTAACCTTGAAATTCCAATATTTTGATGCTGTTGTTTTTCTTAAGTTTGGTTTTTTGGGTGACAATTCCTTGGTTCATAAAATATGCATATCTGTGGAGATTTTTATAGCTATTTGTTATGTAAAGTTTCATTTTAAAATGACCTCAGGGCACATGCCCAACACCACCGTCACCAACCTTCCGCAGCATATTGAATGCTGATGGGCGTGCGCCTCAGATTAATATGCCTGCTGTTCTTATCACTTGTTCAACCAATTGACTGAAAATATTTCTTATTGGTTCTGAAAAACCAAGTTTTAAGCTTTAGAAAAATATATGCTTAGCATAGAAAGCATTATAAATCATTGCTTTCATTGCGCTGCATAATTTTTGTTGCTCCATCCATTGGTTTAATCCTGTAAATGTTAGGAAAATTTAGCTGGTCCATTTTAAGCATTGATTAAGGAGCTTTTTAAATTAAATGGGCTAAGATATGGAAATAGATAATCACTAGGCCACATGTTGAAAGGAAAGTGAGGTAATTATCTTCTTAAAGGAAAGTGAGGTAATTATCTGAAGAGGTCATACTTTTCATACATACGTATTCAAAATATGACTATTACATCAACATTAATTGGAGTCAGGGTTTGAAACTTCATTGCACCATTTTGTACAAAATGCTGACAGTATACCCCACAGGTGGCCCCACACACGATCAGTTTTGGAATGAACAGCTGGACTGACACGAGCGGCATTAATCCATAACTGACCATGTGTGGGGAGAGTAGAGAGGTAGCTGGGAAATGCAGAAGATAGGGGTTCAAGCTGTCCACTTAGAAAAATTCATGGTGGTATGTTATCAACTGTTGAAACTGACTGTTTGTCTGAGGTCAGGACAAAGCACGTTTTTTAGAGTGATAATGTGTTATAATTATCGGTAATTTTTTCTAAAATTTAACCTGAACAATTGCAGTATATCTCATGGGTTGGGAAATATGGTGCATATGTATTTGCTTCTTGAATTGTAACTCTGGGAAAGTATTTGAATCAAGTTTAAGTTGTAATTGTTGTTCATTATATCATCATTAAGGTTTTGCTGTTACCTCATGTGACATTTATTTTCAGGGTGGAATACAACAGTGCTGTTTCGCGAGAGCTGACGAAGTTAATGAAAATTCCAATTGATAGCTATAATGACTTGCTGACTGTGCTCCGCTTGGAAAATTATGCCTCTCTTTTATCACACTTTGATTATCGAGGCCGTAAAACTCTTTCTGCTTATTTGGTGGCCAATGCCTTGGAAAATGAAACTTTAGTTTCAGCCCATGATCAGGTATGTTGAGATCAATTGTTAGTTTCCTACAATTCCTAAATCCTACTAATTTTAAAGGCAAATTTAGGGTCTACTTCCGTCCAAAGTGGTATTGAATGCTACTTCGGACTGGAGTCGACCCTTAACATCTCATATTTTGACGAAAACTTGAGGAAATGATTGCCCAGTAAAACAATGAATACATCTTTGAGCATTTCATAGAAATCTTAAAAACAGCTGAATAACGGCTGTCTTTCAAAATGGCAATTTTCATTTCCATTTTTTAGGCATGTAATGTAAAAATTTTAGAGGATGCTCTTCAATTTATGAGGGAAAATTTTCTCTGCAATGCCCATTCCATTAGAGCTGATGGAGTTATTCAACATTTGCATTGACTTTGCATTTATTGTTGCATTTTTTTACTTAATGCATCAAAGGCAGATCAACTTAAGTAGGATATCTAGGATTTCCTTACAAATCATACCTAATGACTTATATTTTAAACATTGATGTCTGCTATGGAAAGATCTCATCACGGGTGATGAGAAGAAATTGCTTCATCTGTCTTAACTGTGCATTACAAATGGTAAAAGAGCAAAAGTTCAAATATCCTAAATTTCACTGTAGGCATGAAAGTTGAAACATTTTTTTAGTGCATTTCCCTATTTGAAGCAAGAAGCACTTAGGAAAGCAATTATTTTGGTGCATTAGTTAGTTCAGATAGTTTGAGCGAGATGTCATTTTAACAAAGACTTTGTTAAAATAGAAGAGAACGAAATATCAGTCCCTAACCTCATTACTTTCAGAGATATCTGTAAAAAAATATCAGACATTTTACATGGAAAATGGTACATGTTGTCACTCCAGTTTAAAAGATGAGGAATTTCTACTGCCTGGATCTCGTAAACAAATGAACAGTTTGTAGTTTGTAATTTTCTCACCTATTTAAAAAAAATCATATACTCACCTCTGTGAATTTTTCAGAATCACAAAAAATAACCTTCCATTGTGAAGGAGTTTAGAATGTATACTCCTGTCCAAAAACAACTTACCACTTCGGAGCTGAAAAATTATTAAGTCCAGAGTTGGCATCAATGTGACAATGCCGAACCATGCCCCTTGTGCAGGAAAGCGAAAACTTGGGCATATAGCTTTCGAGGAGTGAAAACATGAAAATCGACAGAAAAGGCTTGTGACAAGGAGCAGATGAGAACACAATAGATCTGGTATTTATGTAAAGGAAATCAGTGGTAATTTTCTAGGGCAATATAAGTAGATAGAGGACTGGCTTTGATGGAGTGTAGGGGACTACATAACAGTAGAAATTATGGTAATGACTTCTCAAAAGTATGCATCTCAATTAGCAGATTTGCCAATGAATGACCATGCAGACGGTTGATATGAGACAATATTTGTGTTGAGTATTAAAAAACTTACAAATTCAAATTTGCTACTGACAAATAGTAAATATTTATGAAGCAAATGGCAATTGTTAATCTTTTACTTCACCTTTACATAAGCAATTAGAAGGTTTGAAATGAACGTGCAATTCTAATGTAAATCAAATTTCACAGCGTCAGATTTATCACAGTCAAAGTGTTAAGATGTTGGGTCCGCAGCTTTCATTACACTGGTGAAATGTCACTGTATCAGGTATCCCTGACATTGTGTACTAGAGACCTGAGAAACATTGTCTCATTCTACTCTCCTCTCTATCAGAACCGTGGAAACTTTCGCTCAAATTACCATAATTGTGTACGTATTGAATAAGCTCTTCTGTATCTCAATTAACCAGCATTCCTTAGATTCCATTTGTTCCTCACAGTCAAATTCATCGATAACAACCTATACTCTCTCTCAGTATGGCTAACCATGTGAATATGATGATTGTTTCATCTGAATTAATCTACATTTCACAATATGATGTCAATTGGTATATCGTGATAGATTCCTCCAGTTCTCATATAGAATGTTGCATCTCCACTACAACCCAAAAAGTACATTTCTTGAGTTCTATAATATTTCACAGATTTTCTCTCCTCCTAAGCTACTGATTCAGAATTAGGCTATACAATGCATTAAATGCTTCCATCATTTGTCCGAAATTGAAAATAAACAGCTAGTGTGTCCAAGCATTTAATGAGAGTGAAACATGAGAAAAGATGGTCATACAGGTGAGAACATACTATATCTAAGAATAAACTATCTTAAAAAATAATGATAATACCCACTAAAGGATTTTAAAATACTTGTTTTGATAATCGTTAAGGAATGGAAGGAAAAACTGCCATTCTTTGCTGCTTCAAACAATATGAACGTCATCAATATCAACATTATTAAAATTTGGTGGTGGACCTTCAACAGTCAGAGTGGTTAAATTGTACTCCACTGCTCAAGCAGCAATGATAGCCATTGATGTATCAAGACAGAGTCGCAAGCCTGGGAAAAAAATAGGGAAACACTGATACAAACTTCCAAATTATCTAATTCACAGCATTTCTTGTCATGCAATAACTATTATTATGTCTGAGCTCCACTCAGATTTTTTAGATAGGTCTTCTCAGGTTTCTTACTTAGGAAGGCAAATATAATAAGAGCATATTACAAGTCACCCGATAGAATTAAAATTATATTCACGATGAATTGGCCTATTCAGTATCTGAACCTTACAAGGTTCATGCTACCTAGAAGATCAAATAAAGAGTTTTACTCCTGTCATGAACACATTCTTCCAATGGGCACACACCATTCTCAATTTATTCTTTTATTTAGTATAGGAGAGAACCAAAAGATATAATTCAATGCAAGAGATGCAACAACTGGAGATCTAAACGGGACTAGTTTATCTCCGGAATATTTTACTTGAGTTTGCTTCATCGATGTTTGTTGGGGGTAAAGGGGTAAACCCATTGCTGCAGAAAATGTCGTACGGCATTATTTTACCATAGAAAGGAGTTTCAGAGACTACTTGCAGATACTAGTACTTCTAAATTTATTTTTTTTTACTTGTGCCATCAAAACATTCACCACAAAATGGATTTGAACCTCTTCAGCAGATGTTGAGAACCATTCCTCTGTCAAACTACTTTAGTGGCTCGTACTTGCATTCAAAAATGGTTGGTTGTCTTACCGATCGATTCCCAAAAATAAGGTTTCACAAATTCGTAAAAAAAATGATGCTCATTACCATTATCAGGTTAATATCAAAGCACTCTTGCATTCATGCCTGGTACACCACAAATAGAAAAGTTTTTGGACGTTGTCATTACTGGTACTCTACTTCTAGCTGTCAACTTCTTCCCGTTTCTTGAGCAGTTGATATTCCAACTTGACTTCACTACCATCTTTGCTATTTGTATCCCTTCAAACACTGTCATCCATGCCACCCAGTTCATTGGATGAATCTTCCTCTACACTACTGCTCAAGCTACCTTTCTCAAACAGAGTTCTCTCTGTTTCATTACTCTAGTTACATTCTTCCTTTCTACTAGCCATTTTCAGGAGCACAAGCACAAACAAAATAATCCCGCACATGATGCCAAACTAACCTATGATCTGCATATGAAACACAAGGCTTATAAGCCGCTGAAATTATGGAAGTAACTGCTGTCTTACACTGTGGTCATTTATGATGAGGCATAATGAAAAGGAAAATGATAACAAGAGAATTGCTTCTTGTGAATCGCTGTTCACAGAAAAATGATGTCATATCATTCGTTACATCCCTTATCTCAGAGAACAAGGGTCTCTTCTCTAAAAACAGCATTTCATATAATTGGAGGAAATAAATCTGATTGCAAAAGTCTATGGTATGCAGTGTGAGAGCAAAGAAATTGAACGCAAGTTGGCTTCCAGCCTCTCACCGGGCCACATGTCTCGCAACTGCTGACGACCACCCAGGCATCAGCCGCCACAGTCTGCTCCCTGCCTCCGGAAAGGAGATTCCTGGATTTGTGCATGGACCGACTGGCTAGTTACTTGGAAACTCCACCCGATGCAGAATGCTTGGAGCTCTTCTTGAGGAGTGCATACAAGTGTTAAACAACACCACCGTCGGCAGTGATGGCATGCGGGTAGATGTGATTGTGAATGAGATAAACCTTCTGCATATGAAACACTGGGATGGTTGATATTCAGGAATGAACTGCTGATTTACCTTGTGATGATTCTGAATGAGGTGTAATCGAAAGCAAAGTAATATCTTCTGGTGAATAGTCATTCACAGCAAGATGTTCTCATGTCAATGGGTAAGTCTGACTCTTTGAAAAAGAAGTCTCAAATGAGCATGCATCCTATCCTCGGACGAAATGAATACAGTGGTGAGCAAATCTGTGATAAGCAATGTTAGCAGAAAGCACTACGAAGACGATTACACGCATAATGGCTAAGGAGTGCTTATAAAGCTAGTAGTAAGCTCTCCTCAGCAAGTAGCAATAACAGGCGGGCAGCCATGACCATGAATGAAGCGGTGGTTTTATAACATTACGATAATTAGCAAAATAAAACAAAAGAGAGGGATTCAAATGCATTTTACCTGTATAACTATCTTTCGCCTAAACAACAGTAAAGAATTCCCTCAGATTTTGATGGCTTGAATTTTTAATGCTTGTTAAAAGACAATGCTGCGTACAGCTGATGAATCTCAGTCTCTTTAAGCTAATGGGTGAAACAAATGAAGTTTTACAAAATCAAATGATCTACTGGTAAATGATAGCCTACAGTGAGGCACTTATAGATTTTTATCTGGCATCATGCTGATGGACATGAGCAATAGTTTCAAGAGAATCCACATTTTCTTTAACATTGCAAATACATTTAAATATATATTTGCCATACAATGTCATTATGCCCAGCTGCTCAAAGAGCGGTTGGCAATTTTCCTGAAAATGAGAACTAGAAATGATCCTAACTGGTCTTTTTTTGTGGGAGAAAAGTAATTTGCTGAAGAGGCATGACCCCACAGCTCAATGCCATAATTTATATGGCAGCGGAGAAAAGCGGAATAGACAGATATAAGTACATATTAGCATCTAATGTGCATATTATACGATGGTATTTTTGTTGTTAAACAGAATTCTATTCTTCACCTCCTCTCTAGGTTGATGCTGTGTTGACCATGATATCTCCATTAATAGAAGACCAGAAGGATCAACCTGCAGAGGAAGAAGATCCCGAGGATTTTGCTGAGGAACAGGCACTTCTAGGAAGGTTGGAAAACATTTTATTGGTTTATTTCCTACTCATAGTTATGGTGTGTATGGTACGTAGTGAGGGGCCCTGGCCCTTTGGTGGTCAACTAACACTTTGGCTTCAGGGAACTCTATTCTTTTTTGAGAATGATGGATTTAAATTTATGATTTCTTCTGTTTAAGTTTCTCTGTGTAAAGAGCTGTTGGCTCTTTCAAATGGTGTTTGAGGTTTATAATGTGGATGTCGTGGATTGGATGGCCATAGGGGTGCACAAGTGGGTACCAGAACATTGTATTAAATACATTCAAATGATTTGAACAACAAACAAACAAATGAAAGTCAACCAGCTGGTATTTTGAGCTTGTTAATTGTTTTTCGGTCGAAATTCACGACGACACAGCATTCGAGAGAAAATAATTAAATATCCGCATGTTTCACACTCTTTAACATATTAGTAATAAACAACTACTTACCAATTCTGTTGAGATTCCAATTTAATGCTTCAACTTTTTTATAAATAATTTGTCCATTGTTGCATGTTTTTGCTTTTGAGGTTGACTAAAATATACGCAAGCTCGATACTTGAATTCGTAAGGAAGTTCTTTTTTTTTGGAATCTAAACCCCATAAAATCTATAGGTTATGGGCCCAGGTTTGCTTTAAAACGTAAAAGGAAATTTGATGTTAAAGATGACGACAGAAGTGGAAAAATGTCGAATCCCATTGTTTGATGGAACGAATTTCAGCAATTGGAAATTTAGGATGGAAACGCTTTTGGAAGAGCTGGAATTATTATCTTTTGTGGAAGAACTATATTTTAACAAAGTGCAATTTGTGGACGGAGAAAAAGAGTTGGAACGAACCACAAAGGAAGCAAAATGAACTCAGTTAGCTAAACATGATCGGAAATGTAAGTCTCAACTTATTCAACGCATTGCTGACAGTCAATTGGAATACGCGAAAGATAAGTTGACCTCTTTTGATTTATGGTCATCTCTATGTAACACTTTTGAAAGAAAAGGAATTGCTGGACAGCTTTTGTTGAGAAAGCAGTTATTAAGTATGAAATTTAATGCTACAAATGACATGTTAGTCAATCACTTTTTAAAGTTTGAAAAAATGATTCGAGATTTACGTTCCACTGGAGCTACAGTCGAGGAGTCCAACAACGTATGTCATTTACTTTTGACGATGCCCTCTGAATACGACGTGGTGGTTACTGCTATTGAGACGCTTTCGATGAAGGATCTAACGTTGAGTTTTGTGAAGAACAGATTGCTGGATGAAGAGTCGAAGCGGAAGGAAGTCGTCGGGAAAACCACGACAAATGCACCGTCTCCTGCTACATTTCAGGCTCAACATTACAAGGAAAAGTTAAAAACCCATCAGACTCTGGGAAAACAAAACACCAAGGAAATCCAGGGAATTCTTTCCAGTTCAAGTGTCATCGATGTGGAAAACCCGGGCACAAGAGAGTTAACTGCAGAGTTAAACTACCGAATAATCCAGGAAACAATAACTCGGCGAACGTGACTAATGTCAGAGAGGAAGATGGATTTAGCTTTGGAGTATCATGTGAAGATAGTTGAATTGAAGATATAAACTGGTTCTTGGATTCTGGAGCGACAGAACATCTGATCAACAGTAAAATACCTCTCAGTAATGTCAGGAAATTGGAACACCCTTTTAAAATTAAAGTAGCTAAATCAGGTACTTATCTTGAGGCTAAATATAAAGGGGAAATTAAAGTCATCAGTGTTGTAAAAGGAAAGGAAGTTGAGATAACGATCAGAGATGTTTTATCTGTGCCTGAACTTTATTGAAATTTGCTTTCGGTCAGAAAGTTGGAAATGAATGGTTTTCGTATTATCTTTGAAAATTCTCAAGGTTTAATTATGAAGGGAAATGAAACTATTGCTGTTGCAAATAGGAATGAATCTCAGTTATACGTTTTGAATTTTCTACACCGCAAAATTTTGTCAGCTGCTTCGTCTGAAGATAGCATGAAATTGTGGCATAGCAGACTCGGCCATTTGAGCTCCGACGGTATTAAAAGTCTCCGGTCACAGGTGGACGGTATGGAATTGGACGTTTCAACTATTCCTTCGGAAAGATGTTCTAATTGTGTTGAGGGGAAACAATCACAGCTGCCATACAATCACACCAGGAAACGTGCCACCAGACCTCTTGAGCTAATCCACAGTGATGTTTGTGGACCAATTTCACAGGAATCGTTCAACAGGAAAAGATATGTACTTACATTTATCGACGATTTTACTCACTTCACAGCAGCCTATGCACTGGAATCAAAATCGGAAGTCACTCGATTCACAAAGATGTTTCACGCCATGGCTACGGCTCATTTCAACTTGAAGATAAGTAGATTTCGCTGTGACAATGGTCGTGAATACTTGTCCAAGGAGTTGAAGGAATTTTTTGAAGAACAAGGAATACAGTTTGAGTTCACAATGAGATATACCCCTCAACAAAATGGTGTCTTGGAACGGATGAATAGAACTCTTATTGAAAAGGCTCGTTGTTTGATACTTCAATGTAAATTAAATATGACGTTCTGGTCGGAAGCTGTACGAACTGCTGTATACCTAATTAATCGAAGTCCTACATCGGCTTTGGAAGGAAAGGTACCTGCGGCTTTGTGGTACAACAAGAAACCTCATCTCTGAGTAAATTAAGAGTATTTGGCTGTGTTGCATATCTACTGGTACCAAAAGAATTGAGAACAGGGAAGTTTGACAGCAAGCCCTTGAAGTGTTATTTCACTGGGTACTGTTCCAACGGTTATAGACTATGGTGTCCGGAAGAAGGAAAAATTGTTACAGGGAAAAATGTTGTCTTCTATGAAGGAAAGTTTGACTTTGAAAGTAAATCAAGTGAGGACTGGATCGCGGAACACGTAGAGGAAAACTTCAAATCAAATGATGAGGATCATGATGGATTTCCTATGCCGGAGCTGACAAGTGATGAAGAGGAAGTTGAAAATGAATTTCAAGTAAATAAAACTGGAAAGGAAACTACGACGATCTACCAGAAAGAAGAAGACACCAAAATATCTGCAGGATTATGCTGCTCTTGCGCTGAGTGCTGAAAATTATGTAGATGATGTACCGGAAAACTACAAGGACATCACGGCACGTGAAGATAAGGAACTCTGGTATCAAGCTATGAAGGAAGAACTTAATTCAATAAAGGAAAACAAGACTTGGATTTACACCAATTTACCGCCTGGAAGAAAGGCTATTGCTAGTAAATGGGTCTTCAAATTGAAGAGGGACAAGGATGGAAATATTGAAAAGTACAAGGCTAGACTTGTAATTAAAGGATGCTCTCAGAGGAAAGGATACGACTATGAGGAAACATATGCACCAGTGGCTCGTCTTGCAACAGTGAGGGTCCTGCTGGCTGTGGCAAACGAACTTGGTCTTATTCTGGAACAAATGGATGTCGCTAATGCTTTTCTACATGGAGAACTCAAGGAGGAGATATACATGTTTATTCCTGAAGGAGTGGAAGGCATACCTAATATGGTCTGTAAGTTGCAGAAGGCTCTATATGGTTTGAAGCAGGCGCCACTAGCATGGAATCAATCCATTCACTCATTTCTTATTTCTATCGGATTCACTCAGTCGGAAGCAGATAAATGTTTTTACATTCTAATAGTAAAAGGTATTGTCACTTACCTTGTGCTGTATGTTGATGACATCCTGATAGCGGGTAATAATAAAGAGAAAATCGAGGAACTAAAATTCAAACTGAAGCAGAGGTTTAAAATCAAGGAATTAGGAGAACCGCAAATATTTCTAGGAATCAAGATTTCAAGGAAGGATGGAGAAATGTATCTAAGCCAATCATCCTATCTGAAGAGTTTGTTACAACGATTTAACATGCAGGACTGTAACCCCGTCAAGACACCCATGGAAGTTAAACTGGAAATCAAGGGGGAAAAGAAGACTGATAAGCCGTGTAGAGAATTAATTGGTTGTCTGATGTATGCGATGATAGGAACGAGGCCAGATTTGAGTGTTGCAGTCAATTTTTTGAGCAGACATCAAAATTATCCTTCAGAAGAGCTCTGGACCTGTTTAAAGAGAGTTCTGAGATATATCAAAGGAACCATCGAGCTGAAGTTGTGTTATCGGAAGAGGAATCAAGACGTTCTTCTGGCTTATGCTGACTCAAATTGGAACAGGAAGGAAGACTCAAGATCTACCTCAGGCTATATTTTACAAGTTTTTGGAAACACTGTATGTTGGGCTACGAAGAAACAGACTAGTGTAGCTTTGTCATCTACGGAATCAGAGTACGTAGCACTTGCAACAGCTGCTGCTGAGTTACTCTGGTTGAAATACTAAATGGACGATTTTCGGATTCCACCCAAGTTACCAATCCGAGTATTCGATGATAATCAGGCCTGTATACGACTACTGCAAAAGTGGGAACATCGTAGACTGAGGCATGTCAATGTGAAGTATAACTTTATTCGTCAAACTCTGTAATCGAAGAATTATAAATGCAGAACATGTATGTTCAGAAGATCAACTCGCAGATTTTTTCACCAAGGGCCTACCAGCTCCCAGATTCATCACTTTGAGGAGCTCATTGGGTTTACTTTAATTTTTTGCAATATGTCGAATGTAAATTCATTAAATTGAGGAGGGGTGGTAGCAGAGCGTGGTTCTGTTGAGTAATGTAATCATTAATAAAAGGAAGTACGAACTGTAAATTACAATAAATGGTATTAACACCAATATGCTACCATGAAGTTTTGTTATGATATTATGTTGTAATGCCATTAGTAGTGGTTCAATAGAGATAAAACCAACTAAACATGATATCTTTAAATGTAAGGTTTATTATTAACTACCGTTTAGAGCTCATCCTATAAGAAATATGCTGAGATAAACATTTATACTTAATGATGTTAGGTGAACCTGAAAACTCGCATTTGCTTGGGATCTTTGAAGGTTAGCTGGGACATTAAATTTCTTTCCAGCACATATTCAATCATTTGTAATTACTCAAAAACATTGCACTAACTTTTGAATTGGAAACATTGCAAGGTGCACACCCCAAATGTATCGTAATCATCAAAATATGAGTTATGTATAGTCTTGATTAGGCCCACCATTATTTTTGGACTAGTACAAGTCTTTGGTTAGGGATATCTGAGTAACCCATCCGCCTTGTGAAAATAGTCACGTGACTTGTAACTTGTAGACTTGTAGCTCGGAGAAACAGCCCCCAGATGGTTAGGAGTCTTCTACGAGGTCACAAGAGAGAAAAAGGCGCTAGTGGAAGCGGTCGGATCTAGCATATACAAAAATGTATGCACGGCCGTAGGACCCCACATCCCAGCTCACATTTAAATGTACACTAGTCCTTTTAAGGTTTAGGGCCAATAGTATGATACATTTATAAATAATGAAATTTGCTATTGAAATATTATATTTTAATATAAGAAAATTAACAATGAGTCCTGTTGCCAAAACCTTTCTGCCAACAATTTCCTGACATCGCTTCCTCACCTCACTACCTGACCTGTCCCGGTGTTTAAATAGGTGTCTTATTCGTAGTCACCTCACCTCTGCCTTGAGGACAATGCTTGAGTATTGAAACATTGGCCATCGTGGACCCCAGTGAGAAACTTGGGAGAACTTTGAGAAGTGGATAGAGTGGGAAAGAGCCAGATCATATGCCTTCCCTTTCTGGTAGTTAACCTTTATCTTTTTTTTACCTCTCTTACCACCCGATAAAATATTCACTTGGGTGTATTGTGCACCAACTGCCCTGTATTTTTTTATTTTTCAGCCTAGTTTTTTCTGCTAGTTTTCATTCTCCTGATTGGTCACTTGCTGTAGATATTCGGTAGTTCATTGCACTTCCTCTTTAATGAAAACTGGTAACTTTGTGCTCCCACATAATTTAGAATGTCCTGGGTTTCTATGTTCATTGTCATCTTCTGGTATGTTGTTACCTTCTCAGGCTACAATGGCATCGTTCTGGTACATGTTGGCACAGCATGAATGTTAAAACACAGCTCTAAATTATGTTTTTTTGGGATCACAAAGTTTCTAGATTTCATTATAATGTTAACAGATTCTATAAAGTGATGCTTACAACCAACAAGTACTTCTTCTTGCTTAGGTCGGTGTTAACCCTTTTCCATCTCCTCCTCTCCTCTGTTTTCCTAATCATTCCATAGTTAACTGCTACCTAATGCTCCTCCATTCCTCAGATGCAAAGTAGTTCTCTGTCACTCTTGCCATAACTGTTTCTCTGTTGTCCCCTACCTTTCCTTAGAGATCCCATTTCATTTAATTATCTGCGTCCCTTTCCTCGAACTTCTGTTATTCCCTCCTTTTCAACCTTTACAGTGCTTCCAAGCTCCATCTCTTTACCCACCTACTTTTAAAAAGTCTTTTGAATCTAACATCCCGTTTTGTCATTACTAAGTTATGATCCGAGTCCACATCTGCCGCCAGAGAGCTTCACAAGTTTTTGATGCACTCTGAACTTCTGCCTTGCAACTATGTAACCTATTTGATATTCCCTTGTATCCCCTGGTATTTTCCATGGGTACCCACACCCAGGGAGATGTTGTTCAGTCCAAGTGTTACGTACTACTAATTATTTCAAACAAAAATTTAAACTCCCTTTTTACCACGGTCATTATTATCCCAAGCCCTTACCCTCTCATTTCAGGTCCATCCCTCCATTTCCCCTCCACTGCATTCCTATCACTGTAAGATCTTTTTCCCAGAACTTATCTATCTCGTCTAGTTGTTTGTACATCCCATTTATTTCTTTCCCCTTTTAATTATTACTAGGCCTGTTGTATTGGTACCAAAGTGAAATTCTTCTGGTGTATTTTTATTTCCAGCACTAGTTTCTGTCGCTCATCTGTTCAACGTGTACTACCCTCTTCCCTAGTTAAGCACTCAGTTCTGTAGCTGTCCTATGTTGTCTCCTACCTCCTCTACCGTAGACTACCCTATAACTATCTGACCATTTGTTTGGCTACTCTGCCATCTCTCTTTGCTTAGCCCCATGCACTTCTGCTCCTTAGCACCTATTTTCCCATTTTTCATATCCTTGGAAGTATTTTCTTCCTTTCTAGCCCTGATTAATGTCATAGAATTCCAAGTTCCTACTCTTACCAATGCTTTCCTCCTCTTCTTCTCCTTCTTATTCTATCGCCTAGTCCTTGTATCCTTTGATGATGTTGCTGTGCAAGGATTTCATGTGATGATGATGAATTAATGAATTTATATTCTCAGTTTCATTTCTTTCACTTCATTTCAGGTTTATTCACCTGTTACACTCTGACATCCCTGATCAGCAGTACCAGATACTTAACATTGCAAGAAAACATTTTGGTGCTGGAGGTAACCGCCGTTTAAAGCACACATTGGCTCCAATTGTATTTCAAGCTTATCAGCTAGCTTTCAAGTATAAACTCTTGAAAGATGAGGTAATTGTTAATTAAGTATGTGGGGTGTGTTTTAATGAACTTCTCCCCTGAACAGACCTGCCGGGAGTGCTTGATAGGACGACTACACTGGTTTTTAATTATATACATTTTTTTGGTTTAGTGTATGATGGTGAGCCTCTAATCATGTTTTTATTAGAGATGGACACATAACATTCGGGAATACTGGAATACCTTGAACAGTGAAAATTATTCTTGTTTAAAGATCTCGAATAATTATACTGTGGAGGAGGGGGGGGAGGGAAGAATTCACGAATCCCTCAAATATCACATTGAATGACTTGGTGCTCTGTCCGGCTAGTTGACGAGCTAATTACATCGAATATTCCAATGGACAGCTAGAACCAAGAGCACCTATTCTCTCATTTGGTGAACACTTGTTTTTAGTGTGGTTGTTGTTTGTCAATGAATCATATTCTCATATCAATTCTGCGATATTACTATTACCAGGGAATCTAGTGAGTGTGCCAAAACATTCCAGTCTGCATTTGTCATGAAGCTAAGTTGATAACAGACATCATTGACGGATGCTGCTAGGTTGTAGCTTCATTTACGAATTAAAGCTTTTTATTTCCTGTCTATTTCCTTTATAATTTTCAAAAAATTACAGAATGTGTCATTTCTACCAAATATGGAGTAGTATCACTGTTTGTTCTTGAATTTTACGTAAATGTTTCAGAGTGCTAATGGGCAAAATACCCCCAACCGTCTTATTACTACCTAGATCCTTACTGAAACGCATGTAATTTCACACAAAATTTTTACCTTGCATGTAAAATTCATTATTTTATTTTATTCGTTATTTCCTCTATTCTGTCATTGGATTCAAAACTCAACGGAACACTGCATCCTCTCCCAGGCATAAACCTGCACTGCACACCCCATATTCTGTCAGAAGATATCTTTCTCACTCTTTCGATTAAAATTTTGCTGAACACGTTTCCCAAAATGCTCAATAAACTAATGGCCTGATAATTATTATATTCGGTCTTTCCTCCCTTCCCTTAGTACAATGGAACGGTGATTGCATTCTTCCAATCCACTGGAACAATGGAAGCCTGCAAGCATAAATTATGTAGTTCACACAGCCGACAAATGAGTAAATTACTCCCACACTTCAACATTTCATTGGATATTCAAGCCTGCAGCCTTCCCATTTTTCAATACTCTCACAGCCGTTGACCTCATTCTCACTGATCTCCTTTTCCATCATTACATTCTTGCATACTACTTTGAAAGGCTCATCCTCAGCGCCTGCAACATAATATGATACTCTAAAATAGTTTTCTTGCTCATAGTTCTGAAGGCTCCTCTAAAAATTGCCCAGCATAGCTAGTAAAAAAATTGCAAATGATTTCATAAAATTTTATTTCATTGATTTGAGTATATAATTGTTACTCTTCAAGTAATCTACTAGCGAAAGAGAGGTTTTTTTGAAAGTCTGAGAAAGTCCTCCCAAATGTCATGGGTGAAGAATCTTTTCTTCATTTTTTCTTTCTTCATCTCTGCATATGTCCTACCTTTCTTCATCATGTATCCTTTTCTCTTTCTTCTCCTTCACTGCTCACCCTACATCCTTCCCTCTACCATGACCTTATTACCCATCTATATACCCACCCTTCCTCCTCCGATCTCATCCAAAAGCTTTCTTTCCTCACCCATCACACCAAATACTTTCCACTTTCCATCCTCTTATGCACCTACATGTCAAGCCTGCTGTGTATTCTTGCTGTCAATCCTCCAAGTCCATGTTTCTGACCCTTGCATTGCTTCACTCCATATTATCAAGCTCTTCACTCACCCCTTTTTCATATCCTTACACATGGGTCTGTCATCCTCTCCCTTCTATTACTAAAAACTTCCTTTGCTAATACTATTCTTGTCCCTATGTCTTGGCTTCTATATCCATTTTCTTCTAGCACCCTTCCCAAGTTATTTAAATGCTCCTCTTACTGTGGTAGGACGCTGGAAGAAACTGAGTGTATTGGCAAAGGTATAAGGAGGAGAATAGTGTTAGCGAAGGGAGTGTTTAACAATAGAAGGGAACTGATGGCTGAGACCTTAGGTAACGATGCAATGAAGAGGCTGGTGAAGACCTTGATGATAGATGTGGAGTGTAATGTTGTATGGGTTGGATGGGATGGGCTGGTAGATGGGGCAAAGATCGTATAATTAGCATATTGAAATTGTTAGTAAATATATTAAAATTTTTAATTAATGTATAGCTGTACTAAAAAATAAGGTAAATATTGTTTCAGGATGATAATTAATGAACTATTTACAAATATAACATTCTAACACTGGAAGTACATTATTGTTTTCAGATTCACTATTCGAATAAGAGAAAACTGGTACAGTAGCAACTCGATGATACAAAGTTGGCGGGACCGAAAAATCGGCACTTCGTTTTTCGAGTTTCATATTTTTGAACCTTATAAATGAATCCCGAAAAATATTTCCCCTTCCCAGCTGACTTCTGGTCTTTGGAAATGTTTTCAAACGATTTATAGTTGTTATTCGAGAAAGAATTCGTAATAATGCCTTTAAATCATACGCTAAATGTCACAAACATTTGTGAAATAACTATCACTCCTTAGTTCCCTATGCAAATGATTTTTAGTTTGATATCATTTTCTTTGCAAAATTTTTGCCCTGTTTAGAAGACGTATATAAAGGAAGTACTGCTTTTTTAGAGACTTCAGCTTTGTTAATCTGTGGCTAATCAGGACGTGCAACTGATATCGGCGTTGTTTCTAACATATATGCAGTTAAGACAGTAGCTGGCCCGACCCAACTTCCAATCGCCCTTTCGTTAATCGCTCAATCAAAGATGAAATGAGCAAAAGACCTACTCCATTAAAAATAATACTTCACAGGTCATTGTTTGCAATTTCTTTCCTGTTGCCTGCTGGATATACAAACTTGAGAAGAAATGCTATTTCGTTCCAATTACTAATTGCATGGCAACAAATTATGCGTGATCCAGACATTTTCCATATCTTACTCATCTCGGAGTATACTAAGTTTCCGGTTCTAAATGGCGATATTTTTTGGACCGATGGAATATTTATGTGAAGGTCGTGGAGAATAATACCGAAGAAAATAGAACCTCAGATCACGGTTCATGGGGAAAGAATGAACACTTCAACTGCCACCCAGGACATACCTTCGCTTGCAATGACGGCACTTCACCAATCCAATTCTTATTGATGTTTTTAACATCTAGACGGTAGCTGGCCCGACCATGCTTCCAATCGCCCCTTCATTATCACTCAATTATAGGTAAAAAGAAGCAAAGGACTCAGTCCATTTAAAAATTACTTCTAAGGTCACTATTTATGGTTTCTTCCTCGTCACCTATTGGATATACGAAATTGGGGAGAAATATTATTTCGTTCCAAGCCAAACGGTTTCACTGCCCATTGAAGTTCGAGTAATTAACATTAACTCATGACCAAGTTCCTTTTCACTTCGTTGATTCGTGTTTATAGTTCTATTCGGCAAAACATTAATCCAGGAAATAAAGTAAGCGATTATTTTTTATCCTTCTATGCATAATCTCTTCGCGTCGTAGATGTTATGCTGAACGTCATTTTATCCAATGGCGTCCTTGTATGCCAACTTTGGTAGCATAAAACATAGAAGCTAATGAAATACCTTTTTTCTTAAAGTGATATCCGAATCACTCCTCGATTATCGGAACTTTTTATTCACAATAGTGTGAAAGATAAACTTCATCCTAAATGAGCATCGCGGAGATATTCCAGATCCAGCATTCTCCATTCCATTATTTAGTTTTTTTTTCCCCTCTGCGACATACGTCTTGTATGCATGACTTTGCTCTGAGCATTAAACATGAAACTGAAATAGGACTAACTGTTTGAAGCTTAACTTTGTAAAATTTACTCAAGGAGAACTTTGAAAGATGTAGGGGTGACGGAAAAAATCTGCCGCAGCTGAGGCTGAAACCTAACTCCTTTCTGTGGTAAAATCCTGATAACGACTATAAGTTTTTGCAGAGTAGTATTCATGTGTTAGATTCTTCTAAATGTCGGGTGATTTTGAAATAGAGCACATCAGGATCCAATTCATACCTATGTTGCGTCATATTTGCGTATTAAAATCCCAAGGACTCAAAGTTACTCATGCCATCACAATGAAATTTGATTTAGTTGGTAATGTATCTCGTGGAAATCAGGGATAGCAGTGATGATACATCAAATGTATCAAGGCCTGGTTACTCAACGAATTCTCCATAGTAATTAATGGACGAAAGTTGGTTCCAGTAAAATTTCATGAAGTTAATCCAACAACGTCTTGGAATTAAATTTAAGATAAGGCTTCCTTGGCAATTTTATTTTAATATTTCAGTTTTCTGGCTTACTTATGCAAAGAACTATACTTCATGAAAAGATATTTTGCGGACGACGGGTTCTTCGGGTTGAAGTGTCTAATTGGTTTATCACAGGTCTTATCTAATATATAAAAATGTTTGTTCATGTTCTATGCATTCCAATATGTACCAATCATCAGACTGCGATGAAACTATGTGAGTTGTTGTACGTACACCTAAAATGTTTCTGAATCATTAAATCCATTGTTCAATAGGTAAAGCGTGAGTCGCTTCAACAAATGAGTTGTTGCACGCGAGCTTCTCAAACAAGCGAGGAACGACAAGCAAGCAACGAAGTTAGGAGTTGCTCGTTTAAGAGTTGCTCAATCATGTCCTTCAGAATCATATCAGTAAGACATAATTTGTGTTAAAAAGTGCATGATTTATTTGTATGTGGAATAATATTTGGTGCAGTAGTCTTTTTGTTTGAATTATTATTTGATATTTGCGCTCGATTTTCGTATACATGCCGCTATTTCCTATACCAGTTCCTATGCCAGTTACCAGGGGAAAACCAGTCGTCCTATCACTGTGCATGAGTCATTAGGACTCGGTAAATTGTGGCAGAAAGGTTCATTTTTAAGAATGGTCATCAGTGTCATTTTAGATCTGTGTGGAAACATACTGTCACTATGCCTCTTCGTGCCAAATTTCCGGAGACAGAATTATGGATGGTTTTAAGTTCTATTTGTTTCTTTCATTGAGAAGCCGAGAAATGTGTTGACAAAGTTGATGGGAAGAGGTGAAAAAATGCCTCTGGTTATACTTTGGTGAGTGCAGCAATTTTTATCGATACTGCAGTAAGTTACCACGAGCTAAGTAGTTTTCCCCCGCCGGTAAGTCTTGCAGTAGGCAATACCTCATGCGTCGTATGGACAACCCTCTGACTGGGCAACAGTGCACGCCTCTCCCTTTCTCTTCTGGGCATTCTCCTGGCAGTTCAGCGTGCTCTTTTTCCAAACTAAATGTTAATTGATATTGATTGACCACCGAATTCATTAAAGATTTTATAAGTGGATTCATGATGATGAACTCGATAGCTTGAAGAAGATCCGAACGGTGGTTTTCAGGGATACGCGGAACAGAAAATAACGAAGTGTTGCAATTTCATGAATGACTAAAATACCAATGCAGTAAATAGTATGAAACTTCGTATGATTGTTAAGAAAGATCTTTGCTACAATATTTGTGATGGAATCTCCATATATTTTGATTTGTGTTGCTATTACGAAGCCGTAAATGTACCCAGAAAAATGTGCTAAAATTCTGTTTTTAATCACACACTGAAATCAATATAAACGGCAAAAAGTTTTGTATAGCATCATTAAATGCAGAAATAAACAAGCTTTGATTTGGTGTACTTTGCTTTAAAATCGATTGAGCCGTCTTTGAGATATCAGTCTTCAAACTCGGGTGACGGAATTTTGCTATGGATATTGTTCTCAAATTCTTTTAGGGACCGATTTTGATCCCAGAAAAAGACATTGCTACGCATGCCTGACACAGCTGGTACATTACAATGTTATATTGTTTAGCCACTCCCCTGATTAAACATCTGTTTCAAAATTAGAAATAAACCGTTTTAAATTCAAAATTATATCAATCGCGGGGACAGCTATACCCTCGTATATTCTTGGAAACTGTCTATTGTCTCATGAAATATGGACAATGGTGGGAGTAAACGCAGGTGTATTCATAGTGAAGCCAAAGATTTAGGTATAGTGACTGCGACATGTATCCTAGTCCTATTTCCCATCATTTAATGGCGTCATTTTCCCTTCAAGCGCTCAATAAATTAAAATTGCCGCTAATAGCGCATGGTAGTGAGTTGTTCGCAGCGTCACACATAAGTTATAGGCAAAAGAGAATTGTTTACATCATGGAAATCCAGCTAACAGTTAAAACAAAAATGAAATAAGGGAAAAAGTGCCTCTAGCTACCATTTTCCCCTTCACTCGCTAAATTATTCAGGACTAAAACTTGATAAATAACTGTGTGACTCAGGCACTTGTGAGAGACAAATGCACAAAAATTCGTGCATTTTGCACAATTGATAGATTATATTCGGCAATCCTAATTTATTAGGTGTCTACGTTGGTAAATTGAGAGCCTTTCTGACGTGATTTTCCCCAAAGGTTCGTAAAAACGAACTCAGGAACTCTGAGGGGACTGGGTCCGAGGTTCATATTTTCGAAAATTTCTTATTTTCGAAACTTTGTATTTTCGAATAGCGCCATGTATTTAGCATAGGCTTTTCGTCGGGACCAACAGTTTTACTTTGTAATTTCGAAACTTTGGATTATCGAGTTGCTGCTGTATTTGTCCCATCTGAAGTTTTTATCAATTTCCTCTACTGTATGGTACTCATATGGGATTAATGGAATAATCCATTCATTTTTAGTATTTTTAATAGTGTGGCAAAGAATTGAGCTAAAAATGGCACAAGTTGAAATTCTGTGGAAAATTGTGAACCCAGAGTACTTAACTATGGACGTGTGTCCTGCTTTGGGAACTTTTTCCTAGAATAGTCTTAAACTTGATTATTGGATTTACTCCGTGAAATAATGGAATTCTGGATCCAAAAGCTTTCACAGATATTATGAGGCAATGTGTAACTGCCACTGGTTGCCAACCAATGAAATGAAATTTTCTTTCTGATGAAAAACTTTTTAGATTAAATTTGTGACATTTCATTGGCTTGGTCTTCCTTGCTGATTGGACAAAGTTGCTAAGGTGCAAATTCCTCCTGCACTAGAAATGCAATGTGATGAACATGTCTCAATGTATGAATATTTTCATCAGTTTATATTCCTAGCCCACCTATTAATACTACTAATACAGGTGTGTACTGCCCTGCTGAACGTATTTGCGTTTGGCATCTTACATGGAAAGCAAAAGTGACTAAATTTTTACGCAGTAGTTAAAATATGGTATTACGGTACTCAGTACGTTAACTATTGAGAACAATTCCAAAATTATGAAAAATGCAGCGCAGGAACATTTCACTTGATAGTAAAGAAAACGTGAAATTTGCCGTGGTTGTTTTTTGACATAAAGAAACTGAATTCTTAAACCAGATGTACTGAACAAACTCTGATGGAATATCAACCTGAATGAAAAGGCATAAATTTAAAGTTGAGATCAGAATGGAAGCTATAAAGAATGAGAAAAAATGTGTACATACTAGTATTTCTGCCTGTCACTTATGACATCTATATCCAGAGCATATGCCCCCATTTTTGTCTAAAAATCTGTAGTGAAAGGTTCAGGAGGAGCCAATTTTGGATAATTTAGAGAGAAAACTACAAAACATTTTATTCCCAGTTGATTGAAACCTGAGAGAAAATGTATTAAAATGCAAATGTGACTCATATTGATAGATAATATCTTCTATTTCAAGATTCTATCGAATGATTTTTTTGTTATTTAACAATGAGTAACCAAATGCACCAGAACAATGAAGCATTTTTTTTAACATTCTACCAGTGAAGGTAGGTTTTGATGAAAGTCAGTATATCCACCTAGTTTTCTACACTTTCAGGGGCCTAACTTCCTCTAGTATTTCCTTTTTTGCATTTGCATATGATATACCCTTCATCATCCCATCCATGAAACCTATTCTCTTTCATCCCCTACCATGCTTGCCCAACATCCTTCCCTCAAAAACATTCTTAAGCAACCCATCACCCCTAATTACATCCTCCAGCTACCAACACTGCCTATCAGATTTCATTCAGAAGTTTCCTTTCCTTTCCCACAATCTCAAGCACTTCCTCGTTAGTCCTCCTTCCTTCCATCCACCTCACCTTCTCCATCCTTCTCCTCACCCACATCTCATATGCCTGCAGCCTTTTCTCATCCTCCTTTCTGAGGGTCCACATTTCTGGTCCATACAATGCTACACTCCATGTCAAACTCTTCACCAGCCTTTTATTCTCATCCTTGCCCAAGGTCTTCATCATCAGCTCCCTTCTATTATTGAGTGCCTCCTTAGCTAACGCTCTCCTCATGCCTTTGCTACTATACCCATGTCTTCAAGTATACTGCCCAAGTATGTGCAAAATTCCACAGAGAAAAAATCATCTGCCTTGACCGGGATTCGAACTCGGATCCCTCGATTTCCGGCCGAGTGCTTTAGCCAGTGAAGCTACCGAGGCGTCCTCTTCCCATTCTGTGGATTTTAGTGACCTTTACGGGACCAGATGTTCTCGACTGCCGGACATACAATATAACAACCAGTCGCCACTGAGCGCTGAGTGCCATTGCCCACGAGAAAAGATCGTACTATGAACACAGAGAGGCATTCACTCTATTTGACTGATTTTAAGGTATCTGGGACTAGCTACGGAGTGATACATTTTTTCTCTGTGGAATTTTGCACAATTGTGCATTGCGGGTGACTCCTTGAAAGTGGGACTCCGTGGCTTGTCCCGGATACCTTAAAATCTGCCCAAGTAATTCAAATTTTCCATTTGCTCAAGCTTGTTACATCCAACTTAATTGCCCGGACTTCTCTTTCTGTGTCCTTGAGAAACTCATCACTTTCTTCTCGAATTTCCCCTCTCTGAATTGTAACTATTAGCATCTACTAAAGGCCCTTTGGAGATCTACTAATCAAAGCCTGATCATTTGTGAATCTCACCAACTTTATCAACTGCCCTCCCACTTTAATTCCCACATAGAGTTCTTCTCAGCCTGTCTCACCATTTACTCAGTATAGATGTGAAAAAGCAAAGGTGGCAACGGGCACCCTTGCCTTACCCTGTGACCTATAGTTGCCCACCCTGATTCACCATCAGCCACCCTCACCTGCACCTTTTGCATCATGTATAGGTTTCAGATTAATCTCCTATCTTGCCAATCTATTCCCATTTTCCCAAGTATCTCCATTATTTTTTCATAATTTACTCTGTCAATAGCCTTTCCAAAATCCTCATTGTAAGCAAAAATATCCTGGTTGTACTCTGTTTTTTTCTATTGGTATTGTCATCACTGAAATCGCATCTTGAGTAGACCTTCCCTTCCTGAACCCAAGCTGGTCATCACCCCCGAAGTACCCAATTGGCCTTACTCTCCCACCTTTTATTGATTATTCTAAGTAAAACTTTAACATCGTGTGAAATCAAACTGATTGCTCTATAGTCCTGACATTTTGAAGCTTTCCTCTTCTGCAGGATGGTAATCTGGACTGTTTTCACGAAGTCCTCCGGCCATAATCCTTCCTGGTAGATCCCATGAATAAGTTCAAAATAAAGCCTGCCTAACATTATTCCCTAAATTCTTAAGCAACTCCGAAGGTATGTTATCCACTCCCACTGCTTTTTAAGCCTTAGGGCCGTATTCTAGAACATCACTCAATCCAAGTGGGAACCCTCACTCGGTGGAGTGAGCACTGTCACTCATATTGAGAGTGAATGTTTTGATTCATATCATTTTTGCTTCATCACACTCGGCTCATTCGAGTGTGAGTAATAAATCAGGGAACTGGTATTTCAGTTACTCCAGTTCCATTGACGTATTTACGTGAAACAAATGACGAACGATTTCATTTAGCCACACAAATATATTTTGTAGTAAAAACGAGATTACACAGTGAATTCATTAGAAAATTTCCAGATTTTCCAATAAATTCATTGCAAAATATAGCTATACATGCAACTATAAATCAAATACAAAATTGTCCTAAACAGAAAATAGAATTGTAAGTGAAAATATATAAATAGCGGCGAATTGCAATGTTTAATTGAGGTGGGAATTGTGAAAACTTCTAATTGACAATCATTTATCAGGTATTGGTTAAGGTAAAACACAAATTTATCTAAATTAACTACTCTACATTTTTAAATGGTACATTCACCATAGTTTAACCAAATTCTGCATTATTCAGAATAATAATATCTCTTGAAACTTATGAAGCACTCCTAGGACTGTTTATGCATCTGCTTGTACTTATGTAAATACAGCTTTATGCTTATGTTATAATTATTATGTGGTGGTGTGGGTAAAGGCATTGGGCACATAGAACTTGAGTGTAGTACAGGATCGAGGCGCTTATGCACAATTTTTTTTCGGTCAAAATGTTTCATAAACAACGTATGATTTCCAATCCCAAACATGTACAACCGTGACTGCATCATTTTTAACTTTCAAACTATTACTTCGATCTTCAACTAACCCTTCAAGAGAGTATACCTAGTAGCAAATTTGGGGATTCTGTGCTTCACCTGGATTTAAACTTAACAGGCGGAAGGTGAGCCGTTGGCTGAACATTTCTGCATTTTGAAATCTGAGGGTACTTTTTGGGGAAAATAGATAGAGAGAGAGAGAGAGAGAGAGAGCTTCAAGCAGTCGTGAGTCTTTTTGAAGAATGTTAAAAATAGACAAAGATGTAAGTTTTTATTAAGTAAGCAGTGTATTCACTTTGAATTTTCTGGAAATTGTCCTCAAATGTTGATATTTGTTAATCAACTGTTCGCTCTCTGTGAAGAGTTTGCTGACAGGAGAGAAATAATAACAGGTGCCCAGGGTATGAAAAAGCAGAGGTTTGTGAAGAGCTTCATTTAAAATGGCATATTTTATGTAAGCGAAATGTGGATCATTGGATTGTGGAGTGCTTTTCTTGCACTATCAACCAACGTGGTTGAAATCCCGGAAGACTTTAATAAAAAATAGTCGTTAGCTATGTTACCCACGTGAACAGCGTTCATGCCAATGCAAATCATCCGGTGATAACTATATTAAATGCACTTTTTGTGGAGCAATTTTTTGCTTTACATGCTTATGCGATATCATTGAAAATCATGTTCCAACACGCTGTGAACGAAAGATGAAATTCCTAGGGCTACAATACACATGATAAGGGAAAGAAAATATACAGTCTTATCATGCCCTACATTTGTAATGAACTGGAATGGATTAACTCTCTCTCCCCCGAGATCCCCTTTTCAATTCCTCAAAAGTTTACAAAAATAAATGCAATTTCAGGTAAAAATTTTAATGAAATCCTACAGTTGCAATTTTATTGCGAACCCAGGTGAATGGGAGAGAAAATCGTTACACTTTTCCCACATTTCTCTCCTGTTTCAGAAAAAAACTGTCATTAGCGGCTTCAACACAGGTTTCGTGATCTTGCCTTGTAAGTAGGGACTTATGGATGAGCTATTGATAAATTATACGTACAAATTCATTCACCAAACCAGTCTCTACGGTGTAAGAAGTTCTGTCAATGCCGATGGCATGCGACTTTAAATTCATATATTTGGTTAAATTTTGCTTCGGTTCCGTTCCTTTGGAAGTGGAATTTCCATCGTTGGTACCAGCATATATGTTTGTGTACTTGCGTCCATTGAATACTCCACCATTCTAGGCGTAGCGCTCCTGCCCTCAGTTCCCAGGTGACGCCGCCCGGAGTCTCCGAGAAAGACGTTGGGCCTGCCACCGCTGTGGCCTCCGAGCGACAGGAGTGACGTCAGACCTGCCCAATCGGACCATGTCCCCTTTTTCGGCTGTTTTTTGAGCTATTGGAATTTCGACAGCTTGGAGAATTTATGTCTTGGGAGCTGAGCATTATTTATGCCTCTGGTTTTTTTTGCGTTGGGCAAGATTCATCGTCCTCTATTACTTCTATTTTTTTTAAACAATCAGCAAGTTCTCCACTATATAGTTGTCATAACAAAGAATTGTTTAAAACTATGTAGTTTGCATTTCGTTTTTGCAGTATAAGCCAGTAATTCTGAGAAGGTAAAATTGTGTAGGGTCTTATTGAAGGGTCAGCATAGTGATAAAATGTAAGAATTGTTAGACAGTTGGTTTTTAGTGAAAATAGAGCTATTTTAACAAAGTATGTTTGATAAAGTGCCTCTGATTGTGTGTTTAATCCAAAATTGTTTGATAATTTGTCATCCTTGAGAAAGAAGTTGCTTTGCTGTATTATCCATGCATTTAAAATAAGGTTATGGAATTAAGAGAAAGTGTAAGGGTTAATAAAATTTCATTGTATAATCCTGATTATTTCTCTGTCCTGAGTTATGCTTAAACACTTTCTTTCATTACATTTTGATATGCTTTAATTTTCTTATTATTCAGGATGAACTATGGGAAAAGAAATGTGAAAAAATATTCCACTTTGTTCGTCAGACCATTATGGCTTTAGTAAAAGCTGACCTGGCTGAGCTTCCTCTGAGACTCTTCCTTCAAGGTGCATTGGCTGCTGGACAGATTGGATTTGAAAATCATGAAACAGTTGCATATGATTTTATGTCAGAAGTGAGTATGCCCTGTAGCTTGCTGTTTGGCCCAGCATGGAACCCCCTACGATGAAATAGTTGACATTTTTTGTTGGCTAATTAGCTGTTGTGAAGTGATGTAAGTGACTAACTGGCGGACCATTCAAGAGATGTCAAATCTTAAATTATTCTTTTCAAAAAGCAATGCAAACTTAATAACAAATGACACAGTAGTGCAAAAACGGTGCTTGGTATTGAATTCTCATTGTAGTAGGTGAGGGGAAAATTAATTGCATGGAACAAAGTTTATAACTTTCCATGGATGGGTGTATAGTAAAGCTTATATTTTCAATTAATAAAGGACTTGTTTTAGAAGCAATTCAATGCATGAGCAAATGTTCCCTTGATATTACATCATGATAACATTGGTAAATCTGCTAACTCATCCATGAAATAGCCTCAGGTCGATTTCTGTTAATGTATTATCCTCAGTGTCCATGTGCCTACTTGCAGGGATAAACTTACTCCTAGTATTATTTTATAAATGTATAGACACACAGCATTTATAGAACATAGCTTGCAGCTTCAAGTAAATTAGTGCCTCGTCACCAAACTTTCAATTCAATTCTGTTGAAAGAGAAATTCAGTTGTAAAATAGTGCATTTAGAATAACAGATACATACAACATACATTATTGTATCACTCCACTCATATTAAATATATCACTAGCATATATTTTGATCAATATGGAGCGTGTGCATTACTTATCCTCATCCAGTAATTCGTTCACTGAATTGTAGCATTTTCCACCAGCATGGAATTTTATTTTGGGCAAAGTGTCCCTAGTTAATATGCCATTCAATTTTTAAAATTTTCTTATCATAAAATTGTTTTTTTACTCCCATGTAATAAAGAGATTTGCGTTAGTTTTCAACTGGTGCCTTTGTATACGAGGCAAATGCTTTGCCCGTGTACTATCCTCATGTTCAATTTAATCTGAATGAACATTTTTTGAATGAAGTTTTGGTGATTGAATGCATATTACATCATTTCATAAATATACCTCTTAAACCCGTGTACCATGTGCATGCTGCTTTTACAAGCATTGAAATAATAAAATCGGCTGCTGTCTTCATTCTCCTCACTGGAGGTGTTTAGGGTTCTTAGTACTTCAGGCCAGTAGCAAAGCAAAGTTTGTGATACTCTCTCATAATCAAAGCAGTATTTCTCATAATATGGTGAAACTGAAGAGGTAAGTACATTTACTTTTAGGCTCCTTGCAACACTTCTCTTACATTTTTTTCTGTGATAAATCAATTTAAGTAATCCATTCACTAATAGATTAAATCTGACCTTGATCCGATACAATGTTTAGTTTGCGAGTAAGCACAGGCTGATGCACCGATCTCTAATTTTGAGTGGCCTTTCTAACTCTGGCAACCATAATTTCAGTCCTCTAGGCTTATGCCACCACCACGACTTGTCACGTGCAGTGAATATGGTGATTTCACTCTCTCTAATATTATTTAATTTTTGCAAATCACATACAGCTGTGAATGATTGTGAGCAAGTTCTTGTAGAATGCGTTAAGATTACGTATGCAATTTTTTACATGAAAGCCACCACGTTAAGATGCTCGAAAGGATCGGAAAGATCAAAGGTGATGAACAAAGAAAAACCAGCATGTATGAAGTGAATGTGATGCAGGAAGTGAACTCTTTGTTCTAGAGATTGTTGAGTATGGAGTTAGTGATGGCCTTGAATGGCGAAAGCAGGTGAATAATAGAATCCCTAACCGACTCATGCAGAGATTCGAGGGGCTCAGCTGTCCTTGGGATTCCCGGAAGATTAAAGTACTCCTATTAGATGTGCACTCTTTTTTTTTCAACTACGATTTTGAGGAAAAAAAAGGTGTGTGTGGTACGTGGTTTGATATGGTACCGTGGTGGAAGAAATAAATGAAAAAAATTTTGCATACCAGAATACGGTATTCTAAGGAACCACTAAGAGCAGCAGATGCTTCGTAAGACTGGCAACACTGAGGGAGGCATCTTCAATTGCAAGAAATTGAAATCTGGAATGGAATTCACTGAAGCCAGAGCCCAGGGGATTATTACTGAACTCTGGGCGTTAAATAATGATTGCATTAAAGAGTAATTCACCTCGTCTGAATATACTGACTCCAGTGATTACGGAACTCAGGGTGGAAATGTTAAAGGTGGTCATTATCCAAATAAGGATGGTGTATGACAAATTCCTTGTTCAAGTCTGTACAAATCCTTCGGAATTCGGATCGGCCAATGAAATGCTCAATGTTCCTGATCTGAATAGTGGACCAAAGTATGAAATATCATAATCAATGAAAAATAAATAAGACTGGACAAATTAGTATAGCTTAGCAACGTGAGTTATGCTAGCGAGAATGAGAGAGGCAAAACTGTGAAAGAGTATTTGCTCAATGCTGTCGAGAAGTAAGAGAGGTCGCACCTCTAGTGTGCAGAAAAAGTGTCACCTATATACTGCTCATAGGGTTTTCCTTTGAAATGGTGCAAAATGTGTTTGAGCTTGATAATTTTATGTGCATTTCAGGGAGAATCGAGTGCTGAAACGAAGCGATGAGTGTCTAAAAATTGTGATTAGTGTTACATCAGTGTCTTTGGATTGTCACTGCTCAGGGATGAGTGGAAAGATTTTATTAAACCCTCAGTAAGTTGTTGCTCACAGTTTGTATATTTCTTGCACATTTAATTCTGTTCATAGAGATTTTAAATTTGAGTAATTTGTTTGAACGTGACATATATGTGATAAGAGATTGTTCGTTCTTAGGAATGACAGATGATCATTGATGTTAAATGAATTGTGAAAGGCGATAAATTGATGAAATATATGTTTATCACTTCCTATAACTGTCTTGTATAAGGGATACAAGTAATATCAATCAAAGCAACGCTAGCTTGAAAGTCAGGATTCAACCGTATGCTGCTTCATCATACATACTCCCTGATCTTTGCCATGAACTTCATTTGCAACTTGGCGATATTTAAAAAAAATACTTCTTCTATTAGGCCAAAAAATAAATGCTTGTTTTTTGTTGCATTATTTGTCACCATAAATTGGAGTATTGTTGCCCTATATACCTAGAGAGGTCTGCAAAATGACCATTCATCGTAACCTGAGTCTCTGAAGAACACGTTGATTTGCTACTCGGAAATATTTAAGAAAATTTGTAATGTGCCTTATAATAAAGGCTTGCATTTTGTCACGTTATTCTTCACTATTACTTTGAATATTAATGTTACATATACCTACTGAGTGAATCTCCAAAATGACCCCTCGTCATAAATACGTGGTAATATTTTAAAAATATTTTGCCATTTGCCAAATAATTAACATTTTCATTATTATCGCTTTATTCGTTTGCATTAATTTGAATATTGTTGCTATATGTACCTAACGAGATCTCCTAATGACCCCATGTCATGAGTACACCTGGGTTTCAGCATTGCACATGATTTTCAGCCTGGAAATATTTTGAAAATGTCTAATAATAAACCATTATTTCTTGTCACATTATCTTCACACTGCCTTTGATTTTGAATATGTATCTTTCGAGTGCTGAAAACTGAAACCCTGCACAAACACACCATAATGATTACTATTTCCATAATTACTCCTCTTGAGGGGGTCTTTATTTTGGGTTGTTATTATTGCAACTCTGCACTGGGTAATGATGGCCTTTTGAGTTCCATAATCGCTCAGGTCACTATGAGAACTTGGGGTCACAATAATAGTGACTTTCACCTAATAACGCGGTCGTTATGAGTTCTGTAATAACCCCCCAGGACTTCTCATCAATCATTTCTTCTTTGAGCTTTCGTTGTAAATCATTTGTGCATTCTATTGTGGTGTATCCTCGTGGTCTATCCTTATTTCAGCATGTCTCTTACCTCGGTTATTATCATTTTTAGAGAAAGACATTATGAAAAATATTTACTATCCCTCCTTACTCTGAAATACCCTGAAACCTTTATCTGCTATGAAATACAGATATTTATTGAGGTCGACTTTCAGAGGACTTTTTTATTATACAACATGTGTCTCTTTCACAGAAATACTAAAAATTGAGCTTTCTTTGCTACAAATGTTGATACAAATAAAGGTATTCATTAAAATAGGTGTTGTCTCTGGGTTGTGATTCACAATTTTCATTTTGTGGATCGAGAAAGTTGCAATCTCAAAACAGATAATAACTTATGAATCACTCATTTCCCACCATAAACAAGTCTTTCAGGAGAGGAGTTAGTACACCAGTTGTGTAAAGGGGTAATGGGATAAGGTTTTGGGAGGTGAAATGGTGACGTATGAAAGTTGATTGAGTGGAGCCATGTTTTAATTATGGTTACTTATTGTGCGAGAAAGGAAAATTGTTGTACCTATCTGTTTGGCAATGTATCTGCCTTATTTTATTGTTTCTGTCGGACCTAAAGATTCAGTGTGGCATCAAAATAATATTTTCCGTGTCTCTCTGAAACACACTAGTTCTGAATTGCTCAAGCAAAAGAAGTCTAGCATGAAGCCTCTGAGTTTCTAGCGGCTCCCAATCTAAAAGCTGAGAAACCCTATATGTTCGCTCGTGGCAGTTTCTAATAAAGCTTTCAGCTTTCCTTTGTATTTTATTAATTTTTTTGTTAAATCTTTCAGTCCAGGGTCTCAAATGCTTGCGGTGTATTCGAGGTGTGGCCTAATCAGAGCAAAGTATCACCTCTTTTCTCATCTGGAGACCTTCCTATTGTATTCTTCATTAGGCTTAATAAGTTATTATTATTTACAATCAACCATACCACGTGTTGTTAAGCATAATACACAATTATAAGAATGTTTATTAACATTAATTTCTCCCTTGGAGATTTTGGGAACGTAGATATAGGCCTAAGTGAAAACATGAGCATAATGTTGTTGAGAGGCTGGCAGGAACAGGAAGTATACCTTACATGAAGTGCAATATTTTTCTAGACTACACTATGTCAATTAACTGAAAAGCATACCTGGTAAATGCCTAAAGATTTCTATATTATCTCAGGAATGATATTCACCGAAATTATACTTCTGCTCACCAATGAATTATGACTTATTTGAGCTATTTAACATACTTACTGATGTACCAAGGTAACATTTTATTAAAATGACAATTTCTGTTGACTAATATTCCAAGGACATTGTAGAATTATGAGAGACCCCGGAGTATCGAGTCACTCAGTAATTTTATTGTGATAAGCATCAAGTTAACAATGAAAAAAAAAACAATCATAACATTGAACCCAATTGGCTGTCATTATTTCTTTACCTATTTCAACCACTCAAATTCTCCTCAAATGAGTGGTTCAAATAGCATAATACTGTAGATACTACCACATTATTAAAGGTCTTCATGGAATTGTAGCGCTCCCTAACCTTCCATGAAGTTTTACCATGTCACCTTTTCAGAAAACGCTACACCCAAAGTATTATTTCATGTAAATTATGTAAAAGAATCACCAAAATACTGCAAAAGCAAACAGCAAACACACATCACTCACATGGAATTTGTACACACAAGATGAGCATCCCCTTAATATGGCACACGTGTATAACAAAATCACTAAGGTGTAAATAAATCACTTGGCTATTCACTAATCACCGCCAAGTACATCAAGCAGAAAACATGATTTTACTTCATAGTTAAGAATTCCAACGTGCACCAAGCTTGCACAGTGCTAGACAACCCAGAATTCAATTCTTAATGTTCAACCCGGAATCTCTTCAGAACAAAAACATAACAAAACTCATACGTAAAAATAGTTATCTCTGGTGCACTTTTTCAGCACATTCAGTGCGATCATACATACCATGACTTTCTTTAGGACCGGAAGTATTTTTCTTTTGTGTACCAATAATTATATTGTGTAACCAATTTGATACAAAAAGTTTTGCTGAATCTCATTGCTTAACCGTAGATTTTTTAAACATAATCTCCACTGCCCATTGTCGGCTACCCGATCCGAGTGATGTTTGTAAATAGGAAAATTGGCAAATAGCTATACAGTAGCGACTTGATAATACGAAGCACGAAAATACGAAGTTTTGATTTTACGAAGCAAAACTGTTGGTCCCAACGAAAAGCCTATGCTAAATACATAGTGCTATTCGAAAATACAATGTTTCAAAAGTACGAAATTTTTGAAATTACGAACTTTTCGAACAATTGAATAAGATTTTATTGTGATGACATGAGTAACTTTGAGTCCTTGGGATTTTAATACGCAAATATGACGCAACATAGGTATGAATTGGATCCTGATGCGCTCTATTTCAAAATCACCCGACATTTAGAAGAATCTAACACATGAATACTACTCTGCAAAAACTTATAGTCGTTATCAGGATTTTACCACAGAAAGGAGTTAGGTTTCAGCCTCAGCTGCGGCAGATTTTTTCCGTCACCCCTACATCTTTCAAAGTTCTCCTTGAGTAAATTTTACAAAGTTAAGCTTCAAACAGTTAGTCCTATTTCAGTTTCATGTTTAATGCTCAGAGCAAAGCCATGCATAGAAGACGAGAAGGCACTTTAAAAAAAAAGGTATTTCATTAGCTTCTATGTTTTATGCTACCAAAGTTGGCATACAAGGACGCCATTGGATAAAATGACGTTCAGCATAACATCTACGACGCGAAGAGATTATGCATAGAAGGATAAAAAATAATCGCTTACTTTATTTCCTGGATTAATGTTTTGCCGAATAGAACTATAAACACGAATCAACGAAGTGAAAAGGAACTTGGTCATGAGTTAATGTTAATTACTCGAACTTCAATGGGCAGTGAAACCGTTTGGCTTGGAACGAAATAATATTTCTCCCCAATTTCGTATATCCAATAGGTGACGAGGAAGAAACCATAAATAGTGACCTTAGAAGTAATTTTTAAATGGACTGAGTCCTTTGCTTCTTTTTACCTATAATTGAGTGATAATGAAGGGGCGATTGGAAGCATGGTCGGGCCAGCTACCGTCTAGATGTTAAAAACATCAATAAGAATTGGATTGGTGAAGTGCCGTCATTGCAAGCGAAGGTATGTCCTGGGTGGCAGTTGAAGTGTTCATTCTTTCCCCATGAACCGTGATCTGAGGTTCTATTTTCTTCGGTATTATTCTCCACGACCTTCACATAAATATTCCATCGGTCCAAAAAATATCGCCATTTAGAACCGGAAACTTAGTATACTCCGATCTTAGTATACTACTTGTATCCATCGGATCTTAACATTTGTAGCATTATGTGACATATATTTATGTAATATTTCTGAAAAATGAGAGAATCCAAATTTACAATTCCCTTAAAAAGAACAAAGAAAGAAAAAAAATAGTTACAAAAATTCAGTGGTCAACATTACTTTTTTGTATAAAATGGACTCCTTAATATTCCTGCAAATTGTAAGAAATATTATTCTTCTGTATTACATGGTAATATGCACCATTAAAAGGATAAATATCCACTTAAAAAAAATAATTTTAGTGAAGTAGACCTTGAAATAAGATGCACCATTATATTTCTGTAAGGGGAAGCAGTAGGTGAAGATGTACTTTCCAGAGAGAAATAGGGAGAGTGTAAAGAGGCTAAAGACCAGTGCTGCTGGATATTCGGCTGGAAATGTTTCAACCATAGTTGGAACTTGACCAGTTGCAAGGAGCTTACATTCACATCACTTCATTCTTCCTCACTCATGGCATTTGGATTAGAATCACAAACAAAATTAGGTCACAAACATTTTCATCGCTTTTAGTGAAGTATTGTGTTTCTTTGAAAACGCTGTCGGAAAAATTTACTCAGCATAGCATGGGGTTGGTCAATGCGTTAAATTTGTGGGTTTCGAAGGTACAAATACATTGGATATTTTACAGTCTTTGGTCAAACATTGAGGTATAAGGATGGCCTTAGAAGGCATTGTTATGTGTCGATCTGGCGACTAGCGACGAACTATAAAATGCTGCATGTCACATTTTTGGCTCATCACAATGGAGACACTGATTGATGCTCCACATTGTTTCTAGAAGCACTTGCTGCTGCCTGCACATGTGAGGAGAAGATTTTCATTTGCCAAACTTATAATGCCGAATAGAGTGATTGTTCAGAGCACTTACAGTTTGGTCTCACCTCCTCCAAGACTGACTTGCAGACCCCTACCCAGAGTAACTTTGTGGTGACAGTCACGTGGAGGAAACATAAGCAAGATGACATTGATGCATTCTACAATTGAACTCAGGAAAATTTTAACCAGTAAGACGAACATTTTTGAGTTGGGATGAGGTTGGTAAGACTTAAACTTGGACAGAATTTTACTGTAAATACTTACTGTGGTGAGTGTAAATATTTAGATTATGCAATCCAATTGAAGTCGAGGATATTTATTCCAATCGTGGGATGAACCCACTTTCTTCGGAGATCCAGGAGGGAAAAAACATTGCCTTTAATTTGGTAATGTGGTATACATTTTTTCCAACAACTTAAGAATCTTTATTGAAAATAAACTCTACTCGAGCATTGTTATAGAGTTTCAGTCTGTCAAGTTTTTTTTTAACTTGACTTGAATTGTAAGTTGCTTGCTCATCCCTAATTTTTGTGTCTCATCTGAATCAGGTTGCCTTCTCTAGTTGAGACCTTCGATTGACTGAGAGAGAATTTGAGTAGTCATGCGTAGTGACTATGGCCTGGTGCTTAGGCAATTAATTAATGGTGAGACAGTGCCTGCACAGTATTTTTAGGCCAATGTGAAGCAGAAATTATAAGATTTGAAATCTATGTAGCCTACATATTTTTTTGTACACAGTTTTTGTAAATGTATTACAAAAAAGGAGAGGCACAAGCTATGGTCAGTTAAGAATTGAATTTTATTCTTATGAAAAGAGGATACATATATTTTGAATGGAAATGGGAGCAAAGAGAGTTCCAACCCTGTCAAAGCCTGCATTATTTTTCTGCTAAATGAAGCACAAAAACCCAAAAAAATGACAAAATTCAGCCATCTTAAGAAATATGGCAACCAAATAATATCTCGAATGTTGGGCTACAGTTTTTAAACTGATCGGTGTAGAGTGTTTAATTTCCTGTTTTGAAGTGCCATTGGACAAGAAAGGATAATTATTATGAAAGGGTGTGCGACCAGCAGAGATTGTTTGGCTCTCAATTTATACATTCGTTGTTATGTTAGCAGATTGTAGTATACCATAATTAATTTTGTTTATGTGATTTTCAGGCCTTTTCTTTGTATGAAGATGAGATATCTGATAGCCGTGCCCAGCTGGCAGCAATCACGTTGGTTACTGGGGCGTTTGAGGCAACAGCTTGTTTCTGTGAGGAGAACCATGAACCGCTTCGCACGCAGTGTGCTCTTGCTGCCTCGAAACTCCTGAAGAAACCTGACCAGTGTCGTGGGGTGGCAGCATGTGCACACCTCTTTTGGTCGGGCAAGAGCTTAGCGACAAATGGCGGCGAGGTGGGTGTCTCTCTTTTGTTTCTTCAAGTCTAGTGAATCGAGACAAAACTTGGGATGGAGCCAAAAATATGTTTGTTTTTTTTTCAGTTAAAATTCCAATTAAATGAAAGATTTTATGTAGAGCAACGCAAATGCTTCGGAATTGATTCGAATTGACTCGAATCAGGCTTAATTCGATTTGATTTGCCTGCGAATCGGGATGCTTCAAAACCAAATGATTCAAAATATTTGAATCTGATAGATTTCTCTTTGAATCGTTGCATGCATTCAAACATGGCGCTCATTCCAAAAATGGTGCCCCATCCGTTTAGATGATGTTTTACTCACGCAAAATGAAAATTTAAATGACCACATGTTATTCTGTGCTATTCTTTGTGCCACTATTTAGATGTATAAGCTAATGTAAGGCCCTGAAATATTGTGAAAATCTTTATAACTTTAACTGCGCATAAGCTTTTGCATTTTATTTAGATTCGAATTCGATTTGCAAGCAAATGTTTTTTGGGTGATTTGATTCGCTTACGAATATTTAAAAAAAATGTTTGTTTCGATTTGATTGGAAATATATTTTGGGAGAATTGATTCGGTTCAATTTCAAATGTAAATCCCTGTTTCGCACAGCACTAGTTTTATGCCTTTTTATCATTAATATTACAATCCAAGGGATGGATGAACTGGAGCCCTCCATTATCTGTACTCGCATTCATTTTGCCCACATCCTTATCTTGTGGTCTTTCTCCTGGGATCCCTTCAATTAATTTATGAATAAATCCATGGTGTCTCTGGGCATGCGCTATGTTGCTAAAATGTTTTGTGCATTGCTTGAATATACATGGAAACATCATTGTTCTGTCTTTCATAGATGCCATCAGAGAATTATCCATATTTCATGCTTCATTTTATTGGTAGAATTCTCTTTCAGTTGATTTTGAATCTTGAATAGAGTGCATCTGTGATAGTTATGCAGTTGACTGAAATGCAGTCAAAAAGTGAACATATTCAGTGCTGTCTGGGGAAGTGAATTTGGTGACTGACAAAGCCAAGATGGTGGCCTTTGTTAACATCATAGCACAGTGATTACTCTTCATTACTTGCTGAATTTGGAATTTCTTCGAATTATGGTCTATAGGTATTTTGAATATTGTTTGTCATTGTTGTTAATGATTAAGCATATCTTTGATGTCTTGAGCAATAGCCGTGTATTTCCAATTTTTATGTTGATTTGCCAAAATATTATTCATAGCATATAACTCAAGGTGAATAGCCCATTGTATGGATCCTTTATTAAGGAATACCCGCAGCGTTGCCCATTGATGCTCATAGGGAGGGATAAAAGTAAGAAATATTATTGTAGTTCTGTTTATACAAAAGAAAATCTGATTCCTTATATTTTAATACAGTTATTTTGCTGATTTGATACAGTCTCATGGAATTGATTCTTCTCCATGGAATTCCCCACTTGTGGGTGACTCCGTAAAGGTAATACTATGGCCAGTCAGATTATCCTTGATTTTTTAAATATTGTCCGCTGAATGATTTGTAGTGTTAAACCGTTTTACTGGAATCATGTCATCAGGCATGCAGTGGGGCAGAATGAAGATCTGGGTGGAGAACAAAATTAAGGGTTTTGATATAATCGCTTCAAATTTGCTTTAAAATGACCATAAAATGAATCGAAGCACATCTCATTAAATATAGTTAACCCTTTCATAAGAATTGGTGCACAATGGAAGCACCACTCCCCCCCTCCCTTTGGAACTAAAGATCCTGGAACAAGCAGCGAGGAGGGTGTGGATTTTATTGCATCAAAGAGATATTTTAAGCACTGGTCCTTATGGCAGGATTTTATGCCTATAATGACATTTAGATAAAAGTATTCCAAAAGTTTCATTTGCAAAGATAAATCTCCATTCTTTTAAAAAGTATGGTTTTATAATACAGTTGATCCCATTGAGAAATATTTGAATGAAATGCAAAATGTAATTAAATAGTAATGTTTCTCCCTCTAAATCATCTGTACTTACATCTCTCTCTTCACTGAATAGCTTTGGAAAGTATGAATCAGGAGGCTTCAAAAGGTTTAACACATCAGATGGGATGGATGACAATTTTTTCCTTGGAGCTCACCCTAATTCAATCAACGAGGGATATGATGTAATTAGGAGAATACTCATTAAGTCTTCTGCATTGCAAGCAAACCAAGAAGAGTCTCTGATGTGGCTTTCCCTGTACTTCCTCACATCTCTATTCAGAGCCTCGAGCTTCCTCTGAAAATTGCCCAGTTGCGAGAGGAAGCACACGGATCGAGCATGCACCATGAATGAGCATCTTATGTACAGATGGTGGCATAGGGTACCATCCATACTATTCATACTATAGTACTGCTGCATCCATTGCATATGCTTTGATTTTTTTCACATTTATCTCAAATGTGCTGGCCAATGCCTGCAAGATGAATGAAAGCTTCTCAGTCGAATGGATGTCAATCCCAGTGATATCAGCGGTAAGTGCAGGCTAATAAAAAAATGGTGTGGTGTATTTCCATCATTTGATGTCCCACCTTGTTTTTGTGGGTCTATTGTCAGCTGTGACCCCTCCCTGTACACTGTCTGAATGGCAGCTTTCCTCAAGGAAACACATTTTTGGTCAGCATCCCATGCTATTCCCCATTTCTCCACTTCCCATTGGGAGGAAATTTGTATGAGACATCCAAAGCTTCATATTAAGGAGTGCGAAGGAGAAATTACATACTGAATATGTTCATGACTCTTGCGTTTTCTCTGACATGGATTGAGATCAGTAAGATCTGAAGGCTTGTCTTTGCAATCATTGCGTGTCTGAGTAGGTTAAATGTCTGTCAGAGCATCGCAGACGTCACCATCAAGCATTGTAAGGTGGAATTGGTGCATAACAAGGAATGTTTGGTTGTTGGATAGTTTCACAGATTATTTACTGGGCTATCCAATGGCAGTTTGATTTTGAACACAGTATTTAAGAGATACAGTTAATGTTGGGGATTTCTTTGAAAAAAACTTATTTCAGTGGGCTACATGGGCGTGTAGAGGACGGGCAACTCTTCTGCCAAAGAATTGTCATCCTCTCCTCAGCAGTTTTGCTAAATATGTAGCTGCAGTGGCAGCAGCAATATTGTGACTAAGGGAGCCAGAACAGGGAATAGCACATTGCTGGTGCGTTGATTGACTGGAGGCTTCATCCAATCCCCTCTTCCAGTTAGGATTTTAGATTGCCATCTCATAACCGTGCTTCAACGCATCACATGGCTGGATGGACTGTTTCATCATTTGGTCGAAAACAGCGTCTGTGGTGAATCTGAAAGGGTGGATCCTGAAACAATTTCTCTCTGGAAGTGCCCAACTTTGCATAATCACGTTGATGGCTATATGCTCTTTTTTAGAGAGATTATTCATTGAAAATTTTTACTGTTGAGGAGGCATATCTTTCTTGTGATATGCCTCCCCACCAAATCCAAGGCTTCAAAGGAAAGGATCCTTTCAATATAGACAAACACAGCTAAGATTGCCTCACTGTTTTGTTAGGAGCCAATGCAGATGGCAGTGAGACTGTGAAGCCCTTTGTTTGTGGAAAATCTAGAAGTTTGCAGTTTTTAAAATAATATGAGAACCATATTGCCTCTAACCTATGCAGGCAACACTAAGGCATTGATGACTTCTAGTGTTTTTGGAAGGCAAATGCATGCCCTTGATGCAATGATTGGGGCCCAGACAGAAAAATCCTTATGTTATTGAATTGGTGCTAAGCACACTCTTGTTAACGTGAAATTAAAAAAAAATTAAATTATTATTTTTCCCTGCCAATGGCATCAGCTGGCTGCAGCCTCTAGAGTTCATGGATAATCCATGTAAATTACATGCAATTATTAAAAATTTGGTCAAGATTTTGCTTCAATTTCTTGCAAATAAAGATTTCCCTGTATTTAAACTTTTTTCCTTTAGTCTTCTCTACAGTGTAAAAAAGGGGTTTAACTGTTTATAATAAGAGCCCTTTTCATGCGGTCATAATGTTGTTGACCATCCTTCGACTTTAAGTAAAAATTTCCTTTTAGGGGTTTCTTTTAAAAATCAACTGAAGCCATATTTTATAGAAAAATGCTCTTTTAGGGTGAAGGACTATTTACAAGAGCCTTGATGTAAATGTAGTAGTTCTATTCACTGAAATTCATGCAATATATGCTGTACTAATAATGTCTTTTCATATGACTTGTCCCACGTTTTACCATGTAAAATTCTTGAACAAATATTATATTTTTCTACAAAAGATGTGGAAATAAGCAAGACAACACACCCCAAGGACCCTCAAGATGAATTAAGATGTTTGTTAAAAAAAGAGGCAATGTATGAGCTCTGAATTTTTTACTTTCCTGAAGGATTTTGAATATTTGTGGTTCACGCGGCTTTCCTCTGTGTTACAAGTCTTCTATTAGAGGTACTGCTCTTTGAAGTTCCCACAAACAAACTGCTGCCTAACAATGAATTTCTCTAACAGTTCTCTCTTCTCTGACTCTTCCTTGGCAGCTGGGAAGAGTGGTCATGGTGTGGAGACTGGATGATGTGATTGTAAGCGTGGAAAAGTTATCTTGTCCACGTCAGGAAAGGACTTTAAGACAGTAATGACACTGGTTGTCATGCTGTGGCTGCCTCGAACATTTTTTGTACATTTTGAATTTTATTCCTGCAGGTTTTTTTGGTTTTGTCGCAGATGTTGCACCAACATTCTTGACTATCCATTTGAATGCACCCGTGCACTTTCTCTGCTGACGATAAGATGTAGAGTCTTGGGCCTTGTCTTCTGTCATCATGGAAAGTTTGCACGAGTAACAAATAGAATGCCATCATTAGGACTGAGAGCCTGTCTTCTGTTGTAAGTTTGTTTATTATTTCCATTTTTTTCACTCCTCCAATTTCAGATGCATGATGGGAAGCGAGTTTTGGAATGTTTGAAGAAGGGTGGGAGGATTGCAAGTCAGTGTATGGATCCGTCTGTTCAGGTGCAGCTCTTTGTGGAGCTCCTCAACCATTACATCTACTTCTATGAGAAAGGGAATGATCAGGTATTCCAATTATTGCTTAAAATTTTTGTTGATGGAAGGGTTGAAAAAGTTTGCTTTCATTTTAGTTTCTTTTTGTATCCCAATTAGTTTTTCCCATTTTTATTATTCCTGGAACTTAATATTGATGTAGAAAACCATATGTTTGAAGCATGTAGCCCTCCGTTTCCATCCCATCCTTCACATGTACAGTGGAACATCACTTTTACTACCTCACAGTTTACGTTTTCCTGTGATTTAGGACATTTTCTTGATTTCCCAACAATATTTATATCCTTGTAATGTAATTGTATCCCTTGATTTACACTATGAAATTTGGAAAAATCCCACGATTTTTGACATCTGTCCAAGAGCAAGATGGTGGCCGGCACACTAAACGCATACCAATTGACGACCAACCCTAAGTTTGAAGCTGAATATGAAGTGAATGCCAGGTCCATTTGTAATGAAGCAAACATCTACACATAGCCTGTTTTATTTTCTATTGGATGGTTAGAATTAAAATGTTTCCATTGTAGTCAAAATTCTGTCACTGGTGTGACAATGAAAAAGTAGCCCATTTTTTTAGCCTCTTACAAAATTTTCCGAACTAAAGCATAATAAGTTTAGGTTCAATGGCCATCAGAATTTGATGCAGCCTACTCTTAACCTTTGTAAGTGGTTTATGAGAGTTTTGACATTTTAACTTTATTTGTAATAGAGCTGTTATTAATTTTATGGAACAACTTCATTCCTGTTGGTACAGGTCATGGAGACCTGATTGTGAGGGATATACACAAGAGAAATAACATTGGGGGAACACCCTTGTGTGCTAGGGGGAGCAGGGCCCACAGTACGTGCCATGGAAGTGCAGCATGGCTCCTTGCTGTGTGGTAACTTTGGCCACCATTAGCTCCTCTGTTGAGACACTTGTGTCTAGTGTTGCAATACAAGTGTCCCATTAAGACGACCTTTAGGGAGAAAATGTGTTTGAATGCTGATTTTGCATTGAGACTGCGTAAAGAGTCACCGACTAAATATATTGTTTACCACTTTATCAAGTCTAAGAACACCTCCGTTACCTTTTTTGTTAGAAAATCACCTGAGAATTCCATCTCGTGATAACCCAATTAAAATTGTATTTTTTTGACAGTCAAAATATCATGAGCCGAATAGTGTGGCTCATATTGATTGTGACAGATCCAAAAGAACAGTCATTACATTCTGAATCGAGGGGGTTGGACTTCATGAAGTTTTATTTATCAAAATAGCAAATGAAGGTCAAGTATATATTCCTAAAATGAAGCTAAATGGAGACTTTCATCCGCTCCAACTGCTTCAGTTTCTATGTGATCACATATGGTATGCAAGTTAAAGTAACGATATTAAAAAAAAATTTTTAGAACATAATTGTAAAGTAAAAATAATATTTCATGAACAGCATCGTTTCAATTCTAATTCTCCATCTGTTCTTCACAAACCTCATTGTATAAGATGATTGAACTTCAAAATAGAAAATGATTGGAAATAATGCATCCAAGTAATGTAAAAATGATCAGTTTAATAGTAAATGACTTAAATAATGAGAAAAAATAAGAAAGCTGCCTTCTACCACAAAGGGATAGAGTATAATGTGCAGAAATAACTGTTTTCTCTCCACTGAAACGTCTATATGAAATACAGCTGTACGGGCAACTATAACAGAGAAAATACATATGCTTGAACATTTGCGATGCTAACTCCAGGCAGATATCACTCTGCGTATGAATACTCAGTCTCTTGGTTTCAAGTTTTATGATCACCGCCATTCAACCACCTTTGTATTAAAATGCAGAAGATTTAATGCAATGATAGCTTCATTTACCGAAGTACACGATGATTGATGGCCTTTCATTATTTGTTGTCCAAATTGGATGATACTTTCGATGAATGGTAAAGCATAAGAATGCTCAAAATACATGTAGTGTGGAATAATTTAGTTTCCTTTGTCTTACTCAATATTCTATTCTAAACTTAAGAATGGATTTCCCAAATCCAACTGAAATATTACACGTCCATAGAAATTCAGGGATGAGAGTCGATTCCACTTTTTCTCGATTTCGATTCTTTCAAATCAATTCCCGATTCAGATTCCATTGATTCTTATTCCTAATAACAGACGGTGGGATATTGATATAACAGTAGCCTACGACTAATACATACTTAAATTCAATTATTGGCTGAAATAAAATTAAAAAGACAATTAAGTCGCTCAAAAAGTATATTTATTAACAAATAGCAAATATATCCTCAGCTTATTGAGGTAGTGGATAAAAAGTACAAATCGATAACCTACACCCAAAATTACTGAGACAAATACGATGTGATAAATGAAATTTGATTTGAATATTAATCTCTCTGGAATCGACTTTAGGCGATCGATTCTCAGTACCGATTCTAATCCTCATAATCGGTGGAATCGAGAATCGATATTTGGATTCGACTTATCCTTACAATAGAAATGCATGCGAATAAAACAGCTTTGCATTTTTATTTTCCTTAGAATCGCAACCCATCCCACATATTGGCTAAGAAGTTTTTTCCATATGTTACCTGTTTCTGAATTTTTGAATGTTTCTGTGGTTGAACTCTATAGAACATGATGTGAATGCCTCTTTCTGAGCAGTGTACTGTGGCTGAACTCCATTGAGCGGCTTAGGCAGTCCCGTTTTGCATCCATGTCTGAAAGTCATGAGTCTTAAGGTCTCAGATGGTGACATTTGGTGATATGCAAAAAATTTCAGGATTCAAATTATATTTAGGTGTCGTGCATGCAGCTTTTCATTTAACATGGGGGCTCACATAAGCACGTGCCGCCCATTTGAAAAGCCCGCACTACCGGGCATCTGCACCACCCCCCACCACTTCTCACACCAACCCGTCGAAGGTTCTAATATGTAGCCTTAAATGGGTTTCCACTTTGGGAGGGGGGAGTGATGGTGTGTAAAGGACAAAGCCTTGTACTTAGAACATTTACAAATATAATGGAAATAAGAAGCTCCATGGCCAAGATGAGAACTAAATTCCAATATCACGCTTTTTGAGAATTTTGATTTCATTTTGCTCACAAAATATTTACATTGAAGACTGTGAGTGCCTTTTTGGTCATCTTTGGCATAACTTCTCTTCACGTGAATTCACGTAAAATATGTCTTTATGTGTGTGCTATAAAGGGGGAGAGAGTGGAGGGGATTGAAGGTTCGAGGAGGGAGCTGGACGGGTACAGAGTATGGGGAATTTCAGGGTGAAGCATACATTTTTTTTTGGGCACTGCAGTGTATTCATTATCCTCATAAAATTTTCAGTGTATATAAAAGTTACAATGTATGTTATTGGCCAACAGGTATAAAAAAGCTGTATACATGATTTCTTTTTTTAAAAACAATATTACATGAATTTACAACCTTGCATATCCCCATTAAAGAAATTCATGCAATACTTAATACACACCACGGGGAAATGACTTTAAAAGATTAATGAGTTTTGTTTATGTTGATTTTTAGTCAAATTTTGATTTGTTTTATGCTGCATGTAGTCGATCAGGTGTTTCATTTTTGTGCAAGGTTTTATGCGGTCATTATGGTTTTAATAATTACATCAAGTATGGTTTATATTTGGGAAAAACTGTCTGCAAAACAGCATTTAAGTTGATGAAGAAATTATACATTTTCTATCCCTCTTGAAATATGAGCTGCTGTAAAAGTAATATTATTTGCACAGACTGAAATTAAAATTAACTGTTGCTTTTTATGTGTGGAAAAACCTAATCCGTTTTGTTCGGTAATTTTGGGATACGATCTCATGTAATACTTAATACTTCTTCCTATCTGAGCAGAAAAACTAGTCATTGAGAGGGTAAAAATCATAGCCTATTTAGGTCCAAAGTTTGGCAACAATGGTGGATGTTAGAATGATGTAATCGTGTAAGTTGATAAGCGCAATGGAATCCAAAATGATGTTGATAAAGTTTATGGCAGTTGCCAGAATGATAGGATTTGAAAGGAGTTCAACATGCCAGCTGTCTGAATGGAAATTGAGGGAATGTATATCTCATAGAAACAAATATCTTTTGTAAATCCTGATGGTGGGCGGATATGGAATTCACTTGTAAGTCAAACATGCACGGCATATAATAAAATAAATTATGTAGCCCGCTGCTATACATAGAGACTAGTTGAATAAGGAGTACATAGATAGATAGATAAATAGTTTATTCACCATAAAAACAAAGATTACATTTGCATAGGTTTCGTCTAGTTCATACAAAATTAAAAAATAGGTTACAACATAAATTAAAAGATTAAACATACAAAAAAAAGTTTACAGCTAAAATTAGTATCAAGATAGAAATTCTTCGATACTATAAAATGCATTTTTTACAAAGAAATCTTTAACATATTTATAAAATTTTTTTCAGGTTATATATTTATTTTATTTTCAAAAGAAGTTTATTGAATTTTATTTTTCCTGAGAATTCAGGGGTTTTCTGCAGTAGTGAGGTTCTACAGTGATCATTTAATATGTCGAATTTACCTCTGGTGTTGTACCTATGGACATCCGTATTACTAATCAGAGAAATGTTTTTGTAGCATGCATAGAGAATCACATTATACATGTATATGCTGGGAATAGTCATGATTTTATGCAGTTGAAAATATTCCCGCAGGACTCTCTAGCTTTTAGTTTTAAAATAACCCTCTGAGCTTGTTTTTGAAGGGTGAGTCTCTTTTTTAGATTTTCTTGGGCTGAGTTTCCCCAACAGACAATGCCATACCTAGCCGCAGATTCAAATATACCATGGTATGTGGGGATTAGAGTTCCTGAGTGACATTAATTCGCTAGATTTTTTAAAAAGAAATATGGATGAGCATAGCTTATTGCAACATTTACAGTAGAACCCTGTTAAGAAGTTTTTCAAGGGTCCGAGGGTTGAAAACTTCTTATGTGGGAAAACTTTATAAGAGGGAAAGCTGGTAAAAATTTATCGGATATTTCCTGATATGTTAAATAATAGAAAGTAAAAACAAATTTATCTCACTTTAACAAATAGTTTATTGTCTCAAGGATGGAAGGAAAAGAAAGAATCTATTGTGGTTTGTTTCATAAACCTTTTCCTTAAAGCTACAGAAAATGATTCCACTTCATTCAAACTTTTAAGGGTGCTGTCAGGAACACCAGAAACGCTGTCGATAAATGTCCGAAACACAGACAGAGCATTCATAGCCTCACAGTAAGTGGTACCACACTTCCATCTTCAACCTTTTCTTCACTCTCTTGCTCCAGGTGGTCCCCCTCACATAACTCTTCAATTGTCTGCGTTTACTAAGGCATGACACTGTCATCGACTTCAATAAGATCCGTGAAATTCTCATTGAAATCAAAAATTTCTTTAAAACTATGCCATTCATTCTGGACGAAATCTTCTCCCCCCTCTAAGTCAAAAAACTTTTTACTCTGCACAGATGTACCCTCACCCATTAACGCTTCTGGACTTGTATGGAATCCAGCTATATGGAAACAATTAGCTATCATTGTAGGACCAATTTGTTCCCAAGATGCAGCTAAATAATGTATACCCTGTAACACTGATAGCTTGAAATTATTCACTGGGGCAGCCATACTAGAACTAGCATGTAAAAGCAGTCTATGGACAAGCCTCTTCCTAAAGTAAGTTTTCAAAACTTTGAATACACCCTGTTCCATGGGCTGCAAAACTGTTGTGGAATTCTCGGGGGAAACTCAACCCTCTCATTGCTCAAATACCCAGTGTTTTTCAGGTGAGAAGGGCAGTTATCAATGAATAATATTATTTTCCTATTTTTACCCCCCATACTGGAATCAAGAGCCTTAAGATATTCCTCGAAAATGGTAAATGAAAAAAAAATAAGCTAACACAGTTCTATTTTTAAATCTATCCAGCCACTCATTTGAAGGATTCAAATCCACACCTAGTCTATCTACAATTTCAACTGCCTTCTCCTTCAGCACGGTACCATTCATTGCTATATTCCAAGAGGAAGTTTGCTTAAACCATACTAATAGCTTTTTCTCCACTTCTTCATACTTGCTTAACCGTTTCCTCTTAGTTTTACAGGATGTCTCGCCTAATCGAGATTTCAGTTGAGTCTTTTTTGACATTAAGCCATTAAGTGTCGTGATAGGCATGTTGAGATGTTTCGCCAGTTCTACTCTGGTCCTGGTAGGATTGGATTCCACTTTTCTAATCACTTTCAATTTTTCTTGCAGAGAGAAGGCTTTTCTTTTTATCGCTTTTTGACTCATGTTGTCAATCGTAGACCTTTTTCATTCAAATTGGGGTTAAGCCTCTCTTCAACTATTGACCGCAATCGGAAGAGAAAATGTTACGTTAATACATTATCATTTAAATCGTTTGTTTGACCAAACTCATTTAAAAAAATAGCCTTCTCGAAATAATGGAAACAACCCTAACCATGCACTAAAGAGTGATGGTTTCTTTAGCATGTGACGCAACTGACCTCAAGCCCAAAATTGTACTAAGTCCAATGATTCCGCTGTTAGCAGATATTGCGTGTTTGATTATTTTTGGATTGCAACTAATAATCAGAATTGTTGTTATATGAAAGCTTTTCACTCACAGAGTGCGCTGGCGCTTCGCAGATTAGTGCACATCGTGTCCCATTCACTTTTGTTAGCGCGGATGGCAGCGCACTTATAAACACGTTTTATATAGCAACAATTTCGCACCAAGTTGTAGTGTGGTTTTAGAGAGGAATCTGATGACTGTACGAGAATTTTCTCAGTATCTCCAATTGCAATAAAAAGGAAAAAGTATTGAACTGAAAATAAGTACGAAGTGTTATGAAATAGTTTAATTCAATCGCTTCGACACGGTAAGTTTGCAGTGGAAATATGTAACAAATCGAATTTAGTTGTCATATCGAAGTTTTTAATCGGGCAAAATTAAAATCACGGCGTTTCCATTCTTTGCAGTTGTGTGCTATTCATTTACAGTCATCTGCGCTAATGTCCACTGGTCTGTGCGAGCTGAATAGAATGTGCCCGACATCAGCCGACAGTAGAAGAACGAATCGTGCCTGGTGCAAACTGGAGATTTCCGTTACGAGTGGTTGTGCTTCTGATCAGAGGCTCTGAAAATTCGAGAGAGAGAAGGACACTATTGACTCCGAGCAAGTCACTTTAATCCTCTTTTGGTGGGCATTGTCTCTAAAAAGACTTTTTCTTCGAGAATTAATCTTCAAAGTCTCTAATATTTTAACTTGTTTCACTGCCCCTTGGCCAACAGAAGTACGCCTAATGGAATAATAGAAACACTGATTATCTTGGGATGTACTGCGGTTGGCTATTTGCGGTTTACAGATGATCTTACTCACTGAGAAATTACGGCCACTCGCTGTCAATCGATTATGGAAGCAGAATAATCATTAGATTTTTTGAGATGCAAAATAGTACGCGAGTCGCACATTCTGCAAGATCATATTATCTCACCAAGAAATGTTGGCTTCTTGCTGCCAATCAAGTTTAGTAAAAACTTAACGTTGACGATTTCGAAGAAAATCAGACTTAAGTCAAAACTCGTATTCAAATCCTAAAAAACTTTGTATGCGGCTAGAATTTCATACAAAATTGTTATCGGGGTGTCATTGGTTGAGACCTCTTAGCGGGGAAAACTTAATAAGCGGGAACTTCTTACCCAGGAAAAATTAGCGCACGCCTTATGAGGTTTATTTTGGGACTTTGGGAAAAATTAAACTTCTTAGAGGGGAAAACTTCTTATGCGGGAACTTCTTATGCGGGAACTTCTTGTCTGGGTTCTGCTGTATTTACATGTAGCTCCCAATTTAACTTATCGATTTGTAAGAGACACCATCTTTTCCAATAATTTCTACATACTGTTTTCTATTTTCCAAGAAAGATTTGAGTCAGTAATATGCGACTCCTCTGATCCCATACCTTTCTAACTTCTTCAAAAGAATACTGATTTTCACAGAGTCTAAAGCTTTAGACAGATCCATATTAACTCTAACAACTTGTTTTCTATCATTTAAGCCTTTTGCAATTTTAGTGATATAGTTTGCACATGCAGTTTCTATACTTCTATTTTTTGTAAAGCCATGTTATGATTGAGAAAGAACTTGGTGTTTGGTGAGGAACTTTAGAAGTCTATCTTCCATTAGTTTTTCAAGTATTTTTGAAATGCAGGATATCAATGAGATTGGCCTGTAATTTTCCAATTGATCTTTGGCTTCTTTTTTATGGAGTGGAATGACTTTGGTTATTTTTAATTCTTCAGGAAACTGACCCATAAAAAAAGAATCATTTGCTATATTAGTAATAGGTACGATGAAGGACTCCTGACATAACTTAATAGGATAGTTTGATATACCATCATGCCCACTGGACTTTTTGTTCTTCAAATTTCTGATAACCTTTCTGACTTCATTTTCTGTTGTGGGATTGAGGTAAATAGATTCATTTATGCATTTCAAGCTACATATTTTATCTTTTTGTCCTATGGTTTCATTTACAATATTTATCAAAAATGTGTTGAATTCATTTGCAATATCTTGAGGGTCACCAATTTCTTTACCACTAACTTTTAGGGAGCTGCAGCTATTTTTCCTCGGGATTAATACTTTTTTGGAATTTTCATTGTTTACCACTGACCACAGTGCTTTAGTTTGATTTGAAGAATTTACAAATATTTTTTTAACATGGTCCCTTTTTGCCTTCCTGATAAGTTTCCTGTAGTCTCCTTTTACTTTATTTTTTATGCTCACTAGATTATTATCAGATTTACTGGCATTGATTACAGAATTTAGTCTACCTTTTGCAATCAGGACCTCCTTTGTTATCCAGTTGTTTTTTCTATTTGATTTATTTTTAATGACCACCCTTTTTAATGGAAAGCAAACATCCCAATGATAATAAATAATTGATTTGAAGCTTTTAAAATTGTCTGCTACAAGATTTGCTTCTTTTACATCAGCCCAATCAGCACCCTGTAACTCCCATTTGAATAGATTCATGTTTTCCTGTGAATATATACGAGTGTAGATTGGGCCAATGTCTCCCTCATTTCCTTCTAGGGAGGTATATAGGGTAAATTCAATTATTTGAGCATGATGGTCTGATATATTTGTTTCTACGACAACTGATTTGAATATATGTAATCTGGCATATATGAATGCCAGATATATATGTATGACATACATACATATATATGTATCTGCCTCCAAAATATCCAATGTTTTTAATGATTGTGATACTGCACACTCTACTTATTAGATGTTTCCTCAAATTGCCAGAAATGAGTTCAGTTAATATGTATGTCTTGGGAATTTCATCTATAACTAATATCAGTAAATACAGTGCTGCTTGATGGTGCACACACAGTGCTAGGCAGACGACGCAGGAATGAAGAACTTGAGCCCTCCTTAAATCTTTTCTGTATTTGCTTACTCTTTGGTTTTTTTGGGCCGATAAGCGCAAGGAACTTTGTTCTGATTATTTGTTGCTTATCATAACCACCTCACACCTTTGTTTTGGGCTGGTGAATTCCAGATTTGATGAAGAACCCATGCTGGTGGAATGCAAAATGAGCAAACACTCTATTCTTTTCAAGTCAAGTACTATATTGATGTCAATTGGCACAACGTAGCAATACAGAGCAGTGCTCCGCCTCTCACGTCGACCCGATGGTGGTAGATTGTCAGTCTAAATCTGTCCTTTCTTCTCTCTTGAGCAGTGTTTTCATGCCATTCAACCTTCGAATATCGGGTGCCCAATGCTTTGTTTTTGGATCTCAATGCTCATGTGGTTGTACAACTCTTCATGACACAATATGCTTACTCCAATCAATCAATCATGCCTGATCTAAGGAGACGAAGCGATGTCAAAGGCGTGAAGTGAGGGCATTAAACTTATGGCCTAAAGGAATATCAGTGGAAGAATATTGATCAAAGATTGTATTTATCATGCCTTTAGGCTTATGGGAGGTTTAGAGAAACAGTTACGACAAATAATGAACATTTACGTGCCAAGTCAGCCCACCAAAGAGAAAACAAAAGGCATGAAACAAACACAAGTACCAGATATTTTTAGTATCAAGTCAAAGAAGGTAAATGAGTGATGGGTCCAAACGTTTTTCACTTAGGGTTTTTTATCACACACAATATACCATGTATCTCAGTCAGTAGCCTTAGGAAAGTACAAGTTGCCAAATGTCAGTTGTAAAGGGACGTTGAAACGGTGAATCGGCTGATCATCAATCACTTGAAACAGGGAGTGCTGTGTGGCACACATTTTTTTGTTTTCATTTTTTATCATGGTATTGTTAATTTAGCCTCTGTGTTAAAAAAAAAATGTAAACGATTGTGAATGTGTTCGAATTACTTCCCAAAAAAATTTATTTTTATTTTTTAAATTATGTTCCAAAGAATTATAAAGCAAATGTTTGTCACTATTTTATGTACATCAATAAGTTACAAAAAAATTAATACCCTATATGATAAAAATATGAAAAACTTTAATGAAAATGCCCCTAATCAGGAAAAAGGGGCGGTTATACCATGAAGCAGCCATAATCCGGAAAAATCTGCAATCTGGTAACCGTTAGGTCCCAGCACTGCCGGATTTGACTCTACGAGAGTTTGTAAAATATGCTAATTTCCTTGGCTGTGGATTGATGGCATATTATGTCGAATAATAAAAAAATTTTATGGTACGTTGATTGCATTGCATCCGTGATGACTCGACTAAAATATTCTGATGTCCAGTGAATGAGGATGGAACTGGGAATTTATTTTCGTATCCTTTTTATGCTCTTTCCCACGGAAGCTTTCCTAAGCTTGTTCTCCCCTGTGGTTACTTGCTGAACTTGTCACTATGATTGCTCAACCCCATATGATTTTCATTGCCCACTGATTATTTATTTTAAGTTTTTGAAGTAGGTAATTATAGCTAGTCTTTCTTTCATATTGATTTCATTACATGTTTGATAGCCATGGGAATCACAATTACCATTGAAGTTGTTTATAGATCGATGTATTAGTTAATTACACATTGTTTCACTTCATTTGTGCGTAAACATAGAGACTAGGTGAAACTTAATAGGTTTAAGAAAAAAATTAAAGCTTTTGTGGTCAATATTTGCAGCTATCTTGGGGTGTTTGCCATTGACTTGTACATTTTGAATTTTACCCACATTCTCCTTGTTTTTTTCCCCACTTGACTTTGTGGTATATTCTTGCCAGATCCTGTTTGATGATGGTCAATCATCATTTTCTTTTAAATATGTGTTTATGGATAACACTGGGAATACCAGCATTATTCAGTGTTACCAATGGGATATTATAGTTTTCAGAACCTTCAGTGTTGTCCACACAATAATTCGTCCCTAAAGTTTTTGGCACACTTAGCACTCAATTATTTGTCTCCTCATTGGTGTTCATTTTGTGCATCTTTCATTATAATCATACTGGAAATTATATTATGACCATGGCAGTATACTGTTGATTATTAGTAGCCCTCAAGATTTAACGTTTCTCATTTTCAAGACGACTCATCTTCATATATTCACTCATAGCTTGGGCATCTTGGTGGCTCTTAAGTCCACTTATGCCTCGGGGCCTGGATCTATGCAAGTCAGAATAGTGACCCCAACATTCAGCTCATTTTGAAGCAAAGAAATATTCCTTAGTGTAGGATCATGATCTCATGCAGGATGCTGCTTCATCTTCATGCTGGTGGTAGTGGCTACCTGAAAGAAATTCAATATCATTGCCTGGTGATTTGGTGACCAGGGGGTGCACTCTTGGAATATAGGTTTGAAAGTGGTGTTTAGTGCTGCATATGAACATTTTCAATGGAGTTAATTCTGGCAAGAGACTTGTTGGCGTGAGCAGCTGAAGTGAGCTTCAGAACAATGTTTGCATTTGCAAATGAGCATCTTATTTAAGTGACCAATTGTTTGCATTTTTTCCATGTCAGATAACTGTTGGGATGCTGAACCAGTTGATTGCACGAATTAGAGAGCAGCTTCCAAATCTTGAGGCTGGGGATGAAACGGAACAGATTAATAAGCATTTTAGTAATACCTTGGATCATTTGCGATCACGAATGGAATATCCAGAGGCTGATGAAGAGGGAATCTCATATGAGGGGCTGGTATTGTGAGGGGATTAACTATCACTGACTGGCCATGTATATGGTACTGATGGTGTATTGGAATTTTTTCATGTGAAATGCATGACTCCCGTAATATATATATACGAAATAAAGGGGGTTGTGTTGCTGGCTGTCACTTCAGCTATCTTTATATAAAGGGCATGGCTAAAGCTCTGATGTGTGTTTAAAATGAATTGTTCATGCTCCCGAGTGATGGATGCCAAATGAGAAAATTAATCCTCTTGTTGTTGTTCCTAGCCACTGAACTTAAAAGTTGCTTTTGATTAAATTTTGATGATTCTCTAAGTTAAATTATGGACTGAGCTTGAGCAAGTAGATTCCATTTGGTGAAAGTGTTTCCGTTCAGGGTAACATAAGTGGCAAAAAAAGTGTTTTTGAGTAAAATCTCTGGAATATACTGGTCTGGATAATGCCTCATCATCAAAGTCATCATCAATTTTGTGAAGGTGGATGGGCTGGAGAGACCAATGCTGTTTTTGTTATCATTTAATCATGCATTAGTCCATGTTGTAGCATTTATTGAGGAATTGCGTGAGAAGGCTTGAGATTTGTTAGTTGTTGATGTGTTATTAGAAAATTGTCTTTTGAGATGGGTTTGAGCTGGAACATATGCTGTTCGTCATGGTAAAGACTTGTTGAATGGAAAATTGTTATCAGAATATTATTTTTATGATATTTTTTGAAAAATGATTGTGGATGAGATGAAAATATTCATAATTTGGTGTACTCACTACCAATATTCTCCAGTGTAAAATTAGATTTGTAAAATATTTACATTGTATAAACATTATGTATAAAGTTTGATAATTTCTTTTTGTATTTTATCTGTGTGTTCATGTGTATTACGTACTTTTGTGGTAATAAATAAGCATCTGAACTGTTGGTAGAGTTTTCAATGAGTATCTTTTTCAGAACTGGCTCCATAAAGTCTCCTATTCTTTGATTCTTCTGTTATTAGTCAGGTTGGTGTGTGGTTGAGAAGCTTATAAGCATTCTCATGCTGATGGTTTAGCTAGCTTTCTGCCCCTGGAAATTATTTCTTTGAATAACTGACCCATGATAATAATTTTACTCTTGAGTTTCTGTTATTTTTTGTTGTAGTTCAAATTGCTCTAATATAGGAAATCCCAGATTATACTGATTCAGTCATATAATTTGTATATTTAAATATGTACTATCCATTGGCCTATAGAATGCTAAGGATACTAGTATCCATTGGTACCTGTCATCACTGGATAGTATTCATTGACAAACCGTATACAAACAAGACTATGAAGCGTGCATTGTCAGTTATGAACTGTGTATGAAAGTGTTACATCTGCTAAGCATGCAGGAATGCCAAATAGCTGTTGCTGTCCACATTTTCCCTGTTCAGTTTTCAAATCATATTATTTTTCCTTCGACTTTCAGATGAACTAACAACTAATTACTCATTCTTACAAACTCATCAGGGGAAGGCAAGAAAAACAGAGTTGGAAAGCAAACAAATGTCATTGTCATTTTAAGTGAAAATAAAAAGTCTTCGATATGCATATTAAAATTTGTTCATGCTCCAGTCATAATTTCTTGTTTCATCTATGAATGTCGTGAGCATGCGATGCACAAAACTGAATTAGTTGTCACTGAATTGAACATGCAATGTTGTTAAAATTCTTTCAGTTACTATAGATAAAACCAAGCAATTTATAAGCTTTAGTGACCATTAAATCAATGTACATGTCAAAAGATGTCTAATTCAACACATAAATCTGATTTATTTTACACTTTGTTAAGAGTCCTACCAGGTACATAATAATCATTTAAGTAGAGATCTTTTTTTTATAAAAAGTCATTACATTGCATTTATCAATGTTCAGTGGCATTAAATTATTATTAGACCAATCCAAGAGAGTATTTAAACAATCCTGTAATTCAGTGATATCATCCAGTGAGTCAAATTGATTTGTTATCTTAAGATCATCAGCATACAAGAGATGTTTAAATGATTTAAGGTGGATTCTTAAATAAATGATAAATATTGAAAAGTAGGATAGGACCTAAATGGGATCCCTGAGGAACACCAGGAATCGCTTGTAAGGGAGTACCCTTTAGCACCCTGTATTTTCACCATTAGTTTTCTTTTAGTAACATAATTATCGAGTCAAGCCAACATCTTTCCACTTATCCCATATGCTTCAAATTTTGCTAATAAGAGGGAATAATTAACCTTATCAAAAGCTTAACCCTATCGAAAATATCCAGTGATGCAGACAGTGATATAGCCAGTGTCGATTCAGTGACTTAACAGTGATTTAGACTGATTTTTCAGTGACTGACAGTGACTACTCGGTGACTTTCCCAGTGAAATGGGACAGTGACATTCCCAGTGACTAAGTGACATGACCAGTGACTTATCAGTTACTGACAGGGACTACTCAGTGATTTTCCCTGTGAATTGGGACAGTGACTTTCCCAGTGACCAAGTGACATGACCAGTGGCTAATCAGTGACTCTGACAGTGACTTAACAGTGATTTTGACTGTGATTTTCCAGTGACTGACAGTGACTTTCCGAGTGAATTGGGATTGGCGATATGCATCGTGTTAGCATGCCGCAACAGGTTCTCGATTTAACCAACTGGCTAGAAAGTGACACATTTCAGCTGCAACAGCCACGAAAACAAAAACTCTTGTTGAGATGGGGAATTGGCAACTGAGAAGCGTACTTTTAACTGAAATGACGAGGAACAAACTCTTATGTACTTCTCAGTAAATTGCAATCAGCATGTGCACTGTGAACATCTCACTCCCGTCCCCCAAAAACTTCTTCGTGGGAAAGAAGTATACACGATCTTTCTTCTGCAATTCCACCTTTTAAGGTCAGAATTTCATTATGGTTGATGTTTTGTATCTTCCTGTCGCAAACTTGTTATCGTATCTGGCCAAACGGCATAAGCTCCGCACGCAACCGCTCTCTCTCTATGTAATAGAAAAAGTGGAGGAAGATGGCGGAGGACAAGCATGAAGACCTCTGATTGGCGGCCCAAACGGACAACTGAATGTCAATATTTGCAACATCAATTTGCATTTGCTGATGTTTTTCTTATGTCATTGCCACTCCTTTCAAATCAATTTTTCATGCTCTGTGTTTTATCTGCAACAAAGATCACACCATTCTCTGATATTTTGCGGTATTTCTAACGACCGAATATTTTTAGACTCCGAGCCAGGGATTCAGATTAACTTCCCTTACTGGGTGTATCACTAGGTGCCCAGTGATTTTCCCAGTGACCAATTCTACAAAGATTAAACCCAGAAGTAATCAAAGTATTGATTTTAGTTAATAGTTTGTGACTCCATGGTTCTGCTGTTTAAATTTTCAAAAAATCTTACCTTGCAGTTTATAGTTCAATGGCTGAATACCCAGTGATTATCCCAGTGACCAAATCTTCATCTAATAAATCGGAAATAATCATCGAATTAATGATTTCAATTTATAGTTATGACTCAATGCTTTACAAATATACTTTTTAAAGTCTTAGAGCTGTTATAGCACAATATTTCATGATAAAATCACCAGTTTTTTAAAGTCAATATACCCAGTGATTTTTGGACTCCTAGCCAGTGATATAGGTTAACTTCCCTTACTTCCCTCATTCTACATGGATTAAACCCAGAAATGATCATCAAATTATTGATTTTAAATGATAGCTAACAATTGATGCTTCATGGTCCTACTGTTGAAAATTTTAAAAATCTAACCTTAAGTGTATAGTCCAATCACTGGGTACCCAGTGACTGAATCTTTATGGATTAAATCCTAAATAATCATCAAGTTAATGATTTCAATTTATAGTTATGACTGGGGACTTTACAAATATACTGTTTAAAGTCTAAGAGCTGTTATAGCATAGTATTTCATGATAATCTGGCCAGCTTTTTCAAGTCACTATATCCAGTGATTTTTGGATTCCTACCCAGTGACTTAGGTTTACTCCTCTCACTGGGTTTATCACTTGGCTCCCAGTAATTTTCCCTGTGATGAATATGTAATTAATATATTTAGTTACAAATTTCAAACTAATACTTTTAATCTAAAGTAGAATTGTTTACCACTCCAAATCAAACATTTAATATATATTTTAAAATTTAGTTGACAGTGACTTTCTAGTGACATACCCAGTGATTTGGTGTGAAAATCCAGAATCACTGGCCAAGTCACTGTCTAAGTCACAGGTTGTCACTGCCTGGGTCACTGGATATTTTCGCCAGGGAAGCAAAATCCAGGAAAATCTTATCAACTTGATGGTGTTCATAATGTGAAAAAGAGACTTCATGTTGAAAAGATAATAAATTCGTTGCTGTGGATTACCCTTTCTTAAATCCTTGCTGCTCATCAGTACGAGGATTCTCAAGCATGGGACATAGTCTATAGGCTACAAAGTCTTCATGTATTTTTGCTATAACAGTACTGTATAACAATAGGTCTATAGTTATGAGCATTGTGCTTGTTGCCATTTTTTAATACATGTGGTACGTATGTGGTTTTAAATGAATATGGAAAAATACCATCAGAAAAGGATTTGCTATAAATAATATGTATAATAGAGTATAGGTCAGAGTTTCACAACAATGTTTGAGCACTATGGGTGGTAAGTTATCAGGACCACAGGATTTAGATACGTCCAAGCTTTTAATTTGGTGAGAATATCATTAACGGAAACTTTCATTTTAGAAAAATCAATATTCTGTCTAAAATCATTTATGAGGGACAGTAAACCCAACATTTGAGTACACTTCAGAGAAGTGTTTAGCAAACAGATTAGGTATATGAGAATAGTTATCTGAATTACAGTCATTGTAGCACATTGGAGTAGGTGTATTGCTTAAACTTCTTAGGTTATTAACATGTGACTAAAACTGTTTAGTATTTACAAGGATATTATCATGAACAATTAATATAATTTGAATAACAGATCCCAATAAGAGATTTAAATTATTTTCATATATAAGAAAACCTAAAATAATCAGATTAATCCCCACTGCTTTCATTAATTTTATGCAGTAACTTTTTATGATGGATTAAGTACTTCAAAGAGGAGGAAAACCATTAAGGAAAATTACTGATTTGAAAACAGTGGATAGGAGTGTAATTTATTATAGCTGGTTTAAGAATAGAAGAAAAACAATCCACAACGATGTTTGATCAACGATCGTTTCAATCAAGGTTACAAAGCAACAGGCCAGCTAATTGAGTTTAACTAGTTATTTAAACAAAATCACAATTCAGGCAGTCATATAGGGAAGTTTCATGTGAAATGGTGTCAACATTTGGCAGTAAACATTCTTCATAAATTATCGAAGGATGATGAAGATCACAGCATAGGAAAGTTTCAAAATAAAATTAACTGATTAAAGTTAAAGTTAATCTATGTAAAATGTTACTAGTTAAAGTTAGCTCTTCTAAGAAGGAATGGTTAAATTAAATAGGTAACTACATTTTTAACGATTAATTTTAATCGTTAATTGTTGAGGCTGCTGTTTAACACGCAAGAGGGTTGAAATGCATGCGATGTGATGTATCCCTTCACAATTGAAACATTGCAGTGGAATTGGCTTAGTTATATTGAGTTACAGTAGATTCTGCTGGGGGTGTGGCTGCAGACCCTTTCTCGAGTTCAACTCTGATGTATTTACAACGCGATGTCGCCAAGTAAAGCTTATGTAGACTGACGCATTGTAACAGATACATTACTTTGAATGAACCCATCCCCCTCATTACCCATCATAGGTCCTTTGGTCACCCCCTTTCTTGTGTTCAACCATTTAGTATTGATGACACGATGTCGCCGAGTAAGGCATTCGTGCCCTCATGGACATGGTCTTTGAGTGGTCTCGTGTTTTCTTGTCTGAGGGGTTTTCCTAAACTTGGTAGTCACTCTGCTCAACCCTGTTTGTATTTGGATGTATTTGTCTGAGCTTATTCATTGCATTGTTGCAGTTATATTGCATTCTTAGATACCATTTTATTTTCCCCTTTGTCTGTTGGGCAAGCTCTATGCCCAAATTTGAACAGGTCTACATTCGCCAAAAATTAACGACAAAAATTAACTGAAGTTAGTTTTATATCAGTTATTGTATAATTTTTATGATAAAAAGTTAACTCTTCTAAAAAGTAACAGTTAAGTTAAATAGTTAACTACATTTTTAATGATTAATTTTAATCTTTAATTTTGAAAATCGTTAATCCCAACTATGGATCACAGTAATAGGATCATTATCCAAAAAAAGCAAGTAATTCTATTGGAAATGGAAAAAGCTAAATCGAATAAAGTACGAAAACTGGTCACTACTATGTTTACGTGCTCTAATCCTGTTAATAGGAAATTAACCTTAGTAACCTTCACTTGAGGAGTAGGAACATAAACATTAGAGTGACAAACTGTATCAACATCTGAAGTATACCTGTTCATGGCAGGAAGACTTTAATCACCAAGTAACAAAATATGACAATAATCAGTTGTATGAAATCAGTAATATGACAATGACAGTAACAATATTTTCAACACTCAAGCAATGTGATTCATAAATTTCAACATGTAAACGTGGTGGAAGGGGTCAAGGCGATGTGGAGGGGTAGTACTTTTAGTACAGGGTTAACCTGACAATGGTCCCCACACACCGCCATGATGCTAACTTAAGACCATCCGTGATGCAGTGTTGAGTGAGAGAGAACACTGCAGCGTGGTAACGAGCCACGCCCTGCATGAGGTGGCCCTGCTCATACAAAACACGGCGCATCTAGACTTGGAAGTCGATAAATATCCCTGGTGGTGGACAACAGCACCCACCAGTACTGGCATGGGGCCGAAGATGGTATGAGTCTGTAGGACCCAAGGTGAAGGACAGTGGTACGACAGATGAACTGTGGGGGTGGACAGGGCTCTTAAGTCATGGAGAAGACAGCCTGTCTAGGAGAAGAAAACTCCAAAATCAAAGTACCTGGTCCTCCAGGTTTGGGGTTTAGCCTAGGGTTAACAACCCTATCTTAGAAAACAAACTTAAGTTTGTTCTTCTTTCTGAGGCAAATCATCTGTTACGGATTTTACAATTGTTGCGGATACAGATGATTTGCCTCGGAATAGGATTGGAACTTTGGAACTGACTCAGCGAATGAATGGACTGAGTAAGGTTAAAGGAAACATATATCTAGCTACGAATGTACAAACAATGACAAAACCAGGTGCATTAACACAGTTGAAAAATGAACTAGCCAAACACAGAGTAAAAATTGGAGCATTACAAGAAATGATATGGTCAGGAAACGGAATCAGGAGATCACATCATCTTATACAGTGGAGGAAACAATGGAAGGAATGGAACTGGCTTCATCATAGAAAAAGGTATCAGACCCACAATATTAAAATTTAGTCCTGTTAATGATCGAATCTGTTCCCTCCAACTAAAAGCTAGGTTTTTCAATATAACAATCTTTTCTGTATATGCACCTACAGATGATGCTGAAGAGAATGTTAAAGATGAATTTTATAGCAAACTAGAGGAGGAGTATGGAAAAATACCTAATCATGACGCCAAAATAATTTGTGGGTACTTGAACACCAAGATCAGCAGGGAAGAGAACTTCAGAGAAATAATAGGGAAAGAAAGTCTTCATCTGCAAAGCAACGACAATGGATGGCGCGTGATTGACTTTTCCACAAGCTAGAACATGGTAATTAGGAGTACATGGTTACAGAGAAAGGATATTAATAAGGGAATATGGTGCTCACCAGATGGCAAAAAGTGCAACCAGATTGACCACGTACTCATAGAGAAAAGACATGCCACGGACATACATCCTACAAGTGAGTAGTTGGAGAGGTGCTGACTGGGACTCGGACCACTACCTGGTGAGAATGAAGTACATATAGGCAAAAGATTGATGTAACTAGAACGAACAAGAGGAACATGAATGAGAGATATGATGTTGAAAAATTAATCAAAGATGAAATAAAGAAAGAAGAGTACCAAGCAAAAGTAGCCGTCAGCCTTCAAGAAAACAAGCAATCTAGAAAGAAAATGGAATATTATGAAAAAAGCAACAAGAACAGCAGCCAAGGAATTGGTAGATAACATTCAAAGAAAAAGAAGGGAAGAGTGGTTTGACAACGAGTGTGCACTAGCAATCAAAGAACGAAACCTTGCCAGAAAGAAAATGCTTCAAAAAAGAACAAGACAAACAGTCAATCATTACAAGCAAAAAAGGAGGATCGCATCTAGAGAATGCAGAATGAAGAAGCGAGTATTCGAGAAACAACAAATTGCAGAACTTGAAAATATGAGAGATAAAAGAGTAATAAGGAAATTTTATCAGAGGGTGAAAGAATCAAATAAAGGTTTTGAACCTAGATCAGTCTTCCGTAAAGACTTAGATGGAAACCTCACAGGAGACAAGAAGAGCAGATTAGACGGATGGCGAGATCACTTTGAACAACAGTTAAATAGAAACAAAATTCAAATATCCCCACAGATGGTTGTAAATGAAAATGAAAATGCTGACTCCGAAGATGATTATGGGGAAAGTGAAATTACCCAGAGCCCAAGTATGGAAGAAGTCATATAAGCAATCAAAAAGTTGAAAAATAACAAGGCCCCTGGGGAGGTTAATATAACTGCTGAAATGATAAAAAATGGAGGAGCTCCTGTAAAACAGCATATGCATGAGATCATTAAAAGTACATGGAAAGAAGAGAAAATGCCTGAAGAATGGAACGTAGGAATCATACATCCTAATCACAAGAAAGGTGATAAATCTAATTGTGAGAACTATATAGGCCAATAACACTACTTAGTATAGCATATAAAGTTTTTAGCAATATTCTTGCTTCAAGACTCGAAACTCTCATTGAACAGAAAGGTGGATATTATCAAAGTGGTTTCCGGAAGAATCGTACTACCACAGACCAGATTTTTACCCTGGGAGAAATATACGAGAAGTGTTATGAACACAATATAGAAGTACATAGCCTGAATAGGCTATGATTACAAGCAGGCTTTAGATTCAGTCAAAAGGAGTGCACTCTATGACGTCATGAAAGAATGTTACATCCCCTCTAAATTAATGAATCCCATCAAGATGACGCTAGACAATACTGAAAGCTAAGTTAAAATTAACGGAGAACTATCATCTCAGTTTGAAGTCAAAAGAGGAGTCAAACAGGGAGATGCATTGTCATCGATGTTATTCATATTAGCTTTGGAGAAAGCAATGGGACAACTCCTCATAAATCCAGGAGGAACAATTATGAACCGACAAACCCAATGTATTGCTCATGCCAATGACTTGGCCATAGTCTCAAGAAAGAAACAAACATTCACTGGAGGAGACATTTGTCTCCATCGAAACAGAATCTGAAAGTCTGGAATTTAAAGTTAATGAAGATAAAATGAAATACTTGAAAAAAAAAATGAAAAATGGAAAGAAACCAGGACAACACTAGAGAACCTACAAGAAAAATTAATAACAAATATTTTCAAAGAGTGGAGAGTTTCAGATATCTAGGATCCGTAATAACAGCAAAAAATCAGATTTCCCTTGAAATTCAAGACAGGTCACACATGGGTAATAAATGCTATTATGCACTGCTGCCTATTTAAGGTCAAGAAATATTTCAAGAAGCACCAAAATAGTCATATATGAGACAGTGCTAAGACCTGTTCTGCCTTATGCCTCCGAAACATGGACACTAACCATAACTCAATAAGAAATAATCAGATGATGGGAAAGAAAGATTCTCAGAAGAATATATGGTGCCATGATAGATGCAGAAATATGGAGAATAAGGACAAATACTGAAGTCTATGAACTGTATGGAGAACCAAACATAATATCGATTATGAAGCAAGGAAGACTTCGTTGGGCTGGTCATGTACAACACATGGAGGAAAATAGGGCAATCAAAAAGGTTTTCATTGGCACTCCAGGAGGGAGGAGAAGCAGAGGAAGACCACGAAAGTGGTGGCTTGATGATGTAGAAGCCGACTTGAGAAGACTGGGGGTCAGGAGATGGAGGTGAGTTGTGGAAGATAGGAGATGAATGGAAGCAGTTCGTTCTGGGGGCCAGAGGCTACATAGGCTGTAGTGCCAAGGATAATGATGATGAACGTGGCAGAATATACACCGATCCATTCATAATTTTGGTTGAACCAACATAAATACATACAAATATTTATTCAACATTATTTGTGGATGTTGTAATTTCATATGAATTTAAGGCTTTGTTTACAGAGATTAATACACCACCACCTCGACTTTTCACCAAGGTATCGTGACAGTGGTCTTTTCTTTAGATATTATAATTCAACCAGTCAAAGCCATCATTGAAGGCATTGACTTCAGAATTCCAAATTCATGCAAGTTCTCTTGCATATGGCAACCATTTAAGTGAACTCCCATGTTTCCGTGGTTAACTCTTCGAGCAATTGGTGGAAACGATGGTGGCTCCCTTTACGAGGCAAACAACAGGTGGATTTAATCTTATTAAAGGTGGAGTCAATGACCTATATCACGAAAGAGCTAGTGAGGCTAGGTAAAGAGCCATTGCCTCTTAGAAAAGACCTGCTAAGTCACTGTCGGGAGATCCGAAGATGGTCACGCTGCCATGGATATTGGAGCTGAACTACGAAAAATTGCATCTTTTCCACTTTTATAACGTCATGCTCATGTAAGTGGAATTACCAAATAACCTCCCCCCCCACCCCCAATCGCCCTCCCATATCCTACACCACTATTGGAGCTATTGCATGGAAGCAGTTTTTCTGCTGCAGTTTTACGATTATGCAGTAAAGAAATAATGTCTTTTTGTGATGTCTTTGGGTGAAGCAAAAGCTATGGCAGATGCAAGGGAAAGGTGAAGTTTTTTCGTTTCCCTAAAGATTTAGAAATGAGATGTAATTGGATTCATGCATGCCGAAGAAGAGACAAAATTAAACCAGAAACTGAAAAGAGTATTGAGTTTTCCTCGGCTCATGAAGTCCTAAACCATTAAAATCTCAGTGGTTAAAATCAGAAAAAATATTCATTGTTAGAACCAAGGAGTATAGAGCACTCTATACTCCATAGTTAAAACCTATAACTAACATGAACAATGTTAGTTACTATTATTAACATCAAGTAACATGGTGGTTAAAGTATAGGAGATACTTCAAAATATAAACACACAGTAAGTGCCTAAATTGCATTTCATTGACGCTTTCAGTACTTTGTTGTTGTATCATAATGTCCAACACAATGGTCCAACATATCGATAAATATTGCAATGTATTCTTCTTAATGTCAAATAAACAATAATAATGATAATAACACACCTTTAAGTGTGTCATAAGTTAAGACCTAAAACATAGGTAGCGTAGCCTACCGTTTTACATGTGGCATTAAAATAAACTGTGGAGAACCATATCAATCATGGGAGCATCACACGAGGGAATTCAATTTACCTTACAGAGGAATTTCGGAATTTGGTATGCAAACATAAAGAGAAAATTATTTATTTTCATGGTGAATTTATATTTGAAGGAAGGTATACATATATTTTCAAACTTAACCCAGATGGTGATGAAGAATATATTCCTCAAATGGCCAGAAGAGGTACTTGTTCATTTTTTAGAACTACAACATGTATTTGGGTTAAGTCAATCAACTACATATGTATTTAAAAGATAAACGAAATATTTAGTAGTACCATGAACTAACCCATGTCTGTTTTTGAATCCATCGATCAGACTAGCGGAGGCATGGAAATTTCAGATGTCCATTTTTGCAGCCAAATGCAAGGCCTTTCCTTTGGTGATGGAACCATAAGACGTTAGAACCACAGAACGTCTGATCTTCTTGCTTGTTTGCATTATTTCAGTGGAAAAACTTCCAACTATGGATATTTCCCATCACGGATGTGCTTTCGCTTTCTGTTGCAATGACCACTGCATTCTTTCGCGACTTCTGACATTACTAAAAGAGGATGCAGGGATAACCTATTCAACTCGCTTTATGTGCGGATATCTGTCAATTCTCTTTTCTGTCTTTTTTTTACAGTTGTAATTTGCTTCACAGCTTGGTAACTTGCCATTTTAACTGTCCTTACAATCTCAACTTGTGCAATAGGAACAACTGTCTGCTCAAGACCTACACTCCAGCTAATCGGCTGCATATTGTTTTACCACAGGTCACAAAATTAGAGAAATGCCACAGACTACAATCTTGATGTGGTGGAAGGGCTTGCGCGTTCCAATGACCCCAAGGACTGGACTGGGAGGAGCAATTAATAATGCTCCTGGTAGGGCAACCCATGCCAGATAGGTCGAAGGGTAGGAGTCAGACGAAAGGTACTCCAGTGATAGGTGTCGCGTGAAAAACACTGTTGGGAAGTGGGAGTCCTTTCCAACAACCAACTATCCAGAAAAATGAATGTCAATCAAAGAGAAATGAATCCTGCCAAGTGCAGGATGCCGCCCAATGGGGCTGGTGTTGGGCCTGGCATTGGGGGAGGCAAGAACTCCGAGGTCATCATCAAATGAAATCCTTGCACAACAGAGTCATCACAAGATACAAGGAACAAGGAAGATAAGAAGAAAAGGAAGAAAAGAAGGAAAGTACCAATGAAAATAGGAACTTGGAACCTTAGGACAATGATAAGGGCTAGGAAACTGGAAAATATTTAACGGGAAATGGATAGAGGGAAATGGATGCCTTGGGGCTGTGTGAGGTGAGATGGAAGGACAGCGGAGACTATTGCAGTGATTGGTAGAGTGTTATCTATAGTGGTGGGGTTGAGAGTCAATGTGGGGTAGCCATAGTATTGAATGCAAAATTGGGGATGAGGATAGTAAATATTGAACAGGTGAGCAACAGCATACTAGTGGTTGAAATAAAAGCACACCCTACAAATTTCATATTGGTCCAGGTGTACATCAGTAGGCCAGAGGACTTCGTGATCCCAAATAAGAAGAATGCATCAGATTGTGAGGACCATAGAACAATCAGTTTGATTTCACATGCAGGCAAAGTTTTAATTCGAATAATAAACAGCAAATAGGGATTCATGAGTCGATTCCAATTCTTTCAAATCAATTCCCGATTCCATCGATTCTTATTCCTAGTAACAGGTGGTGGGATATTGATATTCCAGTGGCGTACGACTATTATTTAAATTCAATTATTGGCTGAAATAACATTAAAAAGACAATTAAGTCGCTCAAAAAGTATATTTATTAACAAATAGCAAACATATCCTCAGCTTATTGAGGTGGATAAAAAGTACAAATTGATAGCCTACACCCAAAATTACTGAGACAAATATGATGTGATAAAGGAAATTTGATTTGAATATTAATCTCTCTGGAATCGATGGAATCAGAATCGACTTGAGGCGATCGAGTCTCAGTACCGATTCTAATTCTGAGAATCGGTGGAATTGAGAATCGACATTTGGATTGGACTCATTCTTACAATAGAAGGTTTGAGCGTAAGGCCAAAGACTACTTGGCCGATGCCCAGTTTGGGTTCTGGAAGGGATGGTCAACTCGGGATGCAATTGCGGTGATGAGGACACTTATAGAAAGTAACATAGAGTATAAGCAGGACCTTTTCGCATGCTTTATTGATTTTGAAAAGGCTTTTGACAGAGTAAACTGGGATAAACTAACGGAGATACTTGGGCAAATGGGAATAGATTGACGTGACAAGAGACTAATTCGAAACTTATACATGACGCGAAGGGTGCAGGTTAGGGTGGCTGGCGGTGAACCAGGGTGGTCACAGGGTAAAGCAAGGGTGCCCGTTGTCGCCTTTATTTTTCAAAATTTATGCTGAGGAAATGGTAAGACACGGGAAGAACTTGAGGTCGGAATGAAAGTAGGAGGACACCTGATAAAGTCGGTCAGATTCACGGACGATCAGGCATTGTTTAGTGGAACTTCAAAGGGACTACAAGCTTTGGTAGATGCCTCAGAGATGCAGTTCGGGATATTCAGAAGGAAGATAAACTATAAGAAAATAAAAGTAATGAGATTCTCTGGGATGAAGAAAGCGAGGCTGGTGATTTAAGTTGGAGGACAGAAACTGGAGGAAGTGAAGCATTTCAATTACTTGAATAGTACGCTAGAAGAAAACGGACATAGTAGCAAAGACATACGGAAGAGAATAGCACTAGCTAAGGAGGCATTTAGTAATAGAAGGGAGCTGATGACCTGGACAATCGGTGAGGATGTGAAGAAGAGGCTGGTGAAGAGCTTGATATGGAGCGTAGCATTGTATGGGGCAGAAATGTGGACCCTCAGAAACGAGGATAAGAACAGGCTTCAGGCATTTGAGATGTGGGTGTGGAGAAGGATGGAGAAGGTGAGGAGGATGGAGAGGAAGACTAACGAAGAAGTGCTTGAGATGGTGGGCGAGGATAGGAAACTTTTGAATGTATTTCGAGATCGACAGAGTAGGTGGCTGGATGATATAATAAGAGGCAAGAATTTGCTCAAGAATGTTTTGGAGGGAAGGATGCTGGGCTGTCGGGGAAGAGGAAGAAAGAGAATAGGTTCCATGGACAGGATGAAGAAGGGCAGATTGTATGCTGAGGCAAAAAAGGGTATCCTGGAGATGCATAGGCCCTGGAAAGTTTAGAAAACCGGGAGGTGATTCTCTGACATTCAGCAAAACCTTCCGTAACTGGTAGAATACTTAAAAAAAAACAAATAATTTTACTTGTATTTTGTCCCAATTGTATGAGGACTGAGAGAAATGGACGTTTTAAGGAGGAAAACGTGCAAAGGAGCAAAACGTCACTACCAGGTATGAACAGTTTGATCTGTGAAATATGTAATATTTAAATGTTTGCTTTTTTACTGATTGTAAAATAGAGAAATTGATGCATTTTCTTAAAGTATACTTCACATCAAAATATGAACATATATACAAATATCTGCTCTGAGAAATGATGTTGCTATCCTAACTTTATTTTGGTGGACATTGCTCAATACTGTTTTGGTTGTAATGGATTTTCTCGTGACTCCCCTGACAATCTGTTATTTCTGAAGTTGACTGAATCCATTCGGTTACAGGATCAAGTGATGTTGATGCAAAGGTTGCTGCAGGGTCTGATTCCCATTGTGCTTACTAAATGCATTGATAACATTTTCCACAGTTTCAATGTTTCTTCTATTTGATTGGGAGGAAAAGTGCAGGGATCCCAACTGTTGTGCACCATTTCAAAATGAAAAACAATAGTGACTTTCCACACAGAATTTTTAATCTTTGCCAGCCATGGTTTCAGCACCTAGTGCTTTGATAATGGCACTAGGTGCTGAAACATTGGTCGGCAAAGATTAAAAATTCTGTGTGGAAAGTCACTATTGTTTTTCATTTTGAAATGGATATCTATCGCTTCCACAAAGTTGAGCCTGATATGCTTTTCTATATGTTGTGCACCGCTGTCATAATGACTGAAATATTGATGCCCCAGCTGCAACCATATGCCACTTGATGGGGTCAGATTTCATTGATTAGCAATGGATTCTGGTAGTGATAATTATGTTCTAGGTTGCATATTATTCATTGCTACTTCTCGCATTATTTATCCAAAATGTTTCTTTAGTGAAGGTGGACTTGGAAAAATATATTCACTAGTTATAAATTAACCTACATAGGTCCAAAATTCCACTGAAGGATATAGGATGGTATGGTGACAGAAGGATGTATCACTTATTATAATGAAATCATTTAGGGTTATTTTTGAAAATTACTGAATCTACCATAGCAATTGACCTTAAATTAAAATTACGGTAATTCACCCATCTCTATGTTTAATGCTTGCTATGTTTCAGGCAGTCACTATTTTTGGATTGATAGTGATTGTGCCTCCTCATACTTTATCTTGGGCCCCCATGCTGGTAGCTGGCTGCAGTCCTGGTGGATCCAGTTTTAGTAAAAGATTAGCCACATCTAATGCTACAATTTGGAAACATTTATGGTGTATATATAATGGGTCACTATACTGAGTTGCTCCTTCAATTTGTAATCTGATTCCATGGGTTGCCCCTGTAGGATTAATGAAGGAACATACAACAATTCCCTGGACTCTGATTGTGAGATGCACTTATAGACTCAAAAATGTCATTTAAATTGGCTGGCATCTTATGGGCCAAGGTAATACGTATTATTTTTTTAGGCCATGTAGGTAAGCAGAATTTTTGTACTGCATATTATGGGTAGGGAGTTTGTTGTCACACAGTAAATATTAAGTGCTTCAAAGTTCACAGCTTTATTTATAAAATTATCCTTAAAATTGATATGGAAGAATACAGTACAAATGAAATTAGCCATAAATAGAAGATGAACAAAGTACAAAAAAGAATATCTTGTCTTGATGTGAAGAATTAAACAGGACTGTACAAATGCTTACAAAAAGAAAGTCACTTCATAATGCGCAATGTTGAATATAATATAGGTAGTTGCATCATTGAGTTGTACACATGGAATTAACTATCAAGGAAAACATCATTTGCAGAAAAAATTTTGTCTTACAACCTAAAACATTCAATGCTATATCAAAGTATGGCACTTACTAATTCTTTCTCATGGTCTTGCCTGCAGAGTTATGAATGAGATACTTTTTCTTGGTCAACTTTTATCACTCTCATTTTTTTAATCTGTCTGCTATTGCTATCAATTCCTTTTTTTTATTTTTTTCATTAGTACCCTTCATGCTTATGTAATTTGGAAAAAACTTGTCAAGATAAGATATTAGTCATTTCAATAAAAATGCTCTTGAATATGATGAAATTATGGTCATGCTTATTAAAATGTTTTGGAGAGAACTTATGGATGATATCTGAAATTGCATTGAATTATTTTTGTGCTAAGTGCCATCATTAAATTTAAATGGTTTCAATGGCATTGATATATGTATACCTATAAATATGTCAGGCAATTATATTAACACATTCACTGCGGGGCTGATCAAAGGCCTACCCCTCACGGCGTGGCATGGCCCACCCATAGTGGGTCACACTCTGCCTTTTTGCATGGGCGGCGTGGCCCACCAGTGGGTCACAGTCCTTCTCGATTCCTACTAATCTCACAATACTCCCTGCAAGTTAGGATAATTCAATGAATTTAACAGCAGCGTCACTTGTTGGATTTGCCTGACCCACCGGTGGGCCATGCCGCAGTGAACAAGTTAAGCCTAGGAAGTTTTATGGACAAGAAAATATGAGGAAGCTTTTGAAAGTATTATGGCCATTTTAGAAGTATTTTTTTATCTTTCAACCTTCTTTTATGCTTTTAATAAGTAGTCATACGGGAAGGAAGAGACAGTAAATATAAGTCAGAGATTTCAACTTTCTTTCAAGCAGTAATGACAATGGTTCTTAATCTTGACTACACATAAAATAGTCTCACAGTAAAAATTTTATAAAGTCCACCCATTAGATTGGAACAAATTATATAACAGCTATAATTTTTCATTTGGTGTTTCACAACAGGTAAACATTTTTCATGAATGTTTATGTACCTTGCTCTGGTTCTCTCAACATTCTTTTGTAAAATTGTTTAATCTATTAATAATTAATGGACAACATCACATACTAACACCATCAACGAATTAGAAATGGGCTATTACATTAGCCAGACATAAAGAGTGACTTTGTTGTACCCGAAATTTCCGAACATTTTGTCACATATTCAAAACTTTGAAATATATTAATATTGATATGAGACAATATCATTAATCAACAAAAAATACATAGATTATCTATCACTATTTTTATGATGATAATTGAAAGCAATACGTGTACATTTAAAACAACAATAGCCCCTATTGCAAATGACATCAGTTGAGAGGATGTACAGTATTCTATCTTTTCCACGCTTATCCTAATTATCTTTCGGCCTTGAGATCCAAATGAGAAAAATGGATCTTTTACTGACTACTGTCACCTCTTATCTGTGGCTTTGACTCTCTCTTTGATGAAATCCTTTGTCTTGAAAATGTCATAATTCTATCCTGAAACTGTCATTGAGTTGTTTCCCTCTGAGCATATTTCAATATCACTGGTAATATTTTTCAAGTTACTATAAATGTTGGTATTGATTTTGGTTTGTATTTTATTTGTGAGTGACAGGTGATTTCCTCTCTACTGTAGCTTCATCAATTTAAAGTGATTAGCAGTGGTGCCTCTACCTCCTTGAAACATAGAAAAATAAAAGGTCTATAGAGCTAAAGTACAGAAGATTTGATGTTGATAATTGATGTGGAAGTCAGAGGGTACCTGATTTGGATTTTTGTGCTCTAATCCAACACAGATGTGTCCTCTGGAATGGTCGACTCCATGTTTGAACAACTCGAATGGGGATTCATTTTGGTTTTGTGAAGATATGGTGGTTGAGAGAACTGTAGTCAGTTAGTAGGATTATGTATATTTATGTGTATTTGCCACACATTTTAGATTTATAAGCAGATTAATATTTCAGCCCAACAACAAATTTGTCCTTTCGGGTGAAAATATATGCATTTTAAAAACATGCAAATTAGGATATCTCATTCAGTCAACTTGCCGAATGAAATTTTCACTGTGCCTTATTTGTAGGTAACACTTTCATGATGAAAGGTAAATGTATTTTTTGAATAAATCTATCATTTTCAAAAATATCTTTTTATGAAGCTGCGTGGATATTCATGAATTTTATGAGAAAGCAGTTTTTTTAGGGAAACTGTTTTGGTGGGAAATGTATATTGATAGGATTGAAAAAAATTCAAGTGGCTCAGAAATAATTTGGATGAATATAGTATTCATACAGTCATATTGTATATAATGCAGAGGACAAAGGAAGAATTGGTAGAGGTCTAAGTCTTGTAAATGGGAGACCGATTTTTAAAACTTTCTAAGTTGTTTTGTGAACAATTAACCACTCTTGAGAAATGCAGTTGGGCCATTGAGTTTTGCATCGATCAAAGGACTAAGACTGGTTGCCCACCCTATTTTACTAATCCTTTGATATCACTGTTAGCTTACATGTATAAATAAGAGCAATATCCAACCAAAGTCTAAATCATTAAATGTTAATATAAAATTACCCTTTTAGGTTTTGTAATTCACATTTATTTAATTCATTCTTATTTTGTCAACTTAATGCACAGGAAAAACTTATTCCCCCGAGAAAAATGCTTCTCTACTTTTCACAATTTTTATTGATGTATACTGTGACAGGAATAACATGATATTGTGTGACCTATATTTTAGGCAAGTTCATCTTGAAAGTGAACAGTGGGAATGGATTTTTCAATGGCAAAATAGGATATGGCCTGAGTGTGAATGTCTACATCTGAGAGAAAAAAATGCGTTGAGAGGGGTGGGCTAAGGTCAGAGATAGACCAATAAAAGGCAGCTTTCACATTGAAATTGGAAGGAATTATGCTCTAGGATAAGGGTTTGTGATACTTCTTATGAGAGGATGTGTGTTGCAATTGAAGATATGATAGAAGTAAGGAGTCAGGATGCCATACGGTACAAATCTATCATCAATGCCATCTACTAATATCTCATGTTGCTAAGATATTTCCCATGGTGATGCTTTGACATGGGGAGCAGCTAGGTTGTGGGGAAAATCAAATTAACTAATGATTTTGGCTTGATACAGATGGAGATAATTTGAGCTTTAAAGAGGTGGGTTCATGTTTTTAATGTTTGTTTACTTATATTTTTGCATCACAGTGTGTCAGTTCCTCACAGTCAGGGGGCACAGCATATACATCCTTATGGTGGGTTAAGTTAAGGCTAAGATGTAGTGGCTCTTAAGGTAGTCCCTTTAAGATAGAATTCTAGCTCATGTAAATGAGTGAGAGCGGTCCTAGGCTTCGGTTTCTCCTGCGGCATAGTGGTAAAAGTGTGCTAACACTGATGGGTAGAGTGCCACAACCATAAGCAGGGAAAGCTGCATGAAAGAGATAAGCTGCTTGTGTGGATTGCATAATTTATGCTGAAATGCTACTGTTATTCTGTGTCTATTCTTGGTTTGAAAGATTGTGATTATAGTTCCTTTGTACCAAGGGAATGGTGGGAAGACCGAATGTAAAAATAATGGATAAAATGATCCATTGAGAATTCCCAGAAAAATATTCAGTAAAATAGTGATGGAAAGAGTGAGGCAGATTACTATCGACAGAATCTGGATTGTACAGTTAAGGGTTGATGCCTGGGAGGGGATTACCAAATAGCCATTTGCACTCAAGCAAGTACTACAAGAAATGTGTCGACATCTGAAATAAAGTATTTTGTCAAGTTGTGGATTTATAGGAGGCATAGGACGGGGTGAACTGAAATGAGCTATGTAAAGTTTTGAAGGACTATGGAGTGAATTAGTAATTGTTGAATGTTATGAAGGTGACTTATGAGAATCATAAGGTGAGCATGAAAGTTATTTTGCTCTTGAGCAACCCATTTGAAATGAAATGGGGCATAAAGTAGGGTTGCATAATATTACCATTGCTATTCAATTTTTTAATGCATAATAATGTGAGGAATGTGTGTAGGGATAGTGTCATTGTGATGACAAGGGATACAACTGCTAGAGTTCCATTGGTCACAGACGATGAAGTGCTGCAGTCAGTGAGCCCACTGCAGAATTACAGATTCTGTGGGATATACTGGGACCTACTGAACTAGGTTCTCAGGAAAGTTTCAATGAAGCTACAAGATGAATGGATTGGAAGATAAATGTGTAATGGACCATAGTGCTAGTTTTTCATTGTGAGGGTGATAAGAATGATTGTATAAGGAAGGTAAATGTTGAAGTAATTAAACAAGTAGGTCATAGATGATTTTGTGTATCTTCGCTGAATGTTTGTGAAAGATGGAATGAGGCTTTATGAGGAGATTAGGAGGCATGCGATTGCTGGTGGGAAAGTTGTGGGTGGACCATATTTAGGAATGAGAGGTTGTCTATGGATGTGAAATTCCTGGTGTACTACAGAGTTCTCCTCCTCACATTATTATGTAGCAGCTAAACCTAGGTATACCAGGATAAGCATGATAGTGAGCTTAATTGCAGTGAGAAAGGGGCACTTCATACCTGTACTTGGTGGGAAAAGTAGGATGGACAGGCTTAGACATGAGCTGGTTATGAAAGAATGTGGGTTGGATACTCTCAAAATGGCTGCATATTGAAAGTTAGCAAAAGTTTCAGGTCTCTATTAAAAGAGTGTGCTTCATTGGTTTGATCATATCAAGAAATTGGGAGGGCGAGTGGGAGAACAAACGTGAGTTATGAAAGTGGAGTCAATGACGTGAGAAGGAGAGGAACGCCATGAAAGCCATGGGTGAATGTGGTTCAAGAGGCTAAACAATGGAAATTATTTGGAGTCTTAGAATGGGAGAGTGGGGGAAATGAATGAAGCAGAGTGCATGAGGGTAGGAGAAGCAAAAGTAGTTTGGAAAGATAGACTGCAGTGGAGGGAGTCATTTAAAGGGTGCCAGTTTTCTTTAGCTAACGGTACTAACCAAATTCTATGACCTTGCCAACCCCTAAAGGGTACAGCATGATGGGTATATATGGTCTTATATTTCTTAATTGAGGTGTTGCTTCCATGCTATGAGCAGTGGGACAGTTCAGTTAAAGATACTTCAAAGTTCAGATGATGTCATGAAATCTAATCTTATGTTTTTCCTGAAATCAACTTTTCTTACATTCTCATATGGGACTTTGCTTTAAGGTTCTCATTCCAATATATGTATTATGTACCTGGCTACCATGGCAGGCTCTATTCAAAAAGTTCAACTGTTTCACTTGTTTCTCCAAATGGCTATTGGCCCCATAGAAGGGAAATTGCTTGGTTTGTGTATGATAGAGAAAACTCTATCTCCCCTGATCCTTGCTGCATGTGATATGGAAAATTATATTCTAAATTTTCTCATTAAGGTAAAAGCATTCACCAGGAGTGTGAATGAAAATGGAAAAATATCGGAGGCCTTTATTTCAATGTTTTTCTTTCCTTTGTGGAGTTACTCAGGTAACAGCAATCCGACCCAAAATGTTTGTATTATATCCATAATGAAATCAACAATTGCATAAATAATTTGATTTCTCATTAATGCACTTCCTTTTGCTCGCACTATATTTTCATGTAAGGCATGTATATAAAATGCATTCCTGATGACTGGTGCTATGTTAGCTCAATCATTTTCACTCAGAATTTGAACTTAAGGTAAAAAATATATCAATTTCCATGATTGCTTTGGTGTCCATTTAGGCTGAATAATTCAGTTATCAAGTGAAGTGTGGAACTATTTACATTTTATCTATTTTTCTCATTCACTTTTCTTTCTGCCAACTTGATGGAGACTTGTCTCTTTGTTTAGTTTTATTAAATACTTCCCCTTGATCTGTTTGAACTCCCTTGAAGGATTCATTTTGATGGCATTTGATGGTATATGGTCCCCTTAAAAGGAGATGAGGGCTCGTGAAACGTGTAAAAATGTGGATGTGTCTGTAGATGATCCAGGTGAGGATCATGAAGGCACAAGGCAAATATTGTGTTTATCTATTAGTATTTTTTTGGGCCAATGGTTAATTGACAAGGGGTATGAAATAATTCAGTGAATATTGGTACGGTAGAAACTTTCATCTCAGATGTAGTACTGTTTGGTTTTCTCCAATCTTCTAATATCTGGGTGAGTTCTTTTGTACATGCAGTGTATATTGACCCCTAGTGTTTTATTGCCCCCTGGCACTTAATTGCTTTTTTCTAAGTCGTATTGCTGTTGACTGTCTGATGTTCCTCATCAGTTGCCTTCTTTGTCAAAAAGTAGTGTTGGGTGACAATGGTGTAATTGCATCATTATTGCAGTATTCAAAATATTTGATGCACCATATCATTGGAATTGGAAATTTAATCTACTTCAAAGCATCTTCAGTCTGAAAATTAAATATTTCGATATGATACGTCTCAGCATCAGAATGGCTTCAATTTAAATCATGCTTTTTTTCTCTTTTTTTCATTTTGACATCCACCTCTTTGAATGCCTTTGAATTGTTCATACTTTTTGAAATGGCAGTCCTCACTTAGTTGTGACGAAAGCCATGAACTGGCGAATGCTATAGAATGATGGTGCCAGCAGGATGCAATGCGTAAGCCATTGATGTGCTTTCCTTATTTCTTTCCTAATTCTTTCTAAAGCTCATCTCTCAATCAACTCTTGGAAAGTACACGTGGGGGATGGCTCTTGAAAGCATACCTAACACTCAGCAAGACATTACAATGATACGATCACATACTCTTATTTACCTTGTTTTAATTATTATTATATGTATATAAAAAGCCCATTACTTACAAATAATATAGTTTGGGTCTAAATATATATAATATATATGTATATATAATTATATAGAACATTTCATGTATATATTTATATAACAACATGGAATATTTTAAAACTCGTCTCACAGATTGACATATAAATATATTGCAAATACAAACTACTCATTCATTGGCATTCATCAAAATCTGTTCTCTAAAATTCTTTCCTTCTGTAAGGGCTCTATAAAAATCAATAGGTCTACATCACACTAAACAGAGGGGTAGGGTTGAACATTCGACAAAAAATCACATCTTTGGAATCATTGATTAAAAAAACGTACATTTTTTAACTGCACATTTCCATCACAATGAGATGGAATGTTGGAAATGTGGAGACATGGTAGAGGGATTGATAATGGCTTAATCAACTACTTCTAGTGGTCCACAATGATCAATTACAGCATCAATCTGTCGCCATAGTCTAGCCATTCATCTCTCAGGCACCATTTAGTACCTGCCTACTATGTGATATTAAAGGGATGTTTTGTCCATTCTGTTTTTGAACAAAAAAATTAACACATCCCTTTGCACATCAAAGAATGACTGCTTTGAAGTGCTATTAATGTCTTATATCTCTGCTTCATTGATATAAATAGAAACTAGTCTGAACAGCAACGACATGCTGACTGCTTCCCAGTTTTTTCATTGGTGAAGCAATTTATTCTCAGTAATATTTCTGGCTATAAAAAGTACCCTTTTGCTCAGAAGTTATCAACACATGTAACACTGAGGCATTAATATTATTCATTTTAAAAGTTTTACATTAATATATTATTTAAAAATTTCTAAATTGTAATAATTGGTGTCATGATTTGGTTCTTCCATTGCCATGTATCAGTTTTCATTGATGTCGCATTTCCTCGGAATGGTTTACCTTTCTAAAAGGGTGTGAGGGGCAATGGTTCTCTCACCCCCACCATTCAAACAATATTATATACTTCAAACCTGAGCATACTGCACAGCAATTGAGCTTAGAATGTTGAGTAACAAAGCCGATTGGACTGCACCTTATGTGAGCCATCCAGTGCTTCCTTAATACTTGATGACTTCATTTTTGTGGCTCATGCATAGGGTGCATATTTTTTGAAGCAAATTTACTGTGTTGTTTAAATTACAAAATTTGTTTCTTATTGGTGAATTTTTTTTCCTAACTTTTCTCCCGACAATTCCTTAGTATGAATCTTTTGGAGCTTAGTTTGAAATTTCATCTTGCAAAGGACTAAATAAGTAATTCTTTCTCATTTGCATAAGGCATTGCATTGTTAAATTTACTGTAAATGCTTGTTTCAATTACAATCATCAGTCTCCCAATTATTTTCAGAGTGCCAAGACTTTTTAGTGTGATAGAATAGAAGGCTCCTCAAATGAGAGACACATAGGATGATCTATGACGTAAGGAAAAAATATGGAAGAAATTCCATGTCAAATGCAAGCTAGACTAAACTTAAGCCATTTTTAAGAGGGGACTCACACATGTACATATACAAGATTATGTTAGCTAGAGCACCGCACAAGGAGACAAAATCTCTGCCATTGCACGATTTTGAGATCATTCAACTTATTTTCTCTGCTTCTCCATGCTCATCATTGAAAATGAAGAATATATATATTCAGATTCAGGAGGGATAAGATTGAAGGAGGAAATTAAAAATTGGCATTTTTTGTTGAGCATGGCAGTGTCTGATGCAGTTCTAACTGCAACTTCAGGAACCAGAGAAATATATTTGAGGAAGTGCTTTAAACTCCCTTTGGCCTATCTTCACTGAAGCAAATGCTCTTGATCCGGGGTATTCACAATCTTCTCTTTTGGATAGATGTAAGTTTCTGCCAGTTCATAATGTAGTCAGTAACCAGAAATATGGTTAACTCCAAAGTATCGATCAATATTCTCCTTTTCTCACCACATCACAGAGAAAGAAATATTTGTGAATATATATTGCGGGAGTAAGCATGAAGAAAATAAACAGTGAGCAAAGGGGAACCTCTGGGAAGGAAAATTAACTATTTCACGATGGAATGGAAAGGAAAGACTGTTAGAGCACCATTACGCAGTGGCCTTCCCCCTTTCCCTTCCGGCGATAGTTTGATAAGAGTCTGCGACGAGAGGAGGAACACTTGGAAACTTTGATTGCACGATCCTTCACCTCGGATCCACCAGCCTGTCGCACCAACGATTCACTCGCACTCTAGAACCTCTTGCACGACACCACACCCACCTCCTCGCCGCCCCGCTGATCGTCCCCACCCACCACCTCCTCACCGCCCGCCTCGACACCAGGATGGCCCTCTCATAGGACGTGCAAGTTTTCGCAGGATTTCGACTTGGAGTCGCTCCTCGAGGGCCAAACCTTCTCCAAGAGCCCCCTCGCCATTTTGAGGCTGCTACTCGTGACTCCGGCACTCTTAGACCCCCTGTACTTGTTGCCGCTCCCTCCACTCCCGGAGCCGCCGGTGCCGCCGGAGCCCGCGCTGCCGGAACCCGGAGCAGCGCCGTCCCCGGAGGACGACGCTGCTGCCGCGGCCGACGATCGGTTCCTCCTCCGGGAACTCCTCTTGCGGAAGAGCGCCCTGCTCCTCTCCGGGTCTTCCAGCTTCAGCCGGATTTGAGTCAGCACGCCGACGAGCAGTTCGTCCACGTTGTGCTGGATCCCCACCGACGTCTCGATGAACTTGCAGTCATATGAGGTGGCCATGGACTTCCCCTCTGCAATATCCATTCCATTAGATTAATAAACGAACGACGCCGAGACATATATTGCATTCAACTTTGACGTGTACACCCGAATGTAAGATCGCGCAGAATGTAAAGGGGAGCTCAAGAGTAAAAGATCATGGCAGTGGAAGGAAAGATACTTCCAAATTGTGAAAGATCGAAACTCATTTATACTTATCGAGTGGGGCGTCGAAACCGAAAAACTATATTCGAAGAGTTTTCGTTTTAATTCTTGGACTTAAATTCGGGCATGGACGCCTTATTATATAGCTTAAAACTAAATTCACAAGCATAGCGTGACTATTTTCCATAGGTATGTCTGAGTTGTGCAGTTTCAATAAAATTTTATTTTTTGATCTTTGAATCGTAGTTCACGAATTTGGTGATACTAACGGTAATGTGAATGGCGTGTGCGAAATAACCAGATTGATATGAGGCGAGGATTGATTGAGTTTTGACAATTACATTGAGGAATATAACACTGTATTTAGGTTTTATGAAATCTGATAATTCCACGGCTCTAAGAGTTACGATCAGGGGCAGTCCTGATTCTGTGTTTGAAATTTGAATTGGTACAACCTCACTGCATCAATAAAATTTGAGAAACGATGAATGCGAACTATAAAAAGCTCACCAATCAGGCACGAGAAGTGAAATTTTTGACTTTTATAATTAATAACCTCACGGCTCAAATGACTACTCCTGTTCTGCTCCGACAAATGTGATGCCGCTCGAGAGTGACGTGTTGTTTCCTTCTAAGTGAGGAAAGTGACGTTGATCCAGCTAATGTTTCTTTCGAAGCCTCCAATCTCTTAAAATTCCATAAAAATTGGTACTTTATTTTTTCTCAAGCTGAAAAATTTACTCGTAATTGGAATAACGTTGTTCCCTCATTGTCATAAGATGCCTGTTTTAATCAAGTTCTAAGTGAAAGATCCTGATTGGGAGGGTTGGGAGGATTGGGAGGATCGGTCGGCGGTTATGTTCATATAAAGAGGGAACTCTAGAGTCGATCCGGATGCATGACAGGATGTCACGAAATTCTTGGGCATCATCCCATGGGTAATCACTTGCACTGCCTACACCATCGTTGTATCGCGTTTGCCAATCGCTTTGAGAGTTAATCCCACGATCGTCGATAGGAGGAATGGTTATCATCCTTACCTTCGGTGGAGACGACTCTGGAGCGGACGAGGTCCGTCTTGTTGGCGACCAGGATGACGGCGCGTGTAGAGACGGAGGCGGACTTCCAGAGGCATTGCAGCGTTTCCTCGGCGACGGACACCGACGCTCTGTCTGACGTCGAATACACCACAACGTAGGCATGCGCCTCGTAAGTGCTGATGCAGTTCTCAGGCTGTGCAAAGAGATAAAAAGAAACACACACTTAATATTTGAGCCTTCTTAGTTGGCTTCAGTCGGAAACCCAGACTCAGAGTTCAGAATCCCAGACTTCGGATGCTATGCGTACAGTTCTATACAGTGGGGCATTGAAGGGGTAGGGAGGAAGTGTGAAGGGAGGCAGAGAGAGAAAGGTGTTTGCCTTTCTCCCTCTCTCCGAGTAGATCGACCCAGTGTTATCGTCGAGGCGTAGCGGAGGCGGAAAAAAAATCGATTCGTTCCGCTATCCCGCGCGCCGATATCATTTTACGTGAGAAGTTTTCTCGGAGTTTTATTTTTTCGCGATAGAGGTTAAACAAAAGATGGAATTTCGGGTGGGACTAGAAAGCGCTGCCTTCGACCCAGCGGAGAAAGTCGCGACTGTGCGTTTGAGCGCGTGTGTTTGGTTTGCCCGGGCCCACGTGTGGATGATTTGAATGTCGGAGTAATCGGTGAAAATATTTGATACACCTAAAGGGTGTAGTTGTGATGCGAACCCAGCAGTTAAAATTCAAAAATTAAACACGTATGACTTCAATAGGAATTATGAAATTCTAATCGGGATTCATATATTTTCAAGTGGCGGATCCGGGACTTTGTCCTTCAAATACATTTTCATCCATCTAGTCTATAGTTGCTGCCTCTTCTGCTTTTTAATGTCCCCTGTTCTGCTTAGCTTTGAATGCATTCATGCTTCTTTGAATACCGTGTTCAATAGGCAGTTTACCCGTTGCATCTCAATTTTACTACAAAATGATGATGCACGTTTCCATATTGTGACTATTTCGCTTAGTAATTTTTTAAAAACTGGCTTGATTTTTTAGAAGATGTGGTGTCGCAGGAACGAACTCGGTTTATCCCGATGGCAGCCATGAAACATTGATTGCTGACTTCGAGCAATAGCATCACAACCTCTATATGTGCTCCGTTATTTATTATGAGCTTCTCTTGAAGTACGAACAGGTTTCACTCGACGAGGACTCGATGTTCTTGAGTCTCGATGAAGGCAAAACTTTTGACGTCTCTATTCCTATCCATTTCCGAGGGTTGACTGTATTCCGAGGGTTGACTGTATTCCGAGGGCTTCCCAAATGAAGCCTCGTCGCCCTCGTCGCTTGCTAGTCTCAGACGCCGAAACGTTTGGGTCCTGGATGTGCATATCGGAATGAGCCGAGATTCACTAATTCGTTTCTTTAGATTAATTTTTGGGTCCTTTTTTCTCATCTCGCGCGTCTTCAGCTCCTGCCTGCCTGGCATCAAGAGGCATGCTCTTTCCCCTCCCCCCCTTGATTGCTTATAATTTTTCTCAATTTTGCCAACAATCGGCCAAGAGGAATGATTCAATCTCTGAGATTATCGAAAGAATTTCAATGCCTGCCAAATCGAGATTTGTTCATCTTCCAAATTGATGCTTTGAAGTAAAGGCGTCTGGAGTCAGAGAGCAGAGTTGGGTATGCGTAGTCAGCTCAAAATGTTTCGTTTCTACCGTCCTCATCAATCAGACGTTATCCCCAAACTCACTCCTTACTCGTGGGAAGTTTTTAATGGAGAACTTGGCGCACAACCGATCGAGGACCAGTTGAATAAACACCTCTCTTAAAACCCAGACTATCACTTGTTTGTTTATTTTTCATCAGCAGTGCGAAGCGATACTCACCGACATTTCTGAGCTGGGGTGGTCTATGAACGTCAGTTCCGACTCCTCTCCGTCCAGTAGCACCGACACGGATTTCTCGCCAAACTCCTCATCTGTAAATGAATGAAACCAATGTCAGAGAGTCTGAGTATAGGGCGTTGGCATGAGCGACAACAACGAGCCCTCAATTGCCGGGTGGAAGGAGGAGAGGCGAGGTGAGGGGGGGGGGGAGGAAAGAGTGGGGATAGATGCCTTCACGGTGAGATAGTTTTCTCTGCCAACACTTTTTTAAAGATTTTTTGTTCCAGGCTATTTAGCAAAAGAGGAATTTTAACTTTTATGGTGTTTCCGATTTTCATTTAACAGTGAAAATTTGAAGATTTTCATACGAACATGGGAAAAAATCATCCGGTTTAGCATTAATGACCGGATTATATTGAAAATGTCCTCCAGGTTGAATTTATTTCGGGACGTCGTTAATGTTGGCCCGTTTTTTTTGCAGAGCGGCGTAGATGGTCTGATTTTTTTTTGTCGGGAGGGAGGGATGGCGAGAGGAGGGCTGGGATGAGGTGAAATGAGGAGAATGAAGTAAAAAGTGATTATTGAGCACCAATGGTACTATATACTCACCTAGGGACGTGTCGTAGGCGTGCATGTATTCCGAAGTCATGAACTGAGAGACAAGAGAGGATTTGCCGACCCCGGACGCCCCGAGCATCACGACCCGGTACGGAAGGGCGGCCGTTCCCGGCTCGGCCCCAGTCCCGCCCCCGGGGGACATGCCAGCGCAGCAGAAGGACGCATTGCTGCCCCCGTGCACCGCGCCGCACACGCCACTGGCGCTCGATCCCCTCGAAGAGGCCAAAGACACCTCGCCGCTGGTGCGCGCCGACCCGGGATAGGAACAGATGCCACCGACCATGCCGCCCAACAGGAACTCCGTGCTGCGGGCGGGAAGACAACAGAAGAACGTCAGGCGGGAAAGGGCAGGGACCACGGGCTTATGGGCCACGGAAGGAGGGCCAGAGACGGAGGACGGATGGATAAAAAAAACATGCAACAATGGCCGAGGGTCGTCGTGTTGAGCCACATGCTCACATGCAATTAATTTTGCATTCGTCTGCTGCAACGCTGGGCATAAAGCTTCGTTTTCCTGCTCTCGTATTTGCGAACCGCAAACCACGCAGATAATCAATTGCTGCAGATCGCGTTTCCGGCAGAATAGCCCCTCTTTCTCTTTGTTTTCTCCGCTGACGGCGTCGTAGAAGCTAGCAACTATCCTCGACCTTTTACAGTCGTTTCTTGACATCATTCAAACACCTTAGAAATCGCGGTGAAAATTTTTTTCAACTTTTACAGCTATTCCAGTATTGATTAATGAAAATATGTTTTTAAATTGATTTAATTAAGATCACTTTTTAATTTTCCTGATGAAAAATGGAGCGGAATTTGTTGCGATCAGTAAAACCTTTCTACATCTGCTCGGACCAGAATGGCAAAAATCTTTATTGGTGTTGCCAAGCAGTTCCGAATGGTGAAGTTGGTTCATTTATTAATATTGGCGGAATAATAGTGGAGTATTTTGGTTGCATCGCGTTCAAATTTTGATTCGAGTGTGAAGGACACGTAAATGAATGGCAAAGAATGATATTAGTTTCCGGCTATGTTGGTTACCAGGTGATTCTGCGCCTGCGCGGCAGGCAATTTTTTAAACATTGCGGGTGGCCCACATCAAGGAAAAGGATTAGAGCGGAGGCTGGCTCACGCTCAATTCCGCTTTCCCATACATGTATGTACAATCACGCTCACCGACGTTTTTTTTTTTGAAATTTAAGGTTCACACCAATGTGCACGGATTTTATGGAAGTTATAAGTAAACGTGTCAATCAATAGGAAGCTTCATTGTATTCATTGCGGCTAACATGCCTGTCGTCCAAAATGCTTCTCTTTTCCCTAATTAAGAGGTCTTATCTTCTTTTTCCTGACATTTTGTACTTATTAATTGGAACTGAAAATTCACTCGTGTGTGTTTTAAGTTTTCCCCACGCGTTGTGTCCACCGCTGCGTGAGTGTGCACAGTAGAGGTCTCTGGTTACTAGCGCTGAGCCTCATGTGAGTGTGTGAGCTGATGGCCGGATCTTTCTTATCTGGGCAACAGAGCAAGGAGCGCATATCCTGGCGGTGATTCATTGGACCAGAAGTGAATTTCCACGAGTCTCCGAGAGTTTTTTTTCAAAAACCTTGACGGGAATAAATGAGGAATTTGCGTTGGTTCATATTTCATCGCAACAGCAAATGGATACTATTTCTTCTTCAAATAAATTGGCAGCATTTTCAAATTGACATTTCTATGCTCACATAAGACAAATTTCCAGTTTAGCTGTGGATATTTTTTTTGACAGGCTGCCTTCCTTCCTTTAATTTCCTGACAGATGCGACTCTTTTGGGTAAAAGTTTCCTAATTGCATGAAATGCACCTCAAGGGGTGATGCAGCCTCCTTGATTATCCGGGAAATAATGGAGCAATTTTTCTTAGCGCCTGGTCAGTTGGCTGACGTGAATCCGTCGTGATGTTGTTGCGCCATCTCAGCAGAGGAGACTTTAAAAGTTAAAAATTTGCAATGGGAAATAAAAACCTATGCTTTAGAAAATCGAAAAAAAAACTCCTGGAGAAAAGGAGATGAAGGGACGGGGTTTTCTAGGAAACATATTTCCGCCCGAATAGAAAAAATCTTCTTGGCCTTAGTAAAAGAAAATATAGGTCACTTTCACTCTCACTAACTTGCGACCTTCTTAAAGTGAGCATTTTTCGGGGGCGGTGCGATAGAGATTGAAGCGAGAGAGCTCAGTCTTGAAAGATCTTGGACCGCATCCAGCTCAGCCTTCTCCTCTCAATAGTGTGCCAAAAGAAGAGGCCCCAGTGAGCAGTCCAGTTGCGACTGCTGCTACCTCTCTCTCTCTCTCTCTGTATACATGTGTGTGAGTGTGTGTGTGTGTGTATGTATATATATATATATATATATATATGTATGTATATATGTATATATGTATATATATATATATGTTTGTTTGCTTGTAAGGTGCAAATGGCCGATTCATAGAAACGCCTCAACCGGTCTTTCGGCGAAAAACCACCTCTTTCTCTTTAAGCATGTGCGTCACCATGACGTCAATCGAAGGCAAAAATGCACCCAGCGAACTAACATGTGGTACTTCCCGATGCGATCTCCTGCTAAATTGAAAAGACTACTCAGTACATCGGGGAACTTCGAGGGCTGAGTATTTTGCAGTTTTACTGTATGAGTGATACTAGAAGTCCATCAAATTATTTAATCATGTTATCTGCCCGTAACTTAATATACGCATGAACATTTATGTTTTGAATAGACTCTCTTAATGTCTGTCGACTAATAATGGTGTATACCTTTATCGACAGATTTATAGCCAAAATCAGGAATGATTTCCTTAATTATCAGGGAAAATTTGAAATTAACCCACTGTTTGCTTTCAAATACTGCGAAGACTTATGCAAAGTAAGTTTTACCATTTCGTATACCTTTGATTGTAAGATCTCGTGCTTGCCTGATTGATTGATTATATCCAAGGTTTTGGTCGCGAGTTTTAGTTGAATACGCCGGCAATTCGTACGAACTGTGTTTCTTTTTAGTTCGAAAAATGTTTATTCCGATCGGAGTGCACGAAATGAGATAGAGAGGAGGGACTGAAGCAAGGACTGCAAGAGTATCCCGCGTGCATTCTGATTTCCTCGAAATATTTATGGGACACATCCCCATCTCGCGACTTTTTTCCTCTTTGCACGCATTAAACACTCTTCCGTTTCCGCGTCACACGCTCACTTCAGTCCTCTTGTTCCCTAATCATCACACATGCGACTTCCATGATGAACGGTTTAACGAGGAAGATAAGTGGCGTTTACGACGCCCTCTACGTCCCAATGCCACATACACAGACACACACACAGACACTACCCCCCCCCCCTTATCCCATTATTACGTGAGAAGGAGAGACGAGGGACTGCTTTCACTCCGCTCCGAAAGAGAGTGTGCAAAGTGAATGATGTCACTCCACTAAGCGCCTTGTCTTTTTTTTTGTTCTTTTTTAATCCACCCCCCCCCTCTCTCTCTCTCTATCGCACACACACACACACACACACACACAAGTCGCTCAATCCGTGACTTCCGGATTCTTAAAAATCGCGCGTGCCCTTTAAATTTCCCCTTCCGTGACGAACATTGCGTGCTGTTGAACACGCACGCCCACCGTAAACACTGCCCTTCACTAAATGTCCACCAAAAGAGGGTATTATTGATGTTATTGTGTACTCCGTCTCGAGTTTTAAAAAGAAAACACCCAAATCACTTACTGACCCACATGAAGGTTTCGTAAGTTGACCCGGCATAAAAAATTCAAGATTCGGTTACAAAAAAATACCTCTCTATTAATCAGTTCCCGTATTAAGGCAAACCGAGCGAACCGGAGGGAATCTCATCGAAAGGCAAGTTTATCAATTGATGAATAAATTATACTCTATAATTTGCAATTATTTTTCATTTTTCTTGAAAATGGAAAACATTAAGTTTACTGAAATCGTAAAGCGCAAAAAATATTTATATAATTCGCAAAAAATTATTCACATTAGTCAATGGTTGAAAATTTTTGTTAATTACGTTTGAGACTAATGAAATAAGTTATATTTTCTGCACTCAATATCGAGAGAAACAGGTGCTTGGGAGGGGTAAAAAAAAAATTCGCTTGACTACATCACTTTACGTCACGGTTTACATCTCGCAGATTAATGCTTCATTAAAAAAAAGCAATAAAATAGATTAGACCTGCGCTTAACAGAAAATCGGGCCAACCAAAAATACCGACAAACACTGCAAGATGTTGAGAGATAAGGCTCCCAACGACCGTTGCGAAGAAAAAAAGGATGAGGAAATTTTCGATTTTTTAAACAAATATATTGATTGTGATGCGAAATTATTGAATTTAACAGTATAATTAAAGTAACGTTAAAATTAGCAGTTACTTGTAGTTTTAGGACTTACAGTTAATTGCACGTGTTTTCACCAAATTTAACTTAACATGTCAACTCTTGGTTTTCCGAAAAGAAACGGAATATACGATACGGCTCCACACCCTCGATTTTGGTTAAGCGCGTTTCTCTGATAGAATATCAACTCGCTCAATTAGATCTCTACGGTTCCTATGTTTGCGTACGTTTTTACTTCTTTAATGCAAAAGGGATACATTTCTCTGATGTGTCGGGGGACACAAGAGGCGAGCACGTGTCGCTGTCACACCCACCCACCTGTGGCTCGAGTTGCTGGAAGCGACGCTGTTGTTGGAGCGGGACCTGCGCGACTTGAGGGAATCGCCCCTGTTGTGCACCACTCCCTTTCCCGTGATGCTGAAGTGCCTCAGCCGGTAGTATTCCTCCTCTTCCTCCTCGTCGCCGCTCATGCTGCTGCCGAGTTCGTTCGGCATACTCGCCACCCGCGACCTCTGTGCGTGCGGAAGCGAAAGGAAGTCCGCCCTCTTCTTGGACGCCTTGACCGACTGCGACCTCGAGTGGTGCAGAGCGGGCAGCTGACTCAGGCCGCCCTTCGGGGAACCACCCTGCAAGGCTCTGGGAGATGGGTGCCGGTGCGAGCTCGAGTGGTGCCTCCTGTGCCGGTGGTGCTTGGTGCTCGCGTGCCTCCGCGACGGGCCGTGGCTGTGGTGCGGGCTCCCGTATCTCATCTCGAAGTCGTGCAGCTCCCTGGCGGTCATGGTGCCCGTCAAGTCGGGCAATTGGTGCGGTGGGCTCTGCACGAGACCCCCGGCTCCCTCGACGGGCAGCGCCGCGGCGCCGGCCTCGCCGCCAATCGACGCGTTGGAAGAGCGAGCCGAAGAAGCGGCCAACTGCTCGACCATCACGGCGGCCAATATCTCCGACTCCCTGGTCATCGCGTCGCTAATTAATCCTCCCGAAGAACTCTGGGCCTGTGGGCTGCCGATCGCCACACTCGCCGCTCCTCCGCTCCCGACCGCAGACGAAGTCGCGGGTGCCGGATCCTCCGCTTCCAAGTCCACGAGCAACGCCTCCGCTTTCTGTCTCAATTGGAGCTGCTGCTCGCAAGTGATGGCCACCACGCTCAACGGCTCGTGTTCGTCTGGTAGCAGTGGAGCTTTCTGTACCGCTATTGTCGGCGAAGGGGCCGAGAGCCTGTTTATATCGGGAGGCGGTATGGGGGCGGGGGCCTCCAAGCGCTTGCCCCCCCCATTGCCCCCCTCCGCCCCCATTCCCGCTCCATCCACCTCCGAGAAGTCGACTCTGAGATCGGGCGCGCTTCTCGGGAAAGTTGCGGAGAAGGAGAAATTGGTTGGGGAGGGGGTTGGGACGAGGGGCGGGGGAAGGAGGGGCGGTGAGGAGAAGGGGGAGGTGGGCTGTTGGTGCGGGGTGGGCGAACCGGGCGGGGGCACCACGGGCGGGATGGCCAGCGTCGTCTGGAATTGGTGGTGCGGCGAAGGGGCGGTCGAGTGTTTGGGGGATGGGAGGGCTTGGGTGGGCGGAGGAGGAGATGAGACGGTCTTCTCGGGGGCCTGCTCGGAGGACGCGGGCCCTTCGTCCAGCTCGGAGGTCTCCGTCGAGTCCTCCGTCTGCAGCAGGGGCGTCTGTTCCTCCGAGTTGCCCCCGGAGCAGGTTCCCCGCCCCGAGGACGCGAACACGGACTGCCCCGAGGACGGGTGCTGCCCGTGGTGGTGCGAATGGTGATGATGCGAGTGGTGATGCGAGTGGTGCGAGGACGAGGAGTTGGAGGAAGAGGAGGAGGAAGAAGAGGAGCAGACGGTGGGCGACTTGCCGGTCGCGTGCAGGGGCGGCGGTTTGTCCGAGGGCCTCTGTCCGCCCTTGGCGGCGAATGGCCCCCCCTGCCGCCCCTGGACGGGAGGCGGAGGCTGCTGCTGGTTAGACGAAGGGGGAGATGGGAAGGTGAAGGCCGAGGAGGCGTTGGTGCTGGCCGCCCTCTTGGCCGACGAACACGACGTCGTCGTCACCGCGCTGCTCTTCTTGGACGTCGTCGCTTTGGCGGGCGGTGCTTGTATGATGGCGCTGGCTGCCATTGGCGATTCCTCGGTGGTCGCCACGACGACGCTCTGCCTGCCGCCCCTGAAGACGGCCCTGAGGGATGTCTTGGAGCCCCCGCCACCGTCCGACCTTCCGAGGAAGTTGAGCCTCCCGGGGGCTGCCATCGGCGTCATTAGGGTCATTCCTTGCCTACGGGGGATTACCTTTCACGAAACCCTGCCTTATCCCTGACTGCCCCTGTCCTAACGCTCCCTCGCTCGCTCGCTCCAGGGTCCCTCTCGCGAGACCTGAAACACAGAGAGAAAATGAAATTTATACACAATTAACCTTTATACAATGCTATAAACATATTTGTTGGCAAAACGTGTTTGTTGATAAGAAATCCTAATGAGTAAATAAACATTACAATATTCAAATATAGATCATTATATTCCTTCAGTATTACTCAGTTTTTGCTGAAGGCGATTGTCGAAGAGTAGGGCTGTGGATGAAGAAATGTATACAAATCACTGAAGCCTTGGAAAAGGATGGGAATTATGATTTAAATAGCAACAATTCAAAAACACAGATTCAATGCTATTTGTTTTTTATGCCCAATTATTCTGGTATGTTGCATGATGTGTTTAGCTCGGCAATTCTCATGTCAAATAGAAACTATTTTTGAAGTTATTGATTGAATCAATTCTTAGTTTTGAAAGATTTCGAAGAAAATGGAATTTCGCAATCATTTGATCATGATGGATTTAACAGAGGAAACGAACAAACCAGTTGTTGGGCGGATTTATATTCCATGGTTTAAAAGTAAATGAGGTAATGTGAGAAGAAATAAATATAATTGGCTCAGTCGTGAAAATATATTGTACATGGAAGAGGGATGGACTGAGGACGACAATAATTATGCTTCGAAATGCCAATTAACTTGGGCAATGATATTCATAAAGATTTAAAGTATTTATTCCACTTTTAATGAAAAATCCTCTATTTCAAAATTGCCCTTATTTACTGATTCCTTGTCCGGAGAATGGTTGATTACCTCGCTCCTCCTCGAGTCTATCATAAATTGAGTCTTCATGAGAACTCCATTCCACACTCCAGCAATGTCACTTGAGAATTACCGTGTGATTTGGTATTTTTTAAATAAATAACTGGATTAAGGTTGCCTCTTATTCATTTGAAAAAATTACATTTTTGGAAGGTTTATGCCATTATGCTTAGGTAATTACTTAATAGTTTTTTCTTGGGGTAGCGAGTATTTCTCCAACTTGAAGGAACTTTATCCGTTTTTTACTATCAATTTAAGAGTTGCATGAATGTATGTTATGGTTCCTGCGTTACATTTTCCCTCCTCGATGTACACAATGCTTCGTTAGCTTTTTAATAGATCAAATACTTTCCCCGAAAACCAAAAGCTGTTATTTTAAAAAGTCGTACGTTTCGAAGAAATTTTGTTGCTGCATAAAATTGCATTACCCATGCGAATTCTAATAGTCACCGTAATTCATTATTACATTAAAGAACTTGCTTCGATTATTTGTTCTATATTGGAAAAAAATATGCGGTACTTCATTAAGATATTGTCTCTGCTGCATTTAAAATAATTTTACGTAATATAATACTTCTTATGCATATATTTCTTCATGTTTATTATTATAATGATTTCATTTTTGGTTAAGGGTGTATCACTTGTGACTAATTGGGCTCCGCATTTCGCTGAATTGGAATACTCTACCGAGGATTACTCTCCTAATCCCAACAAATGCAGAATTTTCATTGGAATGGAAAGATCATTAACCCGCGATCGCCCCATCGTCATCTGTCACCGCTTAGTCGGTTATGAATTTCGCGCCACAGCGGGAAATCTGCCACAAATCATCCCTCACTCCCTTCCCGAGCTTCCGAGAATCTATCCGCCGATCGGTTTTATGGGTCACGTCGTGGGAAATGGCTTTCGAGAGGAACACAAAGGGGAGAATGGGAATCAGCATTCGCACGAAGGAGGAGGGTGAGGAGGAGGAGGGGGGGCGGTTTCGGAAGAAGCAGAGCAGTGAGGGCTCTGTCTGTGTGCGTGTGTGTGTGTGTGTGGGGAAGTCTTTTCGCACGAATTCGCTTCGTTCCGAGAAAAGGGGTGCTGGGAGAGCACTGTTGCCAATGGTGGTGCTGCGCTCGCTCGCGCGCGGGCTGATGGGAAGGGTCGGAGGAGAAATAGAGATGGGAGGGAGTCGGCCACAAATCGTTTCCATGGCAGCCGTTTGAAACTCTGCAGTTTCGGTCTCCACGGAGGAGAAGCTAATCTCACGAATGCGTTTGTGATCACCTATAGGTCCTCTACACTCTGGGAACTTCTATTTTTTTAATTACGTGACTCCATTTATTTGTAAAAGTAATGTAAATAATGATCAGTATGGGAGTTTTTATTTTAATTTTAACATTTATAACTTAATGATTAATCTGAATGTGACGACTAGATATTTAATGATCTGAATGTGCCAGACTTGACTAGAATGTCGGACGCTGTCGTGTAGTGTTGGAAGCTAGATTTTAAATTAAATGGAATTATAACCAGCTTCTATTTTTTTTAAGACAGCGAAGGGATTCTAGAATTATGTTGGTGTTTTTAAAATTAGATTTGAAATTTTAATTTTGTCAAGCTAATACTGCGTATATTTTATATAACACACTTTATTCGCTAAAGTTGCATTTGCCCTCAGTATGTATATATTTAGTCTTTGCGTATCACCGTTGTTTTGGTGTTTCTCTCTTTCACGGCTCCTCTACTTGCGTGCATATTTTTCCACGAAGATTTTCTTACAAATCAATAACGCGGTATTTCTAAAATCTTATTTCTGTTAATATTTGCGAGATGAAATCAATTTTCAAAAATTATTTTTACATGAATATTTGTTAAATGTCACATGTACAAAAAATAAATGAAGATTGTACTTCATCGAAACATTCTACTACAGAGCTGCCTTGAAGTAGAAGAAGACTCGAGGGTGTTCTTGCTCAGAGGTGGAAAAAGTCTGTCGACTCCATATCATTTTCTGCAATGAGGCTAAAAATACGTTTCTTGCGAAGCGGAAGAGTTGCTTGCAAGTAACTGTGATGGCCCCTTCTTAAATCATAATCCAGGGATACACGCCGTGGAAAAAACTGTGGCATGATGGTCCCTCTATAGCTTCACCCATCTGCGGCGCCTACTTCTACTTCTGCGAAAGTCAACTGCTTAACGACCAATTATCGTCCTCCAAATACTTGATAATATATAGTGGCGTGTGGTAAGGAGGGGCCGACTGCGTTTACTTTAACCCTCGGTTAACTTCCGCGCTTCGCCATGCCATGAAGAAAATTGCAGAAAGACGGGAAGAAGTTGAAAAATATGTTGATCTGTCGTAGTTCTACATGGAATGTTAAAGACAGTTCCTTGGCTAACTCATTCATCAATGCACAGGCGTATTCCCTCAAGAAACATTGGGAAGCACGAACTTAGAACTTAATGGCCGTGATTTTCCTGAAATGTGTGATATTCTTTAGGATTAGAGCAATGCAAACTGAAGATATTATATTTATACAGAGTAATTATATTCGCAAATTATGTGAAATATGCATGTGGCTGCACAATGTACTTTTTATTTTGGTGGTTTCAAGCCATTTTTTGAGATGCAATTTTAATGCACACTTCAAATTTGATTAATAAAACTATTAATTGCTTAATTTATGACACTTGGAAAGAAATTTGCTGGCGTTTTACTCCCACGCTGTGTATTCAATGGTATACAACTTGAAATTTCTAAAACTTAAGAGTTATGAAGGTCAGAAGTCGATTCGACACATGTGCGTACGTTCGGTGGCAGATCATGTATCGTTATAACATTTTTAAAAGGCCACAGAGTTCTATTTGGTGGAAAAATCAATAGTTTTTCATTGATTCCCATCGCTCTGTTGAATCTCGCGACACAATATCTTTTGGATGGTTAACCATCAAATGAGTGTAGCCCTCCGCTTCCATCCAACATGAGCGTGCACGGCGCGGCGGGACAAAACGCCCCTCGCACGGGAGACAACTCACGCTGTCGTGAATAAATATCTTGCTCTCCCTCGTCGCCATGCGGACGTAATAAAACAAGCGAGGAGTGTGAGGGGATGGATGAAATATGTATCACTTTCGACTCATCTTCTTCGAATCATCGGAATATGGAGTCCGAGGCTCCGCATTCTTTTCCCCTCGTGACCATCGGGAGAAATATGAAGTATAATAAAAACAAGTGCGCGCGTGCTTCCGAGTGTGTTTTTCCACGATTCCTGCAATCGTTTTCGCTGGACGACCGAAGTCGACGGGAAGAGAAGAAGCGATCGGTTTGCGATTTTATATCGGAAGTGCGGTCGAAGTCGGAAGGGTGGGTAATCGGTGCCGGTCGACCGTTCGACAGCCCGTGCGACCAAAAAATAACAACCGAGATATCGTCGAAGAGTGAAGGAAGTGGGTGAGGATGACATTAATGGGATATGAATATGATGGAGAGAGGAGACGAATGGACCGCCGCGGCGGTCGCCTGGCACCCATCCATCATTCTCATCTCCTACCGACCGATTTCACCGAGCGTCTGATTGATTGATTGGGTCATAGTGTGGACGATACGGCATTTTTCATTTATCTGCGTGGAAGACTAGAGGAGTCGGTTCCTCTCGTTCAGGCGCGCATAGAACACGCGCATACATATATATACATATATATATTCAAACTCCCTACCAGAAAATCGCAATCACAACGCACCCGAAATAAATCCAGTCCCATAAAACCGCCATCGCCAATTAAATCGCTCCGATCGGCTACTTTTTTATTCGCTCGCGAGAGGGAGACAAAAATACTTTGACGCGCGAAAACTATTTAATTCTACTTATTTAACGATTTGGGACTCGAAATTTCATTTCTGGAACGATTGGGATCGCTCTCCTCGGCTTCTTTGGAATGCCTAATTTTTCTCCACTTCGAAGAAAATTGCTAAAGAAGGTTCCCAAACTTTTTCGGCTCGCTTACCCTTCGCATGTCTCACTTCGGCGTAAAGCTCGGCTCAATGATCCGTTGGCTTATTTAGTAGCAGTCAATAAGAACTCTCGATTCACTTTCGCCGTAGTTCGGTTTTTCTCGCGAAATTTTTTGGAAAAAAAGTTGGGAGTCAATGGCTAGAAGCAACCATCGCTGCGATAGCGAGGGTACATGCAGGTGATTGTGTCAGAGTGAATTACTATTTCCGCGTTCTCCTCAAGACTCCTCCAAAACTGAGATGAGCAGCCGTGTTTCAAAAAGTAGCGATCACCTCGAGGGCGTTGCATAAGGTTTTGGAGTCCATATCTCATTTCACGCGGTTGGCTTTTCTGCCGCCGATGAAAAGGGGAAATTAACTCATTTTTAGATTCTCCTGCTATTTGTGGAGCTTTGTCTTCTTTCTAAGTGACTGGCTGGAAAGTACAAAATTACTTAATTTTCCGGAAAAAATTGAAGTATAATGATTCCAATGCTTCCATAAAAATGAAAAAAAAAGGTGGTCGAGAAATTAGAACGGGGAAAAGTGAAGGATCCGCAGAAGAAAGATAAAATGAAAAATGATTTGTGTGAAGAAAAAAAGGAAGTGGTCATACGCGATCAGATTTCGACTTAGTAGAGGGATGGAAGTGGATGGTGCTGGAAATAAGGAGCGGCAACGCGGTGATCGAAGATCGAGAGAGATAGAGAGAAAGTAGAGCGGGAAGTAGGACTAAAGGACTTTTATATTTATAGATTGGATGAGCAAGTGTGCAGAGATGAAGACGGAGATTGTGTGAGAAAGTGTACTCTGCGGTTGTGTTGCGGCACTTTACAGTGTATTGATTTTTGGTGAATGTAGAAATATTCAAATCGGCTATCATAACTGTTATAAAAGAAGAAATTAGACTTAGTGAATTCCAAATAATAATCATATTATTTTATAATGGACGTCTGCAATTGAGAAATGTTCTTTGAATCTTAATATTTTAAAGGACTTCAACATATTTTATGCTCAGTATGTGAGCTCCCATATTTCAGTGTTCTTTTCTTGGTGTCGTGACATAAAAATCAGCAATGCTTTATTTATCGTCCTAAATATATTACAATGCAGCGAAGCGCTTTGGATACCTTCATTTGGGTATGTAGCCATTGTTGTTATTATCGTATGTCAACACGTTGTTCGGTTTATTTGATAGGCGTTGAGAAGATTGTTTTGAAACTTCGATTTGGAAGTAACCCCGAAGAAAAGCAACGTCGCCAATACTTTAAATTTCCTTTTGATGCGCAATAATTTAACCCGGAAGACAATAGGTTTCCTTCCACGGATCCCTGGATATACATAATCGTCACAGAAGTCTACGTCTTGTGTGTGCTAAAAATATAGGGTATGAGATGTTTCACTCAAGTGTATTATAGACCAGCCTCATTTTTATTTAGTCCCGGGTTCCGTCATCGATGTACGGAAAATTCCTTGTAGTGAAAAATTGAATGTGGAATTCAGCTGCCCGGAATTGAGATGGGACAACATCATTTGTAAAGTAAGGAACAGGATATTGAGAAATAAAACATTTTTGTAGTAGAGGGGACGTTTTTGGACGTAATATAAATCAGCTTGCGAAAAATCATTTTGTAGGAATTTAACAGTTATTAAGTATTCTGCCATTCATTTTAATTCATTGAAATAACTTATTTTCTTGCTTTTTATTACTTATTTTCTTTTAACTGCCTTCCTTAAAAAAAGCAATTCAGGAAAAATATGGGTTTTTAAGTTGTTGTCTGCGAAAATCAGCAAAGGAAAAACTCTGAATGGGATGATTTTGGGAGCGAAAATGAAAAATCGCACCACCACCGCCATCATCGCCGTATAAAAAGGTTTGACTCCCGTATTTCTGTTATCCATTTTTTATTGATTCCCTTCCCGTTTCCCTGGAAATCTTTTGGTCAACAAACGTTTACAGAGCAAAGTGATATATCGAGATCTCCTATATTTATTTCCTTTGGCGCTCTCACGCTGGGAGAAACAACCATTTTACTGGGTATTAAGAGATGGATTGGCCGCGCGTAGAGCGTGCGAGGATGGACGCGTGACTACATGATTTGCTTACAAAACCCGTCCCCACTCCTCCCTTTTTCCTCTCAGAATACTCTTCCACTCCCTCCTTTTCCCCTTCTGTTCTTCGCAAGAGACCACCAACTCCTCCCGCCCCCTTTGCCCGTGTGCATGACGAGGGAATAGACGAAGGACTCACTCGGCCTTTTAACACTTATTTCTTCTTCCGCGAAGGACGTGCTGCTCTTGGGAAAGAAGAATATTCACTGCGAGCGCGAACGGACGCTCGACATCACCTCGTTCGCTGTTTTCGTTCTCAGTAATACATACATACATACCAATCATGCCGTTCCCTCCGGGGTAGGTAGAGTCACTAAGTTTCACTCATAAATACATGTTTGTACACATTACTCTGCTTCAATAATTTCCTCCATACTGACCTATCCTTACAGACCTCTTTTGCTTCATTTACCCCCATACATTGCTTCATACATGCCCTCCTGTTTTTAAGACTCCTAATATTCCTCCTCTTAAGAATTTCCTCAACCACATTCAACCACAACTTTCTCTGCCAACCTCTCCCTCTCGCACCATTCACTTCACTCTCATATATCTGTTTCGTTATTCGACTCTCATCCATTCTCTCAACATGGCCAAACCAACGAAGCACACTCCTTTCATATATGCCCATTACTGGAGCATCTAGCCCACATTCATTTATTATCCACTCATTCCTGACCCTATACATCCTACTTTAGCCACAAACACTCCTGTCTAAGGAAGCGAAAATCGCCGTGTACAAAAGTGTACTTCTCCCCACTTTGTTGCATGGTAGTGAAACATATTATGTTCTTCCTCATCAAATATATCAGGATAAATATAAGAGCAGACTAAGCGCCGTGGGTATGAGTCGTCAGTAATCTCAAGTATGTATGTTAACGAGTCAATGCATGAGTGGTTGGGAATAAATCCCAAATTTTACATTTTATTTCCGTCCATTCATTCAATTGTTCTACCGGCAATAGGTGGAGTTTGTTGAAATCCAGAGAAACTTCTTTATCATAAGATTTAATAAACTTTCAGGGCCGTCCGTGTCCATCCATGGTGTTCACCTCTTCGCCTCAGTACGATCTACGCTTTTCCTCATCCCACCCATAAAGCCCATTCTCGTTCTTCCCCTTCCCCGCTTGCTCAGCATCCTACGTCATACACTACGTTTACCAATCGAACTCAGATCGATTTGGCCGGTACAGCTCGGTATGGTAAACGCAACGGGCTAGTGGGATCGATATGAGAAGCGGGCTAACTCGGCTCGCTTTCTCTGCCAGTCTGAGATACCAAATCGTTATGAACCGATTGAAATCGATATTTCAATGAATTTCGCATTGGTAAAGCAGGCGATCCAAGTCAGCTGGCTTACAATGTTCAGAGCGGTCCGAGTTCCATTGGTTAACGTAGTGATAGTCTCGAGCGGAATCATCACTTCCTTTGGCCACCACCTTTGCCTCCTCCTCCTCATTCCCTCCTCCATTAAACGACTCGATCCCCAGTATTCGCGTCTGTTACGTGAACCACCGCCTCCGTTCTCTTCCTCTCCCCCCCCTCCCTCCCCCTCCCATTTCCCCTCCCCCCCTCCCCTCCCGATGTCACCCCTTTTACCTCGAGACGTTGCTCTTCCTTCCTTCCTCAACCCCCTCCTCTCTCCATTTCAGCGCGGACCCATTAATCACACCCTCGTCGCCTTCCCCTTCCTTCCCCTCCTTCCCCCTCTGCACACTCTGGGGGAAGCCCACTCTCCTCTCACAGCCGCTCCTCTCTGCACCACCCTTCCGCTCCTTCCTCCGAGACGATCAAGGGAATCACCGTGACACCCCAAAGCGTCCCCGAATCCTCGCCTCGTCCACCGTCTCGACAACTCGTGACTTTTCCGCCGCCAATCGGCAAATGCACCACTCTATGCGCCGCCACTCCCCCCGTGCCACACTCTTCCCCCTTCTGCAGCTGATGATGATGGTTTCCCATCTCCCTCCATCCTTTGTTTTCCATTCCATTCAGACCTATTACACGTGAGCCTTGAATATTCCTGACGCTTTATGAAGGGATGCTGTCATCTCTGCATGCGTGGATCCTCGTCACCATAATCGCCTGGACATTCCACCACGAGTCGTAAACGAGTGCTCTCCTTGTGCTAACCGTTAAGATAAAACTAGTCATGTATGAGGCTCTACTTGAGTTGAGTTCTTCTATGAGTTTTTTCTACCTTGTAACCCCATGCGCTCTATCATCTTTCTTCTTCTCTGGTCACAATCCTAGGATTGGTCTGCATCAGTCTTCCACTTTATCCATCCGATCTTGGGCCAATCATTTCACTTCACTGTACGATTGGCAACCTAGTTCCTTCATCAACTGTCCCATATAGTCCAGTCTAGGTCTGCCCCTCTGGTTTTTTCCCTCTACTGTACCTTCTAGTATGGTCTTAACCAAGCTTTCGTGTCGTAGAATATGGCCCATCCAGGTGTTCCTTCTCTTATTTGGCATTTTTAGTACACACTGTCTTTCCCCTATCCTCTTATGCACCTCCTCGTTCGTGATTCTTGCCACCCAGGGTATTTTAAGCATTTTCCCTTTAGCACCACACTTCAAATGCCTCCATTCTTTCCTTCTCTCTCTTTCCAATTGTCCAGGTCTCACTATCATAGAGGAGAACGCTCCATACAAAAGTCCTCAATAGCCATTTCCTAATCCTTAAATTAATGTTGCTGGCGGTGAAGAGTTTGTTTTTCTTGTTGATGGCTAAATTGGCCTGGTTAATGCGGCTTACGATTTCCTTCTTGCTCCGCACATCTGATGTTATTTTGCTTCGCAAATAAACAAACTCGTCCACCGTCTATAGTGCTTTTCCTCCTAGAACCAGCTGTACTCTCGTCTCGTGTCTGCTTACCACCATCACTTTAGTCTTGTTCTTGTTTATTTTCATGTTATACCGGGTGTCAAAAATCTCTTCCATTTCTTTCAGTGTCTCTTTCAGCTCTTCCTCGCTTTATCGTCAGCAGTCATAAATACGAAGGTTAGTTTGACTGGAGATCTTCGTTATACTCTAATTATCTGCTAAAAGCTTCACTTCTACTAATGTATTCACTTTGGCGTCCTTAGCCATAAGCCAGGTGTATGCAAGACTTTTGTCTTCCTCGTTAAATATTCAATTCCATCGCTCCTTCAATTATTCCCAACAAGAGGCTGTTGCAATGCAAAATGCAACTCTTCTATCCTGCACGATTCTCAAAGGGAACTTCTCCTTCCAACTCCTCGTTGGGCTTCTTGATTGGCGATTTGCATCCGACCATTTATTCCTCTCTTTTTCCACTCTCTCCCACGAAACTGAAATCCATGTAGTGCAAATCCACACAACACGGACAATACAACAGCAAGAGACACATTTGCATCAATAAAAGATGTTATAAATCGAGCATTGAAGCACTCGCGGAATCACTATTTGAAAACTCTCATTTTTGCATTGGAGTCGGAACTCATTAAGATCCAAATATATGCAAGATGGCTCCAAGTGACCAATTTTCAATTCGGTTTTCATGGACGCATATATTCAAACGAATGTTCCTTAGGGTTATTTGAATTTGCCTCGCCTCCTAAAAGAACGATGAACATTAGAATATGCGATGATTTCAATCAGACCCTTGCTTGGGTCATTTTGGCTCCTGTTTTTTATAATGATAGCAGCAGTTATTCCTTGCACATAAGCCAAAATAGTTTCTTCTTGATTTTCGGAATCATTCTCTGTAACATGAGTTATTCTTTTTATCAGGTAATGAATCAATTATAAATTTATAAATAGTGGCGTAATTAGGTGTGAAATGAGGTAGCAGACATTTTTACAAATTGAAACCTCCTCACCACTATGAAATTTTGATTATGCTTTTTTTCATATGGAAGTTTTTTTCGAGTATAACGACCGGCATATTTAGGCTGAAACCATGGTTTACATAATTTTCCTCGGTCAAAGGAAATACTTTTGAGTTTTCGTTATAATTGGAACGCATAATATCAAACAAATAATAGTGTGCTTCGGAAGAAGGAAAATAAAGTTAGAAATGTACTTCATATTACTTTACCATTCCTCCTAAGAGACTAGAATTCTCGGTCCGAAGCCTTTATTTCCCACAATAGTGAATTCACTCTTTACATGACCATTTTGTTTTCGAATTCCAAGGAGAAGTCTCTCAAACTGTTAACCTCTTTAACTCTCTCACTTGAACATCTTTTTTCTCTTCCAACTCGTGACAATCATCACCGTTCGCTGAAAAAAGGCCATTGACTCGTCATTATATCCATCGTCTAGTATATGGACAGACCAGCCGAACAATTAGCCTTTTGTGATTATTGCTGTCTTTTATTATTCATATTTAGTTTCTCGTATTTAAGCTGCTAAACGTCCATTGTACCTTCACAGTGCGGTAATACCTTTTCAAACTGCGATATCACTTTTATGTGAAAGGACGTTTTTTCATTGAAATTTTTTTGTTGCAAATATAGCTAACTAATCAAATAAAATAAATGAAGATAAACACGCCAAGAACCATATTTTCTTGCCAAGAATGAACATTTTTAGGTGATCAAAAAGTACAACGTTGAAATCGAGCATTTTGCGTGATGTTATCAATACTTAATATCAGTAAGGAAATCGAATTCCGTAATCTATGTGATATTATTATTTCCGAGTGTGTACTCATAAAATTATATATTTTATCGTATTATTTATAACAAAGAACGGTCTTTGACCAATGAATTACACCCAAATTCTACCTCGAGGCTTCTCCTGTCTGGCATTTGAGAATATTTCCCGAGATGACTCATCTCGACACTGCAGCATCGCACTCGCAGATGGTTATTTTGCTCGCGGGGCGGTAAAAGTGTGAAGCGCGAATCATCCAAAGGAACCTTAAGGAAAACGCTAAACAAGCAGTTTCACGAAAATTGCCAGAATAATTGCGTTGGCTCAGGCTAAGGATGTTCCCCAATTATAAAATTAAAACTCCCGCCTTGACCGGGATGCAAAATCGTATCTTCGGAATGCAGGTCACGACGCGCTCCCCTCCCTGCAAAGACACCTTGCAACCCAGTTGCTCAAACGTCTCGGATTTTTACGATGACTTCGCATTCATTACCACCACTCATCTTGTTTACAAGGATATTACGGGCCATTTTCTGAAATTAGGATTTATTCGCTCTTTTAATTGATCTGCATTACAAGAGATTTAAAAGAGCTGTATGAGAAAGTGAAAACTTGTCATATCAATTTCAATCCAGCGTGTCTGATTGTATTCCTCATAAGTGCTTTAAAATTTTCTGAAATATTTGATTGAACTAGTTGGAAATTAATCGAAATGGGAGAAAACCGTGTTGTTTTAATAACCGAAATGTTACGCTCGCATTGAATGTAAAAAATTATTATTCGTGCTCAGTTGAGAGCAATGAAGGCCTCGTTTAAATGGATTACTCCTTGAGTTCCTTATCTTATCAGCCCCACAGTGTCTTCGAGTGGTTTCATCTTCAAGTAATTATTTTAGTTTTAAAACGGCTATATTTCTATCCGCGAAATCAATTCATTGCTAGCAAACGCGAAAATTGCTACGCCTGTTAGTGTACATTAAGGATTTACTATTTTTATGGATGTTAATATATTCTCTTTTCGGGAATTTTGGTCAAATAATTATGTAAAGAGCTTTTTCTTTATGTTTCAATTATATCGCAAATATCCCTCTGAGCTACAATTGAGAAATGAGCCTACCGTGTAAAAAAATAATTAATTCTGACAAAATACGTAAAGGCTAACGTAGCATAACCTTCGGCATTATATTTCCAAAGTTACATTTGCAAAATCAATAGGGAACTTTTTTTGCCAAACAATTTTTGCTTCATAAATAATTAGCCAAGAGGTTTGTAAGATGGCTTCGTCTGGATGTCTATTATGATAGTGTACAACTGTGTTGTGATTTTTACAATTGTGTTGTCAATGACTGTCTGGTGACTGTTATAGATGACAATTTGAAATGAAACCAATCATGTGAGGTGGTTAAAAATGCACCTATTGATTTTGTGATTGCAGTTTTGCAAATGTAATTTGCAGAGTTATTTTCCGTGTAACACTCTCTGCTTTATGTTAATATTAGTATATTTTTTAGTAGTGTAACCGTTTCTCAATGTTAGCTTTGAAGAAGATGTACCATTAAATCTGGTACCGGTAGGTTGTGGCAACGGACATAACTACTTGACAAAAATCCTACAAAAAAGAATACAGCAGAGGGTCAGGTTCCAAAAAAAGAGGTCCATTAAAGTAATTTGTTCAAAGATGTGTGTAACATTGTTCATTTGCTGTTAACTAATGGTATTTACAGGTTCCTTGGTTGATTATCCAGATATAGTGGTTTATTGTGGATGCTAAGTTTTCATTTCTCTGTTATTACGGGTGGGAACTCTTGATTTACTGGGACATATATCCTTCCACGATTGCGAAAATCATATGTGATCTCTCCACATCACATACATGGTTATAGTGCTTTATTACACGTAGTACAAACGATGTTGAATTATTTTCTGTATTCCTTGAGTGAAGAAGATATCGAATTGAAGGAGAAGAAACCGAAATTTGGCGGAGATAACTTACAAGGAAAGCAATCGATATATCGGAAAGGTGCTCGACGAAGAGAATTGGAGAGGTAGTGTTAAGGAATTGGTGTTGGTTGTGTTGGATCCTGGATTTCGCAGAAGCTTTCATTGAATAAAATTTCATTGAGCTGTTCCTAATATTCAATGTGGATTCAAATTATGCCGCAATTGATAATTACTTCAGTGATTGATGAGAAAAGGGCCAGTTTTCGCACCTTGTATCTATATAGAGGTGCTTTTCCTCTTCAAAATTCAATCAACCGAAGGACCGTTGGAATTTTCTGGAGATTAGTATTTTTTTATTTCTTTTGAACCTTACTCCTTCGCCGCAATGAATGTATTCCTTGCGAAATGAAGACTTATGGACCCAAAGATAAACCTCAAAAGCTCTCTAAGTGATGAATTTCCTGTCGTGCATCGCCGGCCCAGGACCCTATGCAGACCTTTGGTAGAGTTTTGGGGCCCTTCGATGAAATCCTTCTCCCGTTGTTGGGAGCTTCAAACCGGCCCGAGTCTGTGTTTCCTGCCCTGAAACACTTCGATGCCGAGATGACGAAGGAAGATTATGGAGAGAAATCAGGTCAAAGACTTCGAGCCGGGAAGGGGTTGAATAATCGCGCGGTCGATTAGGAGGCGGTCCCATTCGGTACAAAGCTGGAGCAATCGTTAGCGCGAGGTAATGCATTACGTCTCTGTTGGATCAAACGCGTTTCCTTCTTTTTGACTTCCTCCAAACATTGTGGTGCCGAGGTGGTCACAGATTGTGGAATTGATCGCCCCCGTCTAATCGAGAAGGAAATGATTATTTCCGGGCAGTTTCGATGAAGTTCAGATCGTTACGAACCACTCATTGTTTGTGTTCATGAATGAAACTTGTGAATTCTCATGCTATTGGCAATGAATATGATTCATTTCAGCATTATTTCAATGATTGATTGAAATAGATCTCGTAGAGACTGGTTATTTTTGGAAATGGTTTATCGACGAAGAAAAACAACGGCCCGAAATTGAAAGGTACAGTGATCCGAAATTGACCGAAATATAGATTCGAGGGCGAAATCGGTCGATCCATCACAAAATCACGTAGGAATATCCTCGCTCACCAGCTTGTCTGTTCATGAATTAGAATTAAAATTTTTTTCTGGAGATAAATCAAAGTGAAATGAAGGTGGTGTAGCTTTCAAAAAGTAGGAAGGGTTGCCTGAATATTAAACTTTGTGAGGTCACAAGCCAGAACACGAGGAAAAAATCTAATGCTTTTTGTATTGCTATTGTTTGTAATGCTAAGTATTTTGGATGGGAATATGTGGAGCAGTTGGTATTGGAGGAGGGATGTGTGGTCGGTGAACACATTGAGATCTTTTTTAAAGGAATGGGGGAGGAATAGGGAGAATCGGCGGATGGGGCCTCAACGACTGGGGAAAGAAATGGCAAACATTTGCATAGGTGGAGGGCAGTTTTTCGCGGATCGGAAGCTTTTTATCCGAGTGAAATGTGAGCGAAAGAAAATGAGACGTTTGAAAAGTGGATTTGCTTGAATGAACGTGGGATACAATCGAGGAAGACACGAGAAGAAGTGTTGACTTCAATTGAAGAACGGAGGATTTTGAGGGGTTGAGATTAGGGGAGGAGACAATTGTGTGGATGAAGAAGGGAAGAAAGGAGAGGTTATGAAGTTTCAATATGGAGATAATGTCGGGGGTGAAAGAATTGCAGTCGGAGAGGAGAGGCTATTGTCTCCCGGTCTCTTTGGAGGCGTTTCTGACGAAGGGGTATGCAAATCTTATCCAGTATTCCAGTTGCATCTCTTTTGAATTATAACGATCGCCCCTCAATTAGGAAATCTAGGAGAATGTGATCACGCAGTGCTCTCATTGACAGTCATCAATAACATGTCGATTGGTTTGCTAAAACTCTCTTTCACGGTTGAATAAATGCATCCTTCAAGTAAATTCTTTAATTCACCTTAAGGTAGTCCGAGCGAGATAGTTCCCACTTCATAATAGAGACCATATTTGAATTATACGTTTTAATTTCAACACCCGTGAGACATACGAATTAAATATTGCATTATTAATGGTGCAATGATATAGTTTTATATGACAGAAGTTATAAGTAATTAAATGAATACATCTCAATAAGTCTTTAACTTGAGTCATTTTTTCCACGCGGTGCGTTTGAAACTCCATCAAAACGGAAGGTTTTTTGTGATACCCAAGAACCTATTGCTGTGACAATATGATTAATTTTCATAAACAGTTGAGAAAGCATACAAACTACACGCTGTTAATTATTTTACGACATCTAAGTGTTAGAAATACCTCATTTTGTAAGTTATGTCTCTCTGGAGTGCATACACGTATCATTTCCCATGTAGAAGGGCAAGAGTTTTTTTGGCAAATATCTCTGAAAGTAATGAGGTATGGAGGGGTTGAATTTTTGGTTTCATTAGAAGGGTGAGATATTTTTTGGTAAAATGAGACCAAATTCATTGATTTCTAGGTAAAATGATATTTCGCTCGTACTATACCTTAAACTCCCGGACCGGAGGGCGTGTCGTGCGACGACGCGCCCTCCAGAATGGACGGGGGCCGGATAATCAAAGGGAATCGGGGTTCATTGGGAAGAGGAGGTTTATGCATAAGCGCTCCATTCGTCTGGTGACGTGGGTCTGGACGACGTCTCCCAGCAGTTCGGGGGAATCCTCTTGGGCTCGGTCCAAACGCTTCCCCTCTCACTACCCTCCCCTCCTCCTAAAGCGAAGAAGCGAAACCCCAGTCGCGGACGATCGCGTCAAATATAAATAAATACATTCAGTGTGTCACCGTTCGCACCGTCACAACCCCCTCCCCCCCCCTTTACTCCCTCGAAACCCCAACGGTTCCTCGGAATTTCCCATGAATGAGTCGCCTGTATCTTTGCTTAATTTTGTTAAGTGTTTAGACGGCAAATGTCTTCTACCAAATCGTCTCACGTGTCTCCTTTGATCTTCCTCCACGGTGAATTAATGCTCACGATGGTTGAATTGATTCGGGTTCATCTTGGATAAATTAAACACTATCTCAACCTCATTCTCACTAGGTCACTATTTCCATCTCATTCAGACACTGTGGTCGGTTCCCGACTCGCGTTCCTCATGCTTCATTTCCTTTAAGTTCCGCATAATAAATGTTTTCAATGTATCAACATGACATTATACCGCGTTGCATTTGATATGTGATTTTTTTTCACACTGTGCCCTGAATCTGTGATGGAGAGGAGAATGAGCGTAAGATTTACATAATAATTTTTACGTTTGCGAGAAAAACAATTCGAAATTTAAATATTCAAATAAGTTTTACGAATATTTGGTGCACGATTTTATTGAATATTCGCCGGAATCGGTGAACAATTTTTCTTTATTAGGTTCAACATTGATCCCTACTTTATTGTAACTATTTTATAGCAAACATTAGACAATTACTCATTAACTCATTTAAACCTGACGAAGGGCGATCGAATAGGTATTGACCGTGTTCTATGGCTAAACAATTCACTGTTAGAGAACTGGTGGTGTCAGAGTGGCTGGAAATTATAGCAAGCAATTCGATGGTCATAATGGATGGAATAACGTTTGAAGAGCACAGAGTAAGAGGATGAATTGGATAGGGGTTGAGGAGAAAGACGTTTGTTGCACTGCAGAGATGATACGAATTATTATCTTTAAACCCTTTGCTGATAAAAGCTTATCTAATTAAACCTCTACCTATAATATTGCTCGTTATTAATGGAATATTTGAGAAGTACACTTCGATTTCGTAAATTATATATTAATGAAAACATATGCTCACTCAATATTATCGTATCACATCTTGTCTTATCATTTTTTGCGTAGGCTTTCGAGGTGAGGGCGTGGAATAGTCTGTAGAAGGGCGAGGGGGGATGAAAATGAAAGAGAATAGTTGAAGATATTGTCGCTTGATGTTCAATGCTATTTGTAAAATGTTATTCGACACGCACTGAATCAGTCTGATGATGTCAATAAAAATTGACGAAGCATTGGCATAAATTTGCTTGAGTATTTTTTTTTAATTGACCAGAACTCGAAAAAACAATATCCTCAATCCGATATAAGTGGTCGAAAAAAGCTGAGAATCTTATGGAAGGAGAATAATAGCTTTAATGAATGGGCTGAAGAAGGCCACATTATATGATGAGTCAAAGAAGGAAATAACAGATTTATATCGGGTCCTGCAAGTGTAGAAACTCTGAAGGGATTTCTATGACTTTCAATGAAGCTGACCTTGAAATGATAGAAAATGTTAATGAATGAATGAATTTAGGCACGGATTTTTTCCAACCTGGTTATACAGTGGTTATACCTGTTCCTGCAATTGAGATATGCTACAGGTGTTCTCTTTGTTTTACTCCATGTGAAAGTGTTTGTAACAGTTGTTTAAAAATAGAGCATGTTAATCACATAAAGTATTTAGGTTTAATCTTAGTTAGACAAAAACTGTAACTGGAAACTGCATATCAAAAAGTGAGATCTGAGTTGGTCATTGCACTGAGGAAATTGTATTTGCTCTGGTACATGTGTCTAGTTTCGGTTTTGAGGACCGTTTACTTTGCTCTTGCTAATTCAAGACTACAATATGGCATATCCTGATGGGCAGGCTGTTATTTTACAAATATTCAGCCCATCAGAGTTTTCCAAAAAAATCCTACGGGTGATTCTCCGTATTACTTGGATGGAGTCTTCGTATCAATTGTTTTTAAGGCTAAACATTCTTACAGTTAGACACTTATATATGCACAAAGTTTTAAGGATTTTCTATAATCGCGGAGGGCACAAGAATAAATCTTGGCCTATCACTACTAAGCTGAGAAAAAAACAATAGTTTTATAATTCCGAAACCTAATGTTTATACCTATAAACATTTTTATAATTATATAGCACCAAACGTTTTTATGCAGTTGCCACAAGAGTTATACTGTTGTAACAACCAAGTGTTGTTTACAAAGAAACTGTTAAATTGGTTATTTTAACAAAAACATGTTGAAATATTATTCAAAACTATAGCTTAAGTCTCTTCAATAAGGTTTCTATCGACCATGTTCACGGATTCCATATAGTTAATGTCGAGTTGATCCAAATGCATTGTATTCTGTTAATTGTAATGAACCGAGATGTATACTACAATAGATAAAGTGTAACATCTGTGTGATGAGTTGATATTTTCCAAGGACACTTCTTGTATATTTAGTTGGATAGCCCTCTGTATATTTTATTCTGTTACATTTTCATGTAACTGCCGAAAAACGCCGTATCCAAGGAATGGCAACCCCATCACAGGGCCTTTCCATCAGGGGTGCCTAACTTCACTCTTCTGTTTAATTTATTATTTTTGTATTTCTTGTTGGAGTGGAATAAATATTTATTATTATTTGTTTTCCATGCCGGCGTCGTGGAGCTCCTTTGGACGTTACGGGAGGAGGAGGGGGGGGAGGCGAGAGGTTATGGGAAGAAGGAGGGGGTGGAGCAAGCGATGGTTTCGCGGATTCGGAGGTCCGCGGCTGAAGGAAGGCGCGGCGAGAGAGAGAGAGAGAGGAACCTCCCCCCTCCTCTCTCTTTCTCTCTTTCCAATCAATAAAAGCACGAGAACTCGAAACTCCGTGCTCGATTGGAGTGAATGGAGAGAGAGAGAGAGAGGAACGGTTTTTTTTCTTCTGAGGAAGAATCGAGGTTGAGAGGCGGCGAAAAACGAAGCGGAGATCAGCTCCGGAGGAGGAGGGAGAGGGAAGGAGTGGGATGGGAGAAACAGAGGGGTAGGGGGTTTCCCGCTATCCTTCGTTTCCCCTGCCGGCCTTCCATTTCGTCCGACGGGTGAAACACTGTCACAAATCTCTAAAGACAGTTTCGGTGAGTTATCGTTTCACTTACAAGTATAATTCTATGGATTTGACGTCGTCATAAATGGACATATTTTTACCTCTTTCCAGAGATACCAAATTTTATCAGTCACTCACCCCTCTAATTTTCGAGAAAATGAGGAATTTTTAATACGTACGTCTCGTCGTAAATAAAGCTGAGTTTAGTTGGCATTAATTCTCGTTTATTGATGAAAAATAAATCCGTAATTCCCCTTCGTAATTCTTACATAATCGTAAAATTATCTTTTTTATGAAGGCCTTTTCCCCGTACGGCTTGAAAACAAATGTTGAGTCACGAAATGAAAAAAAATGAGTAAATAACAATGCTTATGCACCATTGGAATCACAATGTTTATTTTATGCTCCTTAGGGCTGCTAAAATTAAAAATAAACAAAATTGGTATGTAACGTTTTCGAGTAAAATCTCGCTCCAACCGCAGAGAACGCTCTCGGAAGTCGTCTTCGAACGCTCTTTCCCTCTTCGCTTGTTCGTGCGCCCGCGGGGAGTCCTTGTTCGAGTAGAATGATGCAGAGTCGGCAAGGGATAAGGATAACGTAGTACGAAGGACATTCGAAGCCTTGGAAGGGACGGTGTACCGGTCAACGGAGGGAATAGGCGCTCGGATTCAAAGCGACTTGGAGAAACAATTGTTCGTCAAATCATCGAATGAAATCCCATGAATAAATTAATGTTAGGCCCACTATTCATTAGCTTTGGCACAATTGTATTGTATTTCCAACGGTTTAAAGGTGGTCTTAGGAGTGATTTACGTTTATGTGGAGATTCGCTTGAAGCTTTGCTGACGTGAACTAATTGGTTATATGTAGAGATGAAGTGAACAATCGAATGTTATCGATTTGGTTTCTGGGCAATTTAATCCTGTTGACCAAAATTCCTAATAACACTTGATGCGTGTATTTCGAAATGATTCCAGTACATGTGAACAGATTATCCCGTGAACTCACAATAATACGTTTCCCTTTATTCTGATGGTTTCCAACAAATAATTAAGGTATCATTTTGAGTAAAAACATGGCAGTGTTTACCCTTAATTTTTCCTTTGATTAAATTAGAATCTCGCGCCGTAAACCTCTATGCTTTGTGATGAAAATGCTTTAATGAATCAGAAAACTTTGAAGTTCAATTCTTGCATCAAATTTCTTGCTGCGCGTGTATCCAATGTATTTCCAACGTATAAGCAGATATATTTAAGTAAGATCTGACCCATTAATTTTTTCAGCTTATCTTAGAAGTTGTCGATGAAATGTGCGCTCTCATAGACTCATGAAAATTCCTGCTCCTTGATATCTCTCTCTCGCTCTGAAGAGGGTGGTTTGGAGGTCGCTGGATGCTGGGTGACAAGGGGATCGCTCTGAAATTCGTGTTAGAGGATGATTCGTGTCAGAGGATAGGGGATGACTTGGGGAGAAGGGCGGAGAAAGAGAATAGGTTTTATGGATGGGATGAAGCAAGATGGGATGTACGCGGAGAAGAAGAAAGAAATGGCAAGGGCAATGGTCAAGTGTGAAAACCGGGAGGGTTGATTGGGGGTTGATTGATTTCTCACAAATCCATAAACTCCCAATTATTTCCTTTTTCCCAAAACACAAAACTCCCAATACTACATTACATCTCCGAAAATAAGAGACTCCCAAGCTATATAAATTGTTTTTTCTCTATGTATCTTCCGTTGCTACGTTCAATTGATTATAGTTTATTTTTTATTTATACCATAACCGTGGCCGAAATTATTGCTAAAGATAATCTCGTCTATTTACGCATTGACGGTTTTTTGTATTTACGACAAAATAAGGGCAGGAATATTGTTTATTGGAGGTGTCGAGAGTATCCCGCAAGCAACGCTCGAGTGAACACAACCACAGCTGGTGGTCCTGGAGTACATATTAAAAAGCAACCCTTTGAACACTCGCATACACCAGATAGAGGTGGAGTTTTAGTGCTTTGAAAGTAATCGTCTCCACAAAGCGAAAAGCAGAAGAACGTCGATTTTGGAATTTTCAATTTTGGGATTTTTGTATTTTGGGAAATTTTGTTCTTTGGGAATTTTAGTAGTTAGGAGGAAGTTACTGGGAATTCTGTATTGGGAGAAATGTTTTGGGGGTTATGACCCCCAATCACCGGGAGGGAATCATTTCTCTGGATTTCTGTAAAAACCTCCCTTTAACCGGATGAAAAAAAATGTGAATGTGAACTGTAATCCCTTTATTATCCCTTCGCATTTATTTTTCCCACCGTTCATTCCTCCCAAGTACACCATTTTTTTCCTCTCCTCTCTAATCCTGGATTTTTCGGAAAGACCCCCCCCAACTAAAAGTGCCTCTCTCCCTCTTATCCTTCCCTCCTCCCCCCCCCAACTGCAAGTTTCCTCTGAAATCGGTCTCCCTCCCTCTCGTCCGCCATTGAACACTCCCGTTGAGGATAATCATCGTTTTTAAGTCGTTCTCTCATAGTGCTGCTCCATTGCTACTCAAGAGAGAATTTGATTCCTTCACCTGAGCATTCACCCTTTCTCAAATCGTTTCATTTCAATTCTTGAACTATATTTAGGGTCGAAAGAGTTTCATGTACTTTTGTGCTTTACCTACTTTGATAGTGAAATCCTTACGTATTTCTGTTTTATACTCTTCATTGGTTTGAAGTTGGATCAGTTTGGCCTCCTTTTTCTTTCATACTCTTCATAATATAGTCACGAACACAAAACAGATGGACGGTATGACAAGTACCCTGCGATTCGGACAACGTTACCTCAATTTCCTTAGAATTACAAATAACATTTTTATAACACACTTTAGAATCTTTTCTCCTCTGGTTCTTGAGTTGTAAATAATTTTTGGTCGATAACTAAGATAAATATTTTCTGCTGAATATGTTTCCGTAGTTGGATAGTGATTTTGTTTTACGTCATGGCCATCAGTTGTTCAAGTTAACCAATTCACATACGTTGGTAAGTAAAAATTAAATTAGCACAGACCATTTGAGAAAAAACGAAGATTTAAACCCAATCCTGGACTCTCTTATTTTTTTAATGACACAGTCTTAATGCTTATTTTGGCACATTGCGTTACTGATCTCTAGTAATCTAGCCAGGAAAAAGTATTTAATGGCAACACAAAAAAAAATTATTTCATATATTCTGTTCCCGACTTTGGAGGTGCATAATCAAGGTATCAATTTTAATTGGACATCGTGTATTTGAAACTCGCAATGAAGAAGTAAAAGTTATCATTAGTGGACAATACTGAGCTCATTTCTCCAAGGTATGGGTGTCATTTGGAAAATGTGCCAATTAGCTTAGATCGATGGAAGGACTTTGAATGCAAAGGTAATTTAAGAAACGTATGTTTATTATAATATAATCAAACTATCGCATTTTATTAACAATAAATAATTCCATGATTTTCCGTGCACAGTGATAATGGAATGTTTTGCTTAAAGGATGCTGGAAAAAATTTAAGATTCATTTGTGAAGTGTAATAGAGAAATGAAATTACTTAATCGCTTATCAACTGTTTTAAACAGGTCACGTAACGCATTAATTCATTAAAGATGGGCGCTTATTTTATTTCTGGAAACAACTTTCAAAGACTCTCGGCAAATGGTAGGTGTAATTGGGAAGCACTGAAATTGAAGGGTTTATTTAAAAAGAATTCCGTTATGCCATTCTTGCTCTTCAGACTCTTCTCACCTCATTTAAAAAAATCTCAATGAAAAAAAGGCTCTCAGCTGCTGCAGCTCCCGATTTCGACTCTTGTTATCTCCTTTCTTTCGACGCTTCCTCCTTTCCTTCTCCTCCCTCCTCTTTCCTCCCCCTCCTTCCTCTCTCCCTCCCTCCTTTCCCCTCTTCGCCGCCCTCCTAGCGAGCTCTTAAATCCCAATCTGGAGAGCGAACAGGGTGGGAAAGGAAGATGGAGCGATGAAGAGAGAGAGAGAGAGAGAGTTATGAAATCGCGCCCTCCTCTTGGACTTCGATTCGGAATCGTAATTCACGTCGGACGGGTGGGCGCCAAACCATTCCTGGAAGGAAGGCCGAGGTAGGGTTTTGTTCCTTTTTGACGAGTCTCATTCAAGGGAAAGAAAAAAGTTTAGCTGGTCATTTCCATGACGGTGCAAACGATCTATAATTGCCACTTCATATCATAGGATTTCCAGGTGTCTTGGCGAAGTAGTAATCCCATCTTCATATAGTTGGAGAGATTTAATTTCATTGTTGCGTGAGTAGCTCCTATTTCCACTCTCATTATCATCGCTTGGGTCCACAACCATTAGTAATTGATCCTTTGCATATTAGTTGACACTAAATGGTACTGGTAACTGAATGATACTCGGCAAATTTAGTCAGGGGAAATATGTCAACTGGGGGGGGGGGGGACTGCATCGTTTTAATTTCCTTTTTTGAAGCCTAAGATCTTAGCATAAGAAATCACACAACATTCATCACTGTGATTTTGCTCTTAATCCAACCGAAACACATTCCATTGAGTGTATGAATACTTTATCAGAAGTTAATAATTCTGGGGTTGACTTATTTCTTATGCTTTTGATTGACTCTTAACTCTTATTGTTTTAGATAGATAGAGGAAAAAAAAGATAAATATGAGAGCTATGGACAGAAGATCGCGAATGATGGTCATCTTTTAGGCTTTCATTTGGGGAAGAAGCCGAGCGAATAAACAGCTGCATATGTAGTACATTTTTAAATAGTTCCACTGGAGAGAAATCAGATATTCACTATTAATAACTTGTAATGCTCACTTCATCGCAATTCCTCAGAACGAGGAAATTCTCATTGAGTTCGTATTTATTTTATTACTATATGGGAATTATTCAAAAGAATATCTTAGTTATGCCAAGAAAATTACTCAAAAATGTAGAGAACATGCAGTCGGTTTGCTTTATTACTCCAGAGAATTGGTCGTGACTGAGACTTCTTGGTTATATGTAGTCATCAGAAGCATTAATCGCGGCATTTGGACCGATGAAGCTATTCTCGATAACATTGAAGAGTTAAATGAGTGAAAATGAAATTGCTGGTAGCAGAAAATGTCGCTTCACACTCTTTTCCGAAAGTTTAAAAATAATTTCACGATTGTAAAATGTCCACGACTTACAAGTTGTCTAGGTAATGGAAATGTGGAGAAACAATTCGGAGAGGGCAATGAGCACGTGTGCTCAAAAGACATACCTCGAAGTCATTCAGGTACTAACATTTTATTCATATTAGTATCCATATTACTAAGAATATTTTGTACTTTTTTTGCAAATATTTAATTTGTACGACGCGGTTTCACAGCTTTATTGCATCTTCGGGTACAATTGTCTGCAAACAATTGGTGAAAACGTCATCCGGTACAATTGTTGAACAGCAATTGCACCTCTCGATGCATTGAAGCTGTGAAATGCATCGCAAAAATTAAATATTTGTAGAAAAGTACAAAATGATTCTTAGCAATATGGAGACTGATATGAAATATTTCTTCAAATTGACGCCCTCTGTCGTCAATTTTAACATTTTTTCAAATGCCATTATTAATAATTATGGTGACAAATTTTAAGCTATCCGGGACTAGCCACGGAGTTACACTTTTACGGAGTCACCCGCAATGCACAAATGTGCGAATTTCCACAGAGAAAAAATCATCCGCCTTGACCGGGATTCGAACCCGGATCCCTGAAGTAAAGGTCATAAAAATCCACAGGGAAAGAGGACGCATCGGTAGCTTTCGTAGTCGGACGTGTTTCTACCGAGCTCTTGTTTAACGGGAACGCGAAAGCTCGACCGGCGAGCGAGACCTCGTTCGCCGGCACCTCTTCGGCTTCGGCCCCCGCTCAGGCGCCCAGTCCCAACCATGGCGACTGAACGACGAAGTACCCTTCTTCTCACGACGGAGGAAAAGGACAATTTTCCCTCACCACTGGAGGTCTACATTTTCTTAACGGAAACGCTGGGCCTCGTGGATGAAGATATCTACGGAATCCAATTTGGTTTTAACAGAAGAATGGTTTTTGTGAAACTACATACCGAAGAAAGAATGCAGATAATCATGGAAGATGGACCGAGAAGTCTGCCCTTTCCATCAAGAGGAAACGAGAGAACAAAGTGCTCCATCGAGGGCGCAGCCGGAACACCTGTCCAAGTAAAAATCATTGGTCTCCCCTTCGAGATTGGATTGATGGAGATATCGCAGGAATTATCCCAATTTGGAAAGGTTCAAAGAATTTGGGAGAGTACATGGGGAAGCCACCGCATGCAAAGGTTCTACACAGGTACGAGATTAGCCCGCATGGTGATAGACAGCAACATACCTTCTTTTATTAAGGTTTGCGGACAACGTGCTCTCATAATATACGAGGGGCAGAAGCGTACGTGCGCAAGATGCGGTCAAGTCGGCCACGAGAGAAAAAACTGCCCACGGAACACCAACGGAAGAAGTTACGCAGAGGCAATGGCTGCCCCCCTCTCCTCTGCACAGCTCCTGGATGAAAGGTCCTTGGAAGAGGCAGCACGAGGCCTTATCGCGCTTGAGACCGCACCGAGAGACGAATTTCCAGCCTTACCCACGAGGCCCCATTGGACCAGACAGTCCGAATCGGACCATGGATCCCCGGATCGGAAGCGACAAGCGCGTGAGGCTCGCTCGGCTTTGCAGGACGCCCCCGAGACCTCGACACCCCCTCCTGCAGCTGTGGCCGACATTTCCCCCTCCCACACTTCGACACCCCCTCCCGCCGCAGTCGACTGCTCCCCTGCCTCTCCCAAGCCGGTAACGCAGCGCGAACGGGAAGAAGACGCCATGACGGAAAATAGTGGCGTAATTGTGGCCTCCGAACTCCCCCAAGTCACGATCATCAGCGAGGACCTATTCCGGACAATGGAGGAGAGGACCGCTAGCCAGCCTGCGGCATCACAGGACATTGATACCCTGACTCTCACACCTGAGGATTCGGAAATCAACATTTCCGTTTCACTCTCCCCAATCAGGGACAACCCGACCATAGAATCCCTTTCTCTTCCAATACTACCTCCGACATCCTACTCCTTGTCCCCTACGCCTGAGGACATGTCCACTGAGCACCAACATGCGAACTCTGACTCCTCCCTGTTTTGCCCACCCGAGTCGAGACCAAGCGTCACCAGAAACCGTTTCTTCATCCCTGTCTCCGAGACGACGTCGGAGACGAGTGCGGATGAGGAGACCTTGGATGGGGCGCAGTTTAGACAAGAGACATCAGCACCGAAGAGCCCCAGGCGACCCGGGAAACGGCGAGGGGGAGCAGGCCGTCGGAAACCACGGCGCCAGGGCGACACAAGTGAAAAAAACAAAGAGAGTAAGTAACACCCCGCCTCACAACCACCATGCGCAGTCTGACTTTAAATATTGCCAGGATTTCAAACCCGATCAAAGTAAAACTCCTCTCGTCCTTTATCCAAAATTTGAAGCCTGATATCGTCTTGCTACAGGAGACGACTTTTGATTTTGTCTGGCCGGACCCAAACTTTCAGATATTTTCTAATAACCTAGGGACTAACCTAGGTGTTGTCACACTTGTCCACAATAATATCTCCTGTCACCACATCCGGCGTCACCCCTCAGGACGTATTTTATCACTCGTTGCCGCAGGAACCCATTTTATCAATGTTTATGCCCCATCCGGGGAAGGAAATAGACATGCACGTGACCGTTTTTTCGAAGACGATCTTCTGTCATACTTAACAACCTTCACTGGGAAGGCTGTAATGGGGGGAGATTTCAATTCGATATACAGACGCGAAGACTCGGACACGAACCGCGAAAAAATCACTTACCGGCCGAGCCGCTCTCTCGCGCGGCTCATCCAAAGCACGCGTGCCTCTGACGCCTCTCTCCTTCCCGACGCCCGCCCCGCCCCTTTCACGAGAGCAGGACGCAAGTCTCGCACTCGAATTGACTATTTCTTCCTTTCCTCTTCCATCAAACCTCTATTCATTTCTATCCAAACTCTACCTGTAAGCACCTCGGATCACTGCGCTCTAGTGCTCGACCTTAACCTCACTGATACGCCTTGCACTGCCCGGCATCCCCCCTCTCCATATTCGAGAATGGATGTAGGCATCCTTGGGGAAGAAAACATTCGATTAGCCATTGGAGATCGAATCACAGGCCTAATATCCTCCATCCGCCCCATGACAGACATCACGAATTGGTGGGAAAAGGTCTTCAAACCCAAAATAGCGAGTTACATAAAGAAACTACAGAGGCAAAGGTCGAAGGAGATCAATTTCACACTCTTTTTTTATAGAAGTGCATTGAATGACCTGATGCAAACACCAGAAAAACATGCTACCTTTCAAAAACTTGCTACGTCATTGAAAACTGCTATTTTTAATTTAGAACTAAGAAAATATGCCCCACGGTGCTGGCAGCGGGAATTAAACCCCGACACATGGGGTCCCCTTACACTTGCTGACCTCCAACGCACTGTAAGATTACAACAAACCCAGACACACTCGCCTCGCCTCTCAAACAACAAAGATGGCCTTCTCCGGGAAGCCACCGCACACCTCACGAACACCTTCCAACGCTACCCTCCTTGGAGTGAAGCCGACATGCCCCCTTTGCCAAATCTTCCAACCCTCCCGCTCGAAGCGCAAGACACACTCACCGGCGGCATCGCTGAGGAGGAGCTCGATGCCGTAATAAAATCGCTACCAAAAGGAAAAGCCCCAGGTATGGATGGACTACCCTTTGAATTCTATGTAACTTTTTGGAATATACTAGGGAAAACATTAAAAAATGTTCTCAATCAGTCATTGACTGATAGAACTTTGACTCCGAGCCAAAGATGCGCCGTCATTAGCCTCCTTCCAAAGTCAGGGCGCCCAAAATCATTCCTCGACTACAGGCCGATAGCGCTCCTCAACAGCGACTATAAAATATTGGCGCATGTGCTTAAAAACCGCATGATCGAAGTTACGGACCATGTTTTGTCTCCGTTACAATTTGCTATCTCAAGGCAACGAAACATAATAGATGCCACCTTACTCATCCGAGACATAATTCTATCCGCATCCGAAATGGAAAAAGACCCTTGCTCCATACTTGCTGTAGACCTCAAGAAGGCCTTTGATTTTGTTCGCGTTCCATATATTATTGAAATTATGAAACGCATGCTCTTTCCTAATAAATTCATTGGGTTCATCAGCACCCTATATTCAAACGTGAATGCCAGAATTAAAATAAACAATGCCCTCACCCCGGTCGTTGAAATAAAGAATTCCGTGAGACAGGGTTGTCCGCTATCTATGCTATTATTCGCCATTGCGATGGACCCGGTTATTCGCACACTAGAAGCAGCGAACATTGGCATCACGTGTGGAGGTTTTCGTCATACAGCTATTCTATATGCTGATGACATCAGCATATTTGTAAATTCAGACGAGCAGCTGGTGACTGCAAAAGAGATTATTCAAAGATATCAATCCGGCGGGTTAATCATCAATGAGAAAAAATCAAAATTCCTCCATATCAGCGGGCCACGACCAGTAATGCCAGCACCCTGGGCGGAGGTGTCTCCATTTGTGAAGATATTAGGCCTATGGTGGGGCGCTAATCCAGAAGATATGCTTACTCGAAACTGGGAAGTGGTGGAGCGGGCCGTGCGTCAAGGAGTGGGGATGTACACACTCAGCTCGCTGCCTCTCACGGGCCGTGTCCGTGCAGTTGAGCAGGTGATAACGCCCAAGATATGGTATACGGCTCACGTTTGGCCCCTCCCTAACAAGACTCATGCCATCATAGTAAAATCTACGAACGCTATGATTTGGTATAAACATATGCGGAAGGTCTCCCGCTCGCAGCTCTACGGTCCGTTTGATCGCGGAGGGCTAAAATTGACGGACGTAGCGTTAAAATGCGATATACTGCTAGCGAAAACACACGTACGAATTCTCGCGGGATCGGACAATCCGAGGAAAACCTTAATGAAAAATGCATGGGCAAAAGCTGATAATCTCATTACTTTCCGAAAAGCCTCTACAAACATTAAAAAGTTAGTTGAAATTCTTCGTGCGGGGGAATCATTTACTACGAAAATTATTTACGAGAGAGCACTGGGAATTAAATACCCGCACTTTACTCGTCCACCGTCTAATTCGTGGCGGAACTGGGCTGATAGTGGGAAAGATGCTAGACTCATTAGTACGATGTACTGCGTGATAGCCGACTTGTTGCCTATAAGACAACACCTCCACCGTATGCGTCTTGCCGCATCCCCAAACTGCCCTTTTTGTGGGCAAGAGGACACCAACAGCCATCATATTCTTGGCTGCAATGAACCCCCTATGGAATGGCTAGTCTTAAGGAGGATCCTCAGAACTTGGGACACTTTCGGTGCCGGTCCAGATAGTGACGATAGGCTTATTTCCCTAAATTTTCGACTTTTCCCTTCCTATAAAAACAAAATCCTCTCCACATTGATATCCAAATTTGTTTATCTAAGACTGCATGGTGGGGATGTGGGCGGGGGTCTCTCAATGCTGCTCAGCAACCTTCCCCTCCGCGACGCTCCACCGTCTACACGACCCTGGCTCCTAAGACTCTTGAAGGCGAGGGAGTGAGTGAAGTGACTGGATGTCGCCCTGATTGCTCGACGTACTCTTGATGTGGGAGCACACCAGGGCAGTGACAGCTTTATGCAGAGAGGACCTTGAGCTATAGACTACCGAAAGGCAACATCACTCTTCAAAATGTTCTAATTGTTTTTTGTCTTTAAAAATATCCAAATGAACTTTGAAATAACTCTGTACATCCATCTTGAAAATAAATGCAATTTAATCGTAGCTTAACTGGCTAAAGCACTCGGCCGGAAATCGAGGGATCCGGGTTCGAATCCCGGTCAAGGCGGATGATTTTTTCTCTGTGGAAATTCGCAAATAATTATGGTTTTCGTATTGACAAAATTCAAATGAAAGCTAATGTTTACTGCCAAGTGAAACATTTATATTGGCTGTCTTACGGTGATTCGGTGATTTTAATGGCGACGCTTAAAATCTGACTTTGCCGCCGGGGTAGAATGAATCAGAAAGGACTGAAGTTACCCGATCGACCTGCCCTCTAGAATGCCTTCAGATCGATTGCCCTTTGAATTTGTTTCCGTTATAAACGCGCTTATTTACTCTTTGTGAATTAGAATGTTTTTAGGATATTGTCGGCCTAATAATGTCTCTTGGAGCTGGTAGATAATACACATATTAAATTCTTTTCCTTGTATGTTGCTTACAATAAATGACATTAATGTACCAATTATTGTTGTTAGGAGTACTTCAAATCTATCGCAAACGAATTATTAGATACATTTGTACGTTTCCATTACGTATTCTCGGATATTACGATGGAAATATTAGGAAGAATACCAATGCAAGGAACCTTATTCAAAGATAATTCTGCAAAAAAATAGAAAAATAATCTAAGTATTCTGAATCACTGATGGTTTTTACGTTAAAATTTAAATGTACATAATTACAATTGTGGCTGATGTTGACTGATTTGAATAATTCAAACACTCACTGGAATGCGTGGATTTAATGTTTTTGAAGCATGCGCGAGAAAAAACGTTATTCGATTGACAGTGGGTTGCGAACTGAAAGACGAGAGAGGAAGTGTTTTACTTCTCCGTCCGTTGAGGAGTTATTCCCCCTTTTCATTGCTATGGCAACACTCTACCCGCTCAGTTTATAATTGAAAACCTCTGAACGAAAACCGCAGTAAAGGTTAGCTTGAGAACGTTTGTTGGGATGCATTTTTTGTGCTGACGTTGATAAGTTCTGCGATTCACAATCTTACCATCGTGTGTGCTGAAGTCAGGAGGCAAAGGTGATCTCACTCCACTCCACCACTGCCGGGCTAAAGCGAAACCAATCATCATCCCATTTTGCGGCTTACCGATCTGCCATCTACCGAAATCCCCAGGCGATTAGCATCACTCGCTAAAAATAGCGGTGCGCCAGCGAAAGCGATGCATATGAAGTGCCGCCGAAGTTCGGATGAGTCTGCGCCGAAATTTCGGGCGAGAGGAAAGAAAGATTAGGTTGGGCGGACGTCCACGACAACGACAGTCTCAACCGCCGAACCTCAAACCTCCTCCCCCACCCACCATCCCTTTATGAGACTCTCCCACTCACTCACGGCTATTTACCCTTTTCATTGCCATGGCAACACTCTACCCGCTCAGTTTAAATTGGAAACGCTTGAAAACGTTTTCAAAGAACCACGGAACTAGCCGCGTAGTTACTTCAACGGAGTCACTCGCTAGTGATCACACAATTGTGTGAATTTCACAGTGGAAAAATCATTCGCCTGGACTGGGAATCGAACCCAGATTCACAGTGGAAGAGGACGCCTGGGTAGCGTTATTGGTTAGAGCTCTCGGCGCTAAATCGAGGGATCTGGGTTCAAATCCTAGTCCAGGCGAATGATTTTTCCACAGTGAATTTCACACAATTACTTGAAAACTTATTCCACAATAGATCGTCATTCTAGGGTTAAGATAACCTAGTAACTTTATTCCACATAATTGGAACGCAAGTAAGGTAAAATTCCGGGTTAAAAAAAATTATGGGAAAACCATTGAAACACGAAAAGCGCCGCAGGATCCTGGCTTTACGAGTGTTGAAATGCTTATCATTCAGAAACTTGGCGATAAGGAGTCCATTTGAAATAATTTCTCCAAGAAACCCGTGATATCCTCGTTCAATATCCTCGATAAGTCTGAGGTACCGCGTGAGATATCGTAACCATTTTAATATCGATTTTATTTGGAAAATTGAAGACTGTAATTGAAGTAAATTCTTTTCGGGTTTGCATCCGGGTTCATTGCTTCATCTTCGCTGACGTTTCGAAGGAAGACTTATTCATCGTCATCAGGGATAATGATTGTAATTGCTACGTCTATAGACGAGTGGGGTAAAGCTGTGCTACTTGGAATACAGCTGGTTTATGAGGCTTCAATTGACCATGGTAGAAATGTAGTAATGGAAGCGTGACATAAGAGGACTCTGCCGCCATCCAAGGTTACTTCCCCACTTGAAGTGACATGAAGTGAAGTCATGAAGGCAATGACGTCACATCCATGGATTTCCCGGGGTTTGACCACTTCGAGGCCTCACGAATTAGAGCCCTAGGATTTCCGTCGTTGGCTCGCTTACCTCAGTAACATGCCGATGTTTCCAGGTAGCTACCAAAACATGGCAACAAATGGATAACCGAATGCGGAAATCCCGTATTTCCTTAAATAGCCTTTCAGATTCGATTCGGCGATTAGGACAGTGAGCTTTTCAGGTCATTTCCAAAGAATGTGCCCCATGTGTATTTGTACAGATTCAAAGGCGATGAAAACATTCGACGCCTTAAATATGTATAATATCCGTGTTCAATCGCTTCAGTGGGGTACTTTAAATGCAAAATAATCATTAAAACATTAATGAAACATATTATATATGGCTAAAAAATAAACTAGAAATTAGCCACCTGTATAGTTGACAATTATTTTAAGGATTTTTTTCAAATAATCCTAACGTGTGCACTAAGAAAATATTGTGAATATAAATATTCTAAGTGTCGGTATTTCTTGCACGCGCACCGATTTTAGTGACTTTTTCATCGAGGTCCTTTTAAACATCCAATTTCGATATCGCTGGTCTTTTTGAAGGAAACATTCATTCGTTGATTGATCGACCATTCTGCCGTTGCCGTGGATTGCATTCTAGTTTTCTGGGCCGATGGCAGACGAGTGCTTTCACGCAGAGTTTAAGGTCATCATCATCTGGTGTTCTGCCTGCTGGCAGGTCCCGTACACCACTGCTGTCTCCATCCGCTGCTTCTGTGCCGAGTTTCCTTCTTTGCTTCATCATAGCTGTTGCTCTTCACCTGATCCACCAATTTAATTCTTCTCCTTCCTCTCTTTTTCCTTCCTTCAATTAAACCCTCAAGTGCCACAGTTATAATACTTTTCTCTCTCATCACATGGCCCAACCAGTTTCCTTTCCTTTTCCTTATTTCCGTTAGGAGCGATATTTCTTCTTTTACTTTGCTCAAGACCTCTTCATTTCTCATCTTATCTACCCATCTTACTTTTCTGATCCTTCTCCACATCCACATTTCATAAGCTTCTATTCTATTACTTTCCCTCTTACCTAATATCCACGCTTCACATCCATACATGAAAACGCTCCATGAATTACATGACATGAATAACATGCGTTTAAGGTAGTTTGAGCGAACTATCATTTTACCTAGAAATCAATGAATTTGGTCTCATTTTAAAGAAAAATATCTCTCCCTTCTAATGACACCAAAAATTCAACCCCTTACCACATTACTTTCGGAGATATTTGCCAAAAAATACCAGCCCTTTTACATGGAAAACGATACGTTTATGGAATCCCGAGAGACATTATTTACAAAATGAGGAATTTCTAACACTCAGATGTCGTAAACAATTAAAAGCATGTATGCATGTTTTCTCCGCTTTTTTTGAAAATTTATCATATTGTCACCGCAATAGGTTCTTGGGTATCTCAATAAACCTTCCGTTTTGAAGGAGTTTCAAACGCACCGCGCGAAAAAATGAGTCAAGTTAAAGACTTATTTAGATATTTTCATTTAATTACTTACCATTTCTGTCATATAAAAAAATATATATATTGCACCATTAATAATGCAATACTTAATTCGTGTGTCTCACAGCTGATGAAATTAAGTCGTATAGTTTGAATATGGTCTCTATTATGACTAGGGAACTATCTCGCTCGGACTACCTTAAGCAGCCATCACATGCATCAAGGAAATGGGGAAAGAAAATAACAGGTATTCGACGTTTGTTTTTTTGTCGTACTTTGGAAGTGATGGTTGTAAATCTTCAGAAGAAGGTGCGGGGGGGAACGGCGTTCCCATTGTGTTCTCAATTTGTATGTCCTGCAACGCACACGCATCGTGCGGGGGCGGGGGAGGGGGGGTGAAGGGGGGGGGGGGAAGCTGTAAAAATGTTGGGTTTGGGCGAGAGGGGGGTTGTTGAGGCGCGCGCCGTAATTGGACACGCCCACCTCCTCTTTCGTCTCGCAGAGGACGATTCGGGGTGGGGGGTTGAAGTGGGAGGGGGAATCCTTCGAATGCGTTTTGGCTCGCCCTCAGGGACTGGCCGATTGCCACCCCTTCGCCAGGCTCCCCTTCTTCCCAATTACCGCCCCTCCCACTCCTCCACCCCCCAACCCCTTCCAACCCCTTACTCCTTTTAAACGCACACCCCCGTGCAGAGGAAAGGCGCTCTCAGTGGTGACATAAACAGTAGGCCACGAGGGTTTTTTATTTTTGGCTATCAAGTTGTCGCTTGCCACCCGTAGAGTTCATGGGTAGATAGCTTGTAATAAATTTTATTTTGTAACTTTCTGACACAATTTATTAGTTTTTATGTATTTTTTCCCGTATTTGACAGAAAATTATTATGGTGCCGTGGTTGGTTACCTAGTGTTATGTTGAGAGTGGGGAGAGAGATTGTTATGGAACGGGACATTTTGAACTGGCTGGTTAAACTAATTATCACAATAAACAAATTTGCTGTCAGCGATAAAAAAACTCATATACTTCACTTCACGACGCCAACATGAGATAATCAACTCGTTAAGTGTGAAGGTGGCCGTAGCTGTAA